>CM077579.1:19051916-20251916 GCA_039657325.1 Stephania cephalantha | reverse complement strand
AATCCATGTCCTGATAAAGTATCAAAATTCAAAGTAATTCAAATTCCATTATCAGTAAGAATTATCGGTAAGCGAAAGCATTCATTATCCAAAATCTCCTAAGTATAGAAAACCAAGAAAAAACAGCATCACATGCACGTATATATAGGACACTAGTCACTCAACCCAATGTACAACCCAAAATGACATAAACAATAATAGTACAACAACAGTCGAGACATACAAAATGAGTGAGGAGAGTCGCCGAACAGCTTAAAGGAAGTCGCCGATCTTCTCCTTCCTCGGTCTGCTGCTGCTCGACGGACCTACACCCACCGTCACAAACTAGACGGTGAGTATAGTGATATTTAAGTACTAACTGGAGAATTTCATGCCACATTTCCAAAATATAAATGGTATTTAAAAGCATAAAGTAGCGAAACACGTTGCTGAAACAAATAATGCAAGTAAATACCACAGTTAAAGAGGGAGAGACAGAAACAGGCTAAGTCGAGATGATCTACGTTCGGTCGGCGGTGAAAACTATCACCTAACATGTCCCACTACTATATGGAGCTGCGCTCAACATATCTCACACAAATAGTGGAGCTGCGCTCTACGCTTTACAACATAAATCTCATGCTTGCCGACCACCCCGAGTCCCATAACTTGTGTGTCGCGCAAGTGTAGTGGTGAGTGCCGGAACCACGGTAGACCCATGTCCCCGTGAACCGCACATCTCTCGTGCAATGGACACTAGATAATCCCTATTTTAATTTCAAAGACAATAATTCCAAAATTTTAGGATATCAAGATAAGTTAGGCTACAAAGTCCAAAAGAAATCGATTACAAGTCTACTTAAATCCAAATTATTCCATTAGCATGTTTTCCATCAACTTTGTTAAAGAATAACATCAAGTGTATGAATCGAGGCAATGAAACAATTCACAAGGCATCATGTCACAATATTCATCCATGAATAGATACAAGAACAACATGATGTGCGAGTTTAAGTAGTATTGTCTACCAATAGAGCAATAAAGCAATAAAAATGAATGAAATGAAATATAAAATTCTCACAGTTGTACTTACAATTCACACGCTTGTCCTAGTCTATCCGATCCCTCGACAATTCGAAATGCATGCCCAAACATCTGGGTTCTCCCCTTAGTTCCCTAACATTTAATAATGTAGCACTTTAGGCTAAATCGAAGTCGAGACAAATTTCTAACATTTTTATTTTCAGTCAATTGGCCCATTTCGCGCTTTACGAGGGAAAACCTCGTAAAATGCTCGTCCGAAATTCCAAATATTTTATTTTTCATGGAAATTCATTATTTTCGATTTATTTTGTCGAAATATGATTTTCGGAATTTTTCCATAATTTCTGGAATTTTTTCCAATTTTTTTTTTCCATTTTTCTTTTTTTTTTTTTCTTTTTTTTGTTTTGGGTCGGGTCCCCATGAGCCGAGCCTGGCCCAGGCTCTTGGCCCAGCCAGTTTGGGTTTCTTCTTCCCCAACGAACCAGGGACTCCCTAGTTCGTTGGGGAGCACACTTTTTTTCCCTGGGTTTTTGGTCACGAGTTGGGGTTGGCGATCCATCCCAGCTCGTGTAGGGAGGGGAGACGACTCGAGAGAGTCGTCTCCTTCCTCAGGAGCACGAGAGCTCCCAAGCTCCCGAGCTCCCTACATACACCCCACCGACACCACTCCACCTCATAACTGAAACAACAAACTCACCTTGATTCGGCTCGGGTTCTCTCCTTCTCCTCATCCAGCGAGTCTTATTCTTCCTCTCTTCTCTCCCGATTTTCAGTGTGTTTGGTGGTGGTGGTGAGGATAAGAACCCCAATTGGGGTGTACGTTATATACAAAATGTGGTTTAAATGCAAGCTTTTGATCTTAGTGTGCACACGTATCCCGAGGCTCATCACATGGAGCACATTGCCCCACTTGTCCCCCCAAGTCACTTGTGAGTGACTCAAAAATGTAACACTTTGCCTCATGATGGGTTAACGCGTGTCTCGATACACATCCTATGCCTCATAATTTATTTTCCTAACTAGAGGCCCATTTATTCATTAAATTTTCATGTGGCCACATTGCAACCAGACATTACCAAATAAATTCACATTTTATTCAAATAAATTAAACTTACCCCAATATGTCGCTACTTCGGTCACACGTCGACACGGGACTCGAGGTACATCCCCGCTCTACTCGATACCTACGCACCCGTCGAAAATTAACTTACTAGGCTACACTAATACAATACACTAGGCATACGTCACCACAAAAATAAAATGTACATCGGCCCTTGCCTCGGTAAATGGACACATCACGGTGTGGGTCCCACAGTACGGGTCGTTGAGCCTGTGTAAAGACATAAACACAGTTAAAATTTTTTGGGCCATTACAACTCTTCCCAACTAATGAAAATTTCGTTCTCGAAATTTAAAAGTCGAACCAACAGGTATACCTTACTCGAATAGGTACGAAAATATATCTCGCATGTATCTTTCCTTTCCCAAGTGAGTTATGTATCATCGTGAAACTGTTGGGGCATGTGCCCTAGGTCAATCCATAAATGTCTTTATGAATACTTTTAGTTAATAAAATAGAGGATTTCATTTGTTGTTTATTATAATTAATTTGCATGTTTACATTATAATAAGATCCATGGGTATTTACAGAAATATCCTAAATGTCCATAGTCGATCATTATACTGGGAACTATAATGAATTAAGACTAGTGTGAGTCTTGATTGATGATCATATGATGATTATACGTATAGGGATACGAATCAAGATCACGAGTACTTGTTAGGGAACAAAGTATCTTGGACCAGACCGCTATGAGAACATCACATGGATTAAGTCATAGTTGTTTCTCATGATATGTATATTTTTCGGTCCTCGACTTGAGATTGCCAGAGACTTCAACATTAGGAACACAATAATTTGACACAATCAAACGTTGTCTTTAACTTAGGACGATTATAAAGGTTGTGATTGGTTATCTTGTGTGAGCAATGTGATGAAGTTGTGTAATCGAGATAGAATTTGTCCCTCTCATATAAAGAGAGATATCCAGTGGATCCCTCGATGTGTTAGACTGTTAAAAGGCCTAGTCTAAGTGAATTGATATTGATCAATGTCACTTGGATGTTTTCAGTCTACCTAGAGATCGAGACTAGTACGATTGAACATGTTGGATGACAATTCCATGCCTTATGTTTGATCAAAAGGATATCGTGTGACAAAAGGATGTTATATACACTATTGATTAGGTTGTATCGATTTGATATTCGTACAACTTGGGTAGTCATAATGTCTTGCTAGAGGTCGCTTATGACTTGTATACCAAAATGTGTTTTGATATACGCTAACGTTGTATGAGCCTATTGGGTCGCACACTAAGAATGGTTTTGCGAGATTTTAATATGGTTCAGAAAAATGAATTTTATATGATAAAATTCATGACATAAACGTTCTCGTGGTGTATTACACTTATACTTCTTTAAGTAGGGGTATATGTGTAATTTACTTAACCGTCTATATACAAGGGTTGTATAAATAGACGCTCTAAGTTAGAAAACACGGATGAAAGATTAAAGGCCAAAACTCTATTTTCGTTTTAGAAACGACTTAGGGTTTTTTGGTATGCTCTGGATCGTTTTGGAGAGAAACAAAAAGATTTGGTATTATCTCGAAGCTAGCACTTCAAATCTCGGCCGTCGTTCGTGTGTGGACTGCTGATAGAGGGCGTTCGTCGTTGGCAGCGCCTTAAAGATAGATCAACCTTCTGAAAGGTATATTGCGATTGAGGTATGATTAAGTTTTTCATGGTTTAAACGTTTTTAATGGAATTAGATTCGGATCCTGTTGGGGTTTTTGTCAAAACTGTTTTGTAATCTCCAGCTTCGTATGAACCCCAAAACCCAACAGTGGTATCAAAGCGGAAAGGGAATGAAAAAGAAAGGCAAAGGCAAGGCTAGAGTTGCCAAGGCTGTTGCTGCACCTGTCGCAAAGCCTATGGAACAAGTCAAGCCCCAGCCTGTTCCTGCTTCAAAACACCCAAAAGAAAAGGAAAGAAATTGTCATTTATGTAATCAAACCTATATTTGGCATTGTCGTCTCGGGCACATAAACGAGAAACGCATAACGAAACTCCATAAAGATGGACTTCTAGATTCATTTGATTTAGAAACATATGAAACGTGCGTATCTTGATTACTAGGCAAGATGACTAAAATTCCCTTTACTGGACACAGTGAAAGGGCAAGTGATTTATTGTGTCTAATACATACTGATGTATGCGGTCCTATAAACATAATGGCTAGATAAGGTTATCAGTACTTCATTACATTTACTGATGATTTCAGCTGATATGGTTATGTATATTTAATGAAACATAAAGCTGAATCATTTGAGATGTTTCGAACGTTTCAAAATGAAGTGCAGAATCAACTTGGTAAAACTATCAAAACACTTCGATCAGATCGAGGTGGTGAATATTTAAGCCAAGAAATTGATGATCATCTTAGAAATTGTGGGATTGTCTCCCAATTGACTCCACCAGCAACTCCATAATGGAATGGAGTTTCTGAAAGGAGAAATCGAACCTTATTAGATATGGTTCGATCTATGATGAGTCGTGCAGATTTTCCATTATCCTTTTGGGGTTATGCATTACAAACTGCAGCTTTCACTCTAAATCGAGTTCCTTCTAAAGCGGTTGATAAAACACCATATGAGATATGGTACGGGAAGAGACCTAGTTTTTCTTTTCTTAAGATTTGGGGTTGTGAGGCTTACGTAAAGTGACAAGTCTCAGAAAAACTAGCACCTAAATCTGAAAAGTGTTTATTTGTGGGGTATCCTAAGGAAACAAAAGGATATTACTTTTATAATCTCGCTGAGAATAAAGTGTTTGTTGCTCGGTATGGTGCCTTTATGGAAAAACAGTTTATTTCAAAAGACACTAGTGGGAGAGAAATAAATCTTGAAGAAGTTCAAGAATCACAGATAAACATTGAACCGCTACTGGAAGTTCAACAACGTTCTGAACCAGTTGAACCTCCGCAAGTGACACAAGGCCCACGTAAATCACGGTAGGGTAAGACATGAGCCGAGAGATTCGGATTTCTCATTCGATAGTCGTGATGTGTTGCTTATGGATCAAAATGAGCCCACCGCTTATCGGGAGGCTATGTCGGACCGGACTCAGATAAATGGCTAAGTGCCATGAATTCCGAGATGCAATCCATGTATGATAACCAAGTTTGGAACTTGGTTGATTTACCTGAAGGTGGTAAGACCATTGGATGTAAATGGGTTTTCAAGAAGAAAACTGACATGGATGGCAATGTGCATACTTTTAAAGCAAGACTTGTAGCAAAAGGTTTCAGGCAGACTCAAGGTGTTGATTATGATGAAACTTTTTCGCCAGTAGCCATGCTTAAATCCATAAGAATTTTAATTGCCATTACTGCATATTATGACTATGAGATATGGCAAATGGATGTAAAAACATCATTTCTTAACGGAAAGCTACTTGAGGACGTGTATATGACACAACCTGAAGGTTTTGTACATCCTGAGAATTCTAGGAAGGTATGCAAGCTTCAAAGATCCATTTATGGATTAAAGCAAGCTTCTCGAAGTTGGAATCTTCGTTTTGATGAAACAATCAAGGATTTTGATTTTATTAAGAACGAATATGAGCCTTGTGTATACAAGAAGGTCAGTGGGAGTGTAGTTGTTTTTCTGGTACTGTATGTTGATGATATATTACTCATTGGAAATGACATCCCAACATTGCAAGAATGTCAAGTCTTGGTTAGGGAAGTGTTTCTCAATGAAAGACTTAGGAGATGCAGCCTATATCCTAGGGATAAGGATCTATATGGATAAATCTAAGAGGCTAATCGGTCTAAGTCAGAGTGCTTACATAGACAAGGTGCTGAATAGGTTCAGTTTGCAAGACTCTAAAAGAGGATTGTTGCCAATGTCTCATGGCATAAGTCTCATTAAGAATCAATATCCTAGGACGAATGATGAGCGAGACCGTATGAATAAGATTCCATATGCATCAGCTATTGGATCTATCATGTATGCCATGCTATGCACTCGACCTGATGTATCATATGTTTTGAGCACTACAAGCAGATATCAGTCAGATCCTGGTGAGAGTCACTGGATAGCAGTAAAGAACATCCTTAAGTACTTAAGAAGGACTAAGGAAGTGTTCTTGGTCTATGAAGGTTTTGAAAATGATCTAGTTGTAAATGGTTACACAGATGCAAGTTTTCAAACTGATATAGATAATTTTAGATCGCAGTCTGGATATGTGTTTACTTTGAATGGGGGTGCAGTAAGCTGGAAAAGTTCGAAGCAAGAGACTGTGGCAGATTCTACAACATAAGCTGAGTATATTGCAGCGTCCGATGCAAAGCAAAGGAGCAGTTTGGATCAAAAAGTTCATTTCTGAACTAGGTGTGGTTCCAAGTATTGCTAACCCTGTTTGTTTGTATTGTGACAATAACGGGGCAATAGCACAGGCCAAGGAACCTAGATCACACCACAGATCCAAACATATACTCATGCGTTGTCATCTCATCAGAAAATTATTGAGAGGGGAGACGTAAAGATTTGCAGAGTACCTACTGAAGACAACGTTGTGGATCCATTGACAAAAACTCTTCCACAAGCAAAACATGATGGTCATGTTAGATCATTAGGCAGTAGATGCATGTATGATTGGCCCTAGTGCAAGTGGGAGATGTTGGGGCATGTGCCCTAGGTCAATCCATAAATGTCTTTATGAATACTTTTAGTTAATAAAATAGAGGATTTCATTTGCTGTTTATTATAATTAATTTGCATGTTTACATTATAATAAGATCCATGGGTATTTAAGAAATATCCTAAATGTCCCTAGATCGATCATTATACCGGGAACTATAATGAATTAAGACTAATGTGAGTCTTGATTGATGATCATATGATGATTATACGTATAGGGATACGAATCAAGATCACGAGTACTTGTTAGGGAACAAAGTAATCTTGGACCGACCCGCTATGAGAACATCACATGGATTAAGTCATAGTTGTTTCTCATAATATGTATATTTTTCAGTCCTCTCGACTTGAGATTGCCAGAGACTTCAACATTAGGAACACAAGTAATTTGACACAATCAAACGTTGTCTTTAACCTAGGACGATTATAAAGGTTGTGATTGGTTCTTGTGTGAGCAATGTGATTAAGTTGTGTAATCGAGATAGAATTTGTCCCTCTCATATAAAGAGAGATATCTAGTGGATCCCTCGATGTGTTAGATTGTTAAAAGGCCTAGTCTAAGTGAATTGATATTGATCAATGTCACTTGGATGTTTTCGATCTACCAGAGATCGAGACTAGTACGATTGAACATGTTGGATGACAATTTCATGCCTTATGTTTGATCAAAAGGATATCGTGTGACAAAAGGATGTTATATACACTATTGATTAGGTTGTATCGATTTGATATTCGTACAACTTGGGTAGTCATAATGTCTTGCTAGAGGCCGCTTATGACTTGTATACCAAAATGTGTTTTGGTATACTGCAACGTTGTATGAGCCTATTGGGTCGCACACTAAGAATGGTTTTGCGAGATTTTAATATGGTTCAGAAAAATGAATTTTATATGATAAAATTCATGACATAAACGTTCTCGTGGTGTATTACACTTATACTTCTTTAAGCATGGGTATATGTGTAATTTACTTAACCGTCTATATACAAGGGTTGTATAAATAGACGCTCTAAGTTAGAAAACACGGATGAAAGATTAAATGCCAAAACTCTATTTTCGTTTTAGAAACGACTTAGGGTTTTTTGGTATGCTCTGGATCGTTTTGGAGAGAAACAAAAAGATTTGGTATTCTCTCGAAGCTAGCACTTCAAATCTCGCCGCCGTTCGTGTGTGATCGCGATAGAGGCGTTTCGTCGTTGCGCGCCTTAAAGATCGATCAACCTTCTGAAAGGTATATTGCGATTGAGGTATGATTAAGTTTTCATGGTTTAAACGTTTTTAATGGAATTAGATTCGGATCCTGTTGGGGTTTTTGTCAAAACTGTTTTGTAATCTCCGCTGCGTATGAACCCCAAAACCCAACAGAAACTGCCACTTGACAAGTACTTTTAGGATAGACTTGTTCCTCAACTGTTGTACCCTTCGATCTAGGATCTGAACAGGCTGCTCCTCATATGACATATCCTCAGTCAAGTCAATCTGGCTCAAATCTAAAGTCGGACTATCACATGCTCTCGACTCAGCTAATCGAAGCATGGATATATGAAAAACTGGATCAACTCCTGACATCTGTGGAGGTAGCTCAAGCTCATACTCAACCTTTCCGAGCCGTTTCTTAATTCTGAAATGTCCGATAAATCTCGGTGCAAGTTTACCTTTCACTCCAAACCTCTGAAGACCCTTCCGAGAGGAAACCTTTAAATAGACGAAGGATCCTTCGGTGTACGTGAGATCACCCCGATATCTGTCTGCATACTTCTTCTGTCGATCTTGGGCTCCCTTGAGTCTCTGACGAATCAGTCGTACATTCTCTGTGTGATCGACAACAATCTCAGGCCCCACGGTCTCCCGGTCATCTGGCTCAGCCCAACACGACGACGAGCGACACGGTCTACCATACAAAGCCTCAAAAGGTGTCATCTCAATACTGGCCTGATAACTGTTGTTATATGCAAACTCACATAATGGTAGGTACTCCTCCCATGATCCGCCAAACTTCAAGACGCACGCCCGTAACATATCTTCGAGAACCTGTAACAATCTCTCAGTCTGCCCGTCAGTCTGAGGATGAAAAGCCGTACTAAATTGTAGGCACGTACCATACTGCTCCTGCATACTCTGCTACATCCTGGACGTATACATAACATCTATGTCTGACGTAATAGTCACTGGTACCCCATGCAGTCTAATAATCTCCCGCACAAATAATATACTCAACTGATCAAACGTATAATATGCGACCATTGGTAGAAAATGAGCAGACTTTATCAGTCGATCAACAATAACCCAGATGGAATCATGTCTCCGGGCGGTTCTCGGCAATCCTCTCACAAAATCCATAGCAATGTCTTCCCACTTTCACCGTGGGATGGGAAGGGGCTGTAGCAATCCTCAAGGTCTGCGATGTTCACCTTCACTTGCTGACAGATCCCAGAGTTCCTAATAAACGTTGACACATCCGCTTTCATCACAAGCCACCAAAAATGTCTTTTCATGTTGTAGTACATCTTGGTCCTGCCTGAATGAATAGTGAATCGGGAACAGTGTGCCTTATGAAGAATCTCCTCTCTCAGCTCTGGAATTGACGGTATCCATAGTCTGCCCCTGAAACGCAAACACTGGTCAGACGTTTCTGTCCAATCAACACAATCGGCAATTTGCGCTAACTTGCTAAACCCGGAGTACAACCTGTCGATCCTCTGACCCTCTGACACTCTCTGTGTAGATACGGTCTGTACTCTCATCTGTGCGCAAATCTCAACTCGAGTTTCAGTAGGAACCTCCACATCTTTAACAGGTATCCTACTCAGTGCATCAGCGACTACATTAGCTTTTCCGGATGATATTCCAAGGAAAAGTCGTAATCTTTCAGAAATTCTAACCATCTGCGCTACCGCATATTCAGATCCTTCGGTGTGAAGAGATATTTCAAACTCTTATGATCAGTAAAGAGTGTAAACGTCTCTCCATACATATAATGTCTTTATATCTTCAATGCAAACACTACTGATGCCAGCTCTAAGTCATGCATCGGATAATTCTTCTCATGTACCTTCAACTGTCTAGATGCATATGATATTGTACCAGTAACCTGCATCAACACACATCCCAGACCTTTATGAGAAACATCAGTATAGACGAAAAACCCATGTCCAACCTATGGTAACACTAATACTGATAAGTCGGCATTTATATGTTTTTAGTAGTTTATTTTAGTATATTTAATTATTCAAAGTCTCTAAAATATATATTAATTATATTTATTGGTCATTTTCAATTGAAACAGAGTGCTCGGTTGAATTCGTGGTGAAAAAATACTAAAAATGGAGTATTTGCAGGCATTGATCGAATGTCAGATAGTTTGCCTCGAGTTACGTGTTGAGCGGTGGGTTGAACAGGAGACATCATATTTCAACCAATTAGACGCTGCCACGTCAGCACATATCTTCTCTCAACCAATTACATTATGCCACTTCGGCGGTTCTCCATCACACACACACACACACACACCAATTCTTCTCTCTTCCAGCTGCCAAGCGTCACGCACACCACTCGTCCACAGCGTCATCACAGCCAGCTCCACCAATCCCATGCCACCACATCAGCTTTTGCAGCCACGTCACAAACCAACACATTTCATTCGTTCAGTAACTTTTCGATTTGCCTAGGGATGCGCGTCAGCACAAGCTCTTAGAAATTCGCACGATTTCACTCGATTCTTCTCCGCCTCCAGCGACGCCACGTGGCTCTCACCCACTACACCAGCACATCATCAGCAGGGGTCTCCTCCAATCAGAAGACGTCAAGTCAGTGCTCCAGCAGGAAGCGAGCCAATAGGCTGCAGACACGTGGCGAACATCAATTTTTGAGCCAAAAACAGCCCTACGATGCTCCTCGGTGCACGAGTCACCTCCCCAACCCCCAAAATTAGTTTCTCTCACCTCCCGAAACCAATTTTTAGTAGTTTTATATATTAGGAACTTAGGTTTTATTAATTTGATCACCGACTATTATTGTTTTCTTATCGACTTTCTTCGACGACGATGTTCGGCTAATCAACTTTTTGCTTAGGTCGGAGGGGAAACAAGTCGGGATCATAAATTCATGGCATATTATGTGAGGTCTTTTATTTTATTATTTAATTTAGTTTAAATTCTCATATTTCATTGTTGTTGCTTTTAAGGATTATGGTTTAGATCTAGGGTGTGTATGTGGCCAGTGCATACTTTTAGGTGGACAATCTATAGTTATTTGGACTATTAGTATCCGTGTAATTGTGCTTTTGGACCAATAAAGTAACAAACACTCACCCGTTTACTGTCAAACCCTTTCGGTTCTTGAGTGTGCAACAATTGAATCTATGTTAAATCGGGAGTGGACGCGACCCAGTTATTTAGAATTAGTGTTCCCATATATCCATATTACTGCGGTTAGTGTGTTAAACCTGATTGACGGATGTCTACGGTTATACATTAATTAGGGAAGTAGTTAGTGGCGGACGTCCTAACTATCGAGATTAGGGGAATGATGAATTTCTGGCGGATGTCGATTTTCCATAGCTAATCTAGGTGAATATAAATTAATGACTTTTTGGGAAAGATTGAAGACCATGATTACCATTGAATCTTGATCCTGATTTGTGGAACTGTAGACTTAGGTGTTACATAAGTATTTATTAATTGTTTTCTGTTTTATTTTATTTAGTTTAGTTAGATTAGTTAGTTAAATTAATATTTATTTTAAAACCCCCGATTTTCCTTTTTTGTTGTTTTTAACCTAAAAAAGACTAATAATCTCTGTGGGATCGACCCTTTGCCACTATTCTACAAAATAGTTGGTTTATGAAACTTTATTTTATTGACGCGTTCGGCGCGCGTCAAATACTGGCGCAGTAGTCAATAACCTCTTCAATTGAGCGAATGCCTCCTCACATTCCTCAGACCAATGAAATCCCACGTCTTTCTGAGTCAATTTAGTAATCGGTGAAGTGATTTTCAAAAAATCATTCACGAATCGGCGATAATACCCCGCTAAACCCAAAAAACTTCTAATCTCAGTCACTGAAGTCGGTGCTGGCCAATCTATAATTGCCTGAATTTTGGCTGGATCCACTGATATCCCTGCTGCTTCGACAACATGCCCCAAAAATTTGACCTCTGACAGCCATAACTCACATTTACTGAATTTGGCGTATAGTCTATGCTCCCTCAAAGTCTGCAACGTCTATCTGAGGTGTTGTTCATGATCCTCCCTCGTCTTCGAGTATACCAGTATATCATTGATGAAGACTATCACGAATCGGTCAAGAAACGGTCTGAAAACACGATGCATCAGATCCATAAACACTGCTGGAGCATTGGTCAGCCCAAACGACATGATTGTGAACTAAAAATGTCCATATCTGGTGCTGAAAGTTGTAATGGACCTATCCTCGTCCCTGATCCTAAGCTGATGATACCCTGATCGCAGTTTTATCTTGGAAAAAGATTGTGCTACTCTCAGCTGATCAAATAAATCATCTATCATCAGGAGTGAATATTTATTCCTAATTGTGACTTTGTTCAACTGTCGATAGTCGATACAAAGTCTCAATGTACCATTTTTTTTTCACAAAAAGAACGGGTGCTCCCCATGGTGACATAGAAGGTGTAATGAATCCTTTCCGCACCAAATCCTGGAGCTGAGTCTTCAACTCTTCTAGCTCTCGTGGTGTCATCCGATATGGTGGTATAGAAATCGGTTTCGTACTTAGTACCAATTCGATAATGAAATCGATCTCTCACGGTGGCGGTAAACTAGGTAAATCCTCTGGAAAAACATCAGGAAACTCTCTAACAACCGGTATATCTTCCAACCTAGGTCACTGACTCTCTAGTACAGTGTACAACGAAATCAACACTTCCATCTCCTCACTAGTCGCAGGTCGACCTCTCGTTCCTACAATATTCGCTGCACTACCTTTATAAGTAAATGACGGACGACCTGAGATCTCAAATATCACTTTCTTGCTGAAATAGTCGATATGAGCGTGGTATGCAGCTAACCAGTCCATCCCTAAAATCGCGTCGAACTCCAAACATTCGAGGACTCTAAAGTCGGCAGGTAGCTCTACTCCATCTATCGCGACGAGGCATTTCTCAACAATACTATGAGGGTAAACTCTATCCCAGGCTGCAGGACTCAAGATCAAATGTACGCTAAGACTAACTGGTTTCAACCCTAGGATGTCTATCATGCGACCAACAATAAACGATTCGGTAGAGCCAGAATCAAATAAAACATATAAATCGTGATCACAAATATAAACCGTACCCTCGATAAGACCTCGTGTAGCGTCAGCGTCTGGCAGGGCTACCATGTGAACCTCTCTCGAACCTGCTATGCGTACACTGCTGCAGGATGCGGGCACTCTCTCACGATGTATCCGACCTATCCACATGTGGCGGCCCTCGCCGCCCCAGGGTGACGTGTCTCCGTGTACTCATTGCCAGCTGGCCCAACTACACGTATACGACACCTGCCCGTCCTATTTCTGTCTCGAAATTTGTATCCAATTGTGTGTACGACGTATAAATGACATATTCAGCGGAAGTTAAAGGCAAGAAATATTAATAATCAATTGAACAAATCCTAATGTGGAAAAGCCGTGAAAAGTACGAGGTAGACAACTGTACCATATAAGGTATAGCCATGGACAAGGTCATAATATTCCCCAGTTCCCAAAAGAATCAAAATATCAAAATAAAACACACGTACAAGTAATCCTCAACGGTAGGCAGTCAGAGGTAATCGCGTAAGATCCCCTTGCCCTTACTTGTACTCGGATCTGCTCTCAATCATCACAGAAGAAAATGGATGACGAGTCTAGTCAGCAAAATCCCAAGGAACTCCTCCGAGCATTCAAATAAATAAGTGGAATTCAATAAATATTGTTAAATAAACATGCGAAATGTAAACATGCAACTGTAAGTATGGCATCGCATGCATATATAACAATAAAGTGCAAATGTATGTGCCTATTCCAGTCAGACTAAACCATACTTCGGGATATCCTTCCAGGATCCCACTAGTGGGCGCACCCAACTAGCTATCACTTGGTCCCTCTCGGTGGCCGGCGTAGACCTACGACGCATCGACACATGTAGCAGTTCATTAGTTCGGGTCGTTATCCACTGAGAACTCCTGATACACATGTTATGGTCTATAATGCATAGACAACACAACGAAAAATTCGGTGGGAGTAACTCAACCAACCGTCTAAACAATGACAAGATATAGATGTAAATAAAAACCACAAGGAATACTGGAAATGAATGGAAATACGAAGGGAAATAAATACTCGGAGTTTTTCAATTGGGTTTTACAAACCTCACAACGCACTCCAATACCCCGTAATCAATCCCCGGGTCCAAGTCCACTGAGTCCTTGGTTACCAATTGATCACCCGTGTCAACCTATGTACATTTATCAATAATTTGATTTAGCATGACAATTTACAACAAATTTCTAAAAAAATTTAGGCCAAATTGCCCATTTTGCACTTTTCGAGACAAAACCCCGCAAAAAGTCGCGTCCAACATTCCCATATATTCTCTTTTCATAGAACTTTATCAATTTTTATTTATTATATCGAAATATATTTTTGTTCGGAATTTTCCCAATTTTCCCGAAATCTTTCCAAACTTTTCTTTCATTTTTCTTCTCTTTTTCTCTTTTCTCTTTTTTTTTTTTTTAAAAAAATTTTGTTTGGATCGGACCCGACCCTGGGCCAGAACCGACGTTCTGGGCTCGGCCCATAGGTGGGTGCACACGCGCGCGCGATTGTTCACCATCTTCCCCATCTTATCGAACCAGTTCGCTGGTTCGATCAAAATTTTTTTTTTATTATTTCTCCTCGGTGGTTTGGGTTGGGGTTGCTCTCCACCCCAACCCCAGTGGAATCGATGGCAGGGGAGACACCCCTGCCATCTCCACCTTGGCCCGGTTCGGCCTCCATGGCTGAACCCCACTCTCGGCCACCCCACTGAAACCCACTAAAATGACAACAAACAACGAGGACTCACCTCGACCGTGACGTCTCCACCTTCTCTTCTTTCCTTCCCGGCTTCTTCTTCTTCTCCTCCTCTCCTTTTATTCTTCTCCTTTCGGTCTCCCGATCGGATGTGTGTGTGTGTGTGTGTGAGAGAGAGATAGAGAGGTGTAGGTGAGGTGAGAGAAAAGGTGATGACTTATATGGATAAGTGTTGTTGACTTTGTGTCTTGACACCAAAATGTGACACAACTGGGACACTCGCTCGTGTTTTCGAGTGTTTCGACGCCTAGTTTCGCATTCGAACCGCGATATACGCATACCGCCGCGTCACTAGCCGCCTAATACCCATTCCATATTAGTTACTTGGCCAATTTTTATATAATTTGTGTGTTTTAGTTTCCCCGACCTAATATTCGGTCCCGTCGACTACCCGGTACCCGCATCGACACGCATATCGAGGCAAATACAGTTCACACAATCTCGCACGTATTTTTTATGCAACATACACACATGCGATGTATTTCAATAAATTTCACCGCAAATAAGCATCCAACACACAATAACTAGCATACCTAAGTCCCCGTGTGTCTTAGCTTACTGCGGCGTTCACGTAGATCTGAGCTGGCGTCCATGTCTGCAAATTTAATAAAATGGGTCGTTACACCACATCTGTAGTAGGTCAACTGTCTGCACTGACCCTGAGTCTGAGACTGGCCTTGTGCCTGATTCTGACCCTGTCTCTGCACCTGTTCCGGTCTCTGTCTCGTATCTCGGCCTCTGCCTCTGCCTCGACCTCTGCCACCTGCGGCTGCTGGCGTGAAGCTGTGGGGCGGGAAGTGCAGGAACAAGTGGAGCTGGTAAGTCTGGTCTGATGGGAGGTGGCAAGGGAAGTCTGCCCACTGTGCTCTGTGCTGGAGCAATGGATGATACAAGAGACACAGCCAGTGGGTGCGTAGCTGTCCCCAAACCCTGAGATCCTCGGTTCCATCCCCTTGCTCCCTTACCCCTCTGTCTCCTCCTCTCATACTCTATGGCTCTTTGTAGACAAAACTGGACCCAGTGCTCTGCCATCAGCAACTCTGCCCATATATTATGTCTCATGCGCTAGGGCTCGCTCATAGATCTTGGTGAGTGTCTTCGCGCCTGAACTGACGACGTAATACCTAATATCGGACCTGAGTCCATCACCGAAGTGATACACATCCTCAGACTCATCTCTCACCAAGTCCTCAACAAAATGGCGCAGATAATCGTATCGGTCCATGTACTGCATCACAGGCTCCTCTGGCCCCTGTCTCAAGTCCATGAACTATCGTCTCAATCGCTTCATGACTGAAGGCGGAAAACACTGCTGATAA
This sequence comes from Stephania cephalantha, assembly GCA_039657325.1. Taxonomy (NCBI): domain Eukaryota; kingdom Viridiplantae; phylum Streptophyta; class Magnoliopsida; order Ranunculales; family Menispermaceae; genus Stephania; species Stephania cephalantha. The sequence continues at coordinate 20,235,739 of CM077579.1, read as the reverse complement.
AACTTCGCTTGAAAGCATCCCATGTCTCGAACTCTCCATGAGTGCCCACTGTCATACGCCACCACACGTCAGCGTCTCGCTCGAGTGTATATGATGAGATCTCTACCCGAAGTTTATCCTCAATCCTCAGTAGCAGATGAAGCTTCTCCTGAAACAGGATCAATTTCTCAATCTTCTGAAAATCCCTGACACCATCGAAATAAGCTGGTTTGAGTCTGATGAAGTCCTTCACCAGCTGAACTTCCACTGAAGTCTTTGGAAGATGCAGCGCGTGGAGACAGACGCTCTCATTTGTCTCCACATTTGGTGCATTCATGGCTATCGGCGATACTAAAGCTGCAGCAGGAAGTGCTGGCGCCTGGACAGTCAGTGTAGCAGTCGTAGGAGTTGATGTCGATGCCGGTGGAGCAAAACGAGCGGTCATCATAGCAATGAAATCAGTCAACTGTTGGCCTGAGCTGTCACTCGATCAGATAGTCGCTGTAAATCCTCCGCTATAGTAGGAGGCGAACTGCTGCCGCTAGGCTCTGCATCTCCTCCCCCGCGTGTATAAGCCATCAGGGTATGCAATGGAGAGCGAACGCGAATCAGCTTCTACGTGACATAACGCATACGTATTTATATACATATAGCAAGTAACAACTGTATATAAGAAATCCTCCATCTCACTGTCACTCACTTCCTAACTAATGGTGTCTAGGCAATGAGTATCTGGTTTCCACAACTAAGGTTTGTGTTTTATGCATTTTGGTCGCTAAACCTAGGCTCTGATACCAACTGTGACGACCCCTACTTCTAAACAGGGCACCGCCCGGCCTAATCCCGTACTCAAACCTTAATCCTAACCAATTAAGACTTAAATACGTATTAGTCAGCCTTTTATTCCTATATTCCTCTAAATCCATGTCCTGATAAAGTATCAAAATTCAAAGTAATTCAAATTCCATTATCAGTAAGAATTATCAGTAAGCAGAAGCATTCATTCTCCGAAATTATCAGTAAGCGGAAGCATTCATTCTCCGAAATTATCAGTAAGCGGAAGCATTCATTCTCCGAAAATTCCTAAGTGTGGAAAACTAAGAAAAAACAACATCACATGCACGTATATATAGGACACTAGTCACTCAACCCAATGTACAACCCAAAATGACATAAACAATAATAATACAACAAAAGTCGAGACATACAAAATGAGTGAGGAGAGTCGTCGAACTGCTCAGAGGAAATTGCCGATCTTCTCCTTCCCCGGTCTGTTGTTGCTGACGGACCTACACCCACCGTCACAAACTAGACGGTGAGTATAGTGATATTTAAGTACTTACTGGAGAATTTCATGCCACATTTCCAAAATATGAATGGTATTTAAAAGCATAAAGTAGCAAAACACATTGCTGAAACAAATAATGCAAGTAAATACCACAGTTAAAGGGGTAGAGACAGACACAGGCTAAGTCAAGATGATCTACGTCCGGTCGGCGGTGAGAACTATCACCTAACCTGTCCCACTATTATATGGAGCTGTGCTCAACATATTTCACACAAAATAGCGGAGCTGCGCTATACGCATTACAACATAAATCTCATGCTTGCCGACCACCCCGAGTCCCATAACTCGTGTGTCGCGCAAGTGTAGTGGTGCGTGCTGGAACCCCGGTAGACATATGTCTCTGTGAACCGCACATCTCTCGTGCAATGGACACTAGATAATCCCTACTATAATTTCAAAGAATAATTCCAAAATTTTAGGATACCAAGACAAGTTAGGCTACAAAGCCCAAAAGAAATCGATTATTATTCAATTAGCATGCTTTCCATCAATTTTGTTCAAGAATAACATCAAGTGTAGGAATCAGAGGCAATGAAACAATTCGCAAGGCATCATGTCACAATATTCATCCATGAATAGATACAAGAACAACATGATGTGGGATTTCAAGTAGTACTATCTACCAATAGACCAATAAAGCAATAAAGATGAATGAAATGAAATATAAAATTCTCACAATTGTACTTACAATTCACACGCTTGTCCTAGTCTATCCGATCCCTCGACAATTCGAAATGTGCGTCCAAACGCCTGAGTTCTCTCCTTAGTTCCCTAACATTTAATAATGTAGCATTTTAGGCTAAATCGAAGTCGAGACAAATTTCTAACATTTTTATTTTCGGCCAATTGGCCCATTTTGCGCTTTACGAGGGAAAACCCCCGTAAAATGTTCGTCCAAGATTCCAAATATTTTATTTTTCATGGAAATTCATTATTTTCGACTTATTTTGTCGAAATATAATTTTTTGGAATTTTTCCCTATTTTCTGGAATTTTTCTCCAATTTTCTTCCAATTTTCTTTCTTTTTTTTCTTTTTTCTTCTTTTTGTTTTGGGTCGGGTCCCCATGGGCTAAGCCTGGCCCAGGCTCTTGGCCCAACCCGTTTGGGCTTCTTCTTCCCCAACGAACCAGGGACTCCCTGGTTCGATGTGGAGCACACTTTTTTCCCTGGGTTTTTGGTCACGAGCTGGGGTTGGCGATCCATCCCAGCTCGTGTAGGGAGGGGAGATGACTCTCTCGAGTCGTCTCCTTCCTCGGGAGCACGGGAGCTCCCAAGCTCCCGAGCTCCCTACATATACCCCACCGACACCACTCCACCCCATAACTGAAACAACAAACTCACCTTGATTCGGCTCGGGTTCTCTCCTTCTCCTCCTCCAGCGAGTCTTTTTCTTCCACTATTCTCTCCCGATTTTCAGTGTGTTTGGTGGTGGTGGTGAGGATAAGAATCCCAATTGGGGTGTACATTATATATAGAATGTGGTTTAAATGCTAGCCTTTGATCTTAGTGTGCACACGTATCTCGAGGCTCATCACATGTAGCACATTGCCCCACTTGTCCCCCACGTTACTTGTGAGTGACTCAAAAATGTGACACCTTGCCTCATGATGGGTTAACGCGTGTCTCAATGCACATCATATGCCTCATAATTTATTTTCCTAACTGTAGGCCCATTTATTCATTAAATTTTCATGTGGCCACATTGCAACCACACATTACAAATAAATTCACATTTTATTCAAATAAATTAAACTTACCCCAATATGCCGCTACCTCGGTCCCACGTCGACACGCGACTCGAGGTACGTCCCCGCTCGTCTCGATACCTACACACACAGTAGAAAATTAAGTTACTAGGCTACACAAATACAATCACTAGGCATACATCACCACAATAGTAAAATGTACCTCGGCCCTTGCCTCGGTAAACGGACACATCATGGTGTGGGTCCCACAGTACGGGTCGTTGAGCCTGTGTAAAGACATAAACACAATTAAAAAATTTTGGGCCGTTACAACAGGATACTGACTAGTTATCTAAAATGCCTATTAATTAAGTCGTGTTATAGGCACCGGCCAGTGCTTACTAAAGGCACCCATTTTTTTTGAATTAATTTTTGTTTGCAATTGAAATGACATATTTTCCCATTTCAAATAGTGGGGTACCTTTATGCAAAGATGGGGTGCTTATAGCATGACACTGTATTTCAAACATAGGCTGTTATGTCGGTTGTCATCAACCGGCATTATGTTTCAGGTCTCGGTGGGAAGTGATCGAACCTATGGTCTCGGACACATGTCTCGACACAAGCCCACCGAGACTACTTATGTAATCTCGGTGGTCACCCATCGCGTTGGGTGTCTTACTACCTTATTTGGGTGTCAAATGGTATAAACCAACACTTTATACGGGTCTCGACAAGACATTACCAAAACCACTTTATGACTCTCGGTCTTGTGTAATCAAACAACACGGGAATCATAAAAAACCACCCTGCGATGGCTAAATTTCAATGAACAGGGACATGGGAGGAATTATGGCTTGCCATGTAAGAGAGAAGTAGGACATGAAATAGGAGAACAAGAATCGAGCTTGGTTTTATGCATGTTTTTTGGGTGGTGGTGTGTGTTGGTTGACATCATGTGTATTTTGAAAAAATGTTGGAGGTGCCCTCACTAATTCAATGGATGCCCAAAAAATGGGGTGCCCTCAGTAAGTGCTGGGTGTCTAGTGCGACTCTAAGTTCATGACCATATATTATCCTCATGCAAAACCTATCTTACACTTTCTCTTTCAGTTTTTGTTCTCTTCATTCACCTATTGACAAACCTCTGGCAAGTTGATGGATTGAAAATCATTCTGAAGTTTGTGTTTATTTAACATCTGATTTGATGATATAGTTGATACAATAGATATTGATTTCATTGTAATTTCTTGCAAATCATCATATTAGTTTTAATCATTAACCTAAATCACACACAAAGTGATCCACAACGATGGAAAAAAAATATTCCATGCACGAAGGATATTGAACCACTAGCAAGATATGGGACAAAACTATTATAGGAAATGGTAAATTATGAAAAATCAATTTCTTGAATAGTAATCTAATCGGTCATTTTTCCCTAGATCGCCATAACGATAAGAAATGACACAGTTGAAACACCATAAACCCGGTCCCAAAATCAATCGCTCGTTTTCATCACACACACAAACTAACTTTGCGAGACCACAACCGTGAACGAAAGGCTAGCAACAACCGAGCCGGAGCCGATGTGCTAAGGATTAGTCGATATGTTACGGCCTCGCTCCCCGAGGCCGTCAAACTTGCCTCGTGGGACCTACGACCTTGCCACGTCATTGGCCTGCCGAGTCCCAACTCCCAACTTGGCGCTTATCATTGTTGGATCGTTCACTAGTCATTAAGCATTTCTCTTTATTTTTATTTATTTTTATTTTTTTCAAGTTCATGCTCAATTAACGTAGTTTGCTTATAGTTAATAGATTAATATCAAGTTATTTATTGACCTAACTTAGCAACTTAAGGTTTATGTATCGATGTAACTTAGCTTCCAAAGTATTTTTTAAGAGTTTCATGAATTCACTATGACAATTTAAGCTTTTAATAACACCTAATTGATATAAATTTTTAAGTAACAGATGTATTAGAAGATTAAGCTTTTTATAACACTTAATTCGTAGGTACACAATCGACTCACTCTCATTGACTCACTCTCATCGTCTCCGATGCCCAAAGCTAGCGTTTCGTTTCCCCTTCGATGCCAAATCGCCGAGCGAGCGACCGAGCCTCATCTAGGGTTTCACATCTACATGCTAGCTAGTGCTCTGAGTAAAGTGTAGAAGATGTCCTTTAATCGCTACCATCTCAGTTCCTTTGCCATCATGTCCTCTCATTCAATCATCTGACTGATCGATCGATCGATCTCTAGCTCGTGCGACTGGTTGGTTGGTTGGTTAGTTTGTTGGTTCGTTCGTTTGTTTGTCAATCTCTGCCGGTGCAGCTGAGGTGAATACGCGAATCGATTCCTCTTTGATTGGTTTTCTAGGTTTTGGTGTTGATCTTGGATCTTTAGCTGTGGCGTGCTTTGGTTGGATTAAGTTGGTTTTGTTGGTGTGATCGTCTAAGAGATCTTGGTTCTGTGTTGATTTGGTTTGGATCTGGGGTTATGTGTTTGTGTTGGATTTGGATTGGATGTGAAATTCAATGGAGTGATGTGATCTTGGTTGTTTATGTTTGTTCTGTAAATAGTAGTAGGGATTGCAATGGTCATAACTGGATAAATCGTATGATGAATTTTAGATATGACATTTAGAATTGGTGCGCAATCCGCGAGTCTGTGAAGTTGATTTATGCTTGTCTTTAGATATCGATGAATGATTACCTTTTTGTATGTGTCTGCATATATGAAGGGGAAGGTACGACTGTGACAGCGGTGGATTACTCGTCTAGCGAAAGAGAACATTATTTTTTCCCTGAGAAATATTGACCTGGTATTGCCTTTTAGGTTAAAAGTGTAGGTTTTTTTATTTATCTCCAATGTAGCTTGCTTTGTATGTTTTTTCAAACCACCTGTACAAGCTAGCTAGTGCCCTCAATAAAGTGTTCTTCTACAGTTTTATGGATGCTCTTTTCACATCTATATACGTTGCTTTAATTGCACTTATTGTCATTGCCCATCACTAGTACTCGGCTTAAATATAGACACAAACTTGTCCTCATTTTGGCTCGATCTCAATCTCTCCGGCCAGTTTAGATGTATCTATCTGCAGCTTCTTCTCTATTTATCATCATGAATATGAGTTTTGAAGATGGTTGGTTATTGTTCTTTATGGCTGCAAGACATGTCTTTTGGAAGCCAAACTTAATGATGATGATGATGATGGAGTGGTTTCCTGGAGTGGAATCGTGATGTGCAAGCAATGTTGAAGATGAGCAGTACTATAGTGAAACGACCCTCACCTGAAATAGGGTTAGGTCACTCGGCCCAAACCGTTATTCAAGCCCGATACGTGAACCAGGCCCAAATAACAATTTGACACGCCTAATTCAATCTGCGAAACAACATACTAACCATATAGGGTAATAAATGCGTATGTGAAATCAAAACTATAATTCCATAAATCATTTAATTAAAGTGATAAGTGTCCAAAAAGTCTGAATAATTTCAACCATCTAAAGAAGCTTCCAAATGAACCATAAAGCTTTCATAATAATCCAAAATAGATAAGGAGGGTTCCAAACTACCCCAAAGTGTCTACCTAAAGTTACAACCCTAATTTATTGTTCTAAAAATCAAATAAATATATAATAAAAGCATGTAAAATTCTCATAAAGCAAGGAAAGACTTCAAGCGGGTGTCTTTCCTTTGTCGCGAGCTAACACGGATGTCGATGTACCTGGAGAGTAAGTGGCGTGAGCTAAATAACCAACGTAGCTCAATAAGAGAGAAGACTCGCTCAAACATTAAACATCCAAGTATTATACCTAAAAAGTAAAACAATTCTACACATGTAGTAGTAAATTGAATTGTAAAGCATTTAAGGGAAAGAAATAAAGACATGATCCTTGTTAATAAAAGGGGATGTAAACAAGTTCCATATCCAATATCACTTAAAAGTAAATTCATCATTCAACAAACTACGAAATGAGCATTCTTTTGAAATCACATCATGAAAAGGGAAATTCACAAATTTGTAAATAAATATCATTCATTTATGTAACGGGGTTCAACAAGAGAATTACCATAAGAACTAGTAATAAATATAAGTCATAGTTCTATTCAATGCATCCTAGTTAATAGTATGAACTCGGTGACCGAAACACTCACCCTCGAGATGACGTGAACTATTGGCGGTCATAATGGCCGTTGTGATCTTCATCTAGTTCCATCAAACCAACAGTGTGTGTTTTCAAGCCATCACTAATTGTGACTACTTGTGAACTTGATACTTCGTGGTGCAGACCACTCTCTTTTTGGTGGGATCATAGCCACACCACTGCAATTCGTGGCGCGGACCACTCTTTGTTGGTAAGCACACTGCCACACCACCGCTACTCGTGGCGCGGACCACTCCCTTTTGATGAGCATGTAGCTCCATCACCGCTTTTAGATCGAATAACGAATTTGTTCACGTCACATGCATTCCATAAATGAGCATATTCATACCACTAACTACATGCAACACAATCCCAAGTCTTTCGATAAAAATATGAAATTTCTATTTATCTAATATTCAAGCCACATTTAATGCATGAGCAAAGCTTCCCACTTACCTCGACTCGCAGAGAAGCCTTTAACAACTCCTGCTACGCTCGGGGCCTGATGTGAACCTTCGCGTGACAATATACAACCATAATACATCTTATCAATAAATGCTTTAATTAAAATTAATTAAATCTTCCATTTATTGGTATTTGAGAACTCCACCTATGTTGTACACTATGTGCGCTGCATAGTCGGTCCCATGTCAGGATAAAGGAGGAGGACTCTGATGCCCATTTTTTCATACCGAAAAATGGGTAAGGGAGGTCCCAAACTCACTTTTCATACTCGAAAAGTGGGGGAGGGAGACCCCAAGCTCATTTTCCATTCTTGGAAAATGGAGGAGGGTTGCGATAGGTTGACAGCCAGCGTAAAACCTTTGTCACGTTTCATGAAATGGATCAAACATATATAAACGTTGGGGCGTTAGTTAACATGGGATGCATTAATTAGGAGAGATTTGAATGGTTTGAAAAGCTCACCATTAATTGCACTTAATCGAGCACAATGGAAAAGTTTGATCCATGTATCCGACCCCAGTTAACTTGGGACTGAGGCTATGTTGTTGTTGTTGTATTTATTGGTCTTTGAGATCCACTAGTGTAGGTCCCGCGAGTCCATCGTCGCCCGATGCGAGGGTCGAAGGTGGGACCAGGTCGGTCTCCCTCGGAGACGTGATAGTGCCCCATTTGAAAGCAAATATTTTGTTTTTATTTTGTTATACATTTATTTTATTGTATTTATTATTTATTTTATTTTATTTTATTTTTTTGACCAGTCAACTATGGTTGACCGATCAACCAGGGGCTGTTGGCCCCTGGTCCCCCAACCCGCCAGGGAGGGGAGGATCCCTCTCCCTGGCCACCGGCGGGAGGGAGGCCCAGCGCCGACCGGAGCATGGCTCCTACCCCGGCCAGGGGCGCAGTCGCGCCCCTGCCAGCCATGGCTGGTGTGCTTATGGAGGGATGGGGAGTGGTCATGACACCACCCCCTTTCCCCTTCTCCTTTACATCAATGGTGGGGGCAACCTGGTGGCACCCCACTATTCCGGCGGCGTCAGTGAGGCCGCCGCTGATGGCGACGGCGAAGCTGCCGTCGGCCGCTAAGGTCTTCGGTCGCTTCATCGATGCCACAAAATGCCAACAAGGTGATTTTCACCATTTTTGTCAAATTTTAAGTTTGATCTTTATCTAAAACAAGATTAAAAAGGGTGTGGGAGACGCGTGTACCTTTGATTTGGGTTCTTCTTGAGTTAGACCTTCAACACCTCAATATCCCTTTTTCCTCTCGTAGCTAAAATCTTAAACAAAAAGGGGGCTAGGGTTTTTAATTTAATTTGTATAGTGGGGTTAATTAATGTATGGTTTCCGAAAAACCGCCCAAACCGCCCAAACCGTGTAAACCGCATGGTTTGGTTTTTAGAACTCGCGGTTTGGGGGCGGTTTAAAAAACTTAAAAACCGCAGAATCGCGGTTTGGTCGCGGTTTTTATTTTGAAAAAACCGCGGTTTCACCAAAGCGAGGGTATTTTAGTAAATAACCAACATTTACAACTCAAAAGTTCAAAACCCTAAAACTTTTAAAAAAAAATCAGCCGTCTCTCTCTAGTATACTCTATACTCACTCCCCGTCTCTTCTCTCGACCACTCTCTACCTGCCGCTGCCGAGTGCCCGTCTCACCGTCGCCATTCATCCTCCTCACTCCCCGTCTCGCCGCCGCCGCCGAACCCATCGCCTTTCCCGGTCAGCTCCGACCATCGCCATTGCCGTCGCCTTCCACCGCGCGAACCGCTGCTGCGTCCACAGCCGCCTTCACCGCCGCCTCACACCGCCGCCTCGCACCGCATCGTCCCACCGGTCCCGCCTTCGCCGCCGCCTCATACCAGTCAAGCCTCGATCACTGCGAGTCCCACCACCACATCGCCCTTCCCGGTTGGCTTTGACCACCGCCTGTCGGCGACTCGCCGTCGCCTCTTTTCAATCGTCGCGCCTCCTACGGCGCGAACTGCTGCTACATCCACAGTCCACTGTCGCCACTGTTGCGTCCACCGCCTCCTCCCACCAGTCCCGCCTCCACTGCCTCCACTGTCGCCGACTCGCCGTCGCGGTTTGGGGGCGACCAACACCTGTCGCCATCGTCTCCGACCACCACCTGTCGTCGTCGCCTCCTACCGCGCGAACCACTGCTTCGCCCACAGCCGCCTCCACTGCTGCATCGAACTCCACCGCCGCTTTGCACTACATCCTCCCACCGGTCCCGCCTCCACCGTCGCCTCGTACAAGTCACGCCTTGATCGCTGCGAGTCCCACCACCACATCGCAAGAGAGGTAATTATCTCTAATGTTTTGGTTTTGAATACCAAATAATTGGTCTCGCTTGACAAATTTTTGGGTTTGGCTTTGAATGTTGAATGTTGTAGCTTTGAGCGGTTCACTTTTAAGAAATAGGTTTTATACATAAAAGAATATAAACTCCAAAGCTAGAACCGTGTTTTGATCCCTTGAGTTGTTAGTTATTTAACGTTCATTCTCTTTCTAACATTGATCGTATGTTTTTTTTTTTTTTGTCTAGATGGATTCATATCACGCAACAGCCGAAACATTATCAAGAGATGCAAGTTCTACACCAATGGAGTTTGAAAGTGGTGAACCTATTGTTGTTCCTCCAAACTCATCTAGTTTGCCATCATCAACAAAGAAGGCAGAATCGAAAGGTAATCGGACAACCTCTAGAGTTTGGGACCATTATTCTAAAACGTTAGATGAGCATGAAAAAGTGGCACTTGCAACTTGCAATTATTGTAGTAAAAAGTATCATTGTCCTAGCAAGAATGGTACAAGCACAATAACAGCTCATTGAAATAAATGCCCCAAGTACCACATAGTCAAGTGAACTCAGTATGTAAGAAACAAAAAACAATAGAATTACAAGTTAAAGGGTCGGAGGGTGAAAGTAAAATAGGACTTTGGAAGTTTGATCAAACATTAAGTCGTGAAGCCCTTACTAAATTGATAATAGGATCTGAATTGCCTTTTGTTTTTGTGGAACATCCATGCTTTGTTAAGTTTTGCAATGTTATACAACCCAAACTCAAGTTAGTGAAGAAGAGAATTATAACTAGAGATTGTTTGGATATGTATAATGTTGAGAAGACAAAATTGAAAAAGATCTTAACAAAGAATTCTCAAAAAGTTTGTTTGACAACTGATACTTGGACTTCTTTGCAAAATACTAGCTATATGTGTCTCACTGCACATTATGTTGATGATGATTGGAAATTGCAAAAGAAAATCATTAATTTTTGTGAGGTTGAAGGCCATACGGTGATGATATTGGTAAGAAATTTGTTGAGATGTGTTTGCTTCACTTTGCAAAATTGAGAAAGTGTTTACAATAACTGTAGACAATGTTAAAACTAATGATTTGGCAATTGGATACTTAAGGAGAAAAATAAATAATTGGGGTGGAAGCGTGTTAAATGCGAAATACCTTCACGTAAGATGTTGTGGACACATTTTGAATCTCATTGTTAGTGATGGTTTGAAAGATGTGAAAGACTCCGTTAGTCGAATACGCGAAGCAGTGAAACAAGTGAGAAGTTCTCCATCAAGGAAGAAAAAGTTTAAGCAATGTGTTGAACTTGAAAAAATACCATGTAAAGCTTCAGTGTCCTTAGATGTATCAACTAGATGGAATTCCACTTATTTGATGTTGGATTCAGCGGTGAAGTATCAAAGAGCATTTGAGAGATTGTATGAGTCATATGATAAGGTTTCAAGTGAGTTGAAGAAGGGAGTTCCCACAAAAGAAGATTGGAGTGTTACGCGTGTATTATTGCAGTTCTTGAAACTTTTTTATTGGGCCACTCTTCGACTTTCAGGATCTAAATGTGTTACATCTAATGCATATTTTCATGAGGTGCATGCAGTTGAAACACTTATCAATGAATGCTTAGCAAGTAATGATTCATATGTGCATTCGATGGGAATGAAGATGAAGGTGAAGTTTGACAAGTATTGGGGAGATATCTCGAAGGTGAACATGATCTTGTTGGTTGCTGTGGTTCTTGATCCTAGGTACAAGTTGAAGTTTCTGAAATATTGTTACGGTACATTGTATGTACATTGTATCCGAACGAGCAAGTTGTTGAGATGATAAGGAAAGTGAGAGAGGCTTTGAATCATTTATACATGGAATATGAATCATTTTACAACACTTACATTTCTATGTGGTCTAATGAAACTAGATCATTGTCTAGTGTACGTGAAGAGGCGGAAGACTCATTGTTTGGTAATGTCAGAGCTAAAAGGGCAGTGGTTGGATTTCAAAGATTTTTAGAAGAGGAGGCAAATACGACAAACAAGTCGGAGATAGATATATATTTGGATGAGGGATGTGAGAAGCAAAATGGAGACTTTGACATTCTTGGTTGGTGGAAAAATAATGTCTCTAAGTACAAAATACTTTCAATGATGACACGTGATGTACTGGCCATTCCAATTTCTACCGTTGCTTCAGAGTCCGCTTTTAGTGCCGGTGGACGCGTGCTTGATCAGTTTCGTACCTCATTGACTCCAAAAATTGTTGAAGCTCGTATTTGTACTTTTGATTGGTTACATGGTACAATAAATTTAGAAGTTGAAGAAAATTTAGAGGAACTTGAAGAGCTTGAAACAAATTATACTTTTCTTTTAATTTTGTTAATTATTAACTACATTTATTTCTTTGAGGTTGAAACAGGTTATACTTTTCTTTTAATTTTGTTAATTATTAACTACATTTATTTCTTTCTTTTACGATCATCATCTAATCATATTACATTTTGAAATGTTGTTTATGCATTTTGTACCAACTTGTTTTAGATGATTAGTTGAGATGATTAGCAAAATGCATTGAGTCATTGACTTGGTAAGTAAATCTTATTTGAACTTTTAAATGTTATCAAACTCTTATCATATTGTTAATTTTCTATTTTCAATTGTTGTTTTATTTTAGGAATAACGAATGAAATTGGAACTTGGAATTGAGTTGAAGCCTTTCCTTGTTGAATCTATTTGTTTTTGTTGTTGTAATAGCAAAATGCATGGAATCATTGACTTGTTAAGTAAATCTTATCGAAACTTTTTGTTGTTATAAAACTCTTATCATGTTGCTAACTTTCTATTTTCAATTGTTGTTTTATTGTAGGAACAAAGAAAGAAATTGGAACTTGGAATGGAGTTGAAGCCTTTCCTGCTTGTTGAATTTATTTGTTCTAAATTTCTAATCTATTTGTTTTTGTTGTAACTTTTGAGATGAACTTGGATTTCTAACTTTGATTGAGTTCTTTTTGGTGAATGATTGGTTATACATGTTTTGTTGTATCTTATGTTGAGTTTTTGATGAACAATTGAACATTAAACATGTATGGACTTTATGGTATGTAATTGTAATATGTATGATTGTTTTTTTTTTTTTTTTTTTTTTTTTTTTTTTTTTTTTTTTGAAAATGGGTCGCATGAAAACCGCGAAACCAAACCGACCAAACCGCGCAAACCGCGGGCGGTTTGGTTGCGGTTTTGATGGTTCGCGGTTTGGTGGTGGTTTACAAATCGGCCAAACCGCGAACCCTCGATTTGGTCGCGGTTTGATGGTTTTCACCACCAAACCGCGGTTTGTCTACCCCTAGTTTATAGTGATTGATTTGTGAATTTTGTTTTGCTCGACGATCTTCAACCGATGTTCGTTAAGATTTTTGTGAGTTCTGATGTTGAGTTGAATTTGGGTGTTTTAAAGTTTCAATTTTGTTTTGCGCCTTTTCCTTATCTTTTAAGTTGTCCATATTTTAGTATCATGATTTGATCACTATCTTGTTGTTCAATTTACTAGTACTCTATTACTAATGATTATATATGTTGGTCTACGATTGCCTTGTTATTTCAGTTTTTGTAATCATATTGCATTGTTATTTCAGTTTCCTAGCATCCCACTGGATGACTATTGCAACTAGTAAAACGTCATTCAGTTGTGAGTTATGGGTAGTAACTTTTTGAATTGAATTGTTGTCTATGATTGCAACTAGAGTAAACTTCATTGAATAAGTTACACTTACAGTAGTTTTTTTCCACACTGGTTCATGTGTTCAGCCACAATCATGTTATATTTTGGTTCTTTTTCTTGACGAGTGTTTGTGATATGACTGATTTAGTTCTTTACTTCTCGCATAGTAAATATCACGTTCAACGATTGAGATTTATATGCACTTTTCATGTGGTGAAACCATGGCAAGTTGTTTGAGATTCATAACCATAGAATTGTCCAGTTGGCACAGTTTGAGAGCGGATGTATTGTTTTTGTTATTCATACTTAAAAGGCTTTTGTACGTAATGGGTTTTAGCTTCATATTTCTTCCAATCCTCTTCAAATATACCATATTTTTGTTGACTTGTGCGCAAAATACTATTTTGTGATTGTGCATTACAATCAATTGAAAGTGCATGTATATTTGGAGGGTAGTTGGGAAATGTTGCGATTATTCAGTCTCGCATAATAACTTGTATAAACAACAAATAACAATAATTCATTCTTGAATGAGTTTAGGGGGTGAGTTTAAACAAAGGAGGAGGTAGTAAATATTAACGCTCTTCAAACACTTTGATGGTGGCCGCAATGTTGATTTGCTTAATTTCTAAATGCATTTATTACTGTTGATTGTTGATATTGTTGAAAGTCTTCTCATTCTTGTCTATCCACAACAACCATGTGATGGTGAGGATTGACAACTGCTACTAAAGCTTCTCACTAGTAGAAATGCTCAGATTTTACTTGTTACAAATGTGACTCTTATTCGACTGATATATTGTTCACCAGGTGTAGGAATAAGGAATGTGGAAATTTATGGAATACAAACTTTCTCCGGATAATCAAGGCATTAGTAGATTCATTTGATGTAGAGGTGAGTGAGCCTTTCTTTCTGTTTATGAGATTTAACCATTGCTCTCAACTCATTGAAAACATGCTCTCTCAATGCTCCTGACTATCTTTCAATAATCTGTTATCACTTTACTTCTAATGAATCTTTGGTGATTTGATGTTTTCTTATCAAAGATTCTTCTATTGACGAGTATTGTAGGTGAGTCCTTAATTTTATTCAACCAACAATTGAAGGGAAACAAGAGGGTGCTAATTCAGCTTGGAGTACCAATATTTGGACGAACTAATGAGGAGGCGAAAAGTAAGTCCATCAAGTTGAAACAATCTTTTCTATTCTGTTGTTTCGCGAGTTTTTCCTCCTGAAACTACAATATATTCAATGCTTACGAAGTTTAATAAGCTAATGGATATATTGTTCTGTAACACAAACAAAACATATTTTAAGCAAAGAAGAGTCTTAGCCTTTGCTTTTGTACTTCCATTCTGTTTGCAGGACTCCCAACAGAATGGAAATACACCATGAAACATTCATTTCAAATGGACACCATGAAACATTCATTTTTCATTCATCTCTGATTCTTTCGATCCATATCGATGATTCAATGCCAGCACCCAATTCACAAATGGGCAATATCTCCGTCTGGTTCACCTCTTGTTTCTTCTTCGTCGCCATTGTAACCTGCTCGATTTTCCTAGTACTTTACATCTATGATCTAGTAGCCCCTTCATGGTTTTCTATTGCAGGATCTATGTTAGAAGGACTTCCTTGGCTCTTTTGGATACTGATATGCCTATATCGGTGTATCATGATCGGTCTCAGAGATGGCAGTGGAGCCACTGAAGATGGTGGCAGACCTCGCGGTGGTCAAAATACGAATACTGCTCCAAGAGATTCTACAGATTCAACGACCGAGTTGTAGGTGGTGTCTCCTAGAAGTAATAGTAGGATTGTTCGTTTAGGAGCGCTTGATGTCGTTGACGAGCCTGATGGTGGAGCACATGCATTTTTTAATGGGGTAATACTCAATCTATATGGGACTTGCAAAACCTGTTATGTTTTTTTGGGAATGATCTTCCATTCAATCATCAATTCCTCATCTTTGAACCTATAATTTTTTAGTTTAGTTGTAGTGGGCGAGTCCTTTTTTTGATATTGCTACTTGTCATTTGGTGCGTGTTTGAGTCTTACCTATTTCACTTGGACATAAGACGAGGATTACCTAACACTTTTTTTGTTGTATACGCATACACATTAAACACCAGTATTAAATTTCAATTTGTATCAAGTTTCATCATCTCTTGAATAGTTTTTGACTTGCATATATCTTTGCTTCCGTTGCAGCGAGTCCACTGCCAGCACTCTCATGGCTTAAATTGTACCTGCGTTCATCAGCGTTTGATGTTCCTTTGCAAATGAGGAAGTTTGTGGATTGTTTATTTAGTTTGTCGTTGAACAAGTTCTGTGTAGATTCTTTGAAGGTAGGGGACATATTATTTAACATTTTAGCTAATGGATATATTGTTCTGTAGTTTATTTTTTTTTTGTAATATTTTCAGTTAGAAATGACAATAAATAATTCTGGGCATTCATCCATTAATTTTTTTTTTTTTTTAAATGACATTTGATAAGGGTTTGAAACCCTTATGTAGGCCTTTGAAGATATTATAGCGGTTCTGAACCCCTATGAAATCGCTAGAATTGATAGAGTTTGAAACCTTTATGTAAGTCTTTAAAGATATTATAGCAGTTTTGATCCCCTATGAAATCGCTATAATTGATAAAGGTTTGAAACCCTTATGCAAGCCTTTGAAGGTATTATAGCGGTTTTGAACTCCTATGAAATCGCTAAAATTGATAAATGTTTGAAACCTTTATGTAAGTGTAGCATTCCCTATCTCGATTAGGGCAATACTCGGCCTGAAAACTTAATTAAGCCCCGGTAACCCAACCAGACTTAACTAGTGCCAGCAGCCTCTCCATCAGTACCTGATAAACTCAACTTATATATTTATATTGAATAACAAATCAAAGTATACGCTGCGAAAAATCTAAAACTTTTCGATATATATACGATATACAGAAATATAAAGTTTACCAAACTCAAAACCTTAATTACAAACCTCCTAACCCTGTTTATATATAACAAAATATATCAAACAGTGTATATAAGTACAAGAAGGTTCATTACATTGTAGAGAAGATTACATGACACCTAAATATTCTCCTTGCCCTTCGCTGAAGCGCTAGGTTGCGAACCTGAAATATAAGATTTGGGTGAGTGCTCCAACTTGCTCAGTAAGTAAAGATTCACAAAGCCATCAACATTCCATATAATAATTAAGAACATTATGCAATAACAATATGCACCAATGTTAACTGACATGAATATGAAAAAACATATAAATCAATAAATAACATATGCAAACAAATTATCATTGATTATTACACTGTGATTCCCATTTTATTTATAAAACTAGAGTCGATTGCCCAATGACGCTATTAATGCGATTGATAGACCAACATATTGGCTGCTATGCTGTCTAGCCAATCCATTAATGCCCAATAGTTCTATCCAAAACCCTCTAGTGAGTATGTAATCCACGCAACCTATCGAATTGAACAAGAGTTATATATAGGCTGGGAAATGAAAACATCTCCTATAAACCTATTCTCAAAACCATGAGTTATAGTTGTGGTCACATTACACATCGTTTTTCATTTATTAAAAACCATCGCAGTGTACATAGTACCGCATTTCAGTCCGTAAACTACATGAACTACATATATGAAGATAGCCAGACAATATTGATAAACAAGCAAATCCGTACTTAATTCGGTCTAGGTCTTCATTCCCAATTCCTAACTTTTCAGGCACTAACGTTTTCCCCAGGGATCTAACACCTATCATAGACCATTTGTAATCAATATAGGTCAAATACTCTATAATTAGAACCCCTAGTCCAGTCCCTAAGTCCTCCAATCCTCATCAAAACTCAATTTTATTGTTGTTTTTTGGGGTGGGAGCGCGCTCCTTCAGTAGGTGGGGTGCGCTCCACCAATTAGGTTCGTCTCAATTGATGAAGGAAGTGCCCTCCTTTACTAGGCTGTCTTAACATAACACAGGGCAGCAGCCACCGTTCCATCCACCAATTCATCAAACAACTGTATAAACTCCCAAAACTCATAAAGGAAAACCTTTAGTGAGGTAATAAACCATTTCCAATCATTAAATAACATAATTCACATAGATTCTATCATCACCATCAAATTAAACTTCAACTAACACAAAAACAAATCATGCCAAAGTGATGATATCTGGATTTTAAGTTGTTTAAGATCCTTAATCTACACTAATTCAGCTCCTTGAACCATCTCCTTCAATCCAAAATCAAACCTAAACCCTATCTATCTATTTATCTATCTATCTATCTATATATATATATATATATATATATATATATATATATATATATATATATATATATATATATATATCTATCTATCTCTCTCTCTCTCTCTCTCTCTCTCTCTCTCTCTCTCTCTCTCTCTCTCTCCCGGTTTATCGATTTGAATGAGAAGAGAAACATGAATTTTAGTTTAAATATATGGATTTTTCTCGAGATACGTATCATACTATCTCGAGACCGATCAAGTGGGTGATGCGTTAACATGACACTCCTTAAATTAACATGCATGTTGACACCATCAAGCACTCACGCTTCTCTCGAGGCGATCCGATCCATATAATTCAAACTAACTTTTAATTTCTAATATATATATATTTATATATCCAATATATATAAAATATATATATATATATATCTTATGTATTTTCTCACCAATAAATTCACCGAACCTGCCTACGAATATTTTCAGGTGTGTATATTCATTCCACGACATTGTTTATAGTGTATTTTCTGTTTGTAAGCTAGTTTATAATTCTTTTATTATATTACAACCTATATAAATTCATTAAACAAACCAACCAAACACCAATCACCATGCAAACACACGTATACACTAATCGATGTATGTCGAACTTAACCATGAGCCTAACTCAGATTAATTTAGAGTTGAATTAGTACTTATCACCAACTTAAGGTAATAGGTCATTAAAGTAAGCCTTTAAAGATATGATAACGGCTTAAAAGATGATGCTTTTTGTAGAGGTCAAAAACCTCTATGAAAGTGTTAGGTTTAGAGACACCGCAATGACACACTTTATGAATCACTCTAATAAACTCGTTAATTACAATGCGGGGGCTTAACTCTAATTTATAGACTCACATAAGCATACTTCTAATCCAACTAGGAGACCCTAAATAGATTCATACTCTAACTCGAAGTCCTAATCAAACTCAAACACTAATCTAATTTAGATTACAACTCCAACATCCCCCATAATCTAAATTACCTATCTGAATTAAAAAACAAAACACCATCCCCCCATAATTCAGATTGTCATGATCTTCCACTTGATCTTCTCTCGAATGCAGATCTCGACCTCCATCGACGACATCCTTTATCATTCACCCGCCATCTATCTCGCACAGCTTCCTCAATGCTGAACAATGCACAATGCACTCGATTGCCTTTGTCATCAACGACATTATCATGGGTGATCTTACAATCCTGAAGTCGAGCTGGTTGTCCCACACTTCTTTGTGGTCTGCAACTGGTACGCTGGGGTCTAGCGTCAATACCAACTGAAGTGGAAGCTTCATCCTCACATCTAATCGTAGATGGTTGAGCAATACTTTTTCCTTTTATGTCCCAAATCCACGCACTCTTCTCATCAAACTTGACATCTCTAGCTACCAATGACTGCATTGGTAACTGGATTGTACAATTTGTACGTTCCACTCTTTCGTGAAACATAACCAATAAATATGACCTTTATGCCTTTGTCATCTAACTTCTTCCTATTAGCATTAAGAACATGTACATATGCAGTGGATCCAAACACCTTCAAGTGTTTGACATTTGGCTTGTAACCACTCCAAGCCTCTTATGGGGTTATATGGGACACACCTTTTGTGGGAGACCTATTCAATAAATAAACTGAACATGCAACTGCTTCAGCCCAAAAAGAATCAGGTAGACCTTTGGCCTTCAACATACTATGAGCCATGTCTATAATTATACTATTCTTCCTCCCTGCAACACCATTATGTTGCGTTGTCTGTGGTGGCATGATCTCATGTTTAATCCCATGACGATCACAAAACTTTCAAAGGAGACTTAAGAATGATCATACCTTTAGAGTCAAACACAGTGAGACGACTATCTTTGAAATCCACCGTGTACCTTTTCTTGAGCAACTGCCATAAACTTAGCAAATTGCATGTCAATGTCGGTACATATAACACATCTGAAATATACTGATGATCACCATTCTCTAACTGGATCAGAATTCTTCCTTTTCCCTTAATTGGAAGTTTCCTATCATCAGCAAACTTGACCTTTGTCAACATTGACTCATCCAACTCATCAAGAAATTCTCTATTGCCACACATGTGGTTAGAGCATGCACTGTCGAGATACCACATGTTACTCTGAGTATTCTCCTGGGATGATGAAACCATCATTAGTGTCTGATGACACTCCTCATCTTGATATGTCTGCTCCTCAGACTCCGACTCAGACTCTGATGGTTGCTTTATCCTGCATTGTCTAGCTATATGCCCAAATTTGCAACAGTTGTAACAATGAATTCGATTTCTCTGTTGATCGCGACCTTCATCTCGTCCACGACCTTTATTTCTATCCCGCCATTGCTGATTATTATTCTGACCTTTGCCATTGTTGTTGACTTTATCACGACCTTTGAACCCATAATTCTTCTTTAGCTTCGGGACAACTGTAGTCTTCAATGCCTGCTCAGTAGACTTGACTTTTTCACTCTTTTCATTGATTCGTTGCTCATGTGCTCGTAATGAACCAATGATTTCTTCAACTGACTTGGTCTAATAATCTGTCACAGACTCCATAATGGCAGCTACTACGTGGTCGAACTTCGTGGTCAACGTGCGCAAAATCTTCTCGTTTACATCGAGATCGGCGACATCTTCGCCATTCATCTTTAACTGATTGACGATTGTCTGAACACGATTGGTGTACTTCTCTATATCTTCGGAGTCGTCCATCTCGATCAACTCGAATTGTCGCCTCAAAGTTTGCAACCGAACTTTCTTGACTTTCCGTACACCCTTATAGGACGTCTCTAAAGTGTACCACGCTTCCTTTGATGTCTTCGCCAGTTGCACTTTCTCAAATGCCACATCATCAAAGGGTTTGCAAAAAAAAATAAAGTGCCTTCTGATCTTTCTTGCGAAGTTCCTTTTGTGTCGAGGTAGCGGTGGCCCCTGGGTCTTCGAATCCATCTTCAACTACTGTGAGCAAGTCTTGAAAACTGAACAAGACTCTCATCTGAGTGCTCCATCTATCAAACTTCTTCCCGTCGAATATTGGAAGAATAGGTTGTACCTGGCCGTTCCTCGATGTCGCCATAATTCACACCAAATAAGAAAATCAAAAATCTCAATTTTGATTTTAACTCTCTGTCGCACACACTTTGAACAAATTGTTCAAATCTTCGTTTCTTCTCTAAAATAAGAAACGGGCACGCTTCGATCTCTCAATAGATGCGAAGCCCAAATTCTTTGTTCGGTCTTGAACAAAGTCTCACACCGTAGATCTAAAATCTCGGTCTCACTCTCACAGATCTCAGGATCTCACTTTTGCTCTAATACCATGTTAGGTTTAGAGACACCGCAATGACACACTTTATTAATCACTCTAATAAACTCGTTAATTACAATGCGGGGGCTTAACTCTAATTTATAGACTCACATAAGCATACTTCTAATGTTGAAGACGAGATGGAAGGGGATAGGAATGGGGGATGAGAGGAACGGATAAGAGAGGAGATGAGCATAGCAGGGCAGGGGAGAGGGAGGAGAGGGTACGGGGGAGCAAGGGAGGGGAAGGGTGGGAGGGGAGGTGGGAAAAATGGTTTGAAGAAGATGAAGTGATGTAGGGGTGGGGAGGGATCGAAGTGGGATGCGTGTTAATGCCTGGAGAGACATGCAGTTTGCCTTGTTTTCTCCCCCAAATTAGTGACGAGGCCCATCCCGTCGCTAAATCCTTCACCAATTATGAACACCCTAAAATTTAGTTAGGGAGTTTAATCCATTATTATAATCCGTCGCACATCCCTCGCAAAATCTTTCGCAAATAGGTCGATCAGTTTAAAATTGGATACCATCGCAAAGCCATCGCCAATCCCTCGCAAATTAGCGACGGCCACTACCCCTAGCTATTTGTAGTCGCTATTTTGACCATTTTTTGTAGTGATTATGTCACCTTTTTTACATGATACCATGCTATATTTTCGAATTTCCACTTTAAGTTGTGATATGTATGCATGAAAACACTGGTATTATACTTTTTCATGATTAATGATGTCTTTTGCATGCTTTTAATTGATAACTGCCTTGATATATTGGTAATAACTCGTAAATGACTAATTAACTTGGCTATAATTACTAGAACGGATTTGGCTTTTAATAGAAGTTTTGAACCTCTATAAAAGACCTTTCTGTTGGAGTTGTAATCTAAATTAGATTAGTGTTTAAGTTTGATTAGGACTTTGAGTTAGAGTATGAGTCTATTTAGGGTCTCCTATGGGCTCTGTCAGTCGTCGCAAATCTGAATTAGTAATGAGCAAATTAGCGATGGTCGATTCCCTTGCAAAAATCCATCGCAAATCAACTTAGCGACGAAAAAGTAAGTGAATATCAAGGGATTTCTCCCTTGCTATTGTGGCCATTTTTTCCAGTGAGTTCGAATATACATTAGTGTGGGTACATATATCAGTGTACCTCAAGTCCTCGTACCCGAAAAGTAATTACAAAATATCATAAGTAAAATAACACATACTAGTGTGTCGTTGGACAACTGGTGAGCTCAGAGATAGTCGCTGATGACCTCCTTACCTTTACAAGTAGAAGGACATGCAACTCGTCATCAAAACAATAATGAGTTTTAGTAAGTAAAATCCCAGAGAAAACCACGTAACATTCAAGGAAACAATAAACAATGACTACAGATCATGCGAATATTTAAAAGACATGATGAAATGAATGCATGAAAAGAAGACAATTAAAGAAAGTGAGTGCGTGTGTACTAGTCGAACTAACTTAGATCGTACTACGGTAACCGGGATCCACATATGAGTGCTCCCACTAGCCCATCACCTTATTGCTCTCCCCGTGGTCAAGTTAGTCACAACAACCACCGACACGTGCACTAGGTCTAACAACTCGGGGTAGCAAGTCGCCGAGTGCGCGATGTGCACGTGCAATGGTCGAAGCCATCACAAAACCATACAACACGCAAGAATCAATGATATCAAGTAATGGACATCATTGCAAGGAAAGATAAAACAACAATGCAATCAAGCATGAATACTATATGTATATGTATTTTTCGTCGGCTTACTTACCTCCTAGTATAAAAATCCCCTAAACCGACCCAATTCGTGTATTCAGCTCCCGACTACAGTTTGCCAGCCTTTCGGTGTCTCTTTAGTCCAATTAGACGTGTCAGTTTCATGTCTAAACTTACTTTAAGAAATTTATAAGTTTCACTTCTTGTTGCAACAGGTGTTGCTACACCCCTACTGTTAACATGGTGTAGAGTTATATAGTGTATCATGAAGCTGTTTATGTAATCTGGTATGTATGTATTGAATCATGTATTCTGGTATAGTGTAGCACATGTTTATATTAGCTTGTTTTAGGCAGTTATAACAGGGGTGTATAATGTACACCATCTTGATTTGTATATAAGCAATGTACAATGTAATTTCGAGATATAAAACGAGAGATTAAGAAGTTCTTCTTTGTACTTCATTGATTCATTGTTTCAATGTGTACTGTTACATTGATCAACTGATCATTTTTGGTCATTGATCCACTGTTTGGTGTATGAATTGTTCATGGTATCAGAGAAGGTTCTACTGTTCTTGATCTGTGTTGAATTTTGGTTGAATTGAGTGTCTGATCATGGCATCTATTCATGGTTCTTCAAGTTCTTCAATTCGAAATGGAGCAGGAAGAGCTCCTGATGTAGGCGATCTTGGAGTTGAAAGTCCTTATCTCCTTCAAGGATCTGATTATCCTGGTATGGTACTTGTCTCCAATTCTCTTACTGGTTCAAATTACTTGTCTTGGAGTCGAGCTATGATGATTGCTTTAGGTGCAAAAACGAAGATTGGTTTCATCGATGGCAGATGTTTAAAGCCAGATTCCACTGATCCTAATCTGGATCGATGGATCAAAGTGGATTATATGGTCACTTCTTGGATCTTGAATTCTATTTCAAAGGATATTGTTGAAGCATTTCTTTATACAACTTCTTCCTTTGATCTATGGAATGAATTGAAAGAAAGGTTTGGAGAATGTAATGGTCCTCTCTTGTATCAATTGAAACGAGATATTGCTTCTATAAGTCAAGGAGATCTATCAATTTCACAGTATTATACAAAACTTAAGAAGCTTTGGGATGAACTGAAATTTGTTTAGTTCCTTTACTGTGTGTGATTGTGGAGCTTCAAACAACATTGGTCGTTTACGGAGTCTAATGATAGGCTGATGCAATTTTTGATGGGATTAAGTGATATGTATGATCATATTCGTAATCAAATATTGGTGATGGATCCATTGCCAAGTATAAACAAAGCTTACTCTATGGTTCTTAGAGTTGAAAAGCAAAAGGAGGTACATGTTAGCTATTCCCCTGTGATAGATACAACCATGATGATGAAAACTACCAAGGTGAATTCAGGTTCATCTGGTTCGACCAATGTTCATAGGTTTGCTGGAAAAGGAAATCACAAGAAATTTGTCAATAAAGATGATTTTACAGGTAGCTCATATAAAAGGCTTTCTAGTTCTTGTTCCTCCTTTAATTCAGATGCTTGGATTGTGGATAGTGGAGCAACAAATCATATGTGTATTAGCTATGATTTGCTTGCTAATGTCACTGTCTTAGCTAAACCTGTTATGGTTTGTTTGCCTGATGGACATACTAAAGAAGTTAATTACATTTGAGATGTGAAGCTGAGTTCAGACTTAGTTCTTTCTTCCTGTTTACATATAAACTCATTCAAGTATAATCTTTTGTCAGTTAGTAAATTACTCTCATCTACGAAACTGGCAGTTGATTTTTATCCATCGTTTTGTGCTATACAGAACATTGAGAATTCTCAAGTTCTAGCTGTGGGAAGGATGATTGGAGGACTCTACATACTGGATTCCAGTTCTTTTCATAAAGATGTCATTGCTTCATTTGTGTCTCCTACATAATTGTCACTAGCCTGCTGTAATAATGCTACTGGTAATTTTTCATGGCACTGTCGTTTGGGGCACCCCTCTGTTAATGTAACAAAACAACTTGATTTGTTACTTAACAGTCCTTCAAATGTAAGATACAATGTACCTTGTGATGTCTGTCAAATGTCCAAACAATGCAGATTGGTT
Source organism: Stephania cephalantha (assembly GCA_039657325.1). NCBI lineage: Eukaryota > Viridiplantae > Streptophyta > Magnoliopsida > Ranunculales > Menispermaceae > Stephania > Stephania cephalantha. Next base: position 20,210,670 of record CM077579.1, on the reverse strand, counting down.
TTTCCATTGAGCTCTATTCAAACTTCTTATCCTTTCCAGTTGTTACATATGGATGTTTGGGGACCATATAAGCAGTCTTCTATTCAAGGAGCTCATTATTTTTTGACCATTGTGGATGATTTTAGTCGATTCACATGGACATTTTTGATGAAACATAAGTCCTTGACAGGCAACCTCATCAAACAGTTTATAGCTTTTATTCAAACTCATTTCAAAGCCTCAGTTCAAACCATTAGGACTGATAATGGTACTGAGTTTTGTAATAAAGATTGTCATGCTTTATTCTCTGGTTTGGGAATTGTTCATCAAAGATCAACACCATATACACCTCAGCAAAATGGTGTGGTTGAAAGAAAGCATCGTCATTTGTTGCAAGTTACAAGAGCCTTGATTTTTCAGTCTAGTTTGTCCACAAAATTCTGGGGTGATGTTGTTCTTACCGCCACATACATCATTAACAGATTACCTTCTCAGTTACTGAAATGGAAATCTCCTTATCATCTTTTATTTGGAAGGTTACCAAATTATTCATCCTTGAAGACTTTTGGTTGTTTGTGTTTTGCTACCAATGTTTCACCAAGCAAAACCAAGTTAGATTCACGAGCAATTAAGTGTATCTTTCTTGGTTATTCTCCTGGTCAAAAGGCTTATCGATTGTACAACATGGCCACACATGCCTGTTTTGTTTCAAGAGATGTGATTTTCTTTGAAAATCAGTTTCCATTTCACAAAGATACTGCAAGTTCAAAGTGTCATGTGCCTATCTCTTGTGATGATAACTCTGATTACTTGAGAGATATTCCAGCTCCTGTTGCTGTACCTTCTCCAAATATTGTTCCTACATCTGCTACTGTGCCTCACTCTCAGGAATTACCTATTGAAGTATCTTTTGATGTTCCTGAAGCTGTCTCATCTATGCCTATTAATGATACATTAGTACCTCATACTAATGATGGCTTACATGAAGTTGTCCTGCCTCCTACTGCTGTTGTTACTCGAAAAAGTCATCGTGCTATTCACAAGCCTCTTTGGATGAATGATTTTGTTTTAAACAATGTTCATACATCTGCTTTCCCTCCTGCAACGATTCCTTTGTCTGCTGGTACCCCTCCTACATTTCCTTTTACTCATTCTTCAAACATTACTGCTGATTACAAGTGCTTCTTGGCTGCTGTTTCAAATATAAAGGAGCCTACTTGTTATACTCAAGCTCAGAATGATCCTGTTTGGGTCGAAGCAATGAATAAGGAATTACAGGCTTTGGAAGCTAATGGTACTTGGAGTCTTACTACCCTACCACCTGGTAAAAAGGCCATTGGTTCTAAGTGGGTTTACAAGGTTAAACTTCATCCTGATGGTTCCTTAGATAGGTGTAAGGCTCGTTTGGTTGCAAAGGGATTTAACCAAATTGAAGGTGTTGATTATACTGATTCTTTCTCTCCAGTTGCCAAGAATGTCACTGTTAGGATTGTTTTATCCTTAGCAGCTGCTCGAGATTGGCCTTTACATCAATTGGATGTTAACAATGCCTTCTTACATGGCTATATTGATGAGGATGTTTACATGAAGCCTCCTGATGGTTACAGTTTGGCTTCACCTGATCAAGTCTGCAAACTTCAAAGATCCTTGTATGGTTTGAAGCAAGCTTCTCGACAATGGAATCATGAGCTTACATCTAAACTTCAATCTTTTGGTTTCATTCAGTCTGCTCATGATCCCTGCTTGTTTACTTACAAAACTGATGATCAATTTTTGGTGTTGCTGATTTATGTTGATGATGTCCTTCTTACTGGTACTTCTCTTGAGTTAATTACTCAAGTCAAGACATTCTTACACACCTTGTTCACCATCAAGGATCTTGGTCAAGCTCGTTACTTCTTGGGTTTGGAATTGGTTCGATCTTCCTCAGGTCTTTATGTTCATCAACGCAAGTATGTTCTTGATTTGCTTAATGATGCTGGTCTTACCATGGCCAAACCAGCTGCTACTCCACTTCCTCGTGACTGCAAGTTTAATGATGCTGATTCCCCTTTGTTCATTGAAGTTGATAGATATAGACGACTCATTGGTCGTCTTCTTTACCTGGGATTCACTCGTCCTGACATAACTTACGCCACACAGCAGTTAAGTCAGTTTGTTCAGGTCCCTACAGAGCAACATTGGTCTGGTGCACTTCATGTTTTACGATACCTTAAGGGTACTCCTTCATAGGGTTTGTTTTTCCCTGTTCAGATGGATCTCTCTGTTGTTGCTTACTGTGATTCGGATTGGGATTGCTTGCCCTCTTTCTCGGAAATCTCTTACTGGTTATTGTGTGTTCATGGGATCATCTTTGATCTCTTGGAAAACTAAGAAACAAAGCATCGTATCCAAGTCCTCTGCTGAAGCTGAATATCGAAGTTTATCTTCCACAGTTTGTGAATTGTTATGGATTTCCTATATCCTTAAGGATTTAGATGTTCCTACTCCTCTTCCAATACCTCTTTGGTGTGATAATCAAGTGCGATACATCTCTCGCCAATCTGTTTTTCATGAACGTACCAAGCATTTGGAAATTGATTGTCACCTGGTTAGACATCAGTTCAAGTGTGGTTTTGTTCTTCCACAATATATTTCTACTCGGTTACAGTTGGCTGATTTGTTTACCAAGTCCTTACCAACTCCTTTGTTCTCTGATTTATTGTCCAAGATGGGTCTATGTGACTGGCATAGACTTCCATCTTGAGGGGGGGATGTAGAGTTATATAGTGTATCATGAAGCTGTTTATGTAATCTGGTATGTATGTATTGAATCATGTATTCTGGTATAGTGTAGCACAGGTTTATATTAGCTTGTTTTAGGCAGTTATAACAGGGGTGTATAATGTACACCATCTTGATTTGTATATAAGCAATGTACAATGTAATTTCGAGATATAAAATGAGAGATTAAGAAGTTCTTCTTTGTACTTCATTGATTCATTGTTTCAATGTGTACTGTTACATTGATCAACTGATCATTTTTGGTCATTGATCCACTGTTTGGTGTATGAATTGTTCACATGGCTAGTTAGTACTTTGTTGTTGCTACAGCCTTGTAACATGCCTTGTTGCCATAAATTATTGTTGTAGCTTGTGGCGACAGCTTGTCATAATAGTTTGCTGCAACAACTTCTCGTCTGGTTTCCACAGTGTGTTGCAACATTTTATTGCCATAGCTGAACAAACGGAGAGATCAAGAACATACAGAGTGATCAAACCAGATTGTATTGATCGACAATTAAAAATCTTATACTGTACAATGTGCTTATATAGAGGGTGTACATTACACACCCTTGATGTAACTAACTGTAACAAACTAACATAAGCATATGGTACAATACACTGCAAAGCATACATTATATGTGGTACAATACAATACAATGCATATATATAACTCTACATCCCCCCCTCAAGATGGAAGTCTATGCCAGTCACATAGACCCATCTTGGATAATAACTCAGAAAATAATGGAGCAGACAAAGACTTAGTAAATAAATCAGCTAGTTGCAATCGAGTAGGAATATATTGGGGAAGAACAAAACCAAGCTTGAACTGATGGCGAACTAGATGATAGTCAATCTCCAAATGTTTTGTACGCTCATGGAAAACAGGATTGACAGAAAGATGAATTGCAACTTTATTATCACACCATAGAGGTATAGGGAGAGAGATTGGAACACACAAATCCTTAAGGATGTAAGAGAGCCACAACAATTCACAAACCGTGGAAGACATACATCTATATTCAGCTTCAGCAGAGGACTTAGAAATAGTAGCCTATTTTTTGTTTTCCAAGAGATCAAAAAAGAACCCAAGAATACACAATAACCAGTGAGAGATTTGCGTGAGAAAAGACATGCAACCCAGTCAGAATCAAATAGGCAAGGAGATTAAGATCAGACTGAACATGGAAGAACAAGCCCTGAGAAGGAGTACCCTTAAGATATATGAGAATGTGAATAACACCAGACCAGTGTTGTTCAGTGGGAGCTTGAACAAACTGGTTTAATTGTTGCGTGGCATAGGTAATGTTAGGACGAGAGAAGCCCAAGTAAAGAAGACGACCAATCAATATTCTATATCGATCAGCTTCAAGCAACAAAGGATAATCTGCATCATCAAACTTGCAGTCACGAGGAAGAGGAGTGGCAACTGGTTTGGCAAAAGTAAGACCAACATCATGAAGTAAATCAAGGACATTTATGTTGATGAACATATAGCCATGAAGAAGATCTAACCAACTATAAGCCCAAAAAATAACGAGCTTGGCCTAGATCTTTGATGGTGAACAACTTGTGAAGAAAGGCCTTAACCTTAGTAAGCATCTCAAAAGAAGTACCAGTGAGAAGTACATCATCAACATAAACCAGTAACACCAAAAAATGGCCATCAACATTATATGTAAACAAACAAGGATCATGAACAGATTGGACAAAACCAAAAAATTGAAGCTGAGAAGTAAATTCATGATTCCATTATCTAGAAGCCTGCTTAAGACCATATAAGGTTCGTTGTAGTTTGCAGACCTGATTAGGAGAAGCAAAAGCATAACTGTCAGGAGGTTTCATGTAAACATCTTCATCAAGATAGCCATGTAGAAAGACATTATTAACATCCAACTGATGCAACGCCCAGTTGCGAGCAGAACAAAAGCTAAGACAATCCTTACTGTCACATTCTTGGCTACATGGGAGAATGAATCTGTATAATCAACTCCTTCAATTTGATTGAATCCCTTTGCAACCAGACGTGCTTTGCATCTATCCAGTGTACCATCTGGATTAAGTTTCACCTTGTAAACCCACTTGGAACCTATGGCCTTCTTGTTAGGGGGAAGGTTTGTGAGAATCCAAGTACCGTTCTCCTCCAATGCTTGTAACTCCTTATTTATAGCTGAAACCCAAACAGGGTCATGTTGAGCTTGATCATAATAAGTAGGCTCTTTAATAGTCGAAACAGCAGCCAAGAAGTACTTGTAATCGACAGTAAGATGAGGAGAATAAAAGAAAGGAAATGTTGGAGGAGCACCAATAGAAAGAACAGGTTCAGTAGCAAGGCATAAGTTTGTTTGAACATTATTCAAAATAAAATCATTCATTCAAAGAGGCTTGTGAGGAGCACGAAGACTTTTACGTGGAGCAAGAGGCAAAGAAGGAGCAACAACTGCATCAGGAGGCATTACATGATCAACAACAGTTGGAAGACAATCCTTAATAGGCTCAACAGCAGTAGGCATGGAAGGATCAGACACTGCAACATCAGTAGGTACTGCATCAATATGAATAGTCTCAGCAGGGGACTTTATGGAACTTGGTACAGTAGCAGAACCAGGTACATCTCCCAAAAAATCAGACATTTCACTAAAAGGTATAGGCAAAGGACAAGAAAATCCTAAAGAAACAGTCTGCAAAGGAAACTGATTTTCAAAGAAAATCACATCTCTCGAAACAAAACAAGTATGAGTTGCCAAATTGTACAGCTTGTAAGCCTTTTGTCCAGGGGAATAACCAAGAAAAATAGATTTAATAGCTCTTGTGTCTAACTTGGCTTTAGTTGGAGAGACATTAGTAGCAAAACATAGACAACCAAAAGTCTTAAATGAGAGATAATCTGGAAGGTGCCCAAACAAGAGGTGATAAGGAGATTTCCACTTCAGCAACTGAGAAGGTAATCGATTAATAAGATAGGTAGCAGTAAGAACATCATCACCCTAAAATCTCTTGGATAAACAAGATTGAAAAATAAGAGCTCTAGTGACTTGTAACAAATGACGATGTTTACGTTCAACTACTCCATTCTGCTGAGGAGTGTAAGGTGTAGATCGTTGACGTATAATCCCCAAACCAAAAAATAAGGCTTGACAATCTTGATTGCAGAATTCAGTACCATTATCAGTTCTGATGGTTTTGACAGATGCTTGAACAAAAGAGAGAAAATGTTTGATAACAGTCCCAGTCAATGACTTATATTTCATCAAAAAAGTCCATGTAAAACTACTATAATTATCCACAATGGTCAAGAAAAAATGAGCTCCCTGAAGAGAAGGTTGCTTATATGGTCCCCAAACATCCATATGCAATAATTGAAAAGGAAAAGTGGACTGAATATAACTCTAAAGGAAAACAAGTCTACATTGTTTAGACATGTGACAAACATCACAAGGTACATCACGATTTTTAGTTGAAGAATTTTTGACCAACAAATCAAGATGTTTTGTTACAACAACAGAAGAGTGACCCAAACGATGATGCCATGAAAAAGAAGCACTAGCAGTATTACAGCAGGCTAGTGATAATACTGAAGGAGAAACAAATGAGTTGATAATATCTTTATTGAAAGAGCTGGAGTCTAGGATGTAGATACCTCCAATCATCCGTCCCACAACTTGAACTTGAGAATGCTTAATGTTCTGTATAGCACAAAAGGATGGATAAAACTTAACTGTCAGTTTAGTAGAAGAAATGAGTTTACTAACTGATAAAAGATTGTATTTGAAGGAGTTTATGTGCAGACAAGAAGAAAGAACTATGTCTAAACTGAGATGTACATCTCCTGTATTAGTAACTTGTTTAGTATGACCATCAGGTAAACAAACCGAAATAGGTTTAGCCAAGGCAGTGACAATAACAAGCAAATCATAATTGATGCACATATGATTAGTTGCCCCACTATCCACAATCCAAGCATCTGTACCAAATGAGGTAATAAGATTATAAGTCTAATTTAGTGAACTACCTATAAACTCAGGAACAACACAGTTCACATGAGCAGAAACACCTTCAGCCAAAATATATTTCCCTTTCATGAAACTTTCAATTCCTTGTTGTATCATAGCTGCAATGTTGGTATGTAAATCCTCAAATTGAAAAGCTCCTGTATCTGGTATATCCAGAGGACTCCATCATGTTCAAAAAAGATTTAGAACCATTAGTAACTTGTTTCTTTTCAAGTTATTTCTTGTACCAATCTGGAACTCCATGGAGTTTGAAACAAGTTTCTTTTGTGTGCCTTTTGGCCTTACAATGATCACAAAATATATCATTTTTGTTAACAAACTTCTTATGATTCCCTTTACCAACAAATTTATTCCCACAGATGAACCAAAAGTAATTCTGTTTGTTTTCAACAACATAGTTTTATCCAAGATGGGTGAATAGCTAACATGGACCTCCTTTTGTTTCTCAACTCTAAGAATCATGGAATATGCCTTGTTTATATTGGGTAAAGGATCCATTACTAGGATTTGATTGCGAATATAATCATACATGTCACCTAAGCCCATCAGAAACTGCATCAGTTTATCATTAGACTCAAGAGCGCTATCTTTGCTGCAGCTCCTCATTCACAAGAAGGTAAAGGAACCAAACAACTCAGTTCATCCCATAACTTCTTAAGCTTTGTGTAATATTGAGAAACAAAGAGATCTCCTTGACTGATGGAGGAAATATCTCGTTTGATTTGATATAGAAGAGGTCCGTTGCATTCTCCATATCTCTCTTTCAATTCATTCCACAAATCAAGAGATGAAGTAGTGTAAAGGAAAGCTTCAAAAATTTCTTTAGAAATGGAATTCAAGACCCAAGAAGTTACCACATAGTCCACCTTAATCCATCGATCAAGAGTGGAATCAATTGATTCAAGCTTCAAACATCGACCATCAATGAAACATAGCTTTGTTTTTGCTCCCAGTGCAATCAATATCGCTCTACTCTAAGAAAGATAGTTTGAACCTGTGAGAGGATTCGAAACCAAGATCATACCAGGATGATCAGAACTCTGAAGGAAATATGGACTCTCTACACCATATTCTCCTGAATCATCACCTTTTCCTCGGCTCCATTTCGAACAGAAGAACTCGAAGAACCATGAATGGTAGCCATAATTACTCATAAATCAAAAATAAAAAATGATTGCTAGAGATTACAATCAATTCCTGAACCAATAATTGCAAACAAGTGCAAACAATCTCAAAAACAAATCAAACATCAATGAAAATCTGCTCTGATACCATGAACAAACAGAGAGATCAAGAACATAAAGAGTGATCAAACCAGATTGTATTGATCGACAATTAAAAATCTTACATTGTACAATGTGCTTATATAGAGGGTGTACATTACACACCTTTGATGTAACTAACTGTAACAAACTAACATAAGCCTATGGTACAATACACTGCAACATACATTATATGTGGTACAATACAATACACTGCAACATATATATATATAACTCTACAATAGCTGGTTTCCAAAGTGTGTTATTGCCACAGAGTGTTGCAATACCTTGTTGCTATACATTACTTGTAGCAACAAATATTATTCATTATCTTCCCTAAATTCAATGCATTTTCAACATAAAAAACTTGACATTACCCAAATCATTTTTTATACTAATTTCCTTTACAAAAACTATAGTTACTTCATCAATTTAAGACCCAATATAATAGAGAAATCTTCCATTAAGTCATCTAAAAGCATTTAAACACCATAACTCATCAATTTCATTGATTTATGCATCCAGTTTTAAGAAAACACCAAGAAAACATTAAATGATTGAAAATCAACTTCACTTTCATTAATTGATTGTAGAAGTGAATTGAAACACCACGATTTACTGCAAATACTTAGTAACTTTTTGTTTTCGAAACAATTTGTCATCCAAACTTGCATTACTAAGCAAATCTCTAGATGAATAAAGTTTGAAAAGTAAAGGAAATCTATACCTAGGAATGTATCACGCCCAATTTGGTTCCCTTAGTCAAATATTGTCTCAGAATCACTCTTTTCTTCTCCAATTAGGAATGCTCTAGTCCTCCTTCCTATCTCGCTTTAGAAAACTTAGCACTCTTATCCCTTGTGGATATATATTAGTTTTGGATAATCCAAGCCTCACATCTCATGGTTAATTAGCTCAACCCCTTGTGGTACTTATATGCATATTTGTTGTCTGTCCTGCGCAACCAGTAATCGCTGACGAATTTGCCTAACTTTCTGTATGGTGAACAACTATCTCCAGCCCAATAATGATCATATCCTCAAGTTTTGCCCAACACACTGGTGACCTGCAAGGCTTGCTATATAGTGCCTCGAAAGGAGGCATCCAAATACTTGCTTATAAGTTTGTAAATATGCTACATTTTAGTGTGTATTTGGTGTGTTTTATGAGATTTTATCTCCCATTTACAACGCTTATCTCTTATTGTAACGACCCGAAATATTTTATTTTTGTTTGATTGCTTGTATTATCTATCTATTTAAGATACACGAGTTATTTATTTTATTTCTCCAGTTTTGCAAACGAGGCTCATCGGGATGTGTGCTACATGTGGGTGTATGTGATAAGTCGGTTTCTTGACTAGACTTAAGATTTACTTATAGGTTTAAGTAAAACTTAATAAATTATGTCAACTCATGACTTATAAGGCATGAAATATATCATGAGCCTAAACTAGATAAAATCTCATAAACTAATAAAAATAACCTAACTCAAGTATTATCACATGCAAGAAATCTAAGTGAGTCCATAAAAATGGAAATTAATGCATATACACAATAGATAAGAATGCCTAACTTGAAAAAATTGTGACTTTGGCTATGTTCTAACTTAACATAAAAAATATCCATTTGAAACACCCTACCTAAGTTAATGGAATCCATTCAAATTACTAGAAAGCCTAATTAAATTATAATTGAGACTTAAGCCTAAGTTATGAAAAATGTCATCACAAAGCTTAAGTATGGAATTATGTTTATGAGCCTATGTTCAACAAAAACATTTTAGTGACTATGAGGAATCCTATGATAAATTAGTGGGCATCAAAGGAAGTGGTGGAAAATAAAAGGCAAGAGCTATAAAATGGGTTTCTTCTCTACAACATGCAAAAAAGAAGAACATTGAACATAGAAGAGAAAAGAAGAAGTGTTGTCCATGGAAGATTGAAGGCTCAATAAGGGTTCTAGGACTAAATCTCTACAAAGAGAAACAAGCAAGAACAAGAGAGCAACTAGGGTATGCACTTTTACTTTCTTTTCATTATTCTAAATTTGAAAAATTGAGGTTTCCTTGTAAATGCTTTGAGATTATGGGATTTAAGATTTGTTTTACTCTCAAAATGATGTTCAAATCTGAAATTCAAGCTAGCTTGGTGATTTAAACATTATTGTTGAGTTCCAATTTGAGTTCTTTCTTGTTTATGCAAAATTTTAGTCAAATTTGAGGTTTTTGTGCACATAAACATATGAGGATGAATTATTGTCAAAAGATCTTAAAAACTCTTGTTTTTCACTTTTAAGTCATGATTTATAGTGGACTTGAATGTTGTACAAGATCAAGTATAATTGGGTTCATGACAATGATGTTTAAGCTCTTGAAGTTTTATTTTGAATGTCTTTAGTCAATGTCAAATTAATATTTGTTGATTATGTACTTTGATGTTGATAAAGGTATTAGGCCTAGATTTTCATGTTTTGAAATGTCCTAAAGGGTTTTACAAAGTTCCATGGAAAAACAAGAAAAAATGGGGACGGACTAAATTTTTCTCGAGTCTATGCACAATCCCGCTTGGGCAGTGCACTAGGCGTAGTCTTGGTAAAATAAGCGTATCTTTCTCATTTTAAGTCCATTTTTGACGTTCTTTATAGCGTTGGAAAGCTAAGACAGAGATGTAACACCTAGAATCATTAGTTTTTAAAAAGATCATTTTATTTATCGAAAATGGACTGAAAGACAAGGTTTATCCATAAGAATATTCGTTTTTAAGTGTTTAGGTGTTGAGACCTCTTCCAGGGGTTTTCTACTTAAGGTGTTCCGGGCATCAAATGATGTCGGAATTAAAACAAAATTTCCAGAACATGTTATTGGATAATAATAAAGGGTGTCTATCAAGTTTCGTGATTTTTCGGCGTGTCTAACTCAATTTTCAAGTCATGCTTTGAATAGGAGATCAACATTTACAAATAAGGACTTAAAGTTTTACTTAGAGTCTCAAATTTGGTTTTTGATCATATTAATGAGATTTTATCACTCAAAGACCTTGGTTTTAAGTTAATAGACTTCACGGACTAACCCCGATAATTTTAGAAATTTCTATTTTATTTTAAGCTATTTTTCAAGTTGAAGAAAAACTAACTTTCGAATGTTTATTTAAAGGTCCCTAAGGGGCTGTTTTGCGAACTAGTGTTATACACCAACTTGAAATGAGTTCTAATGATCCTAATTAGTTCAATAACATCTAGAAACAATAGATAAAGTGTGTTGAACAATATTAAGCAAGCCCGAGTACTTTTAACCGAGCTAAGTACCTAATGAGGACATGAAATAATAAAAAAGAACAATTACACACCAAATTGATTTGCAATGATTTGCGGGACTCTTCATGGGATTGTTAAGCACTAATATATCAAATTACATTGCTCACACAATAACAACCTTTAATAGCTAATACCAAGAGCATAATAGAGTGTTTAAGTTATAAATAGTCAAGTCAATTACAAATTTAACTATACAAGACACAATGATTATAAATGTATCTCAATGAGCTATAACACACATAAAACAAAAACTCTAAATGATACCAAAGACAAAGGATACAAGTGGTGGGTACCAAAAGAGTGTTGCGGGGCATGTGGGAGCCGGTGTTGCGTGACTTTTATTGCATTTTGAGGTAAGTAAACTAGCAGGGCCTCCTTAGTAATTAATTTCACTTATTTGACTTATTTCTTTGCAAAAAAAAACCAGTAAGATGCTCATTTTGATTTCATTACATTTTCCTTGTGATAAATTCTTGAATTAAACCCTTTTTGGATTTCCATTCTCATTACGCGAGTAGTGTCTTGGGATCTAAGTGTGTCAGGAAGGTACTCATGGTGTAGTGTTCGACTTGCTATCATTTACACTCCTATATTTACTGGATATTTGAGTTTAGTCATGGGTGCGGTGTCCGGGTCTACCGTCTACACCCTTGTGGACCACTCTCCATTTTGAACTCGCAGACATAGTCCACAGTTCTAGGAAGTCAAGTTTGCGGCTGTGGGCTCGCAGCTTGATGGATTTGGACCACTTAGACACCCTTCCTTTTGTTTCTTGGGCACTCATTCATCATTGTTATTTTTGTAGCCTGTTTATCATGCACTTACTTTATTTCATGTTTATTTACATTCCCACATGATCTTCAGGCTTATTTATTGGAATTCATGAAATATTGTTGAGACTCCTCTGACTTTGCTCATTGGAATTGTCTCCATTTTTTGTGACAATTGCTGGTCCTTCGAGTAGTAAGAGAAAGGAGCTGGTACTTGGTGATTACCTTTGAAGTACTTTCAAAGTCGACTTCCTGTCTTTTACGTTGTAGGTTATTTTGTTGTTTTGTATATAATATGAACTATATATTGATGTTTGTGTATTTTTGGGTTATGGGATTGATAGATATATTGGATACATGTATATGATTTTTTTTTGTCACATGATATACGTGCGATCACTTTTCAGGATTTCCACATTTAGGCTTGTCCCGACTTAAAATTTTTTAAAGTAAGTTGGTTGACTTATTTCACTGCTTCAGTTGCACCATACTAAATTAAGACATTCGAATCTTAATAACTTCAATAAGTGATCAAATAATACTTAATAACAAAAGAGAGGCTGACTAGGCTTAAGTTGACCTTACGGGGGTTGACCGGGGGTACATATAGGTCTAGTCTGGGTGGAGCTTAGTTTTTGGGAACTAGGGCCGTCACACTTATTTTTGTATTTTCAGGGTCAAAAAAGTTAAATTGGAGAACAACAACAACAACAACATAGCCTCAATCCCAAATTAACTGGAGTCGGCTACAAGGATCAAACTTTTCCATTGTGCTCTATTAAGTGCAATTGATGCTCGATTAAGTGCAATTGATGGTGAGCTTTTCAAACCATTCAAATCCCTTGTGGCGGCCCCTCCCCTAATCTAGGGCACCGCCCGGCCTAATCCCGTAATTAAGCCCTAATCATACCCACGCAGGACTTAACTACGTATTAGTCAGCCTTTACAACCTAGACACCTCTTTTCTCGTGTTCAGGATAAGTAATACACTAGTCCTACCAGTTTATAAGATTTAGAGTTAATTAAAACTTTTTATTAAATTAATTAATTAGCGAAAGTCTTATTGATTATGCAGAAAGCAATTAGTAACTTATGCGGAAGCCATTTATAAAACCCTTAGTGTGGAAAACCAGGAAATGACATCACATATATAAAGTCCTCAAAATGCAGTGAAACAACAAAATAGTCTAAGTCAAGTCGGGGAACTAACACTCAACCCAATATACAACCCCAAATAGTACCTGAAAAACGTATATAACATATACAATCAAAATATCAAAAGAAGACCTACAATCGATGCAGTGACGCGCCACGGGCTTAGGGATAATCGTCGATCTTCTCTTTGCCCGGCCTACTGGTAGACGACTCTGCACCCACCGTCATAAAAAGGACGGTGAATACAAGAATAAAACAAGTAATCCCCGATGACAAGTTTAATTTGCATTTCCAAATATTCAAATGGTATTTAAAAGCATATAAATGGGAAAACTGGAAAATAAACCATATGCGAGTAAATACCAGAGTTAAACAAGTGATACTGACACTAGGCTAAGTAGTGCTGATTTAGGTCCGGTCGGCAGTGAAACGTGGCAGTGAAACGTATCACTCCAACTCAATAATCATATAGCACAAGGGACTCTAACCCAAGTGTTACCAGGGACTCTAACCCCGGTGTGTAGACCACCTCAGGGACTCTAACCCCGAGTGTCATACAGTGTTAAGTAACATGTGCCGACATCCCCAGGGACTCTAACCCCGTGAGTCGCGCACACCTCGATCGAGTACGGGATCTAAATGCGAAAACTACTTTTTAAATTTCAAGAAATACCAAGCATGGATTGTCAAGGCATGGGCACATCTACACACCTAAACAAATAAGGAATACAAGTCCTCTTAAACATTTATAAGATATTCACTAGCCTAATAACATGCTATTTATCATTCAATTCACATTTAAAACAACAAGAATATACATAGCATGAGATAGAATCAATGAATCAAATGAATGGATATCATGCAAACTAGACTCATCAAGTGAGCAAAGATACAAAGAACACATGATATAAGAATACAAAGGCAAAATAGTTAAAAGGACTATGCAAGGACAACAATTAATAGAAATTAAATGCCAAGTAAAGTTGCCATTGGGTATACTCACAACAACAAAGTAAAGTCCTAGCTTTACTGGCCTCCCGATACTCCAAATCTTGTATTCGCTCTCCGCCCTTTTCCTAGGTTCCTGAGTTTGGTGTCTCATTAGTTCAAATATAGTGGGTTTAAGCTCAATTTAGTGGTGTTTATTGTGTATTCAAATTGGTTCAATAGACTTTAAATCAATCTTCCTAAATCAGCCCCGAAAGACTAAATTAAGTTTCAATTTCAGTCCTACATCTTAACGCACTTTTAGGCATGAAATGGTCGAAATATCCAAATCTTCCATCAATACAATTTTTGTTGGTCTCTCTCTTAGCTTTCTGGAAAGGCTTAGTTTACAAAATTCTGATTTAAAATGAAAGAGATATCATGATTTTATTAAACATAGGTCTAATTGAGATTTAATCCGACCAGCGGACTTCGAAAATCTATTTCTCCCAATCTATAGTTCTTAAGAATGTGATTTTTGGTCACAAGGTAGAAAATACATCCAAATACAACATACTAAAAGATCAACTCATTTGGATAAGTAGTTAGGGAGTTATGCCCTTAACAATGTTAGTTTCAAAACTTTCCTTTTTAATTCCAAGTACCTATTTGTAGAGCATGTTTGGACATAAAAAAATTTGAATCAAAATACCTTAAGTTAAGAAAAGTTATTACACTTTAAATAAGCTTTCAAATACCACTAGTTTGGATCAATTTGGATCTAAAATGGGCAGATTATGACCAAATTATCCAGGTTGATTCCTAATACAACATGCATAATTCTAGTTTTGGTGTTACAACTTCAAAAATTCATATCTTTATGATTTCAAAACCAAATTAAGAACTTCAATATAGCTGGATTATCAGCTTGAAATGAGGAATCTAAATATATAAATCAATTACAAACACTCAATCATCTACCATCTGAAATTAGCCTAAAACCAGAACTTGTTGTAATTTCAACTAAAAGGATGTGTACCTAGTTGATGTAGCACCCTAGCTTGAGAATTTCTCACCAACTCCCATGGATTCCTTCAACACCTTGATGATTCACTCCTCTCCAGCAACTCCTTCTTCTCCAGCAAAAATGAATGAGTGATTTGGTTTGCATGTTGTTTGATCACTAATAATATATATTAATGTGATGTTCCTTCTTAGCCCTTGATCTCTATGGATTTATGTATCCCGATGAACATCTAATGGTCCACCTCTTGCCATATATCCAACTAACTCCCATTATCTCAACCTCAAGTGACACCATTTCATTACTCACCTAGTTCCTAGATGTGTCAATGTGTATCTCTAGACCAATCATATACTTTTCATTTAATTTACTCAACTATAGGCATTTAATTTGATTTACATTAACAAACACAACCATAGGCTTATAAGTAATTCCTTATTTCATATTAGTATTAAATAAGACTTACCAAAATCCTAACTATTCGATTCCCCGGTTCGCACGCTACTCAAGGCGCGTCCTCGCTCTCGTCTCGACACCTACAACTGTACGAACCGACTTAGTAAGTCTACACAATACATAACACTAGACATACATCAATACAAAAATATAATATATATCGGCACGTGCCTCGGTCGATGCACGTATCACGGTGTAGGTCCCACGTCAAGGGTCGATGATCCTGATTAAGGAATTAAAACGGGGTTTAGAGATTTGGGCCATGACAAATATTCCCAACAAAATGAAAATTTCGTCCTCGAAATTAAGTTTAAGTTACGGTTCTACCTGACTCAAACAGGTATGGGAATCTATCTCACATGTAGTCCTCCCGCTCCCAAGTGAGTTCCGTGTCATCGTGGAACTGCCACTTGACGAGTACCTTCGGGATGGACTTGCTCCTCAACTTCTGTACCTTCCGATCTAAGATCTAAATGGGCTGTTCCTCGTAAGAGATGTCCTCGCTGAGGTCGATCTGACTCAAGTCAACTATCGGTCGCACGCCTGCCTTCGACTAGGCTAGTCGAAGCATCGAAATGTGGAACACTGGATGGACCCCTGACATCTGTGGAGGCAATTCAAGCTCGTATGCCACTTTCCCGACCCGTTTCTTAATCATGAAAGGCCCGATGTACCTCGGTGCAAGCTTGCCTTTCACCTCAAATCTCTGAAGACCCTTCCGAGGGGAAACCTTTAAATAGACAAAGGCTCCCTCGGAATACGCGAGATCACCGCGATACTTATCTGCATATCTCTTATGTCTATCCTGTGCTCCTCTGAGTCTCTGACGGATCAGTTTGACCTTTTCCGTGTGGTAAACAACAATTTCAGGCCCCACTATCTCCCGATCCTCTGGGTCAGCCCAACACGATGGCGAGCGACACGGTCTGCCATACAAAGCCTCAAATGGCGCCATCTCAATGCTAGCCTGATAACTGTTGTTATAAGCGAACATACACAATGGTAGGTACTCCGCCCAAGATCCGCCAAACTCCAACACGCATGCCCGCAACATGTCCTCGAGGACCTGAATCAATCTCTCAGTCTGCCCGTCGGTCTGATGGTGGAAAGCCGTACTGAACTGTAGGCGCGTACCGTACTGCTCTTGCATACTCCGCCACATCCTGGACGTATATGTAGTATCTCAATCTGACGTGATTGTTAATGGTACCCCGTGCAGCCTGATAATCACTCTTTCGAACGTACGCTTAGCTGATCGAACGTGTAATGCGATGCCACTGGCAGGAAATGAGCAGACTTCGTCAGTCTATCAACTATAACCCAGATTGAATCATGTCTCCTCGCGGTCCTCGGCAATCCTCTGATAAAATCCATAGAGATGTCTTCCCATTTCCATCGAGGAATGAGAAGCGGCTGTAGTAATCCCCCGGGTCTGCGATGCTCGGACTTCACTTGCTAACAGATACCACAGTTCCTGATGAGTATAGTCACGTCTGCCTTCATCCCAGGCCACCAGAAATGTCTCCTCATGTCGTGGTACATCTTAGTCCCGCTTGGATGTACGGTAAATCTGGAAGGGTGCGATTCCTGAAGGATCTCATCTCTCAGCTCCGGCACCTCTGGTATCCACAACCTGCCCCGGTATCTCAAACAATGATCTGTCGTCTCTGCCCAATCTGTACACTTTGCACTCTGCGCTAACTTGCTGAATCTCGAGTACAACCGGTCGGTCCTCTGACCCTCTAACACTCGCTGTGTAGACACGGTCTGTAGTCTCATATGTGCGCAAATCATCACTTGAGTATCGGTAGGAACCTCTGTCTGACATGCCGTCGCCACTGCCTCGAGTAATCCGTACTGATGCATCATGTGACATCTGACCACCTCGGCATCTCTATTCGGTCTCCTACTCAGCGCATCTGCGACTACATTCAATTTTCCTAGGTGATATTCCAAGGAAAAGTCGTAGTCCTTCAAGAACTCCAACCATCTGCGATGTCTCATGTTCAGCTCTTTCTGTGTGAAGAGATATTTCAGACTCTTGTGATCAGTGAAGAGTGTGAGTCTCTCTCCATACAGAAGGTGTCTCCAAGTCTTCAGCGCAAATACAACCGCTGCCAACTCTAGATCGTGCATGGGGTAGTTCTTCTCATATATCTTTAACTGTCTCGATGCGTATGCTACGACACCGCTGCCCTGCATCAACACACAACCTAGACCCAAATGAGAAGCATCTGCGTACACTAGAAATCCATGTCCAGCCTTTGGCAGTACTAACACTGGCGCAATAGTTAATGACCTCTTCAATTGAGTAAATGCAGCCTCGCACTTCTCAGTCCACTCATAAGCAACATCGTTTTGTTTCAGCCTCGTCATCGGTGAAGCGATATTAAAGAAGCATTTCACAAACCTACGGTAGTATCCTGCTAACCCCAGAAATCTCCTGATCTCCGGTATTGATCTTGGTGCCGGCCAATCCGTGATCGTCTGAATCTTGGTCGGATCTACTGCAATCCCTGTTGCTCCAACAACGTGCCCCAAGAACTCGACCTCTGCAAGCCAGAATTCACACTTGCTGAGCTTAGCGAAAAGTCGAAGTTCCCTCAATGTCTGCAACGTCTCTCTGAGGTGCTGCTCGTGATCCTCACGTGTCCTCGAGTATATCAAGATGTCGTCGATGAAGACTATCACAAAGCGGTCGATATATGGTCTAAGTACCCGATGCATCAAATCCATGAATACGGCGGGGCGTTGGTCAGCCTTAATGGCATGACCATGAACTAGTAGTGTCCGTATCTGGTGCTGAATGCTGTCTTGGACCTATCCTCATCCCTGATCCTAAGCTGATGATACCCCGATCTCAGGTCTATCTTGGAGAAAAATTGTGCTCCTATCAGCTGATCAAATAAATCGTCTATTCCGAAGTGGGTACTTGTTTCTGACTGACACTCTGTTCAACTACTTGTTGTTGATGCATAGTCTCAAACTGCCATCCTTCTTTTTCACAAACAGAACTGGCGCTCCCCACATTGACATCGAAGGTGTGATGAACCCCTTCTCCCCAAAATCCTTAAGCTGAGTCCTTAACGCCTCTAACTCCCTCGGAGCCATAGGGTATGGCGGTATCGCGTTCAGCCTGGTACCCGGTACTAGGTCGATGATGAATTCTAGCTCTCGCGGTGGTGGTAATCCAGGTAAATCCTCTGGGAAAACATCTGGGAAGTCTTGAACAACCGATATCTCCTGTAGTCTGGGTCCCTGACTCTCTGCTACTGCGTACAATGCTACTTAGAGTCTCCATCTCTTTACTAAGTCGAACTCTCGTAGTGTTGAGTCTCGTGGTCGGGGGTGTTGTAGTAGTAGCCGTGGTGACGGGGGCAGTCGACACTAGTGCAGTCATCTGCGCCGACATGTAAGCGATGAAATCGATAATCTGTCGCTCCTAAGCGGTCGTCTAGTCAGACATCCTCTAAAAATTGTCAACTGATACGGTGGGAGGCTGACTGACGCTAGCTCCGGTGTCTCCAGCCTCGCGCGAATCCCCCATCGGTGTCTTCAAGTAGATAGCGAACGCGAATCAACTACTACGTGGCATAAAGCATATATATACATATAGAAACTAACTCGTACATATAAGAAATCCCCATCTCACCTTCATTCAATTCCCAACAAAATAGTTTCTAGGCAAGGATCATCTGGTTTCCACTTCTAAGGTTTGTGTTTTATACGAGTTCGTGTTTTTCTTATTTATCCCTAAGGTTCTAATACCTAGGCTCTGATACAAACTGTGACGACCCCTCTCCTAATTTAGGGCACCGCCCGCCTAATCCCGTAATTAAGCCCTAATCATACCCACGCATGACTTAACTACGTATTAGTCAGCCTTTACAACCTAGACACCTCTTTTCTCGTGTTCAGGATAAGTAATACACTAGTCCTACCAGTTTATGAAATTTAGAGTTAATTAAGACTTTTTATTAAATTAATTAATTAGCGGAAGTCTTATTGATTATGCAGAAAGCAATTAGTAACTTATGCGGAAGCCATTTATAAAACCCTTAGTTTGGAAAACCAAGAAATGACATCACATATATAAAGTCCTCAAAATGCAGTGAAACAACAAAATAGTCTAAGTCAAGTCGGGGAACTAACGCTCAACCCAATATACAACCCCAAATAGTATCTGAAAGACGTATATAATATATACAATCAAAATACCAAAAGAAGACCTACAATCGATGCAGTGACGCGCCGCGGGCTCAAGGATAATTGTCGATCTTCTCTTTGCCCGGCCTGCTGGTAGACGACTCTGCACCCACCGTCATAAAAAGGACGGTGTAACGGCCCGCTTTAATCAATCCCGATTAACTGACAAATTACAGATTAAGATCCTAAGCTCAGACCTACGTGGACGTCGCGAAAAAGTCTATGGCACGCCAATGGGTGAAATATGTTATTTTTGTGTGTGAGTGTTTATTTATTTTACTATTATTTAATAGTTCGCGCTGCGTTGATTGAGAATTACGCTTGGTCACGTTGTGCGCGTGTAGTGATGAGAGGGTGTGACGTCGGTGTGCGCATAACGCGGGTGTACGGGGTAGTACGAGATTGAGTTGTCACATCACCCATCCCATCACATCACACATCACATCACACACATCACTCATCATTACCCCCTCTCATCTCCAAATGACTAAAAAAAAATTTAAAATGTGTGAGAGAGAGACATCAAGTGAGAGAGAGACAACAAGTGAGAGAGAGACAACAAAAGAGATGGAGGAAATAGAGGAGATAGAGAGAGAGAGAGACAGAGAGAGAGAGAGAGAGAGGGACGGTGGCGGTGCGAGTGGCGTCGGAGAGGGCGAGCCGGACGCGGACAAGCAGCGCCGGCGGAGAGGCGCAGCTCCATTAGTGGCGGCGAGGAGCGGCTCAGCAGAAGAATGCTCGCGGACGAGCGACCGGCCGGCGCGAGCGAGAAGCGGCGGCGGCGGAGCTCGAAACGAGTAGTCAAGGCGGTGGAGTCGAAGCGGGGACGCACGTGTGCGCGAGCTTTGTGGCGGCAACAATACTGCGAAACCGCGGACGAGAGCCAAGCACCGCGCGCGCCGACGATTGCGCGACGACCGCAGCGCGCGGGTAGGGGCGACGACGACGACAGCAGCAGGCGACGCGAACGGCGCAGAATGAGCAATGCGCGAGAGCCTCCAGAAGCGCGACGCAGCTCCGGCGGCGGTGTCGGCGAGGTGGCAACGACGCCGGCGCGGCATTGGCGGCATCGCGGCATGCGCGGCAAGAATACGACAAAGCGCGCAAGAAAGCGAAAGCAAGGCAGCGGCAGAAGCTGCGACGGCGAAGCGGCGTGGTGGCGGTGGTGGTGGCGAACGACGTGGAGCTGCGGCGCGGTGGCGCATTGCCGGAACAATCGATCCCCCGAGACTTAAGCTACCATAGTCGGTGTCGGGTAAGTATCTCGAGGCCTGTGTGGGGCATTTTGAAGGCAATTGTGATTGCTTGAGGTAAGTAAACCCACGAGAAAGTCAGTTTAGAATTTACTTATTTTTCCTGTAAATTATTTATTTCACTTTACTTTTCGCCAGTTGAGTTTTCATGTTTACTCTATTCCCGCTTGTGTCTATGTATGGTTGAAGGGACGGTGTGACCCATTTCCGGCTCTCTCGTTGATGATAATCCGATTGTTGCTACGGTGTTGGTCATACCTTAGACTTCGTGTGAGATATCTCTCAGCGAGTCGATGATATCGAGAGCGAGTTGACGTGAGACTCACCTCCGTCACATATTTCCTCTCATTTGAGGCTTTGGGCGGAAGTCTACCTTCCGACCAACAGAGTTCCTCATTTCGACCGTGAAGAGGGGGTGTGGATTTCCTCACCTCCAGGGCCTTCTCGGTTTAGTATTTATGTCCCAGGGCTCGATAGTTGTACACCACACTCGGGTTCCATATTCTTGATTATCTCACGACTTATATTCATGCTTTACATTCATGTTCATTTGCTTTATATGCATGAATTGTAGTCGTTTTCTTGGATTTGTTGTGAATACTAACTGAATTTCTCTGGGATTTACTCACCTGGAACTTGTCATTGTTGTTGGTGGCAAGTTGCAGATCCTACGACGAGCCGGGGGAAGGCGGTGATTGGCGACTACCTCTGATTTGGAGCGCCTCCACTAGCTTACTCGTAGGTGATTGTATTTACGTATACATACTTTTTGGGATCATTTTGGGAGACTTTTCACCTGATACATGTATATTGACATATTATACATTTTTGTCGCCTTAACTGATATACATGGTATCATTTTGCTGGGTTTCCACCCCATAGGTTGTTAATTAATGCATAACTTATTTACATTAATTATATGCGTGTTATTAAGACTTCCGCTATTAAAAATAACTGGAACAAAATTAAGATAAACAAATTAAGTTATAAAACTTTATAACTTAGTATATTTCGCTATATTAATCTTTTAAAACAACGAAATTTACTAAGTCGGATTACAAGACGGATAGTTCGCGTGCGTCACTGACAGGCGTGCAGGTGACGTAGCCTGGCTTGGTGACGTGTCCGGCGACGTGGCGGTGCCCGGTTTGCCTCGGAATTTGGGGCCGTCACAGTTGGTATCAGAGACTGGTTCAGGCGAACCTATGGGAAAGTTTAATACAACCGAATAAAACTTAACAACAAACATTAAATGTGGAAACCCGAAGATCCTAACTTATAACTTTAGTTGGGAAGCAAAGTGAGCGGGTAGTACTAGGACTTATATGTGTATGTATTATTGATTGTAATACTTATGTACACGTATTACGACGCTGATTTGCGGCACGTTTACGATTTGCAAATTCGACATGGATGGACGGCCAATTCTTCATACGGATGATGGAGGCCAGACGAGCGGCTCGACACTTGCCGATTTGGATCAGATCTTGCGCGACACGGTCGCACTCCATAGCTTACAGCTCGAGAAGATTCTTCGATTGCTTCGAGCGCAGGCAGCGGCAATACCGGCCCTTGCCACACTCGCCGTCACCACTACTGTAGAGCAGACAGTTGTCGCCTTGACTGTTCCGGCGACCCCGGTCACGACCACTACTACCGAGATACTCCCAGCAGTCACTACACATTGACTACGCCGGCCGTGGCACCGACACTGATTCCACCCCAGGAGATGGAGATCCTCGCAAGGATAGTAGAGTCCGATGAGAGGCCACTGACCAGACTTAATGATGTTCCAATAGCACGCGAGTTCCCAGATGTTTTTCCTGGGGATCTACCTAGATTACCTCCGCCAAGACAGGTAGAGTTTATGATTGAGTTAGTGCCAGGCATACGGCCTATAGCGAGCAGACCTTACCGTATGTCACGGCCAGAGCACGAGGAGTTGAGGGCTCAGCTAGAAGACCTATCGAAGAAAGGTTTCATACACCCGAGTATGTTACCCTGGGGAGCACCGGTCTTATTTGTGAGAAAGAAAGACGGTAGTATGAGGATGTGTATAGACTACCGAAAGTAATATCAGGTGGCAATCATGAATAAGTATCCCTTGCCCAGGATCGATGACCTATTCGACCAATTGGCTGGAGCACAGTTCTTCTCAAAGATTGATCTGAGATCTGGATATCATCAGGTGCGGATCAGAGAGGAGGATGTACCTAAGATGACGTTCAGCACACGTTACGGGTTATTTGAGTTCACTGTCATGCCGTTTGGGTTGACAAACGCGCTAGCTGTGTTTATGGACTTGATGCATCGAGTCTTAAGGCCATTTTTAGATCGATTCGTGATAGTATTCATCGATGACATCTTGATTTACTCCAAGACCCATGAGGACCACGAGAGGCATCTCAGAGAGACGTTGAAGGCTTTGAGGGATCACAGATTGTACGCCAAGTTTAGTAAGTGCGAGTTTTGGCTTTCCGAGGTGAAATTCTTGGGACACGTGATCAGCGACAGAGGTATTTCAGTGGACCCGAGTAAGATTCACGCTATCATCGATCGGCTGCACCAGAGTCCGTGACAGACATCAGGAGCTTTTTAGGATTGGCAGGATATTATCGACGCTTTGTACAAGACTTCTCCAAAATTGCAGCGCCGATGACTAGATTGACTAAGAAGGATGTGATTTTCCATTGGTCCAGTGAATGCGAGGCGGCCTTCACAGAGTTGAAGAAGAAGTTGACTTCTGCACCGTTGTTAGTGTCGCCCGAGCCGGGCAATGAGTTGACTGTTCATACGGATGCTTGTGGCACCGGATTGAGATGCGTACTGATGCAGGGAGACATAGTGATAGCTTATTTATCGCGTCAGTTGAGGACCCATGAGAGGAACTATCCAGTGCACGACCTGGAGCTTGCAGCGGTCGTATTTGCACTGAAGGTGTGGAGACACTACCTTTATGGTGAGATGTTCACACTGTATACAAATCATAAGAGTTTGAAGTATCTTTTCACCCAAAAGGGACCTGAATATAAGGCGACGACGGTAGTTGGAATTGCTGAAAGACTACGACTTCGCAATCGAGTATCAGCCTGGGAAGGTGATTGTCGTAGCAGATGCCATAAGCAGGAGAAGACCAGACAGTGAGGCAGGAGTTTGCCAGATGACCCACGAGTTTGGCTTACTCGAGGCGGCAACAACTATAAGTTTGTCAGAGGTTCCAAATACTGCAGAGGCACATATTTGCGGACAGATGAGAGTACCGACAGTATCTATTCCGAGCGTTTTGGAGTGTCGAGAGCTGATGTGATGTATCAAAGGTTCAGGAACATCGCACAGAGTCCAGATTACCCAGATTGGCGCGAGTCCGTTGATGAATGTTTGAGACACCGAGGTAGATTGTTGATTCCAGTAGTGGCAGAGTTACGTGATGGTATTCTTTAGGAGGCTCACAGATCTAGGTACACGGTGTATCCCGACAGGACCAAAATGTATCATGATATGCGACGGTTATTTTGGTGGCCAGGGATGAAGGCAGATGTCAGCCAGTATGTAAGGAGTTGTGAGGTGTGTCAGCAGGTTAAGGCTGAGCACAGAAAGCCTGGAGGGCTATTGCAGCCACTACCTATTCCACAGTGGAAATGAGAACACATCACTATGGACTTCGTCAGTGGGTTGCCGACGACTTCGCGCAAGCACGATGCCATTTGGGTAATCGTGGATCGACTGACGAAATCAGCGCATTTTATCCCAATCTCCGTGAAATATAGCTTTTCACAGTTGAGCACGCTCTTCGAGCGAGAAATTATCAGACTGCACGAAGTGCCAGTATCTATAGTGTCAGACAGAGACAGTCGACTTACCTCACAGCTTTGGCAGGCCATGCATGAGCAGTATGGTACCAGATTTTCAATTCAGCACGACTTTTCATCCGCGGATTGACGAGCAGCCTGAGAGACTTATTCAAATTCTTGAGGACATGCTCAGAGCCTGTGTGCTACAGTTTGGAGGGTCATGGGAGGAATTTTTGCCACTTTGTGAGTTTGCCTACAACAATAGCTATCAGGCTAGTATTGGGATGCCACCATTTGATGCGCTATACGGGAGACCATGCAGATCACCAGCTTGCTGGGCAGAGCACGAGGACGTAGCTGCCGTTGGGCCTGAGATTGTTGTAGATCACACAAAGAAAATTAGGCTGATTCGTCAAAGGTTACAGGCTGCTCAGGATAGACAAAAGAAGTACACGAACTAGTACCGCGATGGGCTGAGTTATGAAGTGGATGATTGGGTCTACTTGAAGGTTTCTCCCTTGAAGGGCCTCATTGGGTAGGAGAGTCTACCGTGCGAGGGCGATACCCTGCTTGTTCCAAGGTAGAGATTAGATTAAATTTGAATTTTGGGACGAAATTCCTTTTAGTTGGGAAGATTGTAACGGCCCGCTTTAATCAATCCCGATTAACTAACAAATTACAGATTAAAATCCTAAGCTCAGACCCACGTGGACGTCGCGGAAAAGTCTATGGCACGCCCAATGGGTGAAATATGTTATTTTTGTGTGTGAGTGTTTATTTATTTTACTATTATTTAATAGTTCGCGCTGCGTTGATTGAGAATTACGTTTGGTCACGTTGTGCGCGTGTAGTGACGAGAGGGTGCGACGTCGGTGTGCGCGTAACGCGGGTGTACGGGGTAGTACGATATTGAGTTGTCACATCACCCATCCCATCACATCACACATCACATCAAACCCATCACTCATCATTACCCCCTCTCATCTCCAAATGATTTAAAAAAAAAAATTAAAACGTGAGAGAGAGACAACAAGTGAGAGAGAGACAACAAGAGAGAGAGAGGAGAGAGATGAAAGAGAGAGAAAGAGACAACATGAGAGAGAGAGAGAGAGATAGAGAGAGAGAGGGACGGTGGCGGTGCGAGCGGCTTTGGCGAGAGCGAGCTGGACGCGGACCAGCAGTGCCGGCGGAGAGGCGCGGCTCCAGCAATGGTGGCAAGGAGCGGCTCTAGCAGAATCGCTCGCGGACGAGCGGACCGGCTAGGTGAGGAGAAGCGGCTCCAGCGACACGGCGGTGGCGGGAGCTCGGGAACGAGCTGTCGAGGCAGTGGCGTCGAACCGGGGACGCAGGTGTGCGAGAGCTTCGTGGCGGCGGCAAAGAGCACTGCGAGACCACGGACGAGGAGCCGGCGATGGCGCGCGGTGACCGCAGCGGCGCGCGCGGTAGGGCAGCGACGGACGACGAGCAACGCGCGCGCGAACGGCGAGAAAGCAGCGGCGGCAGCGCTCTCAGCAGCGTGACGCAACTCCAAAGCATCGGTGGTGGCGAGGTGGCAACGACAGCGCGCGCAGCGTCGGCGGCTTCGCAGCGAGCAGCCGCGCGGCGCAGCGCAAGCTGCGCACTGCAACGCAGCAAGAAAGCGAGGCAGCGGCAGCGGCGGTCGCGACGGCGAGGCGGCAGCGGCAGCGGTGGTGATGAACGATGTTGAGTGGCGGCGCGGTGGCGCGTTGCGGAACAATCGATCCCCCGGTAATTAAGCTACCATAGTCGGTGTCAGGTACGTAACTCGAGGCGTGTGCAGGACGTTTTGAAGGCAATTGCGATTGCTTGAGGTAAGTAAACCCACGAGAAAGTCATTTTAGAATTTACTTATTTTCCTGTAAATTATTTATTTCACATTACTTTTCGCCAGTTCAGTTTTCATGTTAACTCTATTCTCGCGTGTGTCTGTGTATAGTCGAAGGGACGGTGTGACCCCTTTCCGACTCTCTCGTTGATGATAATCCGATTGTTGCTATTGTGTTGGTCATACCTTCGACTTCGTGTGAGATATCTCTCAGCGAGTCGATGATCTCGAGAGCGAGTTGACGTGAGGCTCACCTCCGTCACAGATTTCCTCTCCTTTGAGGCGTTGGGCGGAAGTCTACCTTCCGACCAATAGAGTTCCTCATTTCGACCGTGAAGAGGGGGTGTGGATTTCCTCACCTCCAAGGCCTTCTTTTAAAAACAAATTAAGTTATAAAACTTTATAACTTAGTATATTTCGCTATATTAATCTTTTAAAACAACGAAATTTACTAAGTCGGATTACAAGACGGATAGTTCGCGGGCCGTCAAAGACAGGCGTGCAGGTGACGTAGCATGGCTTGGTGACGTGTCCGACGACGTGGCGGTGCCCGATTTGCCTCGAATTTGGGGCCGTCACTGACGGTGAGTACAAGAATAAAATAGTAATCCCCGATGACAAGTTTAATTTGCATTTCCAAATATTCAAATGGTATTTAAAAGCATATAAATGGGAAAACTGGAAAATAATCCATATGCGTGTAAATACCAGAGTTAAACAAGTGATACTGACACTAGGCTAAGTAGTGGTGATTTAGGTCCGGTCGGCAGTGAAACGTGTCACTCCGACTCAATAATCATATAACATAAGGGACTCTAACCCAAGTGTTACCAGGGACTCTAACCCCGGTGTGTAGACCACCTCAGGGACTCTAACCCCGAGTGTCATACAGTGTTAAGTAACATGTGCCGACATCCCCGGGGAATCTAACCCCGTGAGTCGCGCACACCTCGATCGAGTACGGGACCTAAATGCGGAAACTACTTTTTAAATTTCAAGAAATACCAAACATGGATTGTCAAGGCATATGCACATCTACACACCTAAACAAATAAGGAATACAAGTCCTCTTAAACATTTATAAGATATTCACTAGCCTAATAACATGCTAGTTATCATTCAATTCACATTTAAAACAACAAGAATATACATAGCATGAGATAGAATCAATGAATCAAATCAAATGAATGGATATCATGCAAACTAGACTCATCAAGTGAGCATAGACACAAAGAACACATGATATAATAATACAAAGGCAAAATAGTCAAAAGGACTATGCAAGGACAACAATTAATAGAAATTAAATGCCAAGTAAAGTTGCCATTGGGTATACTCACAACAACAAAGTAAAGTCCTAGCTTTACTGGCCTCCCGATACTCCAAATCTTGTATTCGCTCTCCGTACCCTTTTCCTAGGTTCCTGAGTTTGGTGTCTCATTAGTTCAAATATAGTGGGTTTAAGCTCAATTTAGTGGCGTTTATTGTGTATTCAAATTGGTTCAATAGACTTTAAATCAATATTCCTAAATCAGCCCCTAAAGACTAAATTAAGTTTCAATTTCAGTCCTACATCTTAACGCACTTTTAGGCATGAAATGGTCGAAATATCCAAATCCTTCGTTAGCACAATTTTTGTTGGTCTCTCTCTTAGCTTTCTGGAAAGGTTTAGTTTACAAAATTCTGATTTAAAATGAAAGAGATATCATGATTTTACTAAACATGGGTCTAATTGAGATTTAATCCGACCAGTGGACTTAGAAAATCTATTTCTCCCAATATGTAGTTCTTAAAAATGTGGTTTTAGGTCAAAAGGCAGAAAATATACCCAAATACAACATACTAAAAGATCAGCTCATTTGGATAAGTATTTAGGGAGTTATTCTCTTAACAATTTTAGTTTCAAAACTTTCCATTTTAATTCCAGTACCTATTTGTAGAGCATGTTTGGACATAAAAACATTTGAATCAAAATACCTTCAGTTAAGAAAAGTTATTCCACTTTAAATAAGCTTTCAAATACCACTGGTTTGGATCAATTTGGATCTAAAATGGGCAGATTATGACCAAATTACCCAGGTTGATTCCTAATACAACATGCATAATTCTTGTTTTGGTGTTGCAACTTCAAAAATTCATATCTTTATGATTTCAAAACCAAATTAAGAACTTCAATATAGCTGGATTATCAGCTTGAAATGAGGAATCTAAATATATAAATCAATTGCAAACACTCAATCATCTACCATCTGAAATTAGCCTAAAATCAGGACTTGTTCTAATTTCAACTTAAAGGATGTGTACCTAGTTGATGTGGCACCCTAGCTTGAGAATTTCTCACCAACTCCCATGGATTCCTTCAACACCTTGATGATTCACTCCGCTCCAGCAACTCCTTCATCTTCTCCAGCAAAAATGAATGAGTGATTCGATTTGCATGTTGTTTGATCACTAATAATATATATTAATGTGATGTTCATTCTTAGCCCTTGATCTCTATGGATTTATGTATCCCGATGAACATCTAATGGTCCACCTCTTGCCATATATCCCACTAACTCCCACTATCTCAACCTCAAGTGACACCATTTCATTACTTTCCTAGATGTGCCAATGTGTATCTCTAGACCAATCCTATGCTTTTCATTTAATTTACTCAAATATAGGCCTTTAATTTGATTTACATTAACAAACACAACCATAGGCTTATAAGTAATTCCTTATTTCATATTAGTATTAAATAAGACTTACCAAAATGATAACTACCCGGTTCACCGGCTCGCACGCTACTCGAGGCGTGTCCCCGCTCTCGTCTCGACGCCTACAACTGTACAAACCGTCTTAGTAAGTCTACACAATACATAACACTAGGCACACATCAATACAAAAATACGATATACCTCGGCCACGTGCCTCGGTCGGTGCACGTATCACAGTGTAGGTCCCACGTCAAGGGTCGATGATCTTGATTAAGGAATTAAAACGGGTTTAGAGATTTGGGCCGTGACATCCCTCCTAATTAATGCATCCCATGTTAACTTTGGTCTGCCCCTACCTCGTGGAATTTCTACAGTTTCTATTGAGTCAAGTTTTCTAGTTGGGGCATTTGTAGGCAGTCTTTGCAGGTGACCAAACCACCGCAACCGCCCTTCCCTAATCTTTGTATCAATTGGTGCCACTCCTACTTGTCTTTGAATTTCTTTATTTCTTATTCTATCTTTAGGAGTTCTACCACACATCCACCTAAGCATCCTCATTTCTGCTACGTTCATTTTATGTAATTGTTGTTGCTTTACCGCGCAACATTCACTTCCATAGAGCATAGCTGGCCTAATTGCGGTCCTATAAAATTTTCCTTTTAACTTAGTAGGAACATTTCGATCACAAATCACCCCTGTTGCACTCCGCCATTTTTTCCATCCAGCTTGAATTCTATGTGTGACATCATTCTCAATGTTACCATCATTTTGTATGATTGATCCTAGGTATCTAAAGTGGTTTACCTTAGGAACTTCTACTTCCCCTAATTTTACCACTCCGTCATCTCGTTGTCTAGTGTTTCTAAACTCACAGTGCATGTATTCGGTTTTCGTCCTACTCAACTTAAAGCCTTTAGATTCTAATGTATTCCTCTAGAGTTCTAATTTCCAATTCACTCCATCTTTAGTTTCATCCACTAAGACAATATCATCTGCAAATAGCATAAACCATGGTATATCCTCTTGAATATGTCTAGTTAGTTCATCTATAACTAAAGTAAATAGATATGGGCTTAAACCCGATCCTTGATGTAGTCCAATCGTAATGGGAAATTCTTTTGTAGCTCCTCCAAATGTACTCGTTACTACTCCATCATACATATCCTTAATAGTGTCTATGTATCTAGCATGCACTTTTTTTCTTTCTAGAACTCACCAAAGAACATCTTTAGGGACCCTATCATATGCTTTTTCTAAATCTACGAATACCATATGAAGATCTTTTTTCTTTTCTTTATATTTTTCTAACAATCGTCTTACAAGGAAAATCGCCTTCATAGTTGACCTCCCAGGCATGAAACCAAATTGGTTCTCTGATATTGTTGTTTCTCTCCTTAGCCTATTGTCAATGATCCTCTCCCAAAGTTTCATAGTGTGACTCGTAAGTTTAATTCCCCGATAGTTTGAGCAACTTTGAATGTCTCCTTTGTTTTTGAAGATTGGCACAAGCGTGCTTCTTCTCCAATCCATTGGCATCCGTTTTGATTTTAAAATTTTATTGAAAAGTTTTGTTAACCAAGTCAATCCAATTTCTCCTAAGCATTTCCAAACCTCTATGGGTATTTCATCTGGGCCACATGCTTTCCCTATTTTCATTCTTTTCAATGCCTCTTTAACTTCTACAATTCTAATATTGCGTGTATAGTTTACATTTCTTTCTTGGTGTAGGTTTTCATCTATTATAGTATCAACTTGACCATCATTAAATAAACTATCGAAGTAACTTCTCCATCTCTCCTTAATATCCTCCTCGCAGGTTAAAACATTTTGATTTTCGTCCTTAATACATCTTACATGACTTAGGTCTTGTTTCTTTT
Organism: Stephania cephalantha; assembly: GCA_039657325.1. Classification (NCBI taxonomy): domain Eukaryota; kingdom Viridiplantae; phylum Streptophyta; class Magnoliopsida; order Ranunculales; family Menispermaceae; genus Stephania; species Stephania cephalantha. The sequence goes on along the minus strand of CM077579.1, from coordinate 20,179,332 downwards.
TATCTCTTAATTTGGCTAGCCTATATATATATTTTTCGCCATCTCTATTACCTAACCTTGTATATAGATCTTCCATGAAATTTGTTTTAGCTTGACTAACTACTTTTTTAGCTTATTTTCTAGCTTCTCTATATTGATTGTACACATTTTCATCTTGACACTTAGGTATTTTCCTATACATCTCCCTTTTAGTCTTAATTGCTCGTTGGACATCCTCGTTCCACCACCATATTTCCTTCTTTGGTGGTCCCAAGCCTTTAGATATACCTAATACGTTTGATCTCACTCTCCTTATGCAACTACTCATTTCTAGCCACATTGTATTAGCATCTAAGTCAAAATTCCAAATATTTTCCTTTAGTAGTTTTTCTCTAAACTCTACTTGTTTATTATGTTTTAGGTTCCACCACTTTATTCTAGGGTCGCTAACTCTTTTATTTATATTATGTCATTGTGTTAGCTTAATATCAAGTACTACTAACTTATGTTGGGTAGTAAGTGCTTCACCAGGTATTACTTTGCAGTCTCTACATATTTTTCTATCTATTTTTCTTGTTAAAAGAAAATCTATTTGACTCTTGTTATGACCACTACTAAAAGTAATTATATGCGACTCCCTCTTCCTAAACTAGTATTTGCTAAGACAAGATCGTATGTTGAAGCAAATTCTAAGATTGATTCTCATTCTTCATTTCTATTAGCGTAACCAAAACCTCAATGAACTCTCTTAAACCCATCGTTACTTGCCCCGACATTCCCATTTAAATCTCCTCCAATAAAAACATTTTCATCTAATGGTATACTTTGCATAAATCCATCCATATCGTCTCAAAACTTGCGTTTGATGCTCTCGCTTAATCCTACTTGTGGTGCATAGGCGCTAAGTATGTTAATTTTTTCGTCTCCAATAATTAATTTAACTAGAATCAATCTATCCCCCATTCTTTTAACCTCTACGACCTTATCCTTACAATCATTATCCACCACAATTCCTACTCCATTGCATTTTCTATCTATACCGGTGTACCACAATTTAAACCCTGTGCTTCCTATTTCTCTACTCTTTTCTCCTACCCATTTTGTCTATTGGAGGCAAGCAATATTGACTCTCCTTCTAATCATGGTATCTACTAGTTCTATTGACTTCCCCGTAAGTGTTCCTATGTTCCATGTTCCTAAACGAATTTTTTCTCCCCTTTGTATTTGTTTTCCTTTTCTATTTCTATTTTGTCTAAAAGATCTAGTGTCCGTATCTATGATTTTATTTTTGTTTTCGTGTTTGTTTTGAACTAGCTTCTTTACCCACACCCGTCCTTTGTGTGGGAACCCTTGCTCTTTTTTCTTCACATCCGGGCGACGATGTGAAGAGACTAGCTTATTTACCCACACACGTCTTATGTGTGGGAACCCTTGCTCATTTTCTTCACACCCAGGCGACGATGTGAAACACACCCTTGCTAATTTCTCACTACACCCGGGCTCCGATGCAGCGCGTCGCTAGGTGGGAACGCCCCAACGTTTATATATGTTTGATCCATTTCATGAAAAGTGACAAAGGTTTTACGCTGGCTGTCAACCTATCACAAACCTCCTCCATTTTCCAAGAATGGAAAATGAGCTTGGGGCCTCCCTCCCTCACTTTTCGGGTATGAAAAATGAGTTTGGGACCTCCCTTACGCATTTTTCGGTATGAAAAAATGGGCGTCAGAGTCCTCCTCCTTTATCCGGACTTGGGACCGGCTATGTAGCGCACATAGTGTACAACATAGGTGGAGTTAAGGTTTTGTGTCCTTTAGCTATGAAATTTGAGAATTTCATAAACTTGATTAGACGACTAATAAAGTATTTTTGGATTTTATTTGAAGTTTAAGTATCTGAGGTATGACTTATAGACCGGAGATCATAAGTCAAAAATATTATTTTTCCCGTCATGTGCTTTATTGGTGTATTATACTCTATTCGACGCGAAATAGGGTTAAGTTGAAGTCGAAACGCGGTGTCTGTAGGTTTCGGAGCGAGTTGGAAAATTTAGACGAAATTGGGGTTTTTTCGGAGTTTAAATTGGGCTAAAAATGTAAGAGATAAATATGAAAAAATATAAAAAAATGTGAAAAGACTAAAAAGGGTGGTAAGAGATGAATAGGAAGGATAAAATATCAAGGGCAAATTGGTCAAGTTTCATCCAAAACTAGTTATGTCAATGTGAAAATGAAATGGGGATAAAACCCATTTCGTTCCCATCCTTCTTCTTCAAACGAACGCAAGCCTACACTCTTACCCATCTTGTCATCCTTCCTCCATCATCTCCCCAACGTCTTAAATCTTTAAAGGTTCAATCTGCCCCCACTCTCTCCCTCTCTGGTCGTGAGTTGCTCTCGTCTCTCACCTTCATTATTCACAGTTCTCTCTCTCGTGTCTTTCTCACGGACATTAGGATCGATGAAGAGTAATGAAGTCAGAAGGCATGGTGACAGAAGTGCAGAGGGAAGATAAATCTTTAGTTAAAGTGAGTAAATCTTTTAATTTTATTGATGATTTGGTACGATTATGGTGATCGATTGGTGTTGGAATCGAATTATGGGTTTGATCATTTGTTGTGTTGATTAATTTTTGGTTTTGGTTTCGGTTGGGGGGAGGGGAGTGGAGATGGTTCATGATGATAATAAAATGGACAACAAAGTTTTGTTGTTGTGGGTGTTATTAATGGATTGAATGGTGTGGTGTCTATTGAGAGAGGGAAATAGAATATATGGTTAGTGACGATGTAACAATCGTTGTGGTTGTGAGTTTGTCGTTGTGATGGTGGTGTTCTTGGTGGTTTCAATGGTAGTGATGAGTTTGATCAACTTATCAATATAAAAAAGAAACACAAAGGCAAGAATAACGTTGATCTTTGCTTGCTGCTTTGCACCGATGTGTAACTCGGGAGGGAGGGTGAGGCGGCAGACTTTGCCTTGAACTCTAATGTCTGTGCAAGGGCTAACCCCGCACATGGCATGGTTGTGTGTGTCCTTGTCTAAACACAACAATACTTGAGCAGGCAGCCATTGCGTCACCGTTGGAGGAATTGTAGAGGAAAATTTGAAATTACATTAAATAAAATGATAAGAAATTGATAAGAATCAATTTCAGGGGTTCTAATGATGAGATCCTAGTTTTAAATTTGTTTTCAGTGTTCGTTACCAAAATCTATAGAAATTTATACCATTGATTGTTGATATAGTTAGCCAAATATTGTTGTTGGTCGATGAAACAGAGACTTGTATGAGTTTCAATTGAGTTAGAATTGATAATGATTTTGATAAAGCTTGGGATTGGATTGAATTGGTGAATGATATTGTTGTTGAAACAAGTCAAATTGAGACTCATTAAGAGTTTCTAATTGAGGTTTGGAATAGGCATAACCTACGAATTAAGTTTGAGAATTCATAGGTGAGCTAGTATTGGTTTACAAATTAAATTAATGGTTTGGCACTCTAATTGGAGTTCAAAAACTGATGGAAAAGAGTTATAAAGAGTATTTGGGGACTTAAAAAAAAAGTTGTCGGAGTTTATATTGGTTTGAACTCCGTTGTGAGATTGAGAATGGTTTATAACCTAATTTGAAGTACATAAATGAGTTTGGAAGTTGTTTCACTTCATTATGACTTGAAAATAGAATTTGAAGTGTTAAAATGAAATTGTAATTCTAAAATGTGAATTTTGTGATTTAATAAGAATTATAGAAGTACGTGAAAGTTGGGGGAACGTTATGTGAGGCTTCATGACCAACTTTGTGTTGGTTTGACTGTAAATAAACCCCACAGTGGGCTTTACTATTTATGGAATTTATCTTTGTACCTGCATTTGTGTATAGTCTGCATTGCTAAGATTAAAGAGCTGTAAGTGGTCTAAGTGTTGAATGAAGGCGTGGCAAGTCTATAAGGGGACTAAGAACGAGATAAATGTGAGAATAGCTAAGATTGACAAAAATGGAACTGAGTAGATTCTGTATCGTTATCATGTTTCATTCACGGCGTAGAAGATCAGTGTAACATCCACTCGTCTTTGAACAATTGAATTAATTGGTGAGGTTCGGTATAAAAGAGTATATGAAGTTTCGTTGGAGTCAATTAGAAGCTCAAGTAGAGGCAAACAAATGGTCAATAAATTTTCACATAAGTGTGAAAATGAAAATTTCATGTGAAAGAGTCTCGATAAGACTTAGGATGTCAAACTATAGGTTTGATGGAATTTAATATACCTTCACAAGGATCTTACAAGGAGTCAAAGTCCAAATGTTGAAAGTTTTGAACCAAAGTAATATACAACTGATATTAGTGAATATGTTGTATATTTGTTCAAATGTAGTGCTACACCACGTAATTAATCAGTGGTGAAGTTTTTAAGCACGATGTTATTTTAAATTGGAATTGATGTAAGAAACCTATATGATGGTGAAAATACAAATGAAATGAAAAGAGACGCACAACTTACACCTCAGTTAATTAGTATTATCCCTATTGGTTGAGAATAGCGAATAGAGTACAATGTATTTAACTTGATATGTTTGAAGAATTGAATACTCTTCTACTGTAATTGAGTAACGAGAGAAGTTTAAAGAGCAGTAAGTGATTGAAACGTGAGACGATATGAAGTCTCAGAAATTGAAGAGATGTTAGAAACCAATGTAAATAATTTGGTAAAGTGTAAACCAGAGTAGTGATCAAGCTAATATGGAAGTGATTGGTAGTTAAGTGAATGGAATGAAATGAGGTTCTTAGTGAATTCATGAATAGATAATGATTTGACGAAGTTCGAATAGGCGTTAGTTTTCTAATCAGTCAAAGGAAAAGTTATTAGAATTAGCTGATGAGTTGGAACTGATAATTGCTTTCTAATCCACTAATTAAATAATATTTTGAGTAGACATTTAGAGAATGAATGAGAGTTGCACGATGCGTTAGGTTTCTTTTTTGATTGGATTGAAATTTTAGATATCTTGTCATGGGATGACAAATGTAATTCGAGATTTATAGTTATGGGATGACTTGTGTAACTCCAGGTTTCTGTTAAACGCGAATGGAATAGTGATGGATCAGATAGACACGCAACTCTACTTTGTATCTAAAGTCATGATCTAATATTTTTTTATAACACTATATAATTTTAGACTGATGATAGTTTAAGAATTGAGTGGTCAACAATCTTAATGAAAAGATGATCGGTGATCAGGAAGCAAAGTAGGATGTGTACCAAAGTTTAATGGATAGAGGAAGAATTATCAACAGTTTGTGAAATTATATTCAGCTAAGAAGGAAAATTGTGTTATTAAAAGGAAGATAGGCTAGATCTTGCTATGTATTGATTCTTGAATATGATTCAAAACGTTAAACGTGTGAAGTATAGTAAAATTTATCTAATATTCCACAAAATTGATCGCTTAACTCGTCAAAATCTCACAAATTGCCAGGATTGACAAAGTAACGGAGATCACTTTTCATTAAACTAAGAATTTGGAAATGAAAAGTTGAAATGGTTACGATCTCTACCATTGAGTTGTTGATTACTACGAAAGTGATTGAGTCCACTTAACGATTTCACCTTGGAAATGATTTTTACAGGTTTCATTAAAAAAGTTGTATATGAAGGATCATTTTATCATATCTCTTTTTTGGTTCAGCTAACCTGTATGTTTAAATTTCGAGGAAGAAATCTTTAATTAGTTGGATAGAATTGTAAAATTCGAGAATTTCATAAACTTGATTAGACGACTAATAAAGTATTTTCGAATTTTATTTGAAGTTTAATTATCCGATGTGGGACCCATGCTGTCACGACCTAATTCCTAATCAAAGTTTAATTCCTTAATCAGGATCATTGACCCGTGACGTAGGACCCACATCATGATACGTGCACTGACCGAGGCAGGTGGCCGATGTATATGTTAGATTTGGTGTAATATGTACCTAGTGTATTATATTTGTGTAGATTACTAAGTCACTCCTACTTGTATTTAGATGTCAAGACGTGAGCAAGAATGTGCCTCGAGATGGTAGATAGTGATGTGGTAAGTTAAAGTTAAATTAATGTGGCTTAGTCAGCTAATGTGATGTAGCTATAGTTTGATGTATAAATGAAGCCTAAGTTAGAAAAGATAAAATATCAGTCATAGATGTTCCTCGCGATACGTGTGGACACATTACAAGGCAAATTGAGTTATGAATTGTGTTAGTAGAGGTGAGTTAGTGGAGGGTTAGTGGATTGTAGATCAAGATGTGAGCCATTAGATTAGCCTCGAGATGGGTGTACATATTAAGATAAATGGCTACCAATCAACCTTATATATACATATAATGGTTTCCATGCAAATGTTCTCAATTCATACTTAGGAAAAAGGAAAGTCCAGGGAGGAAGATCAGAGGGAGATCAGTGAGTTCATTGATGAAATTCTGGTGAATTTGGGGAAGATTAGTCAAGCTAGAGGTGTTGTACAAGTTGGTAAGTGGATCTACACCTTTAGTTTGTGTAAATTTATGATTTGATGATGATATATATGAAGTGTAAGCTGATCTTATGGTTTTGGAGGATGTGTTGGGTATCTTGTGGAGGAGAACATGGATCCAAGGCTTTGAGGATGGCCATGTGGAGGAGAAAACTCAAAATTTGAAGTGCAAAATTCGAAGTTTTCCTATATATAGCGCGCTACCTGCGTGTAGCGTGCTAATGAGTATGGGTAGCGCACTAAGGGAGTCTCTAACGCGCTAGACATGTTACCCAGCGCGCTAGGTGCTTTGAACAACACAATTTATGCAATATTTTTAAGACTTTAAAAACCTTTAACTTAGTTTAAACCTGTACAAAACTATCTGAAAACACTCTAAAACATATCTAATGATACTAGGAACCTAGGGAAGAGTCTCAGGGATTCGGGTACTCATTTTAAGGTGTCGGGAGACCGGTTAAGCTAGAAAATTTGCGTGATTTGTTAGTAAAAAAATTGAGATATTCATTTATATTTCATTCCTTTTATGTTATTCATTTACGGTCATTTACACTAATCTATCCATTATACTCTAGATGCCATGACTTTGTTGATCTATCTCATTTCATGAGTTTGTTATCATGGCACTGTTTGATGTTTAAATGATTTCATTGATTTTAAATCATGTGCTATGTCATTCTTGGTATATTAAAGAATTTAGGCAATGGAAGTAGCACGCTATTAGGTAGGTGATCTATGTTATTGTGAATCCATTTTCTTTGCGCATTAGTCATGCAACTACTTTGTTGGATTCCTAAGCCGTGTCTCTTGAATTATGAAAGTAGTTCTTGTATCTAGGACCATGATATGATAGAGATGGGCACGACACACGAGGTCACTAGATTTTCGAGGATGTCAGGATCTCACCACTAGCTTGTGCAACACATGAGGTATGAGACTCGGGGTTGTTGACAAGTATTTATACATGTGTGATGGGCATTTGTGATGATGTGAAGGCATCTAAGAAATTGTTTACGCTCTAAATAATGGAATAAGGCTGACGTGATGTAACTCACAACCGATCGACCCTAGATCATTATTGCTTAGTCGAGTGTCATTTCATAATGTTTAACTTAAGTTTCTTATAAAATGATTCTTTTTTTAGCATAGTTGTTATTGTTATGCTTTTAGATAATTATTGTATATTTGGAAATGCGGATAAAAGTCTCTTAGTGTTACTTTCTACTTTCCTGTACTCACCGTCCTTTTTACGATGATGGGTACAGATCCAACGAGTAGCAGATTAGGCAAAGAGAAGATCAGCGACTACCTCTGAGTCACTGGAGTGCTGCTACCTCTGATATTGTAGGTTTTGATTTTTTTTTGTATAAATCACATATGTTTCTTATATACTTTTGGGATTGTATATTATGAGTTGTGAGATAGTTACCAGACCAAACACATGTTGACATATTGTTATTGCCGTTTTGTTATATATATATATATATATATATGCATGTGATTTTTGTTTTCTGGTTTCCACATATCTAGGATTTAGGTTAATGGCTTCCGCATTATCAAAATCTTAATTAACTCTGAAATATTAATTAGTACAAAGATGATTTAAATGATTATTTTAAAGTAGCTAATGAGATAAGATTCAAAAGGCTGAAAAATACGTTGTTAAGTCTTATGTGGATGAGATTAGGGCTTAATGATGAGATTAGGTCGAGCGGTGCCATAATTTGAGAAGGAGTCGTCACGCACGCATTACGCACCGGAGATCAAAAGTCAAAAATATTATTTTTGCGTGCCGCGTGCCTAATTGGTGTATTATACTCTATTCGATGCGAAATATGGTTAAGTTGAAGTCAAAACGCGGTGTTAGTGTGTTTCAAAGAGCGTTGTAAATTTTTCCAATTTTCGACTAAACATGAAAAAATAAAAGAAAAGTGTGAAAAAACTAAAAAGGGTAGCAATAGATGGATAGGAAGGATAAAATATCAAAGGAAAATTGGTCATTTTCCAATCCAAAACTAGTTATATCAATGTGAAAAAGAAATAGCATTACGGATCTGTTCTATCTCTCTTCTTCCAAACCCTAGCCGCCCCCTCTTAAATCTGTTTTTGGGGGCCGGCGAGGCCATCGCCGCAGGCCCCTCCTCCCCCTCTCCCAATAATCCAAATTTTTCTCATCTCTTTCTCCCCCTCTTCCCTTTTCTTTCATCTTCCCATCTATGCTCCTCTCTTCCTCTTCCCATAGCCACCGAGCCACCATCGCCGACCATCACTCTTCTACTCCCTGTCTCCCACCCACACCATACTTTCTCCTTCCCTCTCCCCATCTCCCTGCTGACCATCACTCTTCCCTCCCTCTCCCTCCTCTCTCTTCTCCCTTTCCCTAATGGCTTTCTTCCCATTTCTTTATTCTCTTCTCCCATCTTCTCACTTTTTCGGCAGTGGATCCGGCAACAACAGCCAGTAGTTGGTGGGTTTCCGGTGTCACAGCAACTGATGGCTCTATTTTTTCCTAAGTTTCTGAGCCGGATAGAGGAGTGACAATAAGACAATTGCTGGTCTTTGAAGCCTTTGTTGGCGAACGTCGACGACCGACTGACTTTAATGTGAAACAAGCGGCGTCTTTGTGGTGTGTGCCCCTGCAGTGGTGGAAGTACTAGTAGTCTAACTGGTTTCCCTTCGTTTTGTTTTAGAAATTTAGAATTTTTTTTGTCCCCTTTGTGGGTTTGTTCCCCTACGTGGGCTTGTTGCCCTTCTTCGGGAGGTTGTTGTCCCCTGCGTGAGGTTGTTGCCCTCCTTCGGGAGGTTGTTGGATGATGTTCTGAGCTTCATAGCATATATTTTTTATTACTCTTCTTGTAATAGATTGTTGTACCCTTCATGGGTGTTAGGAAAATTAATGTAACAAACTTGAAAAAAAAAAGTGAAAAAGAAATGGGGATAAAACCCATTTCGTTCCCATCCCTCTTCATCAAACGAACACAAGCCTACACCATTTTTTCTATCCATCTCGTCATCCTTCCTCCAACATCTCCCCAACGTCTTCAATCTCTGAAGGTTCAATCTGCCCTCACTCTTTCCCTCTATGGTCGTGAGTTGCTCTCTTCTATCACCTTCATTATTCACAGTTCTCTCTCTCGTCTCTTTCTCACGGACAGTAGGAACGATGAAGAGCAATGGACATAGACGGCATGGTGTTAGAAGTGCAGAGGGAAGATAAATCTTTGGTTAAGGTGAGTAAATCTTTTAGTTTTATTGATGAATCGGTACGGTTATGGTTATCGATTGGTGAGGGAGGAGAATTATGCGTTTGATCATTTGTTGTGTTGATTAATTTTTGGTTTTGGTTTCGATTGGGAGAGGGGAGTGGAGATGGTTGATGATGATGATAAAATGGACAACAAAGTTTTGTTGTTGTGGGTATTGTTGATGGATTGATTAGTGTGGTATCTATTGAGAGGGGGAAATAGAATAGATGGTTTGTGACGATGTAAAAATCATTGTGGTTCTGAGTTTTTCGTTGTGATGGTGGTGTTCTTGGTGGTTTCAATGGTAGTGATAAGTTCGATCAACTTATCAATATAAAAAACACAGTGTAGCAAAGCATTGCTGCACTGTTGTGTAACATGAGAGGAAGCTGGCGTTGTTATCGCCTCTGAACTCTCATGTCTAGCGTTAGTGGCCCACCAAAGACATGGCAGGGTTGTGTGTGTCCTTCTCTAAATAGAGCAGTACTTGAGCAGGCAGCCTTTGCGTCGCTGTTGGAGGAATTATAGAGGAAGTTTTGAAATTACATTAAATAAAATGATGATAAATTGATAAGAATCAATTTGAGGGGTCCTAATGATGAGATCCTAGTTTTAAATTTGTTTTAAGTGTTCGTTACCAGAATTTGTAAAAATTTATGCCATTGCTTGTTGATATAGTTAGACAAATATTTGTTCGTTGATGAAACATAGACTTGTATGAGTTTCAATTGAGTTAGAATTAATAATGATTTTGATAAACCATGGGATTAGATTGAATTGGTGAATGATATTGTTGTTGAAACAAGTCAAATTGAGACTCATTAAGAGTTTCTAATTGAGGTTTGGAATAGGCATAGCCTATGATTTGAATTTTAGAATTCATAGATGAACTTGTATTGGTTTACAAATTAAATTAACTGTTTGAAACTCTAATTGGAGTTCAAAAACACATGGAAAAGTGTTACGAAGAGTATTTGAGGACTTTAAAAAGAAGTTGTCGGAGTTTATATTGGTTTGAACTCCGTTGTGAGATTGAAAATGGTTTATAACCTAATTGAAGTACATAAATGAGTTTCGAAGTGATTTCACTTCATTATGACTTGAAAATGGAATTTGAAGTGTTAAAATGAAATTGTAATTCTAAAATGTGAACTTTATGATTTAATAGGAATTACATAAGTACGTGAAAGTCGAGGGAACGCTGTGTGAGGCTTCGTAACCAACTTTGTGTTGGTTTGACTGTAAGTAAACTCTACTGTGATTTTTACTATTTATAAAATTTATCTTTTTACCTGCATTTGTATTTAGTCTGCATCGCATTTCACATCATCCTTGGTCATGCATTCATGTCATTTCGGACGAGGGCTTGTTAGCGCTACGGCTCACGGGTGGCACCCAAAGCTAGGTTTCCTGACCAGATAGACTAGAATACGGATGACCTAAGGCACGCAAGTTTCATGCATTGGACTTTTATCAGTGTTTTAGGTTCATTCTTGGGTTGGCCAACCTGTTTATGAACCTTGAATAGTAATAAAAGGGTTTCACTTTGTTATATAAATTTCTTGTTATTTGGAAATACAATTACATCTCTACTTGTATTTGGACTAACATTTGCAAGAGTAAAGAGCAGTGTAGGAGTTTACTTACCTAATATCTTTGAGTTGTTTTTGATGATGTCAGGTTCTTTGTGAGGATCGGGAAGAATGGACAAGCCTTGAAGATCTTGGTGAATGTTTTCAATTCTTATAGTTTAATTTTCTTGTTGTAATCATTATATATATTATTTTGGGTTCCGGGGTGAGTGTAGGGCGTGAAACACTCTCGAATAGGTTATGAGTGATTTATGAATCAGTTTTAGGAAGTTTGGAAATGTTTATGGTTTAGTTGGATTTTAATTTGTTTCATAGAGTAGTTTATATATTGTTTTGGGAATTGTAAAGCTGTAATGGAGGCATGGGAGATTGGAAGGTATATGTAAAGTATGAATTCAATATATGTTCTGTACTGCAGGGAATTGTGAGTTCTTGTCCCCATTCTGCTGTTTATTAGGTGAATTTTTTGGCATGTCATTTTTAGAGGAGGTGCTGCTGAAATTTTTACAAAAATACGGAAGACAATCCGTATGATTTCCCAATTTGCTCCAATTAAATAAATCATGAATTGAGTTTTATTGAGGATATAAATTTAGTTTTGTAGCATTATTAAGGATTGAAATAAAAATATTTTGATGTTAAAGTTAATTGTATGGATTAGGGGTCTAATTAAAGGAATTAGGCTAATTTAGGACGGAGTAAAACAGGCCCTGACACAAGCACTTGAGATATTGCAAAAAGGATAGTGGAAATGTTGCAAACCAACAATTCTCATTGGCCTAGAGTGAAAATCAGGCAGAAGCATTGAGAAAAGAGCCAATGATTTATAGCGCCTTGGCCTTGTACGTGCGACGCTTGAAGGCACTGGAACGGATTTGTTTAGAGAGACGGAAAATAGAGCATCGCACCAACTCGCTTATTAATTCACAACGCCTTAGAAAGTTGAATGTACAACGCTGGCTTAAATTCAAGATTGGAAGTTATTTGATTTTGCAGTTGCAGAAGATTTTGAAATAGATTCACTTCTATCTTACTATTACTATAAATAAGACATGATGGAAACCCTAAAAGGGGGAACACATTACAATTCAATACGTTTTTAGTTTTGTTCCATAGAGCACAGAAAAATCAGAGAGTTTTCTTTAGTTTTCCTTTGCTTGTAGGTTTTAAACTCTTTAATAGATTCATCGGTGTTCGTTATTCTGCATGTAAGAAGCATTAGTGTTTCTATGGCCATGAGTGGCTGAGTTTGTATTATCTAAATCAAGGGAGGCTTGATATGTAAGATTTATAATTCATTAGATTTTGTGTTTAATGTTTAAATCACTTTGTTTTGAATCTTGTAATTTTGATTGTACGATTTTATGAGATACTTCACTTGCATTATGCATAATTTTAAAGAGAGATTGCATTGGTAGTAATTAGGATCATGGATTGTTCCTTTCTAGAAGTCCTAGGTGCTTTTGAAATATAAGTTGAGTAGCAGCAAGTGCTGGTTATTGCGTAGGGTAGGTGTTCCCACGGAGCTTAATGCTGCTTGGTGGTAGAATTTGCAGAGCATTCGGGATTACAACCAACCTAGTTAGTATGTGGTTGTGTCGCACGTTCCTTCCATTGACATGAGGATAACGAGGCGATGGGCAATGGGGTCAGTCGTTATAGCCCGCCTATAAAATTTATTATCAAATGATCTTTTTGAATATATGAATGGACTAAAACTTACGTTAATCTTGTCATATCTTGATATAGAGTTTTTAGTTAATTGTCAATAGTTAATTTGCGAATTGTGTTTTGATTAGTTTACATCAGAAGATTTTCTTTAGTTAAATTAGTTAGATTTCTTTTCAAAACCCCCTGTTTAAGAACCTAAAGATTGTTCCCAATCTCTCTGGAATCAACTCGACTTGCCATGATTGCAAATTCATAGTAGCCTAATATTTAGGTTTATTATTTGTATATTTGACAGCACATCAATTTTTGGCGCTGTTGCCGGGGATTGGTGTTAACTAATTTTTAATTTTTTGTTGTTTATTTTATGGTCTCAGGTAATCGTCGCTCATTATCTACAAATTCTCTAATCCTTTTTGCTCAGGAAATTGGCCAAATGTATAAGAGTAGGAACAGAAGCAATAGACGCATAGGACATAAACGAGTGAGGATGGATGGAAACGTAAGAAAACAAGATATTCCAACGGTACAAAATAATGGAGGCGATAACCAGCCGGGGCAAGGACACGAACGGGAGCTTAGGTTTAGAAAAGCAAATCAGCACAAAGGCGGATCTTTGTATTTATGTATTGAATATCCCGCCAAGGCGGGAGCGTTCAAGCTCAAGTCAAGCTCATTCCCTAGCTACCCAATTTCTATAGGAAGGAGAATGAAGACCCGCTGTGTAACGACCCAATATTTATTAATCGCGTTTATTCAGAAACTTTGGACAAGGATGCCAACCCAGATCCACATGGACACCGTGGATAGGGTGAGGACAAGACGTAATAGTTATTTTGATGGTTGTTCTATTGCAGTGTTTAAATTGTTTAATTATTATATTACATCGCATGTGTGTACTAGAATGTTGTAATCGAGTGAGATTGTGCGACAGGTGTTCACTTCGTAAAGTTTGTCGATGCGGGTAATCGGGTATGTGAAGTAAGTGTACACTAGGATAACATCTTTAATCCATTTCAAATGTTTTTTTAGCAAGGAAATGAATAACAAAATCATAGGTTAAGTTGAACATATCAAATAGGCGAGCTATGGTGCGCCTCGAAATGCGTGTTGAGGCACAATACATCGAACACCAGGTAATATGGTGATAAGTTGTACTAACTAAACTGAATTGTGCCCTAATGAAGTCATAAATTGGTGTTGGAGAGCATAAATAAAGGCTATTAGATGGTCCTCGAGATACATACGCACACTTTATCAACACTTAAATTATTTAAACCAAACTATGGAAAAGAGATAAATTCAGAGCTGGAGAAGGTTTTGAGTGCATTTTCAAGCTAGAAATTTAGGATTCAAAGGTTCCAATTCAAGGTAATCTTCAAAAACATCATCAACTTCATCTTCTTCAACTTGAGTTCATGGGAATGAAGCTTAATTTTGGGTGTTTCTCTTGAAAAATGAATTTTCGTCATAGCTTACTGTTTTGTAAGGATCTCCCATGCATTTCAAGTAGTTTCAAATGAAAATTTGGGTTTTAAAAATGGCTTTGTAGAAATATGTGTTCATGAGTTTTCTTCTTCAATGCATGTTCAATTCATATAAATCGATTTAAATTTTGTTAATTGATGATGTCTCTGCTGTGTTTTAATGTTTGGATTTCCCTACGAGGAGAAGGTAGGGTCGACAACATTGGAGACGATCACGAAGGTGAAAACCAAAACTCCCGTGTTGAAAATTTTAGGTTTCGACCCCGTTAGTGCGCTAATGAGGATAATTAGCACGCTAATGATTCTGGGTAGAAACTCGAATTAAGTTGCGTGATTAGCGCGCTAATAAGTCTTATTAGTGCTCTAACCAGACGCCAAAAATTCGGTAAAAATGTGTTTTAATAACGTAGCTAGCTAAAACCCACTTTTGACATACCGATTTATCGATTTACAGATTTTTAACTTATTTTGAAGGAATTAACCTGATAAAAGAGTATTTAATAATTTTTAGGTTTTGTAATGAATGTTGGTTTTTCGAGTTAATAGATACCAAATAGATCTTAAACCTACTATATTTGAACTAATAAGACACCAAACTCAAGGACTATAGCTCGGGTACCGAGAGCCAATCGGGGTCGAATTTGGGAGTTTCGGGAAAGTAGCACGTAATTGACTGTAAGTAAACTCTACTGTGATTTTTACTATTTATAAAATTTATCTTTTTACCTGCATTTGTATTTAGTCTGCATCGCATTTCACATCATCCTTGGTCATGCATTCATGTCATTTCGGACGAGGGCTTGTTAGCGCTACGGCTCACGGGTGGCACCCAAAGCTAGGTTTCCTGACCAGATAGACTAGAATACGGATGACCTAAGGCACGCAAGTTTCATGCATTGGACTTTTATCAGTGTTTTAGGTTCATTCTTGGGTTGGCCAACTTGTTTATGAACCTTGAATAGTAATAAAAGTGTTTCACTTTGTTATATAAATTTCTTGTTATTTGGAAATACAATTACATCTCTACTTGTATTTGGACTAACATTTGCAAGAGTAAAGAGCAGTGTAGGAGTTTACTTACCTAATATCTTTGAGTTGTTTTTGATGATGTCAGGTTCTTTGTGAGGATCGGGAAGAATGGACAAGCCTTGAAGATCTTGGTGAATGTTTTCAATTCTTATAGTTTAATTTTCTTGTTGTAATCATTATATATATTATTTTGGGTTCCGGGGTGAGTGTAGGGCGTGAAACACTCTCGAATAGGTTATGAGTGCTTTATGAATCAGTTTTAGGAAGTTTGGAAATGTTTATGGTTTAGTTGGATTTTAATTTGTTTCATAAAGTAGTTTATATATTGTTTTGGGAATTGTAAAGCTGTAATGGAGGCATGGGAGATTGGAAGGTATATGTAAAGTATGAATTCAATATATGTTATGTACTGCAGGGAATTGTGAGTTCTTGTCCCCATTCTGCTATTTATTAGGTGAATTTTTTGGCATGTCATTTTTAGAGGAGGTGCTGCTGAAATTTTTACAAAAATACGGAAGACAATCCGTATGATTTCCCAATTTGCTCCAATTAAATAAATCATGAATTGAGTTTTATTGAGGATATAAATTTAGTTTTGTAGCATTATTAAGGATTGAAATAAAAATATTTTGATGTTAAAGTTAATTGTATGGATTAGGGGTCTAATTAAAGGAATTAGGCTAATTTAGGACGGAGTAAAACAGGCCCTGACACAAGCACTTGAGATATTGCAAAAAGGATAGTGGAAATGATGCAAACCAACAATTCTCATTGGCCTAGAGTGAAAATCAGGCAGAAGCATTGAGAAAATAGCCAATGATTTCTAGCGCCTTGGCCTTGTACGTGCGACGCTTGAAGGCACTGGAACGGATTTGTTTAGAGAGACGGAAAATAGAGCATCGCACCAACTCGCTTATTAATTCACAACGCCTTAGAAAGTTGAATGTACAACGCTGGCTTAAATTCAAGATTGGAAGTTATTTGATTTTGCAGTTGCAGAAGATTTTGAAATAGATTCACTTCTATCTTACTATTACTATAAATAAGACATGATGGAAACCCTAAAAGGGGGAACACATTACAATTCAATACGTTTTTAGTTTTGTTCCATAGAGCACAGAAAAATCAGAGAGTTTTCTTTAGTTTTCCTTTGCTTGTAGGTTTTAAACTCTTTAATAGATTCATCGGTGTTCGTTATTCTGCATGTAAGAAGCATTAGTGTTTCTATGGCCATGAGTGGCTGAGTTTGTATTATCTAAATCAAGGGAGGCTTGATATGTAAGATTTATAATTCATTAGATTTTGTGTTTAATGTTTAAATCACTTTGTTTTGAATCTTGTAATTTTGATTGTACGATTTTATGAGATACTTCACTTGCATTATGCATAATTTTAAAGAGAGATTGCATTGGTAGTAATTAGGATCATGGATTGTTCCTTTCTAGAAGTCCTAGGTGCTTTTGAAATATAAGTTGAGTAGCGACAAGTGCTTGGTTATTGCGTAGGGTAGGTGTTCCCACGGAGCTTAATGTCGCTTGGTGGTAGAATTTGCAGAGCATTCGGGATTACAACCAACCTAGTTAGTATGTGGTTGTGTCGCACGTTCCTTCCATTGACATGAGGATAACGAGGCGATGGGCAATGGGGTCAGTCGTTATAGCCCGCCTATAAAATTTATTATCAAATGATCTTTTTGAATATATGAATGGACTAAAACTTACGTTAATCTTGTCATATCTTGATATAGAGTTTTTAGTTAATTGTCAATAGTTAATTTGCGAATTGTGTTTTGATTAGTTTACATCAGAAGATTTTCTTTAGTTAAATTAGTTAGATTTCTTTTCAAAACCCCCTGTTTAAGAACCTAAAGATTGTTCCCAATCTCTCTGGAATCAACTCGACTTGCCATGATTGCAAATTCATAGTAGCCTAATATTTAGGTTTATTATTTGTATATTTGACAGCACATCAATTTTTGGCGCTGTTGCCGGGGAATGGTGTTAACTAATTTTTAATTTTTTGTTGTTTATTTTATGGTCTCAGGTAATCGTCGCTCATTATCTACAAATTCTCTAATCCTTTTTGCTCAGGAAATTGGCCAAATGTATAAGAGTAGGAACAGAAGCAATAGACGCATAGGACATAAACGAGTGAGGATGGATGGAAACGGAAGAAAACAAGATATTCCAACGGTACAAAATAATGGAGGCGATAACCAGCCGGGGCAAGGACACGAACGAGAGCTTAGGTTTAGAAAAGCAAATCAGCACAAAGGCGGATCTTTGTATTTATGTATTGAATATCCCGCCAAGGCGGGAGCGTTCAAGCTCAAGTCAAGCTCATTCACAAGCTACCCAATTTCTATAGGAAGGAGAATGAAGACCCGCTGTGTAACGACCCAATATTTATTAATCGCGTTTATTCAGAAACTTTGGACAAGGATGCCAACCCAGATCCACATGGACACCGTGGATAGGGTGAGGACAAGACGTAATAGTTATTTTGATGGTTGTTCTATTGCAGTGTTTAAATTGTTTAATTATTATATTACATCGCATGTGTGTACTAGAATGTTGTAATCGAGTGAGATTGTGCGACAGGTGTTCACTTCGTAAAGTTTGTCGATGCGGGTAATCGGGTATGTGAAGTAAGTGTACACTAGGATAACATCTTTAATCCATTTCAAATGTTTTTTTAGCAAGGAAATGAATAACAAAATCATAGGTTAAGTTGAACATATCAAATAGGCGAGCTATGGTGCGCCTCGAAATGCGTGTTGAGGCACAATACATCGAACACCAGGTAATATGGTGATAAGTTGTACTAACTAAACTGAATTGTGCCCTAATGAAGTCATAAATTGGTGTTGGAGAGCATAAATAAAGGCTATTAGATGGTCCTCGAGATACATACGCACACTTTATCAACACTTAAATTATTTAAACCAAACTATGGAAAAGAGATAAATTCAGAGCTGGAGAAGGTTTTGAGTGCATTTTCAAGCTAGAAATTTAGGATTCAAAGGTTCCAATTCAAGGTAATCTTCAAAAACATCATCAACTTCATCTTCTTCAACTTGAGTTCATGGGAATGAAGCTTAATTTTGGGTGTTTCTCTTGAAAAATGAATTTTCGTCATAGCTTACTGTTTTGTAAGGATCTCCCATGCATTTCAAGTTAGTTTCAAATGAAAATTTGGGTTTTAAAAATGGCTTTGTAGAAATATGTGTTCATGAGTTTTCTTCTTCAATGCATGTTCAATTCATATAAATCGATTTAAATTTTGTTAATTGATGATGTCTCTGCTGTGTTTTAATGTTTGGATTTCCCTACGAGGAGAAGGTAGGGTCGACAACATTGGAGACGATCACGAAGGTGAAAACCAAAACTCCCGTGTTGAAAATTTTAGGTTTCGACCCCGTTAGTGCGCTAATGAGGATAATTAGCACGCTAATGATTCTGGGTAGAAACTCGAATTAAGTTGCGTGATTAGCGCGCTAATAAGTCTTATTAGTGCTCTAACCAGACGCCAAAAATTCGGTAAAAATGTGTTTTAATAACGTAGCTAGCTAAAACCCACTTTTGACATACCGATTTATCGATTTACAGATTTTTAACTTATTTTGAAGGAATTAACCTGATAAAAGAGTATTTAATAATTTTTAGGTTTTGTAATGAATGTTGGTTTTTCGAGTTAATAGATACCAAATATATCTTAAACCTACTATATTTGAACTAATAAGACACCAAACTCAAGGACTATAGCTCGGGTACCGAGAGCCAATCGGGGTCGAATTTGGGAGTTTCGGGAAAGTAGCACGTAATTGAGGTGCCGAAAACCCTTGAGAATACTCAACAACATTCAGTTCATTTTTCTTGTGCATGTGATGGGTATAGAACAATTTTACTTCACTAGTTTATCTAATCGATTGAGTGGTTTATCGGGGTTTTTCATACTAGCATGTGTAGACGGACTCAGGCACACTATGCCGTAGCATATGCGATCGGGCCCTCGGTGAATTGCGACCCGAGCTGCACTAAGGTGCACGTGTTGGTGTAGCACATGATATAGGCCCAGCACCGCGAGGACTAAGGTGTTGGGACAGTGGAGGTTGTTGGAGAAGCCCACTAGAGAGATCCTTAGCTCTAAAGTATGGTATAGTCTGCTACACAAGAAAAATCATTGGTTATCATCGGAGACATTTATGCATATATTGACTTAACGATTGTCTATTTACATTCTCGTTTACCTCGTTAACTGCTACTTTATTCAATTATTGTCTGTTGCGCTGTGTTACTATTATTGTCTGCTACTTGAATCTTTTGTATTGCTTTAAATTTATAGGAGTATGTCTTTCTGTTGCAAGATAACGTACTTGCATGTCTCGTAGTTTTATTTGATTTCTTGCTGAATATTGTGTGGACTTCTCTTGGAACTTTACTCACTGGACTCGTCACTATATTTGTTGGGTGACCGAGTGCGGATCTTTCTACGAGTAGCTGCAAAGGGGAATCTTAGGCGACTATCTCCTTTTGCTGACGGTCTTGGACATACTCATAGGTGTTTATATTTTGATATATTTTGCTTTATTATGGGTATCAGGGGACTATGAGAGACATTGTACATGTATATACCTATTTTTGTTTATCTTGTTGCCTTTATATATATAGTATTTTATTTCCGAGTTCTCCATTACTTAGAAATCTTGATAATATGCATAAAATACTCATATATTTTAAAGTCTTTTGTTGTAAAATGATAATGAAACCTGATAGGTTAACTAACTAGCTAAACAAATTCATTAGTAATTATATGAAGAATAATTGGCTAAGCTAGTGTTAGTTGGAAATGTGTAAACATCCAGTTAGGTCGCAGGGCGTCATATATAAGCATGCCATGACGTGGCAAGGCTTGGTGACGTGTGACATGACATGGCGTTGCCCAAGGTTGTCTTGAATTTTAGGGCCGCCACACGCAGAAGTTCTTAACAGAATTTGAGATGGTCCTGGTAGGAATGAAGCCTACCTCAGAAGTTGACATGGATAAGCTTAAGGTTTTTTCATTTTGCTTGAAGGATGCAACGCAAGACTGGTTGTTTCATCTTCCAGCTGAATATGTCAGGACTTGGAACAAAATTCATCGAAAGTTCCACGATAATTACATGGCGGTGAGGAGAATCAGTCAACTGAAGAGGCAACACTCTCTAATATCACTATAAAGGACAACGAGTATTTGCCTGTGTTTTGGGAAAGTTTCAAGAGATTGTGTCGAGCATGCCCTTAACATGGACTTATGGAAAAGTCTTTGCTAGAAATTTCCTACGACAATCTCACGTATAATGAGAAAAGGTTACTTGACACGGTGTGTAATGGAAACATTCTTGACATCACACTGATTAAAGCGTGAAGGTACATTGAGAAAATGGCTAGCCCAAATAGTATGGTTATTCTAATGATAGTAACATACAAGGAGTGATAGTTTCTTCAGGGGAGAGCAGGTTGGAAAGCGAAGTTTCTGAACTCAAGTCAATGATGAAGTAGATCTTAGTTGAGAAAGGTAAGGCCAAAGCTTGTGGGATGACACGTGTCGAGCGTGTACAATAAGTTTTCAGTATATTCTTATTGCTTATAGTAGTGGTAAGTGGGATCGTCTCCACAGGATTTTGCAAACTTCCTAATAAATAGAGTTTTCTAAGGGTTTCTATTATTTTACTTTAACTTAATTAAAACGAGAATTAAAATTATCTAATCAAACTATGTCAATCGATTAAACTAAATAGAATAACACAATTTAAATTTACGGATACTAAATATTTTAAATTCAATTCAATTCAAATCAATATAAAACAAACATCTAAACAAATATCCAGAACAATAAAACATAAACCGTTTAGAATCTGAACATATTAATTAAAGTATAGTCATAATCATACTAGTATCATATTATGAAATATTCTTGAATCATTAAACCTAAATCATAAGCAAGATTGATAGCCTCTATCAAGCCATAATTTTTTTTATATCAATGAAAAAGCCATATTTTAATCTTATCATCATTAGTTCTTCGAAAGCTCAAACATAACTAATAGAAATAAAACAACATTACATTCTATGGAAACTTCTTACTACTAAGCCAATATTATCAGAATTAGTCGTATCAATATCAAACTTAGAACGCAATTCACCTAAGACATCTAAACGGTAAAAGAACTTTTAAATTAATCATAGTTACTACTTTATATTAGATTTAGAACCTAAATATCACGATGCACATTCTAGACTATGTATGCAATACAAAGTTTCTTGTTTGTAATACACAAAAACAAATCAATTAAAATAGTGAATTGACGTATACGATTAAGTTTAAAGCATTAAGTACAAACTTTTCTTTATTATGACTACATTGCAAAAAAGTTTAAGATCATCTTTGTACTTTGTTTAGATTAATAAACTATTTACACTTTCAAAATAAAACATTGCAATAAAATAAATAAAAGACATTAATGAAAATACCTCTTATTGAATATTGGAATCTCCAAAAGTCTTCAAAAGCAAGAACAATAAAACTAAATTAGACTTAATTGAAAATAACCTAAAACTAAAAAGGTGGCTCCAAGAGCAATCAAAGACTATCAAGGGCACTTAATTTTCAAGCTCTAGGTTCATATATATAGTATTTTAGGCAGTACATATCCCAATCTAATTGAAATTCCTTGTTTTAACCCAATATTCTCATGGTCGACTTCAGCAAATCCTGACCGAATCCTTTCTATTAGCTAAATAATTATGAAATCAATGGAAATAAGTCTTTGTAGTTCACCTATTTATGTAGTAAGTCCTAGTTCATTTCTTGATACGCTGATAAATTGTTGGCTTCCTCTATTGTCGAGTTATGTAGCGAATCCTAGTGTAAACATCGAATCATTGTGGAATCGCTGGTCTTCTTCAATTAACTGGAATTTTTTTTTACTTTTCTTCATTTTTTCTTCTATTTCTTCATATCGCCTTAATATAACATGAAATCACAAAACAAGAGAAAACCAATGTAATATACTCTTTTACATATAAAATTACCCTAACACTATCTAATTATTGACTTATCAAATATCCTTAAGCTCATGACTTTGCTATCCCGAGCAAAGGAATACTTTCAATTATATTCTCTTTTCATTCCTTATTCTGATTTTCATAATTACTTACTCTTATTCTTAAACAGAAGTGATCATTAAATAGAAACATATTAACCTCATGCAAATAAAAATTATGATAGAATAGAAAGATTCAAATAACAATCCCTTAATTGACAATTCAACCCTCGTTATGCAATACACCTCAGAACCCAAAGCTCAATCAATACCAAGGTCATACCTCTATATAGGCTTTCTCAATCTCTACTGAAAAACATCAATCTTACGATGACTGATATAGAATCTCAAGTTACAAAAATTACTAAATCAATCTCAATTTCAAACAAAATTTTAAAATACCACCACAATAAAAGTCGATAGGAATATTAAGGACACCAATGAATGTTATTATCATATTTAATTGTTGGAATGTTGGAAAAAGAGATTCTTCACTCAACTTAGCTACAAGCACTAGAGCTAAATATTTTGTTTTAAGAGTTTTTTAATTAACATTCTTCCATTTTTCTATATCTCTCTCTTTTCTTTATCTTGCCATATTTTTTTTCGTTCCTTTGGTTCCCTACTCCATTTCCTTTGGATATCGTTATTATTTTTTATAGGAATTCTTTTTCATTATTTCTCCCACCACTAGATTCTCTGCTTCATTTCCTTTGGAACCTCTAGGTCTCTCTATTTTTTTATTTTAAAATCCTTGTCAGCAGTTCTCACTTTCATTATAGTTAAGTATTCTTTCCAACTAAGTAAAGTTTTATTGACGAATTTCCTATTTCTTCCCTTACTTGTTGCATAAGTTCTTTTCATTATATAAATAGGAGTTGCAACCATGGTGATTGTGAAAAATCACCGTGGGTGGTGACTCTCATTCCCAACTGTTAGATTTGATCTAACGGTACGGTTGTCATCTTTAATTAGTTTTCAATAGTAAACAATGGATCACCTGCTATAGTAGACATCCTTTTATTAATGCAATTTACATTTTCAATGTTTCCTAAATGAACTTTGAGTTAAAAAACAAATAATTAATGTGGATGCATCATTTTTTTTAGAAACGTGTACATGCATCAAGTTAGACATGACAATTTAATTGTTTTTATAAATAATTAATAAGCGAGCACGTGTTTCACACGTCGACACAATTAAAGCTGTGTTCAATTGGGAAATAATTGATCTTAGGATTTTTAGTTCGTAAATAGGGAGCATTAAATAGTGGAATGGTCCGTGATTTTTGACAATAGTGAGTTGAGGAACATCATATAAGAGCATCTCCAATGAGAGCATGGATTAGGTTGGAAATGAATCCACCTAGGACACAATCCACATCCAATCCAAAAAATGCTCTCCAATGAGACCATGAATTGTGAATGTCTAGATGGTGTGGCAAAGAATCAAAGAGGAAGGTGTCTACCACAATGTCTACTTCTAGACATTGTAGTCTATTGCCACATCATCATTGTTTTTTATAGAAAGTCAAAAAATCACAATCCATGGTCTAAATCCACATTACCTTTGGAGATCATTTTGGAATTTGAATATCTAATGTCACATAGGATGGACATCCTCCCCACATCTATGACAAGGCACCAATCCATGCTCTGAATCCACATTACTATTGGAGATGCTCTAACTAGTCCAATTTAATTTTTTTATTAGATATGAGAGTCAAATTTTATAAGGATCATTTTGGTAATTAAAATGCTTGGAATCCATCGGTAATGGATGTTGCATTTCATTGAGGGAGTTAGTGTGTCATCTTTAAAAATTAGCAACTATATAACTGCAACATTAATATCAAACTTATTAAAAAGTTAATGTGCCATCTTTATATAACTACAACGTCAATGACGAAAATTAATGATGTAAAATGAATGACATAGCACTTTTTATGTATTATATATGAGCGATGAATTTCTAATAAATCTTACGGGGATGTTTAGATGTATTGATTAACGCACATCTCGGTGTACAAGAATTCTTAGGGGAATGTTTAGATGATAATCTTTTGTTAAATTTGTAAAATTGTGCCTAATCTATATCCGTTTGTGTGGTTTCACGCTTATGTTATTTTGACAACATATTTACAAGGGTTTTGAACTTAGTTTTGATTTTGTGTAAACCCGGAATTTTGATTGTACTTACTTGAGCTTCATTATAAATTTCACATAATGCATTAAATTGACTTGAAACCAAATTATGCTTAATCTATATTTGTTTGGGTGGTTTCATGTTTGTGTTGTTTTGACAACATACTTGCAAGGGTTTTGGTCTTAATCTTAAATCTATTTGTAACCCGAGGTTTTGATTGCACAACTTGAGCTTAAACTCGTATTTTGCATTGGTGCATCAATTAGCCAATTTTTGGAACCAACTTAAGCTTAATCTATACTCTTCTTGTTAGTTTCAATACTGAGAGTTAGCCTATAAAGTTGATTTATAAGGCACTCAATTGACAAAGTCTCACTTGTATTGCTTCATCTTAGGATTATATTTGGCTTGTGAAAAGAGAACATCTTATACCGCTTTACTTGTTGTAAGCGACAAATCATTCTTAATTTGTAAAGGTTGTAAGGTTTATTGGTGAATAGATCAAGTTGTGAATCCTATTGGTGTATAGGAGAGGTTGTAAAACGTATCAAGGAATAGGCAAGGTAAAGTCGTAGTTGCATCTAGGCAAGTCAAATTCCTAGTTGAGCCTAGGTGGTTGTAAAAGTCCTTATTGCAGTATGGCAAGTGTAAAAGACCTAGTGGAGACCAGACACACTAAACTTGTCAGCTTAGGGTTGTTCACTGATTGAAATATAAGTGTTGGTTCAAAATCCTAACTGGGGAGGTTAGATAGTGGATGTAGATCTGATGGATCGAACCACTATAAATTGATTGTGTATTTCCATCTCTTCTACCCCCTTCTCCTAGTGTAGCATTTCATTTACTTGAACCATTCCGCCACATTGCTATCGCTATCACTAATACACGCACTCATCTAGCTTGACTCTTGAATTGAACTTAGGAGATTAGCAAAGAAAGTTGTAAAATTTTTAAAATGGCCATCACATCCAATTCACCCCCTCTTGGGTCACCTTCAAATCTTAGATTAAAATATTTTTTATCGTCAAATTTATAAAATTTCAACATGGCTCAAACAAAAATTCGGCTGTCTAATATTTTTTTTTTTTTTAATTGTCACGCAAGTGACACTAGCATTGTTTTATTCTTCATTTATATACCAACATGCCCTCTTGCATCAACGGAAATATACAAGTGTATAGAAATGCATATAGCAAGACACGTTTATTAAACATAAAAATCTTAAGCGAATCACATATTAGGACAAACATTATAGAATTAGCTATTTGACAAATTTTTCAATTTTTTTTTGAGTTATTCGATTTTAATCAATTAAATAACCATGACATGTATAAAAGCACGTACACATTGAAAGTTTTATTAATTGTAAACAACATATGTTTTTATGATCATCCAAAGTTTTATTAATTGGTAACAACATGATCATATAAGTTTAAAGGATCAAACAAAAATCATCTAAATCTATCCATTATTTTTTCAAAAAAAATACTAAATCAATTATCATCTATGCTTCACGTTCGAAGTACGCGTCACAATTTCAAGTGTGAATTAAATACAAATAATATAAGTGATGACATGGTCACAATTTTACAAATTTAACAAAAGATTATCATCTAAACATTCCCTTAAGAATTCTTGATTTGTACACCGAGATGTGCGTTAATTAATACATCTAAACATTGGCCCTAAGATTTATTGGAAATCAACGCTTATATATAATACATAAACAATAAATCTACTTGGACTCATGAGTTCGAACTTATAGGGAGGTTTTAAAAATTTTTGTAAATATTTAAGGGGTATCAAATGAATTTTACAAGTGATTATGGTTGCTTCATTAATTGCTTGATGATGTATTTGAAATTAAAAAAAGTTTTGAGTCCGGACTCACGAGTCCAAATAGCACTACCCGTACATAAAAGTGCTATGTCATTCATTTTACATCATTAATGTTTGTCATTAACGTTGTAGTTATATAAAGATGGCACATTAACTTTTTAATAAGTTTGATATTAATGTTGCAGTTATATGGTTGCTAATTTTTAAAGATGACACTAACTCCATCAATGAAATGCAACATCCATGACCGATTGATTCCAAGCATTTTAATTACCTAAACAATCCTTATAAAATTTGACTCTCATATCTAATAAAAAGATTAAATTGGACTCATTAGAGCATCTCCAATGGTAATGTGGATTTAGAGCATGGATTGGTGTCGTGCCATGGATGTAGGGATGATATCTATCTTATGTGACATTAGATTGACATTCAAATTCCAAAATGATCTCCAATGGTAATGTGGATTTAGACCATGGATTGTGGCTTTTTTTGACTTTCTATAACAAAAAATGATGATGTGGCAATGGACTACATGTCTAGAAGTAGACATTGTAGTAGACACCCTCCACTATGATTCTTTGCCACATCATTTAGATATTCACAATTCATGATCCTATTGGAAAGAATTTTTTGGGTTGGATGCGGATTGTGTCCTAGGTTGATTAGCAACGGATCAGCAACGGAATGCAATTAGAATCGTCCCCTTAGGGAGAAATTCCATTTATGTTCCGTTTTTGTTCCGTTTCTAAATTCGTCTCAAATCCGTCTCTATTCAGTCTCTAATCAGCAACGAAGTACATTTCCGTTGCTGAATAAATTAGCGTCGACATATTTGGAGACATAATTAATTCCGTCTCTGTTCCGTTGCAGAATATACTTAGAGACGGAATTTATGCTAATTAGCAAATAAAAAAAAAACGTTTCCGATCAGCTGTTTTTTTGTAGTGCGTGTGAAACACGTGCTCGCTTACTAGTAACATATAATATTAAAGAATAGATAACTTTTTGTACTTGTAAATCACTAATTAATGCACATTAATGTGATCCACATATAATTAATAACCCTTAATACATTTTCGATCAATAAGAAAAATCAATGCACAAGTTTTGATCATTTGCTATTTATTTTTACTAATAAAAAATGAAAAAAATGTTTCTTTTTTAATTTGTGGGAGATGAAAAACATTTTTAAAAATTATTTGTAATCTTAACCCAAGAATTTATTAGTAAAAGTAGATTACACAATATCAATAGTAAAGATTTATTTAAAAATAAACTTTAGTACAACTCCTTATACATTGCTATTTATAATTTGTCTCTTAATTACTTTATAATTTTAAAAATTAAACATTTCCTTAAAAACAATAAAAAAACACAAACTTACAACACAAAAAGTAGAATAGATAAATATATTATTTGAATCAAATTAAAAAGATTAAATTTTTGGAGTTGGAAAATAGTTAAATTTTAACGTTCTACTATATGATGATAAATTTAGCTTCTAAAATTATGTATGGATCACATAAAACAACAAAGATACATTAGTAAAGTATAATATTGATTAGAGTGGTGAGGGATTTAGTTTCCCTCTCGAATCCGGATTTTATAGATGGAAAAACCGAGTTGGGAGAGCCACGACTTATATTAGCACGATAGTGTCTGAGCGTGGATTACTCGGTACTATTGGAGCCAAATGCCATGTAAAAAACTTAAAGAAAAAGTATAATATTGGAGGAAATTAAGCAAACATTTTCAATTATTATTCTTTTATATTTTGGTGCATTTCTCATCATACACGATGCATTTACATGATTAAAAAAATAATTATTAAATAGTACAAAATAATTTTTTCACAAATTAATAATTAAACTATCAAATTAAACCAAATTAAAGTGTTCAAATTATAACACATGCATTTGAAGGTGCCCAAAGACATTTATTACTTTACTATTGTAGAAACTATCAAATTAATAAATAAACTATCAAATTAAAACAACATCAGAGTATGTTGTGTGTTACTGCATTTTAAATTTTAATAGTAGAAAATATGTCTTAAAACGATGGTAGAAAATGTAATTAAGCATATCTTTTTTATAAAATATATTGTAATTAATCAGTTGTTGAAATTGAAGCAAGAGAAAAAAGAATAATGAAATAAAATTAATAATAAATGCAAATAATCGAGCTTAGGCAACCCATGTAGGTGAGATTTGATTTTAGGACCTAATGCACATATTAGTTTATGCTTACCATTTGAGCTACTTCTCATTTTGACACAATTAATGAATATATAATACATAAAAAGAAACAAAAAATGGTGTCAAAATAGTCCATAAAAATTATTAAATAAATTATTTATTTATTTTTATGTTTTAATATTAAAATATTTATATATGGTTTTGATAGTCCGAACTTGGGATTTGTATTTTTTACATAGGCTGGGCTTGAGCCTATGTATAGACATATATATATATATATATGGTGGGCTGGTTCTTGAGTCCGAGCCAATTGGGCCTAGCCCGAGCTCAACCCATGAACATGTCTACTTATTAGTATTGACAATTAATTTAAAAAAAATGTAACAAAAAAAGAAAAAGTGAGAAAATAATGTAATCTGTGTGAGATAGGAGAGTAATTCATAATTATTGAGATAAAACATTATATACATTTATGAAATATGTGTTAATTGATTATTTTTATAAATAAAAATTGTGTTTCTTTAGAGAATTTTGTTTTAATTCTCTGTGTCTGAATTGAGTTATTTGTAGATTGAAATAATTAATTTAAAAATCGTTGTAGCGTCAGGTTATTTAGTTTTACATGAGATTTTGGCTCTGGACAATGTGAGTTTAGGATTTTATTTCATAAAAAAGGATATAGGCACATTCTCATTTTCTCATTTCGTTTTCTAGATGAGAACAAGAGTACAAATGTTTTCGACTTGTATTTGAAATAATGCATGCATCTTGTTCCCGTCGATTTTTGTAAGATGACCTTTCGATGGTCCGAGTCAATTTGAGGGTACACATTGCCTCTAGGTTGTACTTTTTTTCTATGATCAATAAAGATTATGTCGTACGTATCTTTTCATAAAAAGTAAACATTTAATTATTGAATTTTAGATAACTAATAAGCACACTCAATTTTTATTTGTTTTCTTACATTTTGGAACAAATTACTATATTATTAATTGTAGTATAAAATTAAAATTTGATATATTTTACTTGAAAAAAATATAAGTGATCAAAATATAAGTTTCAAACTTTTTTGAAGTAATATAATAAGTGCTGATTTTAAAAAAAGTCATAATAAACTTTTTTTGATAAATTAATTTATTAATTTAATTTGAAATAAGAATTTTTGAAATTATGTCGTAATTAGTTTCATATGTATAAATAATTCTCAATTAAATCTATTTTGGTCACATGGCTATATATGTAAACATACAATAAAAACAACTAATTGAGTTATAATATATTGAGTAAAAAATGAATATTCTTGAATTATAATTATCAACTATTGAGATGATTATTTTAATTTTTAAACGTTTTATGTTTTTTTTTTTTTTTTTTTTTTTTTTTTTTTTTTTTTTTTTTATGGCCAACGGTTTTTTTTTTTTTTTTTGAGGCCAATAACGTTTTATACTTACTGAGTATTAATAATGGAGGTGAAGGGTGGAGAAAAATGTGACATGCTGAGATCTAGTTTAAGAGAGAGGGTACAAGTGGTGAGAGATGTGTGCAATGTTCTAGGATATATATATATAGATAGATAATATATGTATAGATTGAAAACGTGTAAGTCAAAAGAAAAGTTATTGGAAATGTAAATTGTATTAATGAAAATGCTACCTATCATAACAGGTGATCCATTGTTTACTATTGAAAACTAATTAAAGATGACAACCATTGGATCAAATCCAATCGTTGGGAATAAGAGTCACCGCCCATGGTGATTGTGGAACCTATGGTGATTTTTCACAATCACCATGGTAGCAACTCCTTATATATAATATAATATACTTTACCAATAATCTTTGTATACCAAGATTCTTAAAAAATCTGTCTTGTTTATCTTCTACTTTTGTTTCGACCTTCTATCCATTATAATGTCTAACATAAAGCAACCAATCCCTCTAAAGTATTCTAGTGCACACACAATATAGGTAAGTCAAACTGGGTACGACAATTCCTTTCTATCACAAAATCTCTATTTTCATGAGTAATAAAATATCACTTTCTATTTAGATCCAAATTATATTCAATTTATAATTTCCAAACTAAATAAAATAAAATGAAAAAAATATTACTTATATCTTCATAAAAAATTTAAAAATTTCAGTCTACTTTGAATATTGAATAAATAGATTCCACCTCTCGAATCTTTCATAATTCGCTTCTTTATACTTCACTTTTTCTAAATACACCAAAAATTCATTC
Source organism: Stephania cephalantha (assembly GCA_039657325.1). Classification (NCBI taxonomy): domain Eukaryota; kingdom Viridiplantae; phylum Streptophyta; class Magnoliopsida; order Ranunculales; family Menispermaceae; genus Stephania; species Stephania cephalantha. The sequence goes on along the minus strand of CM077579.1, from coordinate 20,148,317 downwards.
CAAACAAACTTTGTTCTCAAGGTTTAAAAATTAAGTTGGATTTTCAAAAAATAAATATACTTCGTGAAGCATAAACGAGCTATCTAAAATAATAATAATTAATGAACAAATTATCATATAAATAAATTTTTCATAAACAAAGAAATCATGAAAAAATTAAATTACCAAGCATCATCATCAATTATAATAATGTATCACCATCACATAAAAAATAAACAATTACAAACCATAATATCACAAGATCATATAGCATAAATCACAATATAAAATTACGAATTAAGACCTCACACAAGATCACTTAGAGATAAGAAAATCAGAGAAGAAATTGGAATCGCCTTCTAGAAGTCGCATCATCACCACCATCCCCTTGATCATGTTTATGTCATTGACAACTAGCCGCAGGATCATAGAGTCTGTAACTAGCATTTCTCGTTCGGAAAGATTCTCTCATTCGGTAATCTCACTTGGGTAGATGGTACAAGAATTTATGCTATGCTTCTTTAAATTCTTATGGTCGTTCTTCTTTCAAAACCACGCAAGATCTTTGCTATTTCTCATTGATTCTTAAACATTAAATCTTAATTCCTCAAAGTTCTCATTTGGTTTTGTAGAATTGATCTCATCACGGCCAACTCCATCTCGTCCGTGTACAAATAGTATAATCTTAAACAAATAGTTTAGAACTTTGATACATTCTTTCATTATACGCAATAACTTGCATTTCTTCCAATGCACTTCTATTCTCTGCTCGTAATTGTCTTATCTCTTTAGTATTTCTTCTGAGTATCTCTGTTCTCTCTTTCTCTCTCTATCTCTCTTTAATCCTCTAGATCCACATAGTATCTCACCTATTTGGTGGTCTCTATATAAGCATCAATGATAGTCTTGTCAGGAAAAATATCCATCTCAAGACCTACCATAGGAACTCGATCTTGTCTACAAAATTGTGTGATCATCAAAGGAAAAAGGTAATCCTTCATTATTTTTTGTGCTTATGGCATTCCTAATTGCATCATAAATGACCTTGCCAACATCAATATAACCCAACCCTTGAACAATATGATACAATAAAGTCGCCTTGTAACTCACAACTTCATAATATTGAAAACTCGGCTGTAGGATTGCATTGATAAAATAACTCCATGCTTTTGTAATTTTCCTAAAATTCTTTGTTTCAATGTGCTTGGGATACCCATCCTTATATGGAATAAATCCATCCCCTGGGATTGCTTCTAATCCACTCATAATCGTCACATTAGGAAATCCATGATTAAATCCATACTCCGAATTTAGGTATTCATTATTTTCTCTTTTAAGAAATTCTGGCAATCTAAAATATCAATTTATTCTTTCAGGAGAATAATCCACTGACTTTCTCTAACCATGGATACAATTTTATCTTCATTTCCATGTCCATTAGCATAAAATTCTCGAACTAAAATTTCACAACCAATCTCCTTAGAAATATCCTCATAATCATCGTGATTATAGTCCCCTAGTCAACAATCCCTAGTTCCTTTCGCTTATTATATTCAAAATCTTTGGCCTGTATTTCAACTTATTTTTTTACATTGAATCCCATATATGGGATCAATCTTCTATACTTTCTAATATCACTCTTCATTTTAGCAAAAGCTTTAACATTAATGAAATCATCCACACTATAAGTAACCTCCCTCACCATATTTGGATTTTCCTCAACTTCCTCTCATTCAGGATAATCATTACTTTCTTTTGGTGGAGTAGGCTCTCATTGTGGTCTAACTCTAGAAGTATTAATTAAAATTCCCATCGGCCTAATTGGTGTAGGTGGAACTTTGGATTTGATTTTGGTTTCTCTATCATCAATGGCTTTCCTTTCTCCTTTCTTAAGCCTCTACCTCTTCCACTTTCGGCCATTTACCAAGTCAAATAACATAAGTCCAAATAGAAATTTAAACCTGTAAATCATTAAAAATAATTTGTCAGAAACATCTCGCCAGAGTTCAAAATAACTATACTTAATTAAGAAAAAACTCAATTGAAAACTAGTTTGAAAATCAATTGAACCCTTAAATAAAAGAATCGGCATCAAATTTTTTACTCATTATAAACTTTTATTCGGTTTTTCAAATCTTTCATAACAGGAAATATTGTTACGATAAATTCAAGTCTTTATAAAACAAAACACACCCCCAAACTCATTTGAAACTTATTTCAAACAAATTGCATAGAAAAATCATTGAATCAATAATTATCAAAATTTTAAGAATTTTTGCTTTGTAAACCAAGAATCATCATATTCACTATTTCTATTATATTGAAATCAATGAAATCATTTATTAATATTATTAAAATAAATTCCAATAAACAATTCTCGAAATCAATTCTTCATCGAAAATCTTCAAAAACTCATTAAAAACCAAAAATCTTCATCTTAAAAGTGACATCCAAGAATTTTATAAACTTAATTAGGCGGCTAATTAAGTATTTTCGGATTTAATTTGGGGATTTAGTTATCCGACGTGGGACCCACGCCTTACAGATCGAAGATCATAAATTTAATATTATTTTTGTGTGTCGTGTACCTATTTGATGTATTATACACTATTTCAACTCGAAATGGGGTCAAGTGGAGTGTATACACAAGTGTTCGTGAGTTCGAAGCGCGTTGGAGAATTTTATCTAATTTTTGATAATTTTTGGGTATTTTTCAAAACCTAATTTGGCTATAAACTATAGAGAGAATCAATAAGTTAAATAAAACAATAAATAAATTGGTGAATGCCTAGTGACACGCGGAGTCGAGGGTGACACGAGTGAGATGTACAATAGTATGCACAACCGTGGTTGGTCGTTGGCGCGCGTAGTGAATTTATAGCTATGAATATATAGGTGTATATGTATTTATATAGAATATAGTTTATATATATAAATATTTATATAAATCAATCCTATAGTTTGAATTAAATAAAAAATTGACAGATGCGCCTCGAGAAACATGTAGCATGATCATTAAGGAGTTGAAATGGTTGGACGATTCGATGGTTGTTGGTGAGGTGTTACATGCCTCGAAATGCATGTTGTCCAATATCGAGGTAGAACAATAAAATAAAATAAGTGAATTATTAGATTTGCCTTGAGATTCGTGTAATGCGAATCTAAAAAATCCTAATATATATATCTCTAACATCAACACCGCCTTATTCAATTTGCTTTATGTCAAAGATTGATTTTGAGATACGCACTGCGAATCTCGAGGAAGAACAAATTTATATTATGGAATTAAATAAATTACGCGAATTTTGAGGAAATCTAATGTACAACTTGGAAACGAAATAGAATGTTTTCCTCGTCAAATTTTCGATTCGAACAAGAGGGGATCGCCAGATCAAGAGGGGGGGAGGGAGAGAGAGAGAGAGAGAGAGAGAGAGAGAGAGAGAGAGAGATCACGATGCGATGGAGGCCCAAGGTGAGTTCTTTATCATCATTGTGGTGTGCCGTGAAGTTGGGATGTCAAGCTTGGACGAACTGCAATGGCAGTTCATTCGAGGAAGACAATGGCTGGGGAAGGTCTCCCTTGCCTAAACCCAACCCCAATTAAAAAGAAAAGAGGAGAAAATGCTAGAAATTCATAAGAAATTCAGAAAAAATATATTTTGGCCAAATAAATTGAAAATAGTGGATTTTTATGAAAAACAAAGATTTTGGGATTTTCTCGAGGAGTTATACCGGGATTTTGTCTCGTAAAGCGTGCTATGATACTTGAAAATGCTCGAAATTTGAAAATTCATTTTAAAGCCTAATCAAGGGTAATTTTTAATTTCGAACCTTAATTTACAGTCAAAATTAAGATCCAGACATCCGAGGAGTTGATTTTATGGGATTTCAGGGTTTTTGAGTCAAGGAGGACCAAATAAAATATTAAAAAATTGGAAAAATAATATTTAAGCTTAGACAACATAATTTTCGATGCCAAACAATAATTTTGAGTAAAAAAGAAGTCCGAGGAATGGATAATTTATTTTAGAAGTATTTTAGAGATTTCGGGACGCGATTGAGTCAATTAAATTACAAATAATTGGAAAAACGGTGAAGTTGTTGTGGAGGCTTACGGGACATATTAATGAATAGTAGGACCGCGATTGGAGCCCCATGTGGACTAGTTTATTGACTTGGAGAGCAAGGGAGTTGCGATATCCCATTTGTAAGGTTAAGTAAATTGCATGGTACCCTTTACATTGTATGATTATAATTTCGTATAAATTGAATTGATTCTTGATATTGCATTTTTGTTATACATGCATACACGGTTAGGAAAGATAAGGCGTTAAGAGTCTCCTTATAGTACTATATCGTGGTTATAAAACACTATATTATGCTTGAGGGGCTGGAGTCACTGATACTTGCATCACGTGGTTATCATGAGATCACGTTGAACCAGATCATACTTCCATAATCTAGAGGAACGAGACTCATTTGATTATTCTCCCATGCATGAGTCCTTATTATTGTTTACTTACCACTTTCAGATAACGTTATCTGATTATGGTTGGATAACAAAAAGCGGATGGATTCACGATTGTATTTAAATTCTTTGGATTATATTCTTCATTTAATTCTTAGATTATTATGCATTTGATTATTATAGGTGTACTGGATAGTGTATGATATAATTATCTGACATTATCAAATTTTTAATTGGATAATGACATGTTCTAGTGGGTACAAGGGAAAGGGAAAGCTTTCTTACTATATGTGACTTGCTTAGTTCTTTTCCCTTTGTATAAACTATTTTTGAATATATTATATTTTATAAATGAGCTTATGGGTTCGAGTGTAATTAGGATCTCCTTTGAAATTGCTGAAACGATTTTAGGAGGAATTGATATAATTTTGGAATTAAGGTAATGCTAGTTTACAAATTTTGATACTTTAAATCAAGTTAGAATAAATATATAATTTAGTTAATGCAATATATATTGTTATGGGTGGATTGTGAGTCCTTCGGCATTTCCACCAAAGCTGAGTAGGTTTTGTTGAAAATTTTTGAAGGCCGAGATTTTCGGTGTAGGCTTAGAAATAGAGGAGATGCTGTCAAATTTTTTTTACGAAATTGAGGATAATATAATCAATCTAAATGAACTTTGAGGATTATATAATTAATTTTTATGGAACTTTAAGGTTTAAGATTCACTTTAGAATCATTTGTGGTTAATAAAGTTTTATAACTGAAGATTACAAGATCTTATTCTTAATTGTTTATTGATGGAGTGGTTAAGGCTGCTAGATTATCAAGTTATTAAGGTAATCTAAGCTGGTCAGATGGCCTAATTAGGTGGTGTCTGACAATGTTGGTATCAGAGTTTAGGATTCTAAAGGAATCTTGTTGATTGAAGATATGTGAGAAATTGGTTGGGAAGTAATGCGAAGGAACGGGACTAAAAAGTTATAAAAATTTATTATTGTTATATTTGTATTGTATGTATGTATGTTTTATCGCTAGATATGCGATAGAAAGTTTATTCTCCTTGTCGTTTGATACTTAACTCGTAAGACAGGACGAATAAGATTAGAAATGTATAATTAAAAGAGAGAATAAGCTTGTGAAATGAGACTGAGCGTAAATGGATGTGAAATGGACTTTTGAAGTATGAATTCATATAGGTGTTGTAAATTGTTCGATACTAATATAAATGATGAAAGTATCAGTTATGAAACCAATAGGAAATTGGTTGAAAGAGAAGTCCAAAGGATTCATGTACGTAAACACTGAACATGAATTTCTTGAAAATCGAAAGTATCGAACTATTACAATTTTTAAATGCTTAGAAAAACCTTAAAATAGACTTAAATTAAGTCTCCACTGATTGAGAGGCGTTTCAAAAACCTAATATGAAATTGGGATTTTTTGGAAGCACAAGATATAAATTATTTTAGGTTTTAGAATAAGGTTAGTAACGGTTGTATGGTTAACTCGGGGAGACCTATTCTATAAAATATTTGTTTAATTCATAACCAATTGAGAGTTGCTTCTGAAAATAGTCTAAACAAGAAAAAAAGAGACACGTGATTGTCGAAAACATAAAATGGAAAGTGATTAAGCAAATTTAATCTTGACTTGAAAATCACAGTAAGATTGTGAATGGATCAGCCAAGTTGTCTAAGTCAGTTTCTAAAAAATAAAAGACTTTGAAGCAATACTGTATTCTTTTCGAAACGAAACGTCAAGTGAAAAATAGAATAAATTCATATTTTAAAATAATCAAACGACTTCTATATAGAAATAATAAAAACGTTGATTGTTTATTACTCAAGTTACTTATTCATAAGTGATGTTGAGTATTGTGGTTCTATGAGTTGAATAAAGTACTGATAAATTAAATAAAAATATACAAGTTAGAAGTAATCTTTGTTAACACCAAATTAGGTGTTGTTATGAAACAAAGATCAGTAAAATTTTTAACTTGAAAATGAAAATTGTAGTGAGAAGATCAACATGTTAGAAGTTAATGTATTGGGAAAAATGGTCTAATAATAGCTTGGATTAGCTATTAAATATCAAAACAAGTGATTATTTTTTGAGATTTAAAGTACCCAATAGTCACTTCTAATCAAATTAAGTGATGATGTTTATCACTACTTAAAATATAAACAATGAAGAGATAGACGTACTGATTGAGAATCAGTAAGTGATATACATAAGATGTCAGTATGAACTTCTATATTGCGAGAATTTCTATTTATAGAACTTAAAGGATTGAAATAACATCCTTTAAGAATTTGATTAGTCATTAAGTTAATCGGAATTTGGAAATTCAAATTCTTCAATCTCTTCAGTTGAATAATAATGGACAAATGAATTCATTAAAAGCAATTTAATGAACAGTAAGATACAAAGTTATCTTACACAGTTTCTTGAAAAGTACTGAGTTTCTTTTTGAGAAAAAGAAAAGTCAAGATATTTGAGATTAATGGAAATAACGTAAGACAATAACAAACAATTTAACTGTTTGAGTTGCAAAGTTTTTTCTGTTTCGAATTAAAATTAGCTAAGGAAAACTTCGATTCAATAAATGATAATAAGAAGTCGCACCATCCTTAGCTAATTGTTCGAAAAGAGAAGAGATATAAATTGCCTTTCTAAGTCAAGATTAAAGAGCTGTAAGTGGTCTGGTTTTTGAACGAAAGTCCTGGTAAGTTTATGAAGGGACAAAAAAAATCGAGATAAATGTGAGAATAGCTAAGATTGACAAAAATTAAATAGAATAGACTCAAAAAATATAGTGAGATATTGAGATGACTTGTGACTGCTGGAAGAGACACGAATGGACTCCTTTAGTCAAGGTAAGGCACTAGAGTAGTTGTGCATGACCAAAAGTCTAAGTAACTCCGTTTCATAATCACGATTTATTCACAATGTAGAAGATCGATGTGACGCGTCCACCCATGTTTGAATAATCGAATGAATTAGTGATAGCTAGTATAAAAAATTCTATAAAGTCTCATCGAGTCAATTGGAGGCTGAAGTATAGGCAACTAATTAATGGTTAATATATTCTCACATTAGTATGAAAATAAAAATTTTAGGTTAACGAGTCCTGATCAAATTAGAATATCAAATTATAAGTTTGATAGAACTTAATATATCTTCACAAGGATCTTACAATGAGTTAAACTCTAAATGTTGAGAGTTTTGAACCAAAATAGTATACAATTAATATCAGTGAATATATTGTACATTAGTTCAATTGTAGTGCTATACCACCTGATTAGTCAGTGGTGAATTTTAAAGCACTAGTTATTGTAAATTGGAGATGATGTAAGATGCTTGTATATTGGCGAATATATAAGTGAAATGAAAAGAAATGCGTGATTTACAGCTCAGTTTGTAAGCGTTATCTCGGTTAGGTTGGAAATATTGAATAGAGTACAATATATCTAGACTTGATATGTTTGAAGAATTGAATATTCTTCAATTATAATTGAGTAGAAATGAAAAAGAGATAATATATTTATAAACTTGTATGAAATATAAGTTAAAAGTTATACTATGAGAGTATAATCATCGAATATGTTGATATCCCTATTTAGAAACGTATGTATACTCAAGTTAAGGATAACTGTCTCTATTCAGGCAATGAGAGAAGTTGGTGAACAGTAAGTAATTAAGACGTGAGTTTGTGGAAGGTTTCAATTAATTGAAAGGAATGAGGTTTCTGATGAACTCATTGTTAGATAATGATTTGACGAAGTTAGAAAAGATAATTTTCTAACCAATCGAAGAAGTTAAGTGAATTGGCTGACGAATCGGAATTGGTAATTGCATTCAAGTCCACAATCTAAATAATATTGTGAGTAGATATTTAGAGAATGAGCGAAAGTTGCACAATGCGTCAGGTTTCTATTTCTGGTGGGGAATGTTGGAATGGTGATGGATCAGATAGATGAACAACTCTACTTACTATCTAATGTTGTGCTCAAATATTATTTACATTAATATTTAGTTTTAGACTGATGATAGTCTAAGAGTTAGTTGACTTATAACTGAAATAAAAAAGGATGGTTAGTGATGAAAAAATAAATTGAGATGTGTACCAGAGTTTGGGTGGATATAGAAAGAATTATAAATGGTTTGTGAAATAGTATTCAGATTAGAATGAGTATTATGTTATGAAAAGCAAGATATGCTAGGTCTTGCTATTTATTGATACTTGAATGAGATTCATGGTATGAGATGAGAAATGAAGTAAGATTATCGAATATTCCACAAAGTTGATTGTTTAACTCGTTGGAAATTCACAAATTGTCAGGATTGGCAAAGTAATGGAAATAACTTTTCATTAAACCAAAATGTTGGAAAATGAAAAGTTAAAATGGTTATGATCTCTACCACCGAGTTGTTAAATACAACGAAAGTGATTATGTCTACTTATTGATTAACCTTTCAAATGGTTTTACAAGTTTGGATTAAAAGAGTTGTATATAAAAGATCATTTTTTTTCATATCTCTTTTGGTTTAGTAACCTGTAAGTTTAAATTTTGAAGACGAAATTTTTAATTAGTTAAGAAGATTATGATATCTGAGAATTTTATAAACTTATAAACTTAATTAGGTGGCTAATTAAGTATTTTCGAATTTAATTTATGGATTTAGGTATCCGAGGTGGGACCTGCGCGTCGCCGATCGGAGATCATAAATTTAATAATATTTTTGTGTGTCGTGTACCTATTTGATGTATTATACACTATTTCGATGCGAAATAGGGTCAAGTGGAGTGTATGCGCGTTGTTCGTGAGTTCCGGAGCACGTTGGAGAATTTTCTCTAATTTTGGTAATTTTTGGGTATTTTTCAAAATTTAATTTGGGTATAAACTATAGAGATAATCAAGAAGTTGAATAAAATAATAAATATATTGGTGAACGCCTAGTGACACGCGGGGTCGAGGGTGACACGTGTGAGATATACAATAGTGTGCATGCCCGAGGTTGGTCGTTGGCGCGTGTAGCAAATTTATAGCCGCGAATATATATGTGTATATGTATTTATAAATATAATATAGTTTATATATAAATATATAGAAATCAATCATATGGTTTGAATTAAATAAAAAATATACATTGGATGCGCCTCGAGATAAATGTAGCGTGATTATCGAGGAGTTGAAATGGTTGGACGATTCGGTGGTTGCTGGTGAGGTGTTACATGCCTCGAGATGTGTATTGTCCAATCTCGAGGAAGAACAATAAAATAAATAAAATAAGTGAATTATTAGATTTGCCTTGAGATTCGTGTGATGCGAATCTCAAGAAAATCCTAATATATATCTACTACATCAACACTGCCCCATTCAATTTGTTTTAGGTCAAAGATTGATCTCGAGATACACACTATATTATGGAATGAAAATCAATAGATTTGTCTCAAGATTCGCGTGATGTGAATATCGAGGAAATCTAATGTATAATTTGGAAACCAACAAAAAGTCTTCCTCATCAAATTCTCGATTCGAACCAGAGGGGATCGAGAGATCGAGAGGGTGGGAGAGTGAACGAGAGGGAGACCGAGAGAGAGATATCACGAGGCAATGGAGACCCGAGGTGAGTTCTTTAACATCGTTGTGGTGTGTTGTGAAGTTGGGGTGTCAAGCTTGGACAAACTGCCATGGCAGTTCGTCCGAGGAAGACAATGGTGAGAGAAGGTCTCCACCGCCTAAACCTGACCTGAGGTTGGGGTTGGGAGCCCAACCCTAATGAAAAATCAAATTAAAATAAAATAAACAAACAACACCGGGGTTGTTTTCATGAGGAAGAAGAAGATGGGGTTTGACCCCAGACCGGACCGAACCGGGTCCGGTTTAGGGGTCAAAACCCCAATTAAAAAGAAAAGCGGTGAAAAATGCTAGAAATCCATAAAAAATTCAGAAAAAATGTGAGAAATTCCGAAAAAATATATTTGAGCCAAATAAATTGAAAATAGTGGATTTTTATAAAAAATAAGAATTTTGGGATTTTCTCGAGGAGTTATACCCGGGGTTTGTTTCGTAAAGCATGCTACGATACCTGAAAAAATCCAAAATTTTAAAAATTATTATAAAACCTAGTCAAGGGTAATTTTCGATTTCGGACCACAATCTGGAGTCAAAATAAGGATTTGGAAATCCAAGGAGTTGATTTGGAGGGATTTCGAGGTTCTTGAGTCGAGGAAGACCAAATAAAATATAAAAAAATTGAAAAAATAATATTTAAGCCTAGACAACGTAATTTTCGATGTTGAACAATAATTTTGTGCCAAAAATGAAGTTCGAGCATCGAATAGTTTATTTTGGAAGTATTATTGGGATTTCGGGACGCGATCGGGTCAATTAAATTATAAATAATTTGAAAAAAATGGTGAAGTTATTGTGGAGGCTTACATGATGTATTAATGAATTGTTGGACCATGATTGGAGCCATGTGTGGACTAGTTTACCAAATCGGAGCGCAAGGGAGTTGCGATATCGCATTTGTAAGGTTAAGTAAATCTTATAATAACCTTTACATTGTATGATTATAATTTCATGTAAATTGCATTAATTCTTGATATTGCATTTTTGTTGTACATGCATAGACGGTTTGGGAGGATAAGGCGTTACGAATCTCCTTATAGTGTAGACTATACCGTGGTTATAGAACACTATATTATGCTTGAGGGGCTGGAGTCACTGATACTTTGCATCACGTGGTTATCATGAGATCACGTTGAACCCGATCATACTCTCATAGTTTAGAGGAACGAGACTTGTTTAATTATTCTCCCTGCGCATGAGTCCTTATTATTGTTTACTTACCACTTTTGGAGAACGTTATCTGATTGTGGTTGGATAACAAAAACGAGATAGATTCACAGTTGTATTTAAATTCTGTAGATTATATTCTTCGTTTAATTTCTTGGATTATTATGCATTTGGTTATTACGGGTGTACTGGATAGTGTAGGATTTACTTATCTAAAATGATCGTATTTTTATAATTGGATAATGGCATGTTCTAGCGGCGATAAGGTAAATGGAAAGCTTTTTAACTGTATGTGACTTGTTTAGTTCTTTTCCCTTTATATGTACTATTTTTGAATATATTTTACTGTATAAATGAGTTTATGGGTTTGAGTGTGATTAGAATATCTTTTGAAATGGCTGGAACAATTTTAAAAGGGATTGATATAATTTTAGAATTAAGGTAATGCTAGTTTAAGAATTTTTATGCTTTAAATCGAGTTAGAATAAATATAGAAGGTAGTTGATGCAATATATATTGTTATGGGTGGATTGTGAGTCCTTCGACATTTCAACCAAAGCTGAACAGGTTTGTTAAAAATCTTTGAAGGCCGAGATTTCCGGATGTAGGCTTAGAAATAGAGGAGACGCTGTCAAAAAAATTTTACAAAATTTTGAGGATAATGTAATCAATCTAAATGAACTTTAAGGATTATGTCATTAATTTTTATGGAACTTTAAGGTTTAAGATTCACTATAGAATCCTTTGTGGTTAATAAAGTTTTATAACTGAAGATTACAAGATCTTATTCTTAATTATTTATTGATGGAAAGGTTGAGTCTGCTAGATTATCAAGGGATTAAAGTAATCTTGGCCTGTCAGATGCCCTAATTAGGTTGGGTCTGACATTAAAAAGTTAGGATTTATCCGTGATTACCTTCTTGAGAGTGAATTCTTTAAGTTATAACTCTTGAACTCCTCTAAATCTCTTTTTAAAGCTTCTACTCGAAATTCCCTTACTCAAGCCTTAGTATGGCTCTACACTCTCAAAATCACCATCTTTTAGGTTAAACGAGACAAGATTGTGGTGGAAATCACTTAAATACACTAAAATCTAGCTTGGGATGGTTGAATCTAGGCGAAGGTTTGGTCTTTGAATCGAGTGGGTGCAATGGTTGGTGTGTGGGATAAGTGATTATATATAGGGTTAATTTAGTAATATAGTTAGTATAAAAATCCTCATATAAGTGCTAATTCATGGTATTATTGCATTTTCAGGGAATTAAGGTGTATTGAAAGAAATCATGGAAAAACGAGAAGAAATAGAGCAAAAACCCACAAATTATAGTTGGCACTGTAAGAGCATGTGTGACGCTATGGGGATACAAGGCACAACGTGGGGATAAAAGGCACGGCGTGGGTGAGAAGAAGAAATAAAGAAAACCAACACTAGAGGTCCGGCGCAGTGGTGGCGCCGTGGCTAACAAGGGACAGCGCCTGGACACAAAGGGGACAACGCCTAGGCCCCAAGAGATAAAAATCACATAATGAAGCCGTGGCGTGGTGGCGGTGTTGTGACTTAACAAACACGGCATCGGGGCATTAGCGACAGCGCCAACTTCATAAAAATTAAAAAGTGAAGCTCTAATTCGGGTTAAATTGTAATTTAGGGTTTCTAATTGTTATTAGGGAGTATAAATAGATATTAGGACGAGGTAAAATAAGAAGAGCCAACAACATAGAAGGAGATTAGCCTCCATCAGAGTAATTTAGCATTAAGTTTGAGTATTGAGGAGTTTTTGTTGGAGAAACGTTGAAGACTCCATGTTTGCAATCGATATTTGGTTTCATTGATTAATTCAAGGTAATATTTGTATTTAATGATATGCGAGTAGTCTATATACCTTAGGGATTAATGGATCCTATGGTATGAATGCTATGCTTTGAAATATAAATAGAAAGTGATAAGAAAGTGCAATAGTTAGAATTTGTATTGATTCTGAGCATAATGCTTTAGAAATCTTGATCACGTGTTTAATGAACTTAGGCTTTAAGAGTTATCATGGCCATTGAAGCTTCTAATTCAGACATGAACGGTACAACCATAAATACACAACATCAAGCGATCGTTGTTGATTAGGGAGGCGCGGACAATAAACTTAGTTGGTTATAAATCTAATGATTTGAGACTTAAAGCAATGTGGAGCTTACATTATTCACACTGATAGGTGGAGTTTTAGTTTGCACATTAGAATCTTTTAAAGTTTAAAGTGATTTGTAGATATAAAATCAATTAAAAGGGAATTGAAGTTGGATTTGAAGGAAATCTATCTATTCTAATTAGGCATTGCACAAAACATATTGAGATGTACATATGAATATAAAGCATAGTATTAGATTACCTAGGTGAAGTTATGAGATATCCTTAATATAAGAGTTCAACTAAAGTTTAAAGTGATTTGTTAAAATAGTTTAGTTTAGATATAAAATCAATTAAAAGGGAATCCCTTAACAATAATTCAAGTTAAGGAGGTGATATACAACTAGTGCAAAAACCTTTTCCTGAGGATGATATTTGTGTTCATGTAAGTGGATTGCACTATTACTACAAGCTAGCCGTTATACTTGCGGCATGCATCAAGTTTTTTGCGTCATTTCCGGGGATAAGTAGCCACTAGTATTACTTAGTTAGTTTGAATAGTTACTAAGTTTTATTTTCACTACTTTAATTTTTAGTTTATAAAAACATAAAATAAAAAAAAAATATAAGTTTAAGTTTCAGTTTGACTTTCTGCACTTAATATTTTTGTGTTTTCTTTTCAGGGTTATTTAATGCATGCGTAGTAAGGGAGAGAAGGACTTAGTACCTTACGATATGAAGATTGAGAGACCAACTAAAGGAAAGAAAAAGAAAGGAGTTAAGATGGCTAAGGAACAAGCTAGAAACCAACAGAAGGGTCATGGGAATAACCAACCCGCAGGTCATCTGGTAGTGCAGGAGAGACTGTGTGAGGACAAAGATGCCTTCGTGAATACTTTAAGCTAGAAGTTCCGGAGAGTTACAATGGAGTGATGAGGCTTTCAGCCAACATTACCGAGTTCAAGCTATGACTTTCTAATCAATATGGTGAAAAATAGCATGTTTAGTGGGCTATCTAATGAAGATCCAGTTGCACATGTTGAGAATTTCTTAAAGAAGTGCGATATCATGCACATCACTAGAGTTACAAAAGAGGTGATTAGGATGTGACTTTCCCATTTTCACTAGGTGAAAAAACCAAATTCTGGTTCCAAGGGTTGACTGTAGAGAGTTTGACTTCATGGGCGGAAATCAACGAAATATTATTTTAATAAGTTGTTTCCCCCAGTGAAGGATAGCGAAAGGAAACTTGAGATTAATCAGTTCAAGCAAGAAGACACAGAGTCTCTTTGCGAGACTTGGGAAATATTTAATTAAAGAGATGCTAAGGAGATTTTCGGGACACGGATACGTGAAATTGACACAATTCTAGATTTTCTACTATAGGATGAACCACAACACGAGAACGCTATTAGATGCCGCGTCAGGTGACTTTCTACTTACTAAAGATGAGGATGGAACATTGGATCTCTTTGATCTTATGTCTCAAAATTCTACCACCGATAGGAAACCAACATGCATATTGACTTGCAAGCTGCAATTATGGCATAACTATCGAATCGACCAGTCAGATGGCAAAACTTCAAATGAGACACCAAGATCCATAAGTACCACATCAACCCATGAATCATCAAGGCATGATGGTTAACCAGATGGACGTACAATAGGGAATGGAGCATTAAGATGTCAACTTCATGAACAACCAAGGCTATAAGAATAACTTCAGGTAGAGAGGAGTGGCTCCTTAATGATTTTATCAACAACAACAACCCGAACTTTTCTTATGGAAATCCTAATAATGCATTGAAGTTACATTAAGGATTTGAAAAACAAATCCAACAGGGGAAGGTGGGGCTGAGTGAAGAGATGACTTCATTGAAGTCAATTGAGAAGTATTTGCAAGCCATGGAAGTGAGAGATATGGAACGCTATGAGAAGCATGAGAAAGAGTTGGAAGGAATAAAGCAGACCCATGGAGAGGATGGATAATGAGCAGTAACACTCAATCAAGAACTTAGAGAGGCAAAGTGGTTACTTGCAATAACCTTGTACTCAAAGAAAGAAAGAAAACTTCCTAGCAACACCGTCACCAATCCCAATGAGAACGTGAGTGCAATTTGCATGATGAGCACTACGAAAACAAATGAGCCAAGATAAGACGAAGTTATGTATAAGCATGAAGAGATGCATGAGCATAATACGGAAGTGAGGCAAGATGAGCTTGAGGGTTTCAAGAAGAAAAGAATCAATGCCTTGAAGAGAATGAAAGGGAAGCAACAACGGAAGGCCAAGAAAAAAATGAAATACCACCCGAAGAAGACCTACAAGTCAATGACATCAAGTTGTTTCTGAAAGCAACCGAAACCAAAGTTCAAGTTCATCCCATGACTTCAACCTATCAAAAGGAGAGATCTGGAAGAGATAAGAATACCTATAAACATTGACGGGGACCGTTTTAGAAATGTTTTATGTGATATGGGAGCCTAAGTCAATGTCATGCCACTGAGGGACATGATTCATGCAAACTTGAAGATCAATTGTCCGAATACCATGAATTTGCAAGTAGCAGATGAAAATCTGATACTTAATATAGGAAGAGTTTTGAATGTGCACGAGAAAGTAAGTAGATTCACATTCATCGCGGATTTTGAGGCCATGAACCACAATATGGACGATGGTGTATCTATGATACTTGGGAGGCCATTCTTAAACATGGCTAAAAAAAGTTTGGATATGAGAGAAAGGAAGATTTCGATGAGTATCGATGAGAGCGATTATACCGAGAAGGTTGTCTTTGTCGATGGTGAAGAAGTACATTCGAACAAGAATGATATCATAATCTTCGATTTGCAGATAGAGCTTCTCGATTTAGACTTGAAGTAAATGAGCTAAAAATGTGTCAAGCTAATGACGTTAAATTAAGAACTACTAGGAGGTAGCCAAAGGGTTTTAAAAATCTCAAGCTTTTGAATTTTAATTAGTAGCTAATTATTTAGTTTAATAATTACAATTAACGAGTTTTAGTTCTAACTTTCGAAAATTTGTGTCAAATGTGATGGAAAGACCATTTGCTGAGTGATGATTCATCGGAATAGAAATGTGTCGCGAACTCATGAAAGAGTGAAAAGAAGCTAAAGAGTTCAACGCAGTGAAGGTAAGGTGCATGGACAAATCAAAATGTAAAATGTAAAATTTATTAATTTTTATATTTTCATAGATTTCATGTGGTCATGGCACCTTGTTTAAGTTGTACACAAAATCGGTGGAGCGCTGGAAGAGAATTAGCGAAAAATCATACGTGAAGATGTGGGTAGATAAGCCGATGCCGGGGGTATTACCCATGATGCTGTGGGTACAACCCAAAACACCGAGGTGGCAGGAAACAATAAAATGGACATAAGCCCCACTGCATCGTTGACGCAGTGGCGGCGCTATAGGGATGGCACCGAGGTCAAAGTTAGGGTTTTAAACCCATATTTCACACCATTCTCCACACTTGCACTAAAACCCCACCATAACCACCAAGCATACACCGATCTAGAGCCAAATTTTGATCATTTTCAAGTGAGATTAATGAGTTCTTAGTGATTTAGAGTGAAGATATAAACACATTGTGGATTTGCACAAGTGGAAGAGCTAGGGCTTGGATTTTTGGAATTTGGTTCCAATGAGAGCTAGAGTTTTAGTTGGTAAGAAAAGTTAGAGGGCTTAGATTGGAAAATACTTAGAGGAGTGATCTATACCGAAAATTATTTCAACATTGAGGCACATTTATAATTTTATCTAGTTATGCATTGGATTTTGGAAATTTGATGATATTGTATGAAATTGTGGATTTGAGGTTATAGGATAGGTTTTGCAAGATTGTGTAAATGTGAACATTAATATCACACATAGAGACTTAGTTGATATCTTTGCATTATTTGGCGTATGGATGATCTATGTTATATGAATTTTAATTTTTAGGTGATTTGAAGACCAAGTTTCATTGCATTTTTTTTAGTTGCTTGAAATTTGAAGGAAATGGCAAGAATAAGGAAAAACGTTAGCCAAACGAGAGAAAATTACTATGATGCATCTACCTCTAGGAACCCCAATGATGAAGAGCCTAGATCTTTTAAATTCAAATATTTCGTTTGTAAAGAGGACCAATACTATGATATTCAACATAGGAAGTTCATTTGCGAAAGATGGATTAATTTGCCGGCCAAGTACGATAAAAGAGTGAATAATTGTATTAGGCAACATAATTGGGAGCTTCTTACTCAAGATTATAGAAAGAACAAAGTAACAGGAGTGAGTGAGATTGTTTTTGAGTTCTATGATAATGCAAAGTTCACGGGTGAGAGGGGTTTTAGTTCCTTTCAGTAGGCATGAGATCAATAATTTCTATGGGTTGGACCACTTAGGTTGGTATGGATCCAAACAAACTTTTCCGGCCAGATTATTTGAGAGACCCTATAACCTATACCCATTTAGAGCCATAGAAGATGCACTAGTTGTCTCAGGACAATAATGATGGGTCATAGGAGTTGAGAATGTACCAAACCACATTAAGAAGGGGAGTATTAGAAGAACTTACAAAATGTAGCAACATTTTCTTGTTGCATCGCTATATCACACTTCTCAGCAGGGTGAGATCAACAAGCCAAAAGCGATTTGTCTTTACGAGATTACGAAGTTCGGGGAGATAAACATCGGGGAGATCATACACACCAGTCTAAGGGAGTCCATAATGACGGAAAGGGACAACAAATTGTTGTTTTCTATTTTGATTACTTAAATGTGCTTAAGGGTCAGAGTAAGAATGAGAAATGATGAAGAATTTGATATAGATGCCTAATAAACCATGGATGAAGCTTTCATACTCCTATTGAAATTACCACTTGGTTACCAAGACTCCGCGGAGGATAGAGAGGGCCGAGGGAGCTAGATATGAGGCTGAGTTGTTGGCCAAGAGGCAAGAAGATCAAACAAGCATAAACAACAACAGTAGAACTAGCTCAGGAGCTAGAAGATGAGGAGAATGAAGATGAGGAGGAGCAACAACATTAAGGATTTGCTGAGGGCTACGAGTTTGTAGACCAAAAGATAGGAGTGCAGGACTTGGATTGTCCTGAAGTCTTTCCACCACCTCCTCCACCACAAGCACCCATACCACCACTAAAGGACTTAATTCCATGATAGCAGAGGCTATGGATAGCCGAGATAAGGAGACTATATTAGGAGGATTGGGCATAATACCAGGAAGCCATGCTAAGATATGAGCATGATATGGAGATGAGAGAGCAATACCGATGGGATGGGCTGTGCAATTTCATGTTATTTGTTGATCATCACAGAGCCATAACTAGATGTGAGAGGACCGGACGGTTGAGACCTACCGATAGGTCATTCGATTTTCCAGCAACACCAGCATACGTGTTTGATCTGGACTAGGTGCAGAGCAGGTCGGTGGAGCGTCCATAGACACCATTACAGACTAGAGCTGATGATGCAGATGATGATGACGATACGCAGTCCTGAAGTCAGTGTTCTAATATTCCTTTAGACATAAGGAGTTGAGAGTGCTTTTGATACCATTCATACATTTTTCACATTTTGGGATATTTTGTAAACTATTTAGTTATTTCAATTTTAATGTTTAGTTTATTATAACTTGTATTAGTACATATGTTTGTGTGTTTTAGTGTCTTCATTTTTCAAGCTTACTTTTAAAACCTTAAAGACAAGGTTTGATTTAAGTTTGGGGGCATCCACACTACAGGTATGATCATTTAAATTTTAATTTGAAGCAATTAAGGAGGAAAGTATAATAGTGTATAAATTTTTCGTTTTACTTACTATATGAATGTTTAAGCACTATAGATTAAGTTATTGATCACGCGTCGTGCGTGCCAAATATAACCCGCAATGGAGTTACCAACCACAAGGGTGTAGTAGTGGTAAATACGGGGTCGAATCCACATGACTTGATTTTTACTCTAAGTTAACTAAAAATGGGGGGTTTTTAGAAAGTTCAAGGAAACAATTAACTAAACTAGAAAAAATGAAAAGTTCGCAAAAGATAATATCAATGAGAGAAAACACCTAGGTCTACAGTTCTAAAAGCAAGAATCAAGATTCAATGGCATATTATGGTCCTCAATCTTTCCAAAAAATTATTAATTCAAGTTCTCCTAGATTAGCTATAGAAAATCGATGTCCGCCAAAAATTTCTAATTCCCTTAATCTCGATAGCTAGTACATCCGCCACTAACTAATTCCCTAATTAATGCATAACCCTAGGCATTCGGCAATCGGGTTTAACACACTAACCGCAATAATAAGGATCCGTGAGAACACTAATACTAAATAACCGAATCGCATCTGCTTCAGGTTTAACATAGATTCAATTGTTGCACACTCAAGAATCGAAAGGGTTTTACGGCAAACAGGTGAGTGTTCGTCACTTTATTGGTCCAAAAGTTCAATTACGTATACAAATGGTCTAATTAACTAAAGATTGTCCACCTAAAAGCATGCAATGACCATATACACACCCTAGATCTAAACCATAATCCTTAAAATCAACAACAATGAAATAAGATAAAATAAATCAAATTAAATAAAAATCATAGATCTCACAATTTTATGAATCAAGAATCCCACTTATTTCCCCTTCGACCTAGGCGAAGATTGGTTTAGTGTGACATGGTCTTTACAATCACCAACTATGAAAAGTTATGTGTGGCGGCTCCAATGTCGACTCCCCAGATGAATACCCTAGTTCCTAATATGAAAAAACGACTAAAAATTGCTCTCTGGAGGTGAGAGAAACTAATTTTGGGGGGTTAGTCTCGTAACACATGCGCCGAGGAGCATCCAGGGGCTGCTTTTGGCTTAAAAATGGGTTATGTACACGTGCATATGGCTGATTGGTTCGGTTGATAGGAAACAGCTGATGTGGCGCAACTAGATTGGTTGGTTGAATGTGGAATGACGATGTGGATGCGTGAGAAGATGACACGTGGGACGCATAAGACGGGAGAGAGTTCGTTCAAGTTGTGAGAGAACATACAGGGCGACTGTGCCTAACGCATCTCGAGGACGAGCGAGAGGCAACTGTTGCAAGTTGGCAGCTAGATGTTGTGTTGTGACGTGCATGAGTAGAGTAGACCGCCATGTGTCCGCATTGATTGCTGCAAAGCAACTATATGACGTGCTGAATTGGTTAGCTGCTACCACATGTCATCAGCAAGGGAGTTGGAGAACCGTATGACAAACCATGAAGCAACACGTGGAGCCTACTTGGTCCGCTGTCTCTTATTCTACCCAGCGCGCAACACGTAACTCGAGGCAAATCGTCTGGCGTCCGATCACTGCATGTAAATATTTCATTTGAGTATTTTTTCGCCACGAATTTAACCACGCACTCCATTTCACTGAAAATGACCAATAAATAAAATTAAATATATATTTTGGAGACTTTTCACATTAAACACATTAAAATAAACTACTAAAAACCTATAAAAATCAACTTATCAAATACCCTCAAACTTAAGATTTTGCACGTCCCAAGCAAATGTGTAAATGACAACACAAACTAAACTAAACATATACCCAATTCAAAACTCATGGAGTCCCTTTGATTTACGTACATAGCCACTAAATTAACAAGCAACTCAAATTTTTTTTTGAGTTATGATATGTCAAAACTCGCAACCCAAACACAATTAAGATCACATTTTAAAGACATAAATTCGGTCAAGACAAAGGCCATCAACTACTCACGAGTTTTCTTGGTCTATACATTCAACCACGCAAGTTTAAAATCTTACTTAATAAAGTGAAAGCACTAGAGCTAAATCTTTTATTTGAGGAGTTTTCAAAACTTCCACCTTTATTCATCTTATTTTCTTTGTTTTTCCACAATTTTTCTTTCAAGTAATACGATCCCTGCTACATTTTATGTGGACCGCTTTTCTCACTTTTTTCCACCACAAGATTCCCTGCTCCATTTCCTATGGAAACCTGTGCGACTCTATATTTTTTGGAAAAACTCATGTTAGCCCTTCTCACTTCCACTATGATCAAGCAAATCACCTAATGTTGGTTAAAATATTAACACTTGCACAAGTTTGATCGTCTACTCCCTTTGGTATCTAGCACAAAGCCCAACCATCAACTAAGTCCCTAATCATGAAATCATAAAAATGCTGAACTACGGACTCGATTGAATGTTTCTCCTAGTTTTCTCTAAGTTTCAAGTAAAAAAGGCAACTATAGTGTACTCGTCCATAATCAAAGGCATGAAACAAAGTCTCGGATGACTCTAAATGCAACATATGCAACATATGACACTATGTAAGGTTTAAATGCATGCATGAAAATGTATCATATCTAAGTGAAATGGAGGATAAAAGTATCAATGATAAGAAAAGAAGAATGAAAAGATACGAGAATGAGAATAACACCACCATTACCATATGATAACTGCATAATTTCAAAAAATATAATGATCATACCTACTGTGTTTAGCAAGAAAATCCATCCAACACAATCTACAATCCATAAAATACCCCCAAACTTATTCCGAACCTTGTCCCCAAAGTTCAAAACAAGCCAAGAGGTCCACACATAGAAAACAAAGAAGAGGTGAAAGAACATTATAGATATAAGAAGAAGGAAATGATATGAGTTTATGCATAATGATAAGAAAATACTAAAATGAATAAACAAAATAATACTTATCAAAATTTGGGCTGCCTCCAGTAGCGCTTTTGGTTAAAGTCGTTGGCTCGACTTGGTCTGAGTCTGTCAATCAGTGTAGACTGGTGTTGCAAGTGAGACGTCTTCCACATTATGGCTCGAAAAATCTTCATAGAAGATCTTCAATCTGTGGTCGTTCACTTTAAAAGCATTACCAATCTCCAAACTCTGAGTCTCTACTGCACCGTGATCATACACTGTAATCACAACATACGTTCCTGTCCACCTAGATCTCAGCTTACCCGAAAAAAATCTTAAGACGTGATTGAAATAAAAGCACTTTCTGACCAACACGAAAAGATTTTCTAGAGAGAATGCGATCATGGAATGCTTTCATTTTCTCTTTGTAAATCCACGCATTTTCATACGCGTCGTTCCTGATTTCCTCCAATTCTTGGAGAGTGAACTCTTTTTTACTTCATTGAGATTCATATTAAGCTGTTTCACAACCCAGTAGGATTTATGCTCGAGCTCGACTAGCAGGTGGCAAGCTATACCAAACACAAGGCGATATGGGGACATTCCAATTGGCATTTTAAACGCCATTCGGTAAGCCCAAACTGCATCAGCAAGATGTGTACTCCAATCTTTACGAGTATGATTCACCGTCTTTTCCATAATGGATTTGATCTCCCTATTAGATACCTCTGGCTGGCCACTCATTTAGGGATGATAAGCTGTAGACGATCTTTGAGTTACATTGTACCTCCTCAGAAGACTTTCAACCATACGGTTGCAGAAGTGAGTGCCTCTATCACTAATCAGGGCACGTGGGATACCAAATGTTGTGAAAATCCTCGATTTGAGGAATTCACATACCACTTTAGCGTCATTAGTGCGTGTAGCCTAAGCTTCCACCCACTTAGACATGCAGTCCACTGCCAAGAGTATGTAAACATTACCAAATGACACTAGAAATGCTCCCATGAACTCTATACCCTATACGTCAAGTATCTCACAAATATGAATCAGGGTAAGTGGCATTTGGTCCAAATGACCAAGTTTACCGGTTTCTGACAGTTAGGACAAGTCTTGGTAAACATGTATGAATTATGGAAAATAGTGGGCCAATAAAACCCACTCTCAAAAACTTTTCTAGTTGTCCTACAGGGATCGAAGTGGCCACCACAGGCTTAAGTATGACAAAAAGCAAATATGGAGTGACTCTCACTCTGAGGAACACAACACCTAATAACCTGGTCGGAGCAGAATTTCCATAAGTATGGGTCATCCCATACATAGTACTTAGCATCGCTCCTTACTTTATTCTTCTAATCCTTCGAAAGATGAGGATATAGCTCGCCCAAGGTGATATAGTTCACCAAATCGGCGTACCAGGGGAGATCTTCCATAATAGCATAAATGTACTCGTCAGGAAAATCATCCTTAAGAGGGGTAGGATGCTCACCATTCTTAATCCTGCTGAGATGGTCTGCGACTAGATTCTCTGCACCACTTTTATCTTTAATCTTGATGTTAAACTCCTGTAGTAGGAGTATCCATCTAATGAGCCTAGGTTTGACATCCTTTTTACTCATCAGGTACTTCAAGGCAGCGTGATCAGAGTAAATGATAACCTTGGTTCCCAAAATATAAGGCTGAAACTTCTCAAGTGCAAAGATAACGGCAATGAGCTCCTTCTCAATAGTCGTGTAGTTCATCTAAGCCGCGTCTAGAGTACGAGAAGCATAATTAATAACATGGGAAGCTCTCCCTACTCTCTGTCCTAAGACTGCACTCACTGCATGATTACTAGCATCACACATAATTGCAAAAAGAAGCTCCCAATTAGGGGCCTGAATCACTAGTGTGCTAGTAAGTGAGTCTTTTAGTGCAACAAATGCATTCTTACATGCCTTATCAAACTCAAAAGGTACATCCTTTTGGAGTAGATGGCAAAGGGGTTGTGCGATCTTCGAAAACTCCTTGATGAAATGACGATAAAAACAGGTGTGTGCAAGGAAAGATCTAATCTCCCGCACGTTCGTAGGGTAGGGAAGTTTCTTGATAACATCAATTTTAGCTTGGTCTACCTCTATGCCCCTGGCTGAGACATTGTGTCCCAAAAATAATACCTTGGTCCACCATAAAATGACACTTTTCATAGTTTAGAACCAGGTTCTTCTCGATACACCTGCAGAGTACCTTTGTCAGATTGATGAGACAACTATTGAATGAATCACCATAAATAGTAAAGTCATCCATGAAGACCTCAATGAAATTCAACAAAATCTGAAAAATATGCTCACCATGCACCTTTGAAAGGTGGCAGGTGCATTACATAACCCAAAGGGCATGCGCCGATAAGCATAAGTGCCAAACGGACAAGTAAAAGTCATTTTCTCCTGGTCTTCAGGCGCTACCGGTATCTGGTGAAAATCAAAATAACCGTCAAGACAATAGTAATGAGAACGACCGGCTAGTCTCTCCAACATCTGATCAATGAATGGAAGAGGGAAGTGATCCTTCCTAGTGGAAGCGTTTAGCTTCTTGTAGTCAATGCATACTCCCATCCATTTTGAATGCGGGTCGGAACTAACTCACCATGTGAACTGGTGACTACCGTGACTCCCGTTTTCTTAGGAACCACCTGGACACGAATTACCCATTTAGTATCAAAGATAGGGTAAATCATGCCAGCATCAAGGAGCTTTAGTATCTCCTTCTTCACGACATCCATCAAAGGCAGATTCATCATCCTCTTGGCTTCTCTCGTAGGTTTTGACCCTTCTTCCATATATATATGATGCATGCAAGTGGAAGGGCTCAAACCTTCGATATCCGCTATGGTCCACCCAATAGCCTGTTTAAACTCCCGAAGAACTCGCAGGAGTCTCTCTTCCTCCAAATGCGTAAGTTTGGTCGAGATGATCATAGGGAGTGTGTCATTCTCACCCAAAAACATGTACTTTAGGTGCTCAGGTAATGGCTTCAGCTCAAATGTGGGAACTTTAACTAAGGAGGGAGAAAGTTCAGAGTCAGTAGTAGGCAACTCTAAATAACAGACACTTGGGGCAGGGGTTGGAATGAATCCAACTCTAAAATAGCATCCTCGACATAGGTATCGAGGGTCTAAACACTATGGTGGATATGAGTAGCGTTGAAATGATTCTCTAACATTACTTTAACTTCATCATCGCCACTCGTAAGCAAGGTCTGCTCAACGAATGGATCCACAAAGTCCATTTTACACACCATAGAAGACACGTCATTGAGGTATCCAATCGCATCATAGATGTTAAATTTGATGACTTCACCATCAAACTCCATGGTAAGAGATCCATCATCAACATCTTTCTTCGTTTTCACCATTTTTAAGAACGGACGTCCAAAGAGCACTGACGAAGCATTGGGGAATGGTTCCTCCTTCGTATCTACCACGTAGAAGTCAACAGGAAACACAAATTCGTTCACTCGTACTAGAACGCCCTCGAGAACACTAATGGGTCTTACAACTAAACAATCTGCCAACTGAATGACAATACCAGTCTCCTTTAATGGGCCTGCATTCAATGTCTCATAAATAGACAATGGCATGACATTAATGAAAGCGTCAACACATAGCCCTCTGAATTCTTACATCACCTATAACACAAGGCAATGAGAACATCCCAGGATCCTTACATTTAGGAGGCAACTTCTTTTGTAGGATAGCCATGATGGTTTCTCCCATTTGGACTTTTTAGTGGCCTTTTGATTTCCCTTTGTTAGTGCATAGTTCCTTAAGAAACCTTGCATACCTAGGGACTTGCTTCAGAGCGTCAAAGAGTGGAATATTGATTTCCACTCACCGAAAGGTCTCGAGAACTTATTTCTCTTCCTCCTTTTTCTTATCTAGGATAAGTAGTTGTGGAAAAGGAGCTTTGACCTTGAATGTAGGCGGTGCTTCCCTTTAAGTAGTCACTATCTATTTAGGGACAAACGGAGTCACTACTAACTCGTGTTCTTCCTCATTTTCTTGGTCTTTAGCATCAGATGACCATTGTTCCTTTTGGGTCCCTCCAGCTCTTTACTACTTCGGAGTGTAACTGCGTTAGCATTCGCGTTAGGATTCAGGCAAGGTTGCGAAGGCAAATCTCCCTTATCCTCGAGATGTCCACTTTGCTGTGTCATTTGGTCCATTTGAACTTGATGAGTTCAGACCACCGATTTGGTTTCATTAATGGATTTCTTAGTGGTAGCCTTGAATTGGACCATCTCACTCATAAATTGGCTCTGTTAAGCCATACGAGCTTTGAACATATCCTCAAGTGAAGAGGAATTATTGGAGAGTGTAGGCAACAGTTGACCCCTCGGGAGAAAGGTCTGGTAGTTCCGATTTTGAGGCCCATAACTGAAGTTCGGGTTGTTCCTCGCCGTTGCGTGATTGTATGTATTCCCAAATGGGACTCTAGGTGGTCCCTGGAACTGATTTCCCATGGCATTGGCCTATTGATTGTCCTCAAAGAGAGTAGGGTTTATCAGTTGCATGATTTGTGGTAGTACAAATGCCATAAGCTTTGACTTGCACTTTGCCAAAGGAGAGGAGATGCTCCATCATGGAGGTCAGCTAGTAAATTCTCCAGTCAATAGAACTCGAGACACTCCCTGCAATCAGACTTCGGTTAGCAGTAGCATCAAGATCACAATAAAGATGTGACTGTTATGCAATGTCCTCATGCAGTTGCTTCATTTGGGCCGGAGTTTTATCTTGAATGTGACCCCACACATATTATCAATCATACGTCGTTCTATGAGCGACTTGCCTACATAGAAGAAACGACTATAGCCTTCTCAGACTAGCTAGCAATTAATCGCTTATAGTGATCCCAATATGCACCAAATGATTCACCCGACTTCATTTTGATGCTGCACATATCCTTGATGAGCCGAGCAACTCTATCCTCAGGGAAGTATTCGTTTAAAAACTTAGTTGTCATCTCATTCCAGGAGTTAACGCAGCCAGGCGGAAGGTAGAAAAGCCATTCCTTAGCTTTGTCCTTAAGGCAAAATGGAAAAGATCTAAGCTTAACCGTGTCCTCATCTGCATTGAGGGTTTCATAAACTTGCAGTTAGTCTGAAAATCTTTCAAGAAAGTAATAGGGTCTTCATTCTCGCCACTATGAAAAGATAGTGGGAGATGAATATACTTGGACCTCAACTTAAAATCTCCGACATTATCCAGATAGTTGATGCAGAGAGGGTTGTTGAGCCAAAAGAGCCTGAAGCTCTTGATTGGCATGCCCCATAGTGATTTAGCAATTTTCAGCCATGTTCAGAGGATTTTGGCCTTGTTGTTGCTTAAGTTGGGTATCTCTAATCCATCTATGTAATGTTCTCTCCGGTTCAGGATCGAAAGGTAACACTGAACAAGTCAATTTTGAGTGAGTGAGGTTTGGTAGCATAAAACTAAGAAAAAAGAATAAAAAAAAAAAAATTAAACTCAGAGTAAGGACTATGTCCCCAGCAACGGCGCCAAAATTTGATCAAGTGTCATGCGTGCCAAATATAACCCGCAATGGAGTTACCAACCATAAGGTGTAGTAGTCGTAAATATGGGGTCGAATCCATAGGATTTGAGTTTTACACTAAGTTAACTAAAAATGGAGGGTTTAGAAAGTTGAAGGAAACAATTAACTAAACTAGCAAAAATGAAAAGTTCGCAAAATATAATATCAATGAGAGAAAACACCTAGGTTTATGGTTCCACAAGCAAGAATCAAGATTCAATGGCATATTATGGTCCTAAATCTTTCTAAAAAGTTACTAATTCAAGTTATCATAGATTAGCAATAGAAAATCGGCGTCCGCCAGAAATTCCTAATTTCCCTAATCTCGATAGCTAGGACGTCTGCCCTAGCTACTTCTCTAATTAATGCATAACCCTAGACATCCGCCAATCGTGTTTAACACACTAACCGCAATAATAAGGTTCCATGGGAATACTAATCCTAAACAACCGACTCGCGTTCGCTTCAGGTTTAACCTTGACTCAATTGTTGCACACTCAAGAACCGAGAGGGTTTTAAGGCAAACGGGTAAGTGTTCGTCACTTTATTGGTCCAAAAGTACAATTAAGGATACAAATGGTCAAATTAACTATAGATTGTCCACCTAAAATCATGCAATGGCCATATACACACCCTAGATCTAAACCATAATCCTTAAAATCAATAACAATGAAATATGAGAAAATAAATTAAATTAAATAAAAATCATAGATCTCACAATTTTATGTCATGAATCAAGAATCCCACTTGTTTCCCCTCTGACCTAGGCGAAGATTGGTTTAGCCGGACATAGTCTTTACAATCACCAAGTATGAAAAGTTATGTGTGGCGGCCCCAATGTCGACTACCCGGATGAATACCTTAGTTCCTAATATGAAAAACCACAAAAAATTGTTCTCTTGAGGTGAGAGAAACTAATTTTGGGGGTTGGTCTTGTAACACGTGCATCAAGGAGCATCCAGGGGCTGTTCTTGGCTTAATAATAGGTTCTGTACACTTGTCCACGCCTGATTGGTCTAGTTAACTGGAAACAACTAACGTGGTGCAACTAGATTGGTTGGTGGAATGTGCAATGACGTCGTGGATGTGTGAGAGGATGAAACATGGCACGCATAAGATGGGAGAGAGTTCGTTCAAGTTGTGAGCGGACATACGGGGCGACTGTGCATAACACATCTCGAGGACGAGCGAGTGGCTAGATGTTGTGTTGTGACGTGCTTGAGAAGAGTTGACCGCCATGTGGCCGCACCTGATTGGTGCAAAACGACTTTATGACATGCTGAATTGGTTAGTTGCTGCCACATGTCATCAGCAAGGGAGTTGGAGAACTGTACGTGATGTGGTTGACAAAGCGTGAAGCGACACGTGGAGCCCGCTTGGTCTGCTATCTCTTATTCTACCCACCGCCAAGACGTAACTCGAGGCAAATTGTCCGGCGTCTGATCACTGCATGTAAATTCTTCATTTTGAGTATTTTTCTCAACGAATTCAACCGCACACTCCGTTTCACCTGAAAACGACCAATAAATATAATTAAATGTATATTTTGGAGACTTTTCACATTAAACACATTAAATAAACTGCTAAAAACCTATAAAAACCAACTTATCAGTTATATATAATAATATGTAATGAATAAGTAGTTTAGTTGCATGTTAATGCCCTTAATTGTGGATGAGTAGATTATAAGTATTATGCTGATATGAAACTCAAGAGAATATTTTGAATTTTTGAAAAAGAAACAATAAAATGTAGCAAACAACGGTGTTAATTCATGATTAGAAACATAAAGTTAGGGAAGACCTTGAACTTGAAACAAAAGTAAGGAATTAGAACACTTCTTGTGAAAAAGTTAGATCTATAAGGATTCTATAATAAGTTTGAACCTTAATTGAAAGTAAAAAGCAAATAAAGAATTATTACAAGAGAGGAAGAAATATGCATTGTATAGTAAAAGTCGGAGTTAACTAACTTGATTTAGTAAAAGTAAGAAGTGCTAAAAGAGTTTTAGAAAAAAAAAAAGAAAAGAAAGAGAGAATCCCACAAGTTCTACAGAAAATGGAGCAGAGAACTTGATGATTGGAAAAAGTAAGGAAGAAAAAGTCCATAGGAAAAGGAGCATGGGCTGCTAAATAAAAATAAAAAGAAGAAAAAAAGACATGAGAAAACAAATAGAGAAAAAAAGGCGGAAGTAAACTAAAACTCTTCAAATAAAAGATTTAGCTTGAGTGTGAGTAGCTAGTTAAGTTAAGTTTCCATTCCAACTATGTAAAAGTCCAATAGACTCTTGAAGTGCTAATGTCTACCAAAGACGAGTTTGATTTATGCTTATTTGAGAATTCCTAAGTTTAATGAGAAATCATGAGATTGTATACTTGCTATTGGAGTGTTGTAACAATACAAACTTGTGAGTAGTGATGTGTTGGGGCATGTGCCCTAGGTCAATCCATTAACTGTCTTTATGAATACTTTTAGTTAATAAAATAGAGGATTTCATTTGCTGTTTATTATAATTAATTTGCATGTTTACATTATAATAAGATCCATGGGTATTTACAGAAATATCCTAAATGTCCCTAGTCGATCATTATACTGATAACTATAATGAATAAAGACTAGTGTGAGTCTTGATTGATGATCATATGATGATTATACGTATAGGGATACGAATCAAGATCACGAGTACTTGTTAGGGAACAAAGAAATCTTGGACCGACTGCTATGAGAACATCACATGGATTAAGTCATAGTTGTTTCTCACGATAGGTATATTTTTCAGTCCTCTGACTTGAGATTACCAGAGACTTCAACATTAGGAACACAGTGATTTGACACTATCAAACGTTGTCTTTAACCGGACGATTATAAAGGTTGTGATTGGTTACTATGTGAGCAATGTGATGAAGTTGTGTAATCAAGACAAATTCGTCCGTCTCATATAAAGAGAGATATCCAGTGGATCCCTCGATGTGTTAGACTGTTAAAAGGCCTAGTCTAAGTGAATTGATATTGATCAATGTCACTTGGATGTTTTCAGTCTACCTAGAGATCGAGACTAGTACGATTGAACATGTTGGATGACAATTCCATGCCTTATGTTTGATCAAAAGAATATCGTGTGACAAAAAGGATGTTATATACGCTATTGATTAGGTTGTATAGATTTGATATTTGTACGACTTGGGTAGTCATAATGTCTTGCTAGAGGCCGCTTATGACTTGTATACCAAAATGTGTTTTGGTACACTGCCAACGTTGTATGAGCCTATTAGGTCGCACACTAAGAATGGGTTTTGCGAGATTTTAAGATGGTTCAGAAAAATGAATTTTATATGATAAAATTCATGACAGAAACATCCTTGTGTTGTATTACACTTATACTTCTTTAAGTAGGGGTATATGTGTAATTTACTTAACCGTCTATATACAAAGGTTGTATAAATAAACGCTTTAAGTTAGAACACATATAGGAAAGATTAAGGGTCGAAACTCTATTTTTCTTTTTAAAACGAACTAGGGTTTTTCGGTACGCTCTGGATCGTTTTGGAGAGAAACAAAAAGGTTTTGTATTCTCTCGAAGCTAGCACTTCGAATCTCGGTCGCCGTTCGTGTGTAGATTGCTGATAGAGGGCGTTCGTCGTTGGCAGCGCCTTAGAGATCGATCAACCTTCAGAAAGGTATTTTGTGACCGAGGTATGATTTAGTTTTCTTGGTTTAAACGTTTTTAATGGAATTAGATTCGGATCCTGTTGGGGTTTTTGTCAAAATTGTTTTGTAATCTCCGCTGCATATGAACCCCAAAACCCAACAGTGGTATCAAAGCCTTCGAGTTCGATTCCATTAAATTCATTGCATGTTTTCTTTGATATATACATGATATATGATTGAAAGCATGTTAATAGTTGATGTATATGTGATATACATAAGTTTTCTGTTAGATTTATTATCATGTTTTGTGTTTATGATACATATATTCGTGATTCAATTGAAATTAGTTTCGTACATGCTAGTAACCATGTTAGGTTAATTCGAATAATTTTAATGAATTGAGTTTCGTATTCTGTGATCCATGACACCATTAGGTTCGATTGGGATAATAGTTCATGATTCAATTACATGTTTGTGATTATTTGGATGAGGACCGAAATTGCAAATAATTAATTTTCGAAATTATTTATTTATAAATAATTAATTTTTGAAATTATTTATTTATCTTGTTATATCTATTCTGGTATGAAGTTTCTATTTGATAAAGATAGATAACAAATATTGATTAGGAGATATAAGCAAAATCGGTTTCGTTATCCCAATTGGATAGGAGATAAATATCAAGAATCTTGTTATTGGTGATATACTAGAATTCAAATATCTTAAATCCAAAATAAATAATTAATTTTTGAAATTATTTATTTATCTTGTTCTGTTATGAAGTTTCTATTTGATAAAGATAGATAACAAATTAGATTAGGAGATATAAGCAAAATCGGTTTTGTTATCCCTATTGGATAGGAGATACATATCGAGAATCTTGTTATTGGTGTTATGCTAGGATTCAAATATCTTAAGTCCTAATTGGATTAGGATAAGACGATTAGTTAGATGTGGGCCCGGGTTAATTAAAAAATGTTTTAATTGACTTAATTTTGGATAAATTAAGGGGTAAATTTAGGATAATAAAATCAGCGAAAAATATGATTTTCTATAGCGAATTTTAATTGGATTAAGTCTCGAGCCATCCATTTTAAACACTTGTTAAGGCCTCGATCACACTAATATAGTTTCAGCCATAGCTGGGTGTATTGTATTATCTTGGTAAGACAAGTTGGGTAAGAGATACCTAAATGTTTAAAAATGGTCCGACTTAAAAAAGCTATCAAAATAGTTTTGAGCTTTAGGCACATGATGAGATAAAAAAACATGCTAAAACATAAGATGTCCCGTATCTCATAAAAGTATTTAAAATTACATAAGATGTAATTGGTAACTGTTACCTACCTAAATAATCTAGTTCTGTGTTTCATGCCATAGCTGTCATAAAATTAGGTGAAATATGGATTTTAGTCCCCTAAATAAACAGTATGTTTTAGGAGGGTTGTTAATTTAGTGGGAGTCTATTCCACTATACTAAAATAAACTTTGCATAATCTTTATTGTAGATCAATGGCCTCTTCAAGTAACAATAATCCCCCTGTCATGCGATCTATCCTTGAGAAGGATAAGCTATCGGGACTAACTTTCTTAATCTTGGTTCGAAACTTGAGAATCGTTCTCAAACATGAACGCAAGTTGTATGTCCCTGGATGCTCCAATCCCTGAGGACCCACCAGCCAATGCTACGAAAGCTGTGAATGATGCGCATAATAAGCATGTCAACGATTCTACATATGTTGCATGTATTATGTTGGCAACTATGGTTCCTGAACTTCAGAAGGACATGGAACTAATGGAAGCCTACGACATGGCTGTAACATTGAAGGAAATGTTCCAACAGCAAGCTAGGCAAGAAAGGTTCGAGACAGTCAAGAACTTACATTCTGGCAAGATGACTGAGGGTGCGTCAGTTAGTCCTCATGTTCTGAAGATGAAGGGCTATGTTGACCAGCTTGATAGACTCGGATTTCCCATAAGCCAAGAGTTGGCAATGGATTTGATCCTGAATTCATTACCAGAGAGTTACTCACAATTTGTGATGAACTACAATATGAATAATATGGAGAAATCAATTTCGAGTTGCATTTGATGCTCAAAATCGCTGAACAAAATATCAAGAAACCTCTAGTAATGTGTTGATGGTCCAAAAGGAAAGGGAATGAAGAAGAAAGGCAAAGGCAAGGCTAGAGTTGCCAAGGTACGTTGTTGCACTGTCGCAAAGCCTATGGAACAAGTCAAGCCCCTGCCCGTTCCTGCTTCAAAACACCCAAAAGAAAAGGAAGGAAATTGTCATTTTTGTAATCAAACCTATCTTTGGCATTGTCGTCTCGGGCACATAAACGAGAAACGCATAACGAAGCTCCATAAAGATGGGCTTCTAGATTTATTTGATTTAGAAACATATGAAACGTGCGTATCTTGTTTACTAGGCAAGATGACTAAAAGTCCCTTTACTAGACACAGTGAAAGGGCAAGTGATTTATTGGGTCTAATACATACTGATGTATGCAGTCCTATAAACACAATGACTAGAGGAGGTTATCAGTACTTCATTACATTCACTGATGATTTCAGCAGATATGGTTATGTATATCTAATGAAACATAAAGCTGAATCATTTGAGATGTTTCAAACGTTTCAAAATGAAGTGCATAATCAACTTGGTAAAACTATCAAAACACTTCGATCAAATCGAGGTGGTGAATATTTAAGCCAAGAATTTGATGATCATCTTAGAAATTGTGGGATTGTCTCCCAATTGACTCCACCAGCAACTCCACAATGGAATGGAGTTTCTGAAAGGAGAAATCGAACCTTATTAGATATGGTTCGATCTATGATGAGTCATACAGATATTCCATTATCCTTTTGGGGTTATGCATTACAAACTGCAGCTTTCACTCTAAATCGAGTTCCTTCTAAAGCGGTTGATAAAACACCATATGAGATATGGTACGGAAGGAGACCTAGTTTGTATTTCCTTAAGATTTGGGGTTGTGAGGCTTACGTAAAACGACAAGTCTCAGAAAAACTAGCACCTAAATCTGACAAGTGTTTATTTGTGGGGTATCCTAAGGAAACAAAAGGATATTACTTTTATAATCCCGCTGAGAACAAAGTGTTTGTTGCTCGGTATGGTGCCTTTATGGAAAAACAGTTTATTTCAAAAGACACTAGTGGAAGAGAAATAAATCTCGAAGAAGTTCAAGAATCACAAATAAACACTGAACCGCTATTGGAAGTTCAACAACGTTCTAAACCAGTTGAACCTCCACCAATGACACAAGGCCCACGTAAATCTGGTAGGGTAAGACATGAGCCAGGGAGATTCGGATTTCTCATTACTGATAGTCGTGATGTGTTGCTTATGGATCAAAATAAGCCCACCACTTATCAGGAGGCTATGTCTGGACCAGACTCAGATAAATGGCTAAGTGCCATGAACTCTGAGATGCAATCCATGTATGATAACCAAATTTGGAACTTGGTTGATTTACCTGAAGGTGGTAAGACCATTGGATGTAAATGGGTTTTCAAGAAGAAAACTGACATGGATGGCAAAGTGCATACTTTTAAAGCAAGACTTGTAGCAAAAGGTTTCAGGCAGACTCAAGGTGTCGATTATGATGAAACTTTTTCGCCAGTAGCCATGCTTAAATCCATAAGAATTTTAATTGCCATTGCTGCATATTATGACTATGAGATATGGCAAATGGATGTAAAAATAACATTTCTTAATGGAAAGCTGCTTGAGGACGTGTATATGACACAACCTGAAGGTTTTGTACATCCTGAGAATTCTATGAAGGTATGCAAGCTTCAAAGATCCATTTATGGATTAAAGCAAGCTTCTCGGAGTTGGAATCTTCGTTTTGATGAAGCAATCAAGGATTTTGGTTTTATTAAGAACGAAGATGAGCCTTGTGTATACAAGAAGGTCAGTGGGAGTGTAGTTTTTCTGGTACTGTATGTTGATGATATATTACTCATTGGAAATGACATCCCAACATTGCAGAATGTCAAGTCTTGGTTAGGGAAGTGTTTCTCAATGAAAGACTTAGGAGATGCAGCCTATATCCTAGGGATAAGGATCTATAGGGATAGATCTAAGAGGCTAATCGGTCTAAGTCAGAGTGCTTACATAGACAAGGTGCTGAATAGGTTCCGGTTTGCAAGACTCTAAAAGAGGATTGTTGCCAATGTCTCATGGCATAAGTCTCAGCAAGATTCAATGTCCTAAGACAAATGATGAGCGAGACCGTATGAATAAGATTCCATATGCATCAGCTATTGGATCTATCATGTATACCATGCTATGCACTCGACCTGATGTATCATATGCTTTGAGCACTACAAGCAGATATCAGTCAGATCCTGGTGAGAGTCACTGGATAGCAGTAAAGAACATTCTTAAATACTTAAGAAGGACTAAGGAAGTGTTCTTGGTCTATGGAGGTTTTGAAAATGATCTAGTTGTAAATGGTTACATAGATGCAAGTTTTCAAACTGATATAGATGATTTTAGATCGCAGTCTGGATATGTGTTTACTTTGAATGGGGGTGCAGTAAGCTGGAAAAGTTCGAAGCAAGACTGTGGTAGATTCTACAACAGAAGCTGAGTATATTGCAGCGTCCGATGCAACAAAGGAGACAGTTTGGATCAAAAAGTTCATTTCTGAACTAGGTATGGTTCCAAGTATTGCTAACCCTGTTTGTTTGTATTGTGACAATAACGGGGCAATAGCACAGGCCGAGGAACCTAGATCACACCACAGATCCAAACATATACTCAGGCGTTTTCATCTCATCAGAGAAATTATTGAGAGGGGAGACGTAAAGATTTGCAATGTACCTACTGAAGACAACGTTGCGGATCCATTGATAAAAGCTCTTCCACAAGCAAAACATGATGGTCATGTTAGATCATTAGGCATTAGATGCATGTATGATTGGCCCTAGTGCAAGTGGGAGATGTTGGTGCATGTGCCCTAGGTCAATCCATTAACTGTCTTTATGAATACTTTTAGTTAATAAAATAGAGGATTTCATTTGCTGTTTATTATAATTAATTTGCATGTTCACATTATAATAAGATCCATGGTATTTACGAAATATCCTAAATGTCCCCAGTCGATCATTATACTGGGAACTATAATGAATAAAGACTAGTGTGAGTCTTGATTGATGATCATATGATGATTATACGTATAGGGATACGAATCAAGATCACGAGTACTTGTTAGGGAACAAAGTACTGGACCGACCTGCTATGGGAACATCACATGGATTAAGTCATAGTTGTTTCTCATGATAGGTATATTTTTCAGTCCTCTGACTTGAGATTACCAGAGACTTCAACATTGAACACAGTGATTTGACACTATCAAACGTTGTCTTTAACCGGACGATTATAAAGGTTGTGATTGGTTACTATGTGAGCAATGTGATGAAGTTGTGTAATCAAGATAGAATTTGTCCTCTCATATAAATAGAGATATCCAGTGGATCCCTCGATGTGTTAGACTATTAAAAGGCCTAGTCTAAGTGAATTGATATTGATCAATGTCACTTGGATGTTTTCAGTCTACCTAGAGATCAAGACTAGTACGATTGAACATGTTGGATGACAATTCCATGCCTTATGTTTGATCAAAAGGATATCGTGTGACAAAAAGGATGTTATATACGCTATTGATTAGGTTGTATCGATTTGATATTCGTACGACTTGGGTAGTCATAATGTCTTGCTAGAGGCCGCTTATGACTTGTATACCAAAATGTGTTTTGGTACACTGCCAACGTTGTATGAGCCTATAGGGTCGCACACTAAGAATGGTTTTGCGAGATTTTAAGATGGTTCAGAAAAACGAATTTTATATGATAAAATTCATGACAGAAACATCCTTGTGTTGTATTACACTTATACTTCTTTAAGTAGGGGTATATGTGTAATTTACTTAACCGTCTATATACAAGGGTTGTATAAATAGACGCTTTAAGTTAGAACACATATAGGAAAGATTAAGGGTCGAAACTCTATTTTTCATTTTAAAACGAACTAGGGTTTTTCGGTACGCTCTGGATCGTTTTGGAGAGAAACAAAAAGGTTTTGTATTCTCTCGAAGCTAGCACTTCGAATCTCGGCCGCCGTTCATGTGTGGATTGCCGATAGAGGGCGTTCGTCGTTGGCAGCGCTTTAGAGATCGATCAACCTTCAGAAATGTATTTTGTGATCGAGGTATGATTAAGTTTTATTGGTTTAAACGTTTTTAATGGAATTAGATTCGGATCCTGTTGGGGTTTTTGTCAAAATTGTTTTGTAATCTCTGCTGCGTTTGAACCCCAAAACCCTACATGATGGTTTTTTGATAAAGATCTACTTTAGTATTTTGAATGAGAAGTTATTTTTGTTGTTAAAGCTACGTGTCTTAAAAATATTAGTTTTTGCAAAGAAAAATCATGAGTGGATTGTTAACTTGAGACTTAGTAAATTAAAGGATACTCCATGAACAATGTGAATTGAATGAGGATTAGTTGTGAGGAGACATAATAGAATACACATTTGCTCGGGACGCGCAAAACCTTAAGTTTGAAGGTATTTGATAAGTGATTATTTATACATATATAGGGTTAATTTAGTAGTATAGTTAGTATAAATATCCTCAAATTAGTGCTAATTCATGTTAATATTGCATTTTTAAGGAATTAAGGTGTATTGGAAGAAATCAAGGAAAAACAAGAAGAAATAGAGCAAAAACCCACAAAATCAGGGTTAGCGCCGTGGGAGCATGTGTGATGCTATGGTGAGACAAGGAACAACGTGGGGAGGCACTACGTGGAAGAGAAGAAGAAATGAAGAAAACCAACTCTGGAGGTCTAGTACAATGGTGGCGCTGTGGCTAACAAGGGACAGCGCCAGGACACAAAGGGGACTGCGTCAAGGCTCCACAAGCTAAAAATCACATAATGAAGCAGTGGTGCAGTGGTGGTGCCGTGGCTTAAAATAAACGGTGTCGGGGCATTAGTGACAGCGTCGGCTTCGCAGAAATTAAAAGTGAAGCTCTATTTTAGGGTTTCTAATTGTTATTAGGGAGAATAAATATGTATTAGAACATGGTAAACTATGGAGAGCCAACGACATAGAAGGATATTAGCCTTCATTTGAGTAATTTAGCATTGCATTTGAGTATTTAGGAGTTTTTGTTGAAGAAACGTTGAAGACTGCACATTTACAATCAATATTTGGTTTCATTAATTAATTCAAGGTAATATTTATATTCATCTCTGTTTTGTAATGAGTTCAATATTGAATTAAGATTTGTGTGTTTCAATGATGTGCGAGTAGTCTATTTATTTTAGGGATCAATGGATCATATGATATGAATGCTATGCTTTGAAATATGAATAGAAAATGATAATAAAAAGTGCAATGATTAGAACTTGTATCGATTCTGAGTGTAATGCTTTAAACATCTTGATTACGTGTTTAATGAACTTAGGCATTAGGAGTTAACATGACCATTGAAGCTTTTAATCCAGAGATGAACAGTACAACCGTAAAATACACAACATCGAGCGATAGTTATTGATTAGGGAGGCGCAAATAGTAAAATTAGTTTGTTATGAATCCAATGATTCGAGACATAAAGCAATATGGAGCTTACATTTTTTACACTGATAGGTGGAGTTCTAGTTTGCACATTAGAATCTTTTCCATCACGATAGTGGGTTGAAGTGGATTTAACATCAATTAAAAGTGAATCCCTTAGCAATAGTTCAAATTAAGTAGAAGATATACAACTACTGCAAAAACCTTTCCCCGAGGATGACATCTGTGATCAACTTAAGTTGATTGCACTATTACTACAAGCTAGCTGTTATACTTGCGGCACACATCAGTATGCTAAATAAGTTATGTGTGGAGAATTGGGATTTTGTTTTAAGAATTTGGTTTCGAGCTCAGCGAGTCAAGGTTTTTTAGTGGATTCACTAGTGAATTGCTACATAAATCAGTGAAAATAAGGTTTCGCGCCTCACTGATTTAATCAATGAATCCCAATTATAATGTCGATTCACTGTTAAATCGCTACACTTAAATTTCACTAAAAATTACTGCTGATTGTTACCGATTTGGCCAACGATTTACAATATAAACTCACATCGCTCTGGATTCACTGGACAATAAATACTGTTTATCCTATTTAATTCATATTTATCATAAATGTCACTTATAATAATCAATATAAAGGTATAATTCAGTAAAAAATAAAAAAATTTAGGAGGATATATAACTTATTAATAATTTTATTACTTTATCAATTAAATAAATGGATAAATAATATAAATTGAATAAATAACATAATAACTCGATCATCCCCCCTCATTTGAAGCTACTTCGGATCTTAAATTCTGAAAATATTTTCAAACCGAGAGTCAAAAGGTGAGAGAATAAAAACATACTATACTTGTAAAATGGAAATAAATATATAATATGGGATGCCTCCTATAGAGCATTTTTGCTTATTGTCATTGGCTCGACTGAATCATTCTAATACTAAACCAGATCTATAAACTTGAATTTATGATTGTTCACTCTAGTGCCATTTTAGAAAGTAATTGCGTGACCATTCATTCTTAAAGTGATCGTTTTATTCAGAATATCCATGATAGCTTGAGAAGTGGTTAAGAAAAGGCGTCCTAAAATAAAAAAAATGATCTTCATTGACAAAGTGTGGCATAACTAAAAATCATGTGGGTAAAATATACTTGACTACTTGAACAAGTACATTCGTAACCACCCTTATTGGTTAAATTAAAGTACCATTTAGTAAAGGAACTCGTTCAGAAGCAAGTTCATCCAACTCTAATTGAGTATGTAGAAAAACGTGTATTGACATGAGATTTGCATTCGAATCCATATCACACTGACCTTTTAAGTACTAAGCCCATTTGATTTTTATATTCAAATGTATATCTCCAAGATCATTCAGCTTTACGGGACCTAAAATTAGCCTTTTCTTCTCCTTCTTATTCTTCTTAACTATAAAATCTTCCTGGTTATTAATACCTTTCCTATTCTCCGATTGCTTAACTCTTCATTCTTGACTTACTTTCTTTTCATTTGCCGTGTCTTCAACTTGTTCTTTCTTTGAAACATTGTTTTTAGTGTCAATTGTTATTGCATTAACCGTATATACTTCAACGCTTAGATAATCATGAAAATTTAATTCTAAAGAAACATTATCATTAATTTCTTTATCAAGTAATTTATCAGAATCATCATAATTATTGTCATCATTGAATTTGAACGTGACAACTTTGTCTTCGAACTCCATAGACGTCATCCTTTCAAAGATATCTAACTTAGTTTTAGCTATTTTAAGAAAATTTCTACCTAATAATATAGGTGGAAAATAAGGTGATATTGAATCTCCTATTTCCGTGACATAAAAGTTGGTTGGAAATACTTAGTCATTTACTTTCACTAAAACGAATAATCCATATAATTTAATAAATGTATTATCAGTTAAAGTAATAGGTGTATTAGTCAACAAAACTATTTTCAATGATTCATATAACTGAAGTGACATAACATTAATTGATACTCCGAGATCACACAAAGCGAATTTAAGAGAAGAAGCTTATATTATGATAGGTATTCTGAACATTCTTGGATCAAAACATTTCTTAGGTATTTTCATTTTTTACTAAAAGCTAGACACCTTTTGCCCCAAGTTTTCTATAGATTCCTCTAAAAATGTAATCTATAAATTAAGAGAATTCTTTCAAAACTTCATCATAATTCAATAATTGCATAATTGATTCCATAAAAGGTTTATTAATTTCTATTTTTCTAAATGCGTCAATAATGTTTTCATTAGTTTCTTCTTTCTTAGCATCCGCTAATCGTTGTGGAATGAGAGAAATATAATACATATCTTCATTTAATTTAACAGGTATTTTATCATCTTTTTCTTTTTTTTAGAAGTTTGTAAAGGCTTTTCATAAGCTTTAAATCTGGCTAAATACCATGGGTATAACCTTTCAGGAGAAGGTGTATATTTCAATTGTTCAGTCATCCATTCTCTAGTAGGAATGACATTGGCCATCATCTCTTATTCTATTATTTATGTATTTTCTTTTTCATTATGCCCCTATTGGGTATCTTTTATGAGCAGATGCTTTAGTTTGATTACTTAGTCTATTAATTTGTAGGTTCATCTGACTTTAATTGATTTTTCAACTCATTAAAAGATGTATCAATTTTAACTTGATTTTGAGAAATCCATGTAAAGTCTTGATGACTTCTAGTCATAAAATTATTACAAATTTGCTCTGAATTTGGTTGCATAAGTTGGACAATTTATTGAGATTGCCGAATTGGTGCAGATTGTTTTTATGCTCTTGGTTTATAAGTGGTATAATTTTGATTTTATGGACTAGAGCTTAGGTTTTTAATGTGGTTTCCAGTATAATAACTATGTTTATTATATTATTTCCTGGGAGGACTAGGAAATTGTTTCATAACTGCATTATCTTCTTCAATATTTTCTTAATGTAAAGTAGGGCAGACATCCGTAGGATGTGTAACTTGATTACAAAATCCACATGGTTTTACTTGGTTAGATCTATTTTTTAATGGCAACTTAACCATGCTATATAACTCATCAATTTTTTCATCATATGTACTACTTCTTTTATTATTAACTTCATAAAGTTTCTTCCTTGATGTCTCATTCTTTTTACCATATTACTTAGACTGTTTAGCTATTTTATTAATAGCCTCTTTTGCTAAAGTTGGTATTACTTGAATAAAAATCAACCATATACGGTGTTTAATAACCTTTGTTCAAAATGATTAAGTCATTCATAAAAATATTCTAGTAAAGCTCTTTTAGTATATCCATGTTGTGGCAAGAAGAAATTAATCTTTGAAATCCATCCAAAGATTCATTAAAGTTTTCATCATCTTTCATCTTTGCAACTGTGATTTGTTTCCTATAGGAACTAATCTTTCTTGCATACATATATTGTTCTAGGAAAGCTTCTAGCATATGAGCCCATGTAGTTATTAAATCTTGAGGAAGATAAAAAAACTAATCTTATGCTCGATCTTTCAGTGCGAAAGGAAAAGCCTTAAGTTTGACTTGTTCTAAAGTAGCATCATTAGGTTTCTTCCATTGACTTTGTGTTACTATTTCCTTATGAATTTCTAGGGGACTTCATTATCTTTACCATAAAAGTTAGGTAAGGCACTATTGAATCCAAATCTTAGTTTAAATTCAGGAAATCCTTCAGGATAGGCAATGCACATTGGCTCATAAGTTATGACATTTTGATTGGCTTGCCTAAAAGTAAGTTCTCTATTATTATTATTATTATCAATAATATTATTATTATTGTTGTTGGCTTCCATTATGGTAGTTTGGTATTTCCTACGTGGTTGTTATCTTAAATTACGATTAAAAGTCCTATTTACCTCAGGATCGAACAGATGTAAAGATAATACGAAATTAGAACAATGAAGTTGTTTACTAAGTGTTTATCACTTATACTCCACCCGAGATTTTGATGGCAACAAATAAAATGAAAGGATTCTATCAAGTTTGTTGAGTGTTTTGAGAACATCAAACTTTGCTAGGAATCACAAGTTTGAAAGGAAAAATGAGTTTTCACTAGTTCAAGTTAAACGAAACTGGATAAGTTAAAGATTCAGCTCATAAGGATACAAGGACCGAAAAGCTCTTATTATCAATTATACAACTGATGCGAGGTATATAAATCCAATTACACAAGCCAAATGCAGTAACCTTATGCATATCACATTTTCCAAAGTTTCAAGTTTTGATTTTTACATAATTTCAACTTCGTGACTTGAAAATAGTTTACAAGTGCGTAAATATGTGTTTAAACATGCATT
Source organism: Stephania cephalantha (assembly GCA_039657325.1). Taxonomy (NCBI): domain Eukaryota; kingdom Viridiplantae; phylum Streptophyta; class Magnoliopsida; order Ranunculales; family Menispermaceae; genus Stephania; species Stephania cephalantha. The sequence continues at coordinate 20,105,131 of CM077579.1, read as the reverse complement.
GGTTTTGGAAAAACTTTTGTGATAAATTATGAATGCCCCAACTTCAGTTTGAATGTTTTTTGAATGCTAAGAAAAAAATATTTGTAGATAAGCCCTATACATTTCATGAAACTAGAATTTTTAATTTTTGGGATTTGTGAAATCATCCAAGCAGTCCAAACGAGTCCTTTGACTCATACTAAACATGTTAAAAATATTCTTAGAGTTTTAGTTGAGTCGCAGGTAAGTTAGTGAGTCGCTAACCTAAACCATAAAATATTTAATATCTGGTCCCTGCTGGTTAGTGCACTAATGGGACTTATTAGCACGCTACCTGTAGTTAGCGCGCTAATGATGTCACCTAGCGCACTAATCAATCTCTGGCAGCTTTTTCAAAACCTTATACCTTGGCTTTAATTTGAACCAATGATTGATTTTAGGCCCTTGGATCAAGATAATAGTCATAAACTGTTAAATAAGTTTGGAAACCATTAACAAACCACTTAGAACATACTATTATCCTCTCAAGCTCAAAAACTCACTAGTGTCCAGGTTTTCATATTGATTTGACTAGATTTTTGTGTTTGATCACTTGCAGTCGTTTGAGGCTACTGAATCATCCTCGAAACCAGTGTCACTGAGGTGTTCTAAGGCTTGTAACCAATTCTCATAATTGATTAGAAGTACTCTCATTTAGGATTGTAAGAAAGCTTGATTTCCTAGCACTTGTGCTTAAATTACATCTTTTATTGTGATTGTTGTATGGGAATCATTTGTTATGTTCTTGGACACATTTTTCTTAGATTTTATGCTTAAAATTTGTTTTCTAAACTTTAAGACCGATTCGAACAAGAGTTAGACCCTAAACTTGATTTTTATAAAAACTACTAGTTCATCTGATTTGAAATCGCCTTTATTCTCATCGAATTGGTTTGATAATTTTTGTGATTGAGATTGGTACAAAATCAATAGCATACTTAATATCATATTTATATTCATACTTGCATGCATTAAAGTTGTTAGGATCTAGGTGGCTTGTGAGTAATTGAACTTTTTGCCGCTTTACTTTGTAAAGCCCATTTTTATTATATACATATATTTCTTTGTGAGTGGCTAATTGTAAGACTTAGTGTGATCTCAGTCCAGGGAAAACCTAGTTGAGGCTAGGCATAAATTCTAGTTGAGGTTAGGTAGGAAGTCCTAATTTGTAATTAGGCATTCTAGGCTTATATGCTTAGGTCGTAACACTTATTGTTAATATAAGTGGGGGGTTGAAAATCCTAACTGGGGAGGTTAGTTAATGGATGTAAATTGGTTGGATCGAACCATTATAAATCTTGTATCTCTTTTTCATCTCTTCTACCTCCCCCACCATTGCATTGCATCTATACTTGGTAATTGTGTTTGCATTAAGCATCGTTGATCATTGAAATGTTTTAAAAAGGTGATAACCTCTCAGTACACCCAATTCACCCCCTCTTGGGTATGATTTCAATTGGTATAAGAGCAGGTTATTGCTCAAAGTCTTACTAACATATCTTCAAATTTTTTCTTGCAAGGATGCAAACTTTAGATCCAGCTCACTTTAGGGAAGGCAACTAATTGAGTACGCTTATGTATTTTGATGGAACAAACTATGTTTATTGGAAAGTGAGGATGAAGTTCTACATAAGATCATAAAGTAGGCATTTATGAGATTCAATCCAAAATGGGTACAGTCCATCGAATAAGCTTACAAAGGACTACACCTCCGAGGTGACAAGGATTCAACTTTCAAATGATCAAGCTATGAATCATTTGTTTTGTGCACTACGTAAGAATGAGTTCAATCAGGTTAGTCAATGTCAAACGACCAAGGAAGTATGTGAGAAGCTTGAAGTACACTACGAGGGTACAATTCAAGTGAAGAAGATCAAATTGAGGATTCTTGAGGAGCATTATGAAACCTTCTGAGTTGGCTCCGATGAAGACATAGCTACCACCATCACTCGCTTCACTAATCTCTTGAATGAAATCAATAATCTTGGAAAGAACTATAATCAAGAGACTTTAGTGTACAAGTTCCTTAGAGACTTACCTAAGAAATGGGATGCAAAAAAGTATGCCATCCAATCGGCGCAAAATCTTGCAAATTAAATCTTTGATGCCCTATGTGGATAATTGATGCTTTATGAGTTTGAGTTAAATGATCGAGCAAGATTGGAAGCACTTGGTGGTGGTTCTAAGAAAAACTCAAAGAAGGGGATTGCTTTGAAGGCTAATAATCCACCGACGAAATTGAAAGCTCCCACTCCATCGATTGAGATAATTGAGGATGCGAAATCTAGTGATGAAAATGATCTTGTGGAGAAAGTAGCCATGCTTTCTAGAAAGCTCCACAAGACAATGTACAAGCGTGACAAGTACAAGAAAAAGTTTAAGGGTGAAAGCAAAGGAGGAAAATTAAGTGAGGTAGTTCATTTTGGGTTTGGTAAATCGGGCCACATGAAGGATGATTGTAAGTCCAAAAAAGTTATGGACAAGAGGAAAGACAAGAAGAGCTTCAAGGCAACATGGGATGATTCATCTTCATTAAGCTTCGACTCCGAAGTCGAAAAATGAGAAGGCTATACTTTGTCTCATGGCACAAAGTGAGGTAAGTTCTAATGCTTTAAATTTTGATGATGATGATGATGACTTGGACGACTTGCCTAGTCTTGATGAGCTTAGGAAATAGTTAAAAAAAGAGGTCAAAAAGATCAAACAACATAAAAGAGGTTGACCATAGCAATTTGTGAAATAGAGTCATGAAACGAGACCATTAGTAACCTCCAAAATGATTTGAATGAGGTCATAACGACAAGTGATGCCTTAGAGAAAGAGGTTGAGGACTTGACCAATATGGTTACCAAGTTCACTAATGGTAGGGATATGTTTGATATGATGTTGGGAGCACAATGACGTGCATTCAACAAAAGAGGCATAGGATATGGAGAAAATTTATTGAGTTACAAGAAATTGTTAAATGATGCCCATAGATGCTCTAAGTGCAATAGGTCTCATTAGGTTGGGAAATGTGTCTTGAAAAAGACCAACATGGATAGACAATTATGGGTAGTTAAGAATGTTTATGATACTAAATTTTTTAGACCAAAGGAGTTTGGGTACCAAAATCTAGTGTCTTTCACATTGTGTAGGATGCGAGGAGGAGCACTCCGTGGTACTTGGATACTGGGTGCTCAAGACACATGACTGGAGATGCAAGCCAATTCATTGAGCTAAAGTGGCATGATGGTGGAAAGGTCACATTTGGTGATAATAACAAAGGAAAGGTCATAGACCTTGGTACCATGGGTAACAATTCTCTATCCATCACAAGTGTTTATTTTATTGATAGTTTGAAACATAATTTGCTTAGCATTAGTCAATTGTTTGACAAAGGCTTTCATGTCATGTTTGAATAATCAAAATACATTGTTAGAAATGAGAAGCATGAAATCTTGTTCATTGCATATAGAGATAAGAATGTCTATGCTGTTGACTTTGATGACATGCATATGCAAAATGTTTTCATGTTTGAGTGCTCAAAATAAATTTGATACATGGTTGTGGCACCGTAGACTAAGACATTCCAGTATGGAAAATTTATCAAAATTGACCAAACATGATTTAGTTAAAGGTCTTCCTAAATGTACATAAAAGAAAGACAAGGAATGTGAACCTTGTATTTTTAGAAAACAAGTGAAATCGTCATTCAAGACGAAAGTAGCTAGTGACGTAACTAGAGCATTAGAACTAATCCACATGGATTTATTCGGACCTACCATAACAAAAAATCTAGGGGCAAATCATATTGCTTTGTTATTGTAGATGATTTCACTAGATATACATGGGTGCAGTTTCTAGCACATAAGCATGAAGTTTTCGAAGTGTTTGTCAAATTTTGTGCATTAGTTGAAAATGAGAAAGGTTACAAAATCACTATCATTCGAAGTGATAGGGTTTCGAAGTGATAGGGTTGGTGAGTTTGACAATAATAATTTAGAGGCGTTTAGTGCTAGACAATGGTATACACAACAACTATCCTCTCCAAGAACACCATAACAAAACAGAGTGGTTGAAAAGAAAAACGACCCTCCAAGAAATGTGTAGGACTATGCTAAATGAGTACAACATAGCTAAGCATTTTCGGGCCGAAGCCATTAACACGACATGCTATGTTTTCAATAGAATAAATGTTCGAAAACAAGTGAACAAAACCCCATATGAGCTATGGAAATGTCGAAAGCCTAACATTAGTTACTTCTTGGTGTTTGGTTGTACTTGCTGGCTTAAAAGATAAGGATTATTTGGACAAGTTTGACCCAAAGTCAAATCTATGCACCTTCATAGGATATTCCATTTATAATAAGGCATATAGAATGTTGAATAGATCAAGCAAGACTATAGAGGAGTCAATCCATGTCATGTTTGATGAGATAGATCCTAAAGTGCAATTGATGCCAGGGATGCAAATGGGTAGGGTAGGAGATGGGGACCTCATTCTCATACCCATACCCACTAAATTTTTTTTATCCATACCCATCTGGGGATGAATTCTCATACCCATCCCCATAACCATCAAATTCCTATGGGTATGGGGAATCCCTATGGGTAAAATGTTTTACCCATTTCATTACCCATTAAGGATCCCCATGAAAATTTTCATGGGGTTTTTGCGGGGATGGAGAATCCCCGTGAGAAATTTTTTTTCCCATTCCATTCCCTAATAAAGATCCCCACGGGGATTTTCAATAAAAGATTGTAACAAATAAGATGTCAAATATACATACATAACAACACAATTGTTGAAATTCCAACAAAAAAATAACATATCATGCAATAAAAATTTTAAATACTAAGTGCTAACACTTATAATTAAATTTCTACAAAATCATTGTCATATACAAAACGAAAAGTTCAAATCAAAATATTCCTTAAAGTCACTATCACTTTAAACCATAAAGTTATCAACTTTTTTCAATACTTTTAATTCTAAAATTCTAAAATATAAATATAGTTGCAAACAATTTGAAACAAAACATATAGTTATTAATTAACCTGATAAATTAAAATTATAAATTTCATTAATAAGTTTTTTGTTATATGTATGAGTGTTTCAGAGTGGAAACTATGTAATATTATGTAATATTTATATATAAACATCATATGGATATATATAAATAATAAATATTATATGGTATGTAAATAGATATATAGGGATCCCCATGGGTAGATGGGTATCTCCTTTGGTATCCCCTTGGGGATTAACTTAGGGGATCACCCCGTGGGGATCCCCAATGGGGATCCCCGTGGATATATTTTATCATCCATATCCATACCCATACCCATACCCATGTGGGTATGAGTTTTTGTACCCATCTTCACCCCCGTCCCCATTTAAAACCCCATACCCGTACCAATTAGGCTAAATCCCCATCACCTATGGGTATTTCCTTACCCATTTGCATCCCTAATTAATGCACACCTTAGAGAAAATAAGACTTGATAATAATGATGATATCATTCAAGCTCGAGAATCTAATGGTAAAGAAGTTGGAGTGAGAATGAACACCAAAGTTAGTGTACCGAAGAACTCAAGAATTCTTGTAGGACATAATTGTCAACAAATCCTATGTGATCCAAACAAGGGCATAACCACTAGATCATCACTAAATCGGGATGATAGGCACATTATATTTGTGTCACAAGCCGAGCCCACTAAGATATATGATGCCTTAGGTGATGATTTTGAATCATGGCCATGCAAGAGGAGTTATGTCATTTTGTAAGAAAAAAGGTGTGGACCTTAGTGCCTAGACTTAAAAACCATACCATCATAGGCACCAAATGGGTTTTTAGAATAAAAAAGAATGAGAAGGGTGATGTAGTGAGAAACAAGGCTAGGTTGGTTGCACAAGGCTATAATCAAGAGGAAGGCATTGATTATGAAGAAGCCTTTACACCAATAGCAAGACTAGAATCAATTTGAATGTTGCTAGCTTATGCTATCTATAATAGGTCCTTACTATACCAAATTGACGTTAAAAGTGCCTTTTGAATAGCTTTATCAATGAAGATGTATATGTAGAACAACCACCGGGGTCTGAAGACCATGATCATCCAAACCATGTTTATCGTCTTCAAAAAACCTTGTATGGATTGAGGCAAGCTCTTAGAGCTTAGTATGATAGGCTAAGTGCATTTCTTCTTGACAAATGGTTAAAAAAAGACTAGATCCCACCTTGTTCATTTTTATCAAAAAATGTGATATGCTCCTTGTTCAAATTTATGTTGATAATACCATCTTTGGTTCATCAAATACATGTCTATGTGTTGAATTTTCATCTTTGATGACCAATGAATTTGAAATGTGCATGATGGGTGACCTAACATATTTCTTAGGTTTTTGGTTTGCAAATCAAGCAATATAAGCACAAGATTTTCATCAATCAAGTGAAGTATATGAGGGACATGTTTAGGAAATTAAAATTTGACAATTTGAAGGCATGTGACACTCCTAGTAGTTCCACCGTCAAAATGCACAAAGACCAATTAGGAAAGCTCATATAACCTAAGCTATATCGTGGCATGATAGGAAGTCCTCTCTACTTGACTACTAGTATACCCAATATTATGTTTAGTGTGTGTCTATGTGCTAGTTTCCAATCTGAGCCCAAGGAATCACATTTAAAATATGTCAAGCGTATATTTTGATATTTAAGTGGAACACAAGACTTGTGATTGTGGTTCAACAAAGCCAAAAGTTTTGAACTTAGAAGTTTTATTGATTCCGACTATGCAGGGAGTCTAGTAGATAGGAAAAACAAATCAGGGTTTTGTCATTTGCTAGGAAATCTATTAATCTCATGGTTTAGAAAAAAGCAAAGCTCCATTGAATTATCCACCGCCGAAGCTGAATATGTAGCTGTCGAAAGTTATTGTGGTCATATATTATACATGAAGCAATAACTTGAGGATTATTAAAAAATTTCAGAGAGCAATTAGCGCGCTAGGTCTTCACAGTTAGCGCGCAAGGTTTGCACAGTTAGCGCGCTAAGTCCATCTTAGTAGTGTACTAGGTCACCATATTGGCGCGCTAGGCAGTCTGCACTCAGGACAGATATGACAAACCCAGTCCTTACAAATTGTGCCTCGCCCAACCTAAGCCTATGTGGACCCCCGAGCCACCCTAGCAAGGTCAACGTAGACCTAGTAAGCCTTCCTTTCCATTATTATAAGTTATTTGGTGATTTAAAGTTGAATCGTTGTAATTTGCAAGTTTAATAATTTAATAGCGGGAGCAAAACTTAAACAAATTTAAACAGTTCAAAGATATATAGAGTCGGACATCCTAATTGTGTGAAACCATGTAGTGTATAGATAACATGCATGTATATGGTGACAGTAAGAGATAAATCATGAATATACATATATTAGTGTCGCTCAAATCCCATAAATATCCCTAAATGTTATAAAAACAATCATATACATAAATCTACAATACAAAATTGCAAAAACATATAAGTAAACAAGAGGAGAAGTCGCTCTGAGAGTCTTCAAAGGAAGTCACCAATCACCGGCCCCTTGCTCTTGCTCCTCTGTGGATCTATAATTATCACCAAAGGAGATAATTCTAGTGAGTAAAGCCAGTAGAGTCTCAATCACTATTCATAAATTTAAATAAATAAGTCTAAGTATCATGCGGAAATTTAAAAGGCAGAAAAGTAAATGAAAGTGCATGATAAATGGACTAGAAAATAGTAACAACGAATAAAGAGTGTCCATAAGTCAAGGGAAGGCATCTAAGTGGTCTAAATCCATCGAGAGCGGCTGCTACCACTTGACTTCCTAGAGCCGCGACTCTCCAAGTCGACAAGCTCAGTTAAGTGTAGCATGGGGGCATCAACGGTGCCTCGAATACCTCGCACACGTCTACTTCCTATGATCCAGTACTCGGGGTGAGGTCACGTTTGTCCATCTAGCACCAAACCCATGAGTATTTTGCTGATACACTCAAGCCTTAGACACTCAACGATATAGAATAGAGTCCTAGTAAATGATATAACAAGAAATAAATTCAAGAAAATGCTAAGAACTGGAATTGATCCTCTAACTGGTTTACTTACCTTTGATCATTGCTAACACGCGCTCTCATAGCTCCAACACGCATTCCAATCAACTCCTTGATGCCTGAATTTAAGTAGCTAGGTACCTGGTGTCCATTTTGATTGGTTATATAGGTGTTAGAGTCATTAAGTTGCATTTAGCATCATTGTTGCTAATGTAGTTTAATTGTAATATAACTTGCACTTTTGTAATTTTTAGACTTTTGTGATATGGTATTTTGCTATTAAGGGTTCTTATTATGTGAGCATTTTAACTTGATACATCGGCGCTAAAAAATCCAATTTAGAGACCTAAAAACCATTCCAAGTCAATTAATGGTCTAATGGCTCCTTTTATTCAGTTCAAGTCCTCATTGGACACTTTCCTCGGCCAAAAGTGTCCAGACTTATTTAATATTGTTTGGCACACTTTAATAATTATTTTTTTGGTGTTATTAAACTATTTAGGATCATTAGAAACCATTTCAAGTTGGTTTAAAGCATTAGTTTGCAAAACAATCCCTTAGGGACTTTAAAATAATTACTTGAAAGTTAGTTTTCCTACAGCTTGACAAATGGCTTAAAAATAAATAAAATTTCCTAAGATTCTCGAGGTTGGTTCTGTGAAGTTCAAAAACTCTAAACCAAGGATGTTAAGCAAACAAATCTCATTAATATGATCAATGACCAAATTTGAGACTCTAAGTAAAACTTTAAGTCCTTATTTGTAAATTTCATTCTCTTTTTGGAAACATGACTTGATGACTAAGTTAGACATGCCAAAAAATTGAGAAACTCAGTGAAAACCTTTACTATGATCCATTAACAGATTCTGAAAATTTTGGTTTAATTCTGACATCATTTGATGCCCGGAACACCTTAAGTCAAAAATTAGCTCATCAAGTGAGTAAATTTCATCTATTTCAAAACCCATTTGAAAAACCATTCAAAACTCCTCGAAAAATTATGAAAATTAGTGGACAACTTTCCTACGATATAAATATATGACTTGAAATGTTTGGTCTAACTCCACCATCGTTTATTGCCCGGGATGTACTCAAACAAAATTAAGCTTAATTAGGAAATCACCTTTTTCCTATTTCAAAACCATTTTCGAAAGCTATTCAAAACTCATCGGAATCTCTTGAGAATCTTAGGGAATTAAATTTGTAGTATGTTATTGTTCTTTGCAAATTTCAGTGACTTTTAGACTATTATAGGTCCCTGAAAAAGGTCCTAAAAGTTCGCTAAAAATTTACCCAAAACAGTCCCTTTCTTTTAGATGGCATTTTATCGAACACTTGAGATGCAACCTCTTGAACTTTACATTGATTTAATCTGCACAAGTTCTATCCATAATTAACAAATCCATTTAAATCACCCAAATAGGAGTAAAATCTTAATCATTAGACATCTAGAATACAAGAAATCAACCCATCGTTAATTTAAACTCATCCCATTATCATCATCATGAACACCAAAAACATGAAATATGAATTCATTCCAATTCTTTCCAGCACTACGAACCAACTTGAGATACTCCTATAGAAGTAAAAATCCAAGCATAATACCTCCATTTACTAACAAATTATTCTATGCATGATTCAATGCTAAAAACCCTAAATTTAGACATAAACGCATTGAGTTTTCGATAATTTATGGACACCATTACTTGGGTCTTTCAAGAGCTTGAAACCAATATCTCACTAAGAGATGGGGAGTAAAACTCCTAAAAATTTAGCTCACTATGAATCTAAGAAAACACCCAATCTTAACATGAAAAATGAGGAGTAAGGGTTAACTTGGTTTGATTTCTTCTCCACCTAGCTTAGGAATCTTCATTTCTCTACAATCTCCTTTTGATTTCTATATTCACCAAGTTTCACATTCTCAATTGGGCTAGATTTTTTTTTGTTTCTTGAATTGCATGTGCACTCAAATGAGTTAAGTAATCTCATCCTCAATCACTTCCTAATCCCTATAACATCTAAGGCCCTTATTTAGTTCAGCCCTACACTTAATTGACACCATTTTAACTCATCTTGCCTAGTAGGATACTTCCTAGGATCATCTCAAGAAGGATCAAAGGCCACACTAAATCATTCCCAACTATAGGCTTATGTAATTTCTTAGTTTTATTTAGATAAGCTTAGGCACATTAACTCAATTGAATAGTTTATTAATGACTTATCATTATGTATTAATCCCATACTAGTTCCCGACTACCTGATACCTGGTGCCTTGTGCCTCGGCATGCATCTCGAGGCACGCCGGGTCCATATTTGTCCTATTGGCATTTTATCTGATTTGGTCAAGCTTGTTAATTACTTAGCTTAGTATTTCGTTATATAAATTGGTAATTTGTACATCTAAACTATTCCGTTCTAAATAGCCCTGTACCAGCGTCACACGCATCTTGAGGAGTCATTTCACCCATTTCAATGCAACCAGACCAATAATTTAATGAAACTTGACATTTCTTAAGTATAAAATAGGTATTACATATACCACACATAAATAATATATCTCAGTGTCGACTCCTGAGGATTGACTACGTTCGCCACGTCAGGTTGGGTCTATGTCTCTGTCCTGAAATTGACACGTCGCACGAGTTAAAATTTTTGGGTCGTTACAACTATCCCAACTAATTATAATTTCATCCTCAAAATTGAATAAACTTAAGTAAATACTTACTGGAATGTAGAATTTGTATGGGAAGTGCTCGCACATATAAGACTCCAACTCCTAGGTCAGCTCCTCGTCCCCGTGATGCTGCCACTTGACGAGGACCGACGAGATGTCCTTGTTTCTCAGTCTCTTCACCTGACAGTCAGATATATGAATAGGTGGCTCCTCATAAATGATGTCCTTTCTCAAGTCTATCTGACTCAGATCTACTATCGGCCATCTACCCCCTCTCGACCTATCCACTCGGAGCATTGATATATGAAAAACTGGGTGGATCTTAGTTAACTGAGGCGATAACTCGACTCATAAGCGACCTATTCTCTTCTTCACTTTGAATTGACCAATGAACATTTCCTTTTAGTTCAAATCTCGTGTGACCTTTCAGAGGTAAGACCTTCAAATAAACGTAGGTCCCCTCATCATACTCTAACCTACCGTGGTACTTATTGTAGTACTACTTTTGCCTCTTTTACGCAACTTTCAAATGTAGTCTGTGAAGCGGCCCCACGCCCCAAGGTCGCCAGGTGGGTGCTGTTCCTCGCCTTGTGGGCCGCGCTGCATCATCCACATCACTGACCTATAGGGTCCCGCGCTCCGCTGGCGTCGCTTGTCACGCCTGCATTCTCAGTGTGCTTGCTAACTTGTCGTATTGTTACTATATAAAATGTAAACTAGTCATGTTTATTTCCTTTTTAAGTCCTGTATATTTAGGGTTTATAGTCTTTTATTTTCGAACTTTGCGAATTATACATATGGCTTATGTTTTAATCACTTGCAATTAATAATCAGTAAAATAACAGCGAAAGTCTTAAATTGACATAGAAACATGAAATATACATATATATATATTGCGTATCATAAAGCATAAATCCTAATGTGGAAAACCAGGAAATAGAGTACTCTGTATATATGGCGATATGATAACCAAAAGATAAGCATATATACATGTACAATGCCTCTCTAGTCTCCCTGATACCAAAAATAAATAAAAATATCAAAAAGCTAAACACGTATAAGAGTGTCCTGGATAGTAGGTGATCAGAGATAGTCGCCTTGGATCCCCTTGCCCCTGTTCGTACTAGGATATGCACTCAGCCATAACAAGAAAATAGATGACTAGTCTTGTGAGTAAAATCCCAAGGAAATTCACTGAGCATTTAAGTAAATAAGAAGCCAAAGAAAATGTTAAATAAACATGCGGAAATGAAACAAACAACTGTAAATGGATCATCGCATGCAAACATAATAAGTGGATAAACAAAAGTATGTGCTTGTCCCGGTCAGACTAGACTGTACTTTGGATCTCCAAGATCCCTTTAGTTGGTGCATCCACTACTCTTTCACCTGGTTCTTTGCGGTGATCGGCCTAAACCTATGCTTCACTGACATGTGCACTAGTCAGCATCAAGGATCACAATTCACTGAAGGCTTAGTCACACGTGCTACCGCTTAGCGTGCCATAAACACACAACGAATATACAGGTGGAAATTACCTCAACCAACCATAAAAAAATATTATGGAACAGAATGGTATGCAAGAGTGGACAGAAGCAATATAAAAACAATAATTAAATACTTAAGTGATGTCCCTATGGGTTTCTCAAATCTAAAACACGTGCTCCGACTTCCCGGACTCTTGAATTCGATCCCGCCTAGCTCTTGGTACCAACGGTCCCCTTAGTCCCCTGAAGTCCAAATATATCATTTAATTGACTTATAGCCACAATAAGTTAAATTACTAATATTAAACTAAAAATTAGAATTTTATTCAAATTTTTAGTTGTGGCACATTTCTAGAGTTATACTAGGGTGCCAAACACTAGATAAATTCTCTAAATGAAATGTTCTACCTTTTCTGAATTTGTTTTTATATTTTTTCTAATTGTTTTGCATTTTTTTGTAATTTTTATATATTTTTCTATAATTTATTATATTTATTTTGTATTTAATTTGGAACCACGTGGACGCGACATAAGAGGAGTAACCATTGTAGATCTTGGACCGTAACATACAGACTCTGTGGAATAGAGAGATCCCTCGAGTATTGGTTCGTTGGCAGCATCACGGGACTGAGGGACTCACCTTGGAGCTCAAATATACTATGCGAGAGCATTATCCTCAATTAATCCACGGTACGATAATTTAGTTTTACCTAAATTTTGGGACAAGAATTTCCCTAGTTGGGAAAAATTGTAATGGTCTATTTTATTAATGCCGATATTAATTACTTATTTACAGATTAGGACGTCACCTCAGACCCACATGGACGCCGCAGATAGGCTAGGGGCATGCCTTATTAGGTACTAGTTATATATTGTCTGATTGGTTGCTTTTATTGCGGTGTATAACATTTAATATAGCATAAATCATCACATGCTTGTAAATATCATGCTATGTTGAGTGAGATGGTGTGACCGGTAATCGCTTCGTAAAACGTGTTGACGCGGGTATCGAATAGGCGTAATACGAGTATATTAATTTTCTAATACTAACTTGTATAAAATGGCAAAAAATCAAGGTAAATATGGCATAAAAGCGAAGAATCAAACTTTAGGCAAAGTCAATATAATTGAGTACATCAAGTATTGGCATGCCTCGAGATGTGTGCCAAGACGCTAGGCATTGACTGTCGAGTAGTTGAGAGTGAATGAGACCACAATTGTGTTAATTATGCATCAAATGTATTAACTATATTATTGTTGTACCTAAGTTGACTATTTAAAAAGAATTAATTTGATTTGCCTATAGGTTGATCAAATTAAATAAAAGCCATTAATAGGCACTAGAATGATCCTAGAATATGTAATACTAGGTTGTTTAGTATCTCAATGAAGTCATTAATTTTTGTGTGATAGCCTTAACAAGGACCACAAGGTCGTCCTTATGATACGTATACAGAATTGATTCCAACCCAACATATAAAAACTATAGTTAGTGGTTTTTCTCTAAACTACCCACTCACAAATTCACATATCATGCAAAAGGAGAATTTTCCAGAGCTCTAGAAGAGATTTTGAGGACTGAAGATCATTCATTTGGAGATGGATTTCAAGAGTTATTAGGAGAACAATCAAGGTAATCCACTCCCTTACAATTCAATTTCATATTCTTCAATTTGGGTGTGTGTCCATGAAAATGAGTTTAAAATTTGGAGTTTTAATGTGATTTTAATGTTGTTGTTATTATTATTGTTGTTGGGTTGCTAGGGATGAGGAAGAAGATTGGAGAAAGATTGAAAAAAAAAAAAAAAAAAAAAATTTGGAGGGCAGAGACCCATTTCCTCTTTGTAGGAGACGAAATAAGGGGGAAGCACGCATGCACGTGCGTTGCGTGTGACCCTAGGCTAGGTCGGCCTAAGCCCAGCTAAGTTGGGCCGAACCGGGCCTGGTTCAAGCGGGCCTAACCCTCATTAAATAATAAAAATGATTTAAAAATTAAATTAAATACTAAATAAAAATAATGAATTATTGAAAATAGATAAAAATTACATAAAATTTATGACAAATCCAATAAAATCAGGAAAAAATATATGGAATTTGGAAAAGGTAGTAGATATGTCTCCTCAAGTTGTCTTATGCACGATAGAGTGTATAGAGGCAGAGCCGCCAGGCGGGTGCTGCTCCTCGCCCTGTGGGCCCCACTGCACCGTCCACTTTACTGACCCATAGGGTCCCGCGCTCCGCTGGCGTCGCTTGTCACGCCTGCACTCTTAGTGTGCATGCTAACTTGCCGTATTATAGGAAAATAGATAAAAAATACAGAAAACCCAAAAATTCAGAGAAAATAGTAGAAATTTGGGAAAAGGTAGAACATTTGACTTCGAGGATTTCTCGGGTATTTGGCACTCTGGTATAACTCAAAAAATGTGCCACAACTATAAATTTGAATAAAATTCTAATTTTTAGTTTAATATTAGTAATTTAACTTAATGTGACTATAAGTCAATTAAAATGATACATTTGGACTTCAGGGGACTAAGGGGACCGTAGCTCAAGTACTGAGAGCTAGGCGGGGTCGGATTCAGGAGTCTGGGAAGTCGGAGTGCGTGTTAGAGGTTTGTAAAACCCATAAGGACATCACTTGAGTATTTAATTGTTTTTTTATATTTCTTCCGTCCATTATTGCATACCATTCTATTCCACACTATTTTGGATGGTTAGTTGAGGTTACTCCTACCGGTATATTCGTTGTGTATTTATGGCACGCTAGACTGTATCACGTGTGACCAAGCCCTCGATGAATTGTGATCCGAGCTGCTGACTGGTGCATGTGTCGGTGAAACGTAGGTTTAGGCTAATCGCTTCGAGGAACCAGGTGAAAGAGTAGTGGGGGCACTCATTGAAGGGATCATGGGGATCCGAAGTACAATATAGTCTGAGCGGGATGAGCACACACTTTTGTTTATCCACTTGTTATGTATGCATTGAATGATCCATTTATAATTGTATGTTTCTTTTCCGCATGTTTATTTAACATTTTCTTTGGCTTCTTATTTAGTTAAATGCTTAGTGAATTTCTTTGAGATTTTACTCACTGGACTCGTCATTTATTTTGTGTGATGGCCGAGTGCAGATCCTAGTACGAGCAGGGGAAAGGGGATCCTAGGCAACTATCTTTGATCGCTTACTGTGTAGGACACTCTCGTATGTATTTAGCTTTTTAATATTTTAATTTATTTTGGGTATTAGGGAGACTAGAAAGACATTGTACATGATATGCTTATCTTTTGGTTATCACGTCGCCTCATATACAAAGTACTCTATTTCCTGGTTTTCCACGTCAGGATTTATGCTTTATGATACGCTATATATATATATATATATATATTTCATGCTTCTATGTCAATTTAAGACTTCAGCTGCTAATTTACTGCTTATTAATTGCAAGTGATTAAAACACAAGCCATATTTATAATTCGCAAAGTTCGAAAATAAAAGACTATAAAACCTAAATATACACGACTTAATAAGGAAATATACATAACTAGTTTGCAATTTATATAGTAACAACACGACAAGTTAGAACGCACACCGAGAATGCAGGCGTGATAAGCAACGACTAGAGCGCGAGACCCTACGAGTCGGTGACGTGGACGGTGCAGCAGGGCCCACAGTGCGAGGAGCAACACCCCCCTGGCGGCCTTGGGGTGTGGGGCTGCCTATTGCCCCTCAATAGTAGATATGCCCACTCCTCGAGGTCGCTAGGTGTTTACTCCTCCTTGCGCTGTAGGCCCCACTGCACCGTCCACGTCAATGACCAGTAGGGGTCCCGCGCTCCGCTGGCGTCGCTTGTCATGCCTGCTTTCTCGGTGTGCGTGCTAACTTGTCATGTTATTACTATATAAATTGTAAACTAGTAATGTATATTTCCTTGTAAAGTCATTCATATTTAGGATTCAGGGTTTATACTGTTTTATTTTCGAACTTTGTGAATTATACATATGGCATGTGTTTCAATCACTTGCAATTATGAGCAGTAAATTAACAGCGGTAGTCTTAAACTGATATAAAATCATGATATATATATATTGCTTATAATAAAGCATAAATCTTAATGTGATTCTCGTGCTCCACATGAGTCCTACTGTAAATAAAGATTTTGTCGATAAAGACAATGACGTATTGGTCCAAGTATGGTCTTAAGACCATGTGCATCAAACCCGTGAAGATCGCCGGGGCATTAGTTAGCACAAAAAGCATTACTGTAAACTCATACAACCCATATCTCGTACTGAAAGCAGTCTTCTTGATGTCCTCTTCTCGAATCCTCATGATAACTTGAACGCATATCAATATTCGAGAAGAACTTGACGCATACCAACTGATCGAACAGATTGTCAATCTTGGGGAGTGGGTAATTGTTCCTGACTGTCACATGATTTAACTACCTACAGTCTACACACATCCTCATAGGACCATCATTTTTCTTCACAAATAACATTAGAGCTCCCCAAGGGGACATACTAGGGTGGATGAAACCCTTTTGTGATAGATCCTCAAGCTGTCTCCTCACCTCCTCCTGCTCGGACGCCAACATCCTATAAGGTCCACTAAAAACCAGTTGCGTCCCTGGTAAAAGCTCGATAGTAAACTTGACCTGTGTAAGTGGTGGTAATCCTGGTAAATCATCTACAAACACATTAGGAAACTCTCTAACCACTAGAACATCCTTAATTTTGATCTCTGTCCTCAGCTTCGGCTCAACCACTGCAGCAAACGCCTCCATCTCATGAGTCGTAGCTAGTCAACCTCTAGTAATGGGTAGTGCAGTCATGACTCCGATAAATGTGAACTATGGAATCCTCAAAACATTAATTATGACGGTCTTTTTGAAGCAATCCAAATGTGTATGATACGCCGCCAACCAGTCCATCTCCAAAAGTGTGTTAAACTCGAGGTACTCTAGGACTTGTAAGTCTATCAGCAATTGATGCCCCTCTACTTCCATCGTTTAGCCTCGACATATCTGGTTAAGGTATATCTTATCCCTAATAGCTGTACTGAGGACAAGGTGTTTGTCTAGCGTGTGTGATGCTAACCTTAACTCTCATACTATGTGTCCAACTATAAATGAAAATGTACTACCAGAATTTATCATAACATGCATCGATCCACCCATAATAGATAAAATACCCTCAACGAGTTGTCTAGTGACATATTTGTCTGGCTGCGTGATTGCATGTGCTCTTTCCCTAGCATGACCCTGTTGTGCTACTGGTAATGCCGGTGGTGCCCCGCAATCATCGTTCAGGTGCCCTCTCAAACCATAATGATGAGATCGACATTTCTTTTGCTTCCCAACCTCTGTGTCTCCGGGTCCTTGACCCTGACCCTGATATCTCTGACCCTGTCACGACTTCCCTGATCTCTATCCTGATGATACTACTAAGGCTGCTGTCCACGCTGCGAGGATGGTGCAGGTGTAATGGCATGAATCAGCTTCTGTCCTCATATCTAAAACTATCTCCCTGCTGGTCATCACTGCGGTCCTTGCCCTGCCGTTTGTTATCCCGACAGAAATCCATGTTAGACCTATCCCTTTGTCTCTTTGGCCTCCTGTCAGGTTGAGAACTCTGCGTTGTATTCCTCTTAAACTGTCCTATACTAGTACTCGCCTATCGCCCTCTGTAGTAGATATGTCTCGTGGGTAAGGGCTCGATTGTACATATCTTGTAATGTGTGGGCCCCAATCGACACGATCGCACTGGCGATGACCTGCACTTATCCCCAAACAAAGTAATAAATCGTAACCGCTCCGTCTCGAAAACATTCATGGCAAACTATATTAGATACTGATACCTCTCCATATACTATAGTACTAATTAGTTACTCTGCCTCAGGGCTAAGAAATCCTCTCTCAAACGTAACTAGACCTCTATGGGGATATACTCATCGTAGAACACCTGTTTGAATTGTGCCCATATCGCCGCTCGAGTGAGTATCATAGTAAGTAGTCCACCATATAGCTGCGGCTCCTCGAAAACATGACCTAGATACCCGCACCTGTATACACTCCTTGACTCTCAACAGCTTGTGTAGCCGCTGATGTGAAAGTAACTATCTCCCAGTCGCCATTGGGTCACCACCTCCGTAGAAATAACCATGCTGAAAGCGAATAAAATCCTTGATAAACTTCACATCAGGCGTCAATATGAACTTAGAAGTAGTGGATGTAGTAGCTGTCACTGTGGTCATCGATGTCGGAGTAGGAGTTAGTGTCTTAACTGGTGTGACAACCGATATTATAATTGCTATAACCCTCTTATTAAGTGCCTTAGGAACCGTAGGAGTAGTAGCCTGAATAGGCATCTGCTGGACACCAAGGCGATGACTGTCTGTGTGGCAGGAACGCAATTATGGCGATAGCAACAATTGGCACTATATGAGTCCTCAATAACCGTAAGATTTTTGCTAACTAAGGGTCATGTGCCGCGAGACAATCTTCGACTTTTTGTGTAGTGGCAGTAGTAGTGGCCCTTATCAGATCGCTAGTCTGACCATTTAGTGCTGGAGTAGTAGACTGTCCATTCATCATGATATGCATTGATAAGCATGCGCCGAATTAGCCTTGGTATATATATGCGTATAATAATGATATACAATAAAAACATAACACGAATATAACCACTAACTCTACCCGCCTCACAATCACTTTCTAACAAAGGTTATAAGGTAAGTACATCGAGTTTCTACATCTAAGGTCTATTTATTAAATTTTATGCTCTTTTGTTATTTCCCTATGTTCCTTGAACCATTGCTCTAATACCAACTTATCAGCGTCGAGAGCAGCCTCAACAATATCATCAGGATAGGGATTAGGGAGGCGATGACAAGGGTTAGATAGACTAGGGTCAAGGTTAGAGATCCGGAGATAGGCAGGATGGGAGGTAGGAGAAACGTCGATGTCACCGTAGTGGTCAGAGAGGGTACCTAATGGCTAACTGCAGGGCACCACCGGCATTACCAGAAGCACAGCAGGGTCAGTCTAGGGAGAGAGCACATGAAGTCGCGCAGCTAGATAAAGATTCAACTAGACAGCTCATTGAGGGTATGCTATATATTATGGGTGGACTGATGTATGTTATGATAGATTCTGGTAGTACATTGTCATTTATTGGTGGACGCATGGTAGGTGAGTTAGGGTTAGCATCACATACGCTAGACACACACCTTGTCCTTAGTATAGTCGCTGAG
The DNA here is from genome assembly GCA_039657325.1 of Stephania cephalantha. Lineage (NCBI taxonomy): Eukaryota > Viridiplantae > Streptophyta > Magnoliopsida > Ranunculales > Menispermaceae > Stephania > Stephania cephalantha. The sequence continues at coordinate 20,085,645 of CM077579.1, read as the reverse complement.
ATAAGATATACCCTAATCGAATATGTCAAGACTGCACGATAAAGGTATAGGGGCATCAGTTGCCTATAGTTTGATCCTCCATGTCATGTTTACCTTTCATTTTCAATCATTTTATTTAAGTTTGTATTATAAAACTTAATGTACCATACTACGCCTATTCGATACCCGCGTCGACATACTTTGCGAAGCGGTCACCCATCACACCATTTCACTCGACATAACATGATATTTATAAATATGCGATGATTTAGGCCATATTAAATGAAACACACCGCACTAAAAGCAATCAATTAGACAATATATAACTATTACCTAATCAGGCATGCCCCTCGCCTATCTGCGGTGTCCACGTGGGCCCGAGCTGGCATCCAAATTTGTAAATAAGTAATTAATTGATCTATCAAATCTTCTCTATATGATCCACCAAAATCTTGGGCCCGTTAGCTGCCACATCGTCGGGTTTTGCCCGACAAGATGGAGATCTACTCGACCTGCCATAGAAGGCCTCAAATGGTGCCATCCCAATATTGACTTGATAACTGGTATTATAGGAGAAATCTCACAGATGAAGATATTCCTCCCAAGAACCACCGTACTCTAAAACACACATCCTCAACATGTCCTCGAGTACCTAGATCAATCGTTCTGACTGTCCATCTGTCTATAGATGGTAGGTGGTGCTCATGTCCAAATTCGTACCAAATTGTGACTGCATACTTTGCCAAATCTGTAACGTAAACTGCAGCCCTCAGTTTGACATAATCGACAATGGAACACGATGAAGCCAGACTATCTCTCTCTCATACAAACTAGCCAGCCTATCCACTCGGTGTGTAGTAGAGATCATTAAGAAATGCGCAGAATTAGTCAACCTGTCTACAATCACCCAGATGCTATCATATCCACGTAGAGATCGAGGCTATCAACTGACGAAATCTATAGCAATATGCTCCCATTTCCAACGTGGAATAGGTAGCAACTGTAGCAATCCTTTAGGTCTTCGATACTTAACTTTAACCTGCTGGCATATCTCACATGCTCTAATATACTTTGATACATTGGCCTTCATCATCGACCACCAAAATAGACGTCGCATGTCTGCGTACATCTTGATGCAATTTTTAGCCACTGATGGAATCCAAAGCCGCACTCTAAATTTTAGGTATTGGTCTGTCAATTGACTCTAATTTGGATGATCTGAACTCTGAGCCATGCTACTAAACCATCGATAATACCTATCTGCGTGCTAACCCTCTAATATAGTCTAAATAGAGTCGATTTGAGTCATCATCTATCCACATATCAATGCCTAAATGGTAGCTAGAACCTCTGCCGAACATATTATATCAGCCTCCTCGAGTGACGTGTGCTCATGTGTCATATGAAAAGTCACAACCTTTATGTATGATCCTCTTTTGCTCAAGGCACTCGCAATAACATTGGCCTTCTTTGGGTGGTACTCTAATGAGAAATCATAAACCTTCAGGAACTCCAACTAACATCTCTGCCTCATATTCAATTCTTTCTGGGAGAATAGGTACTTCAAACTCTTGTGGTCCGTGTATAGAGTGAACGTCTCTCCATATAGATAATGCCACCAAATCTTTAGCACAAAGACCACTGCTGCTAATTCCAAGTCATGTATAGGGTAGTTTTTCTCATGAATCTTGAGTTGTTGTGATGAATAAGTGATGAATTTACCCTTCTGCATCAGTACATAGCGCAAACCAAGATTCGATGCATCTATATACAATACGAAACCTTTTTCAGACACCGGCAATATTAATACTAGCACAGTCATCAACCTATGCTTCAGCGCACTAAAAGCCTCTTCACACTTGTCATCCCACTCGAAATTTACATCTTTCTTCATTAATCTGGTCATTGGTGCCATAATCTTTAAGAAGTCCTACACAAATTGTAAGTAATACCTTGCTAACCCTAGAAAACTACGTATGTCTATTACTGAAGACGGTGTGGCCAATCTATCACAGATCTAACCTTAGTAGGGTCTACTAACACTCCGTTAGCTCCTACAACATGACCTAAAAATCTATCTTTGTAAGCCAAAATTAACACTTGCTAAATTTGGTGTACAACCTATACTCTCTCAGAGTTCGCAACACTGCTCGAAGATGTCCTTAATGGTCCTCACGAGTCCTCGAATAGATGAGAATATCATCTAAAATCACAATAAAAAATCTATCTTGGTACACCCTTAGTACTCGGTGCATGAGATCCATAAACATGGCAAGGGAATTTGTTTACCCAAACGACATGATAGTGAACTGGTAATGCCCATATCTCGTGCTAAATCCTATATTCTCCCCGTCTTCATCCCTAATCCTTAAGCTGGTGATAACATGATCTTAGATCAATCTTAGAGAACAACTGTTATCCCTTTAGCTAATCAAATAGTTTATGAATGTGTATGAGCGAGTACTTATTCTTCACTGTAACTTGATTTAGCTGCTGGTATTTGATTCATAATCTCAAGCTTCTGCACTTTTTCTTTACAAACAAGATAAGCGCACCCCTGGCAACGTGCTTCAATGAATGAATCCCAACTGTAACAACTAATCAAGTTGGATTCACAACTTCGCTAGCTCATTAGGAACCATCATATACAACGATCTGGATATCAGTTTGGTCTCTGAAACCAAGTCAATGATGAAGTCTATCTTTCTAGGCGGTAATACTGATAGTTTTTCTGGAAACACATCGGTGAACTCACAAACTATTGGTACATCATCAATCGTAACCTCAGATATCTTTGCCATACTCATAACACTAGCAAGCATTTCACTCTATTGGGTCGTAGCTATTCTGCCTCTGGTGATTGGTAATCGACTCAAAATGCCCTGAAAGCTAAACTTTGTTATGTGTGGGAACGAAATAGTAACCAACTTACTGAAATAGTCCAAACATGCATGGTACGCAGCTAGCCAATCCATACCAAGTAAAGCGTCAAACTCTAGGAACTCTATCACTTATAATTCCACTGGTAGCTGGTGCCCCTTTAACTCCATTACGCATTTTTCACAAATCATATTAGGGTATATCTTGTCCCCAACTATAGTCCTAAGGTTCAAGGGTCTACTAAACCTACCTGGTCTCAACCGTAATGTATCTACCATGCATCCAAAAATGAATAAGACAGTCGAACCAGAATCAATCATAGTATGCATCAATGTATGACAAATCAAAATCATACCCTCAATCAAGTTAAGGGAAGCTCTTGGATCTAGCTATGCAATTAATGACATGGGCTCACTCCCTAGTTTGTTGTGCTCTGCTCAGATGTGGAAACTTATCCTTAAAGTGGCCTATCTGATCGCATTCGAAACATGCCCTTTATGGTCCTAGTCCTGTTGGAACCTGGTGTACCTGTCCCTGTCCAAAATTTTATGATTGTGCCTGGCTAGATCTCAATGGTAGTGCCTGACTAAATCACTATGATTATGCTTGTCCATTGCCTCTGCCCCTATCTCTACTCTCAATATATTGCCTCTGTGGCTGTGGTACTGATCGCATCACCTGAGGTGATCGACTAGGAGAGCTCGGTGCTAGTGTCTGTAAAACCTATGCTATATGAGCAGGTCGTGGTGGCAGTGTAATTGATCCCACACTCTAAGCCGTACTATCCCTAAGACCCTAATGTCTATGCTTCTTCATATTCCTATCTGACCCAAATCGGTGCTCTAATCGTACCTAAACTTGAGCGACTATAAATTCTCTGGATGTGATGTAAATACGTCTCCCTAGCCAAACTCCTCTTATAGGCTCTCTTCAGTGTCCCCGGCTCAATCGCGACCACATAACCTCCTACCTCGGGTAACAAACCTTCCATGAAGTAATAAGCCTAATCTGCATCCGTGTTTGCCACACCTCCGACATACGTCAGTAACTGCAAGTACCGTCCCATGTACTCCTTGATGGAATCGTCGGGAAACTGTCTCCATGACATGAACTCATTCCTCTTCTTTATCAGTACTCTAGGAGGAAAATACTTCAGGTTAAACTGCCTCTAAACTCCAACCAATCCTTGGGCACTCCCCTGGTCGCTACCAAACTGGTCCACCGTCGTCTACCTCCCCGAATAATAGTGCAGAGGAGATGAAAGCTCTCATGCGCTCTTTGATAGCCAGGATGCCATGTATCTTCTCATGACTCTTCATGAACCTCTCCGCCATCTCTAAGTTAGTACCTCCATAAAACTCTACTGGATGGTGTCTCTGAAACTCACGCAACTGTCTTGGCCTCATTCGTCGCTCTCGTGTTCGTCTTCATCGGTATGGATGACACTGTCTTTACCGGAGGGGGAGGAGTACTGAATACTATATTTACATGTACCGGTGCTAGACTAGCATCACCGATACTGCTACAATGGTGGTAACTGATGGAGTGGCCTTTATCGTAGGTGCACTTGCCTCTTGAGTAGTGGGCACTGTCGATGAAGTCGATGATGGTGTATGTGATGACCCAAAACCCAAAAGACCCGCACTAGGGGATATTTAGTAATTTCATAAAGCCTACACTAAATTGGTCCTAATATAAAAATTAAATTGTAAACCATAGCACTTTTTTGGTTCAAGAACTACACGTTTAATAGAAAAGGTAATCGAAACTAGTTGGATTGCTAACTCAAAGAAACACCACCTATAAGGTAATACTCATCCTCATCTTCTTCATCATGCTCCCCTTTGGATGTTTTTCAATGGTTTACACATCTAAGTTTGTACAAAAAGAATAGAAAACCTCAAAGGGAGGGACGACACTGTTGCAGCGCCACCGGATAGTGACTACGGCGCTCGAGAGAGGCGGCGGCAGCGAGGCACCACTAGGCAGCCCCCATTCCCCTAAGTGAGGGGGTGACGCTATTGGCACCACCCTCATCACCCTCTCCGCTCTTGGGCAGAATGTCTGCTCGAGAGGGAGAGGACGATCCAAGGGCCAATTAGGCCCCTGAACAAAAAATGAGGGGCCAAATGGCCCTAGATCATTAAAAAAAAGAAAAAAAAAGGAAAAAATGAAAAACAAATAACATATATATACATATGTATATATGATAAATAATATATATATACATATATGATAAATAAATATAAATAATAATAAAATACAAACAAATATTTGCTTTCAAACGGGACGAACTACCATATCCCCGAAGGAGACCGAGAATAGGATTTGCAGCGAGTTAAGGTAAGTGGGGAGCTTGCTCAATTATCAAATATGGCATGATATTAGTTATGTTAGGACACACGTTTTTAACAAGAGACTTGAGAAATGGGTTGCATCATGCTATTGGCTTGGATCTACATATATATGGAATGTGAGTGCATTTGTTTTTCGCTCTTATGATATTCATTTCTCTAGGATGTTAGTGGAGTCCCCACCGATGGCATTGCTAGAAAATAATATCTAATGCCCCAGGATGTTTGCAGTGCCACCGAGGGCTTTAGTATTTATTACCCCAGGATGTTTGTAGAGTTTGCCACCAAGGGCTTTACTTGTCTAATTGATTTCATAAGTATATCAATTAAGGACATGAGTTGGAGTTGCCTTCTCTTGTACTTTGTGATAAAGAGACGTGCATCGGTGACGGACTTGGATGAATCTACTATTGGGTTGATGGGACTAATGAGATGACACATAAGGCCTATATGTCGTCTAGCGGTTGCCATCACCTTGAGGTTAGGTGAATCAGTCACCGGATTCTTGCCAAGAACTTGTATGCATTGAATGAGACCACTTATTAATATTATTACTATTTTCTATGGTATTTATATTTTGTAAACCATATGCATGATGATGAGTTTTGACTTTATTATGCTTTATCAATCTTGTTGACGTGGTTTATTAATGCTTTATAAATTCATGCGATGTCTTGTTTTAAATGTTCTTTTATTCAATTTCAATTCATGCTAACCTTGCATGCTTACTAAGTATTACTTGCGTATTTGATGGTTGAGCGGGTTTTCCGCATTACTGAGCTTCATTATCTCTTTTAGCTCACCCCACTTACATCTCAGGACCGTATATCGGTGCTAAATCGAAACATGAGAGATGCGATAGCTTGAAGCCTTCTCTCTTGATGTAAGCTTTGTAATGATATTATCTATTTATTTGATTTGGAGATTATTGAACTTGGGTGATATTTAAATAAGTATTCTGGGTAGAATGAACCTTACTCTCCTTTAATTTAAACTACTTAGTAGTATTTAAATTACTTAAGTTGTTGTAAGGATTTGAAAACCCAATGATAGTTTCATAGTAAGTCATATGGATTTCCTTTTATTTGATTCCGCAACTATTTATCCATATGCACTAGTTTGATATTCCGCAGGTTGTTTTAGGCGTGCCAGATCATTTGCTCAGGCCTGATTCGAGTATTGGGCCTAGGTAGTAGTCTGGGCCAGGCTCCTCGACCCTGAGGGTCATCACAGTTGGTATCAGAGCATAGGTATTAGAACCAAGGTAAGAGATTAGGATAGTAAAACCTAAGTTTGTAGAGCCTTTGAGATTTAAAGATCAAGTTTAAGTTAGACGAATCAATGGTATGCAACATAAGATAAATCCTAGGATAGGATGGGATAACAGAAATTTGACAAAATATTTACTATGATGTTTATTTTTTACCTTGTATACAAACTATATCGTTAGATACATAGTGAATTATCTCACCCCACTAGTTTGATTATCTTTGACGATTTTCACAAATAGATGTGGAGCTAGAGTTCTACAAAACTGTAGGGGGAATGACAATGAACGATACAAGGAAATTGAGGCGAACTCTTTGAGAGATTCCACACGCGCTTCAAGAATGTCTGCAATGACCGTTGTGAGGATGAATAAGCTTCGATTGAAAACTACATGGCGTGATGTACCTATACTTAATTGAAGTCTAGCAAATAAAATGTTTAACCAAGAATCATGAAACTTGAAAGAGCAGTAAGTCGCCACCCTATATACATAAATAGAAGTAGCTTTGTGGTCGCACTTCGAGAAGCAACTCTGACTCTTCAATTCTAATAAAATGGTTAAAAATATTGGGTACCTTGTTTAAAAAGAAGTTATTGATTCTAGCAAGGATGCTAATTAATCTTGGTTTTAAACTATCAAATTCAGTTAGTTTGGCTGGGAAGCTAAATTTGAAAACTTAATTCGAGATAGACCATGTTCTAGAACTTAAATTAAAAGTTTTGGGTACCTTGTTTAAAAAGAAGTTATTGATCGAAGGTCATTACTATGACTTGACTTTTATTGTTACACGTGATCTATTTTACTCGAAAAATGAGTTTTTCGACTATATTGGACCATGATTTTTTAAATTGATGTTTATCGATTTAAGGGGAGAACTCTACTTGTTTTACAAGATTTTGAAAAAGTTTTGATTCAAAGTCTACTTCTTGATAATTGAATATTGTTTCTCGAGTTTTGATCGACCATATACAAAAGAAAGTTAAACTTAAACTCACTATCAATTAGGTGAATATTGAAATTGAGGATCCCAAGTGGAGGGATGTATTTGACAAGATTGTCATGTGTGAGGATCGTGTTGCCAAGTAAAAATTTGTAAATGTTGAAAGCACCCACAACATGAGGTTAAAACAATATAAATCAAAGGTAACTGACTCAAAGATAAATTATTCTTATTTAACTAGAAATGAGTTGACTTATAAAATTGGAGATACCAAAATTTGGTAAATCGTTTTCGGAATAAATGTGAGGTATGCGATAAGGACACCATAATTGAGAAATTAAGGAATGCCTCAAAACAAAATGCTTTATATGACTCAAAGTTTGTACAATTTGAAGAGTGTACATCAATGTTAATGATATCGTAATAAACCCAATGATAGTTGAATCATTATAATTGGGGATATCTAGCTAAAAGAATATCGTTAGTATGGTAATGGACATGTGAACTAACGACTATTGAGGCAAAGTGGAACCTAACATGATGTAAAGGTAGTTGAATAAAAATAATGTCGAGGAATAAATAATATAAGTAATGCCACCTAACCCAAGTTAATGATGAGTTGATCTTTAAGATTGGGGGTATTAAGATAGGATCGACTGGTGGGGAAACAAATAAGTTAATAGGTGGTATGAAACAAAAATAGTATGAACTCAAGAAAGAAACCACTTAGTAAGATAACTTTACGTAGCGGTACGATTTGCAAGGGAATACCATGTTCTAGAACTTACAATTTCAAATAGAAGAGGTGACATCACGAGAAATCACAAAAATCGCTTATGGAAAGTAACTTGAAAATTCTTGGTAAGAGAGAATGTTACTTTAGGAGTCAGACTACAAATATTAAACAGTTTTGGAAAGGATAAATGATCAAACTAATGATTGGTTGACAATTTAAAATTGGGGATCCTAAGCTAGGACCGACTTCCTATAAATTTAATACTGTGTAACACGAATATAGGATAACTAAGAAGGATAAGAAAGTATTCTAAGCTAGTTAGCAAACACGTATCTCTAGATAAAGATAACATGTCCTAAATTTGACACCACTAAGAATTGTTAAACAAAGTGTTGCTACCACTTAAGATCTCAAGGGCTTAGTGCAAGTTGCAAAGTGAAAACCCTAACCGAATGGTGAGAGAGAATTATAAGTACAACTTAAATGAGAATATGAATGGGGCCCAAAGACGATCAAGTGCTGAGGATATCAACAAGTGGTGAGATGCGTGAAAGTATTCACGGTTGACACCTTAATAAGTGACAAATGAATTGTAATTTATATGGCCTAAAAGATTTGCCAAGGCACGGGGTACATACGGGATGTGTAAAATTTGTGAAAGTATATAATTTTGAAGTTGCAGTACTATTGAATCAAAGTTTTAAATGGCATGACGTGCATGTTAAGCTCGTCTTTATACTAAGTACACAATTATGTACATTACTTTTGGAGTACCCAAAGAACAAATAAAAAAGCGCAACAGTAGTAACATACACAAGTAACAAATTGAAGCATTAAGGGTGAATTATGAACATAAAATAGTTGGATCGTAGAGAGATACAGATCCTTAATGACAAAACCTAAGGTAAGGGTTATATTTTCTCAAAGCGCGACATAAAAGCTAAACCACCATTGATTTCTACCTAAGAGAAGTTCTAAACAAAATATAATAGCTAAAAATTAGCTCAGGAAGATGATAAGAGACGCTTGTGCACTAAAATGTGAACCTTGACTATGCCAAAAGAATTTTAAATGGTATCTCAGGATTGTAAATGTTGATCGGTACGAGGGCACGATGCGAGAAGCCTCGTGAAGATCGAATGGTTGTGATAAGAGACCTTGGTATGAAAAAAACTATTGTGTAATAAAGCGCATACAAATGAGTATTGGAATAACAATGATTACGATTATTCCACAACTTACCAAGGACGGAAGCTTACTGTGTAAGTAAACGGTTACATGTGACAGAGAAGTTACAAGGTGGACTGCTGGTCAAGAGTTGACTAGAATTATGAACCTACAAGAATGAATGTCGAAAAATGAGTAATAACAATGATGTTAAGGTATGACTCCAAAAAGGAATACTATGACTGCTCATTGTAGCCTCCACAGATAAGTTCCAAGGACGTGATGAGTCGTTCATTGATATGTAAAACTAAGATGGTGACATAGATTGTGTGCTAGTATTTATAATATAACATACAACTATCCTTGTTCCTACTACTAGTTGGCGGTATGGATATTTCGCCAGATAGGCAGAGATATCAAACATAAATAGGCATTTGATAACATCTAAGTTTGGTTATCTCTACTTACTAGTTAGACGAATTGGGTGCACGTTGCGACATCGGTGGATATTGTAAAGCAACACCCTGAAGTGTGTGAAAATACAAGAACTTAGCAGGTAGCTAAGGTATAATGACTCTATTAGGACTTATACTAGACAAACCTTATGAATTTCAGCATGTGGGACAAAATTGATACTAATAAGAAGTTAGAGTAATGAGTAAGATTTTATTTCAAGTGGGGTACGTGCATATTTCATAGGTGCGGATTTGCATCAGTTTTAAAAAATATAATAAAATAAAAACAAAAAAATTGGTCGTAAAAGAAATCATTACGAATGGATAAGCCGGGCTACATGTGTACCTTACTTTTACTTTCGAGGACAAAAGGTCTTTAAAATTGGGGATGTTGTGACGACCCAAAACCCAAAAGTCCTGCCTTAGGGGTGATATCGTGATTTCATAAATCATACACTAAATTGGTCCTAATATAAAAATCAAATTGTAAACCCTAGTCCCTTTTTGTTAAAAAACAACACGTTTAAGAGAAAGGGTGATTGAAACTAGTTGGATTGCTTAATCAAAGAGACACCACCTAGAAGGTAATACTTACCCTCATCTTCTTCATCATGCTCCCCTTTTGAAGTTTCGATGGTTTACACATGTGGGTTTGTGCAAAATGATTAGAAAACCTTAAAAAAGGGTACACTATTGAAGCGCCACAGGAGAGTGACACTGGCGCCGGAGAGAGGCGGTGAGGGTGCCACTAGGCCGCCCCCATTCCCCTAAGTGAGGGGGTGACGCCATTAACACCACCCCCGTCACCATCTCTGCTCTCGTGCAGAATGTCTGCCCGAGAAGGAGAGGACGATCCAAGGGCCAATTTGGCCCTTGGACCAAAAATTAGGGGCCAATGGCCCCTGATCATTAAGAAAAAAAGAAAAAACAAAAAAGAAAAATAAATAACATATATATGTATGTATATATGATAAATAGAATATATATGCATATATGATAAATAAATATATATTATAAAATACAAACAAATCTTTGCTTTCAATGGGACGCACTATTGTGTCCCCAAAGGAGACTGACCGGGTCCTACCCTTACACCTTCGCATCGGACGATGGAGGACCCACTCTAGTGGACCCCGAAACAAATATAAAAATAAATTGAAATTAATATACAACTTGTCGATGATGTGAATGTGTCTTAAATTGTCTAGATTCACAAGGCGGTTCGCATTGGACCCAGAGCGCGCGAAGATCGAGAATAAGATGCGTAGCTAGTCACGATTAGTAGGGGAGCTTGCTCAACTATCAAATATGGCATGATATTACTTATGTTAAAACACACGTTTTTAACTAGAGACTTGGGAAATAGGTACCATCATGCTATTGGCTTGGATCTAAGTATATATGGAATGTGAGTGCATTTGTTTTTCCCTCTTATGATATTCATTGCCCCAGGATGTTTATGGAGTCCCCACCAAGGGCATAATAGCAAGTAATATCTAATGCCCAAGGTGTTTGTGGTGCCACTGAGGGCTTTACTATTTATTTCCCTAGGATATTTGTTGAGTTTGCCAACATGGGCTTTACTTGTCTAATTGAATTCATATGTGTATCAATTAAGGACATGAGCCAGAGTTGCCTTCTCTTGTACTTTGTGATAGAGAGACGTGCATCGATGACAACTTTGGATGAACCTACTACTGGGTTGATGGGACTAACAAGATGGCACATAAGGCCTGTATGTCGTATAGTGGTTGCCATCACCTTAAAGGTAGGTGAATTGGTCACCGAATTCTTGCCAATCACTAGTATGCATTGAATCAGACCGCGATTTTATATTATTACTATTTTCTATGGTATCTCTCTTTTGTGAGCCTTATGCATGATGATGAGTTTTGACTTTAATATGTTTTTTCAATCTTGTTGACATGGTTTACTAATGCTTTATAAATTCATGCGATGTCTTGTTTTAAATGCTCCTTTATTAAATTTCAATTCATGCTAGCCTTCCATTCTTATTAAGTATTACTTGCCTATTTGATGGTAGAGTGGGTTTTCCGCATTACTAAGCTCCATTGTCTCTTTTAGCTCACCCTACTTACTTCTCAACACCGTACAGATCGACGCTAGACCTAGACATAGGATAGTTGATAGCTTGAAGCCTTCTTTTTGTTGTAAGCTTTGTAATATTATCATCTATTTATTTGATTTTGAAATCATTGAACTTGGGTAATATTTAAATAGGTCTTCTGGGTAGAATGAACCTTACTATTTTTTAATTTAAACTACTTGGTAGTATTTAAATGACTTAAGTTGTCGTATGGATTTGAAAACCAACGATAGTTTCATAGTACATCATATGGATATCTTTGTATTTAATTTCACAACTATTTATCCATATGCACTAGTTTGATATTCCGCAGGTTGTTTTAGGCGTGCCAAATCGTTCGCTCAGGCCCAATTCGAGTATTAGGCCTTGGTGGCAGTCTGGGCTGGGCGACCCGTCCCTAGGTCAAGTGAGGATCGTCACAATTTTTTATCAGAGCATAAGTATTAGAACCTAGGGAAAATATTAAGATAGTAAAACCTAAGTCTATAGAGCCTTTGAGATTTAAAGATCAAGTTTAAGTCAGATGAATCAATGGCATGGGACATTGGTATAAAGTCGAGAAAACGTACATAAGATAAATCCTTAGATGGGATGGGATAAAATAAATTTGACAAAAGATTTACTATGATGTTTATTTGTTACCTTGTTTATATAATATATCGTTAGATACATAGTGAATTGTCTCCCCTACTAGTTTGATTATCTTTGATGATTTTTGCGAATAGATGAGCAACTGAAGTTCTACGAGACTATAGGGGGATGATAATATAAGACACAAGGAAATTGAGGTGAACTATTTAGGAGATTCCACACCTGCTTAAACAATGTATGCAATGACCTTTGCGAGGATGAATTAGCTTCGATTGAAAACTACATGGTGTGATGTGCCTATACTTAATGGCAGTGTAGCAAATAAAATGTTTATACAAGAATTATGAAACTTGAAAGGGCAGTAAGTCGCCACGCTACATACATTAATAGAAGTAGCGATGTGGTCACACTTCGAGAAGTAACTCTGACTCTTGAAATTCAGTAAAATATTTAAAAATTTTGGGTACCTTGTTTAATAAGAAGTTATTAATTCTAGCATGGATGGCAATGAATCTTGGTTTTAAACCATCAAATTCAATTAGTTTGGCTAGGAAGCTAAACTTGAAAACTTAATTCGAGATAGAAAGGGCACATGTACTCTTGAACGTCTAACTCTTGATTAAAGATGCGAATCAATGGTTTATGATTTGACCGGATTGAAGGTCACTACTATGATTTACTTTTATTGTTACACGTGATCTATTTTTCTCGAAAAATGAGTTTTTCGACTATATCAGACCATGATTTTTCGAATTGATATTTATAAATTTTAAGGGAGAACTTTACTTGTTTTACAAGATTTTGGAAAAGTACCGATTCATAGTTTACTTCTTAATAATCGAATCATGTTTCTCGAGTTTTGATCGACCATATATAAAAAAGTTAAACTTAAACCAACTATCAATGAGGTGAATATCAAAATTGAGGATCCCAAGTCGAGGGATGTATTTGATAAGATGACATATGTGTGAGGATTGTGTTGCTAAGTAGAAATTTCTAAATGTTGAAAGGACTCAGGACATAAGGTAAAAATAATATAAATCAAAGGCAACAAAATTAAGGATAAATAGTTCTTATTTAACTAGAAAGGAGTTGACTCATAAAATTGGGGATACCAAAATTTGATAATCATTTTCGAAATAAATGTGAGGTATGCGATGGCGACACTATAATTGAGAAATTAAGGAATTCCTCAAAACCAAATGCTTTATATGACTCAAAGTTTGTATAGTTTGAAGAGTGTACATAAATATTAATTATATCGTAACAAACCTAATGATAGGTGAATCATTAAAGTTGGGGATATCCAGCTAAAAGAATATCATTGGTATGATTGTACGATAATGGACACGTGAACTAACGACTATTGAGGCAAGTGGAACCTAACATGATTGTAAAGGTAGTTAAATGAAAATAATGTCGAGGAATAAATAATGTAACTAATGCCATTTAACCCAAGTTAATGATGAGTTGATACTTAAAATTGGGGATCTTAAGATGGGGTCGACTGGTGGGGAAACAAATAAGTTAATAGGTGGTATGAAAAAAATATTATGAACTCAATAGTGAAACCACTTACTATGATAGCTTTACGTAGTCGTACAATTTGCAAGGGGTATACCCTGTTCTAAAACTTACAATTTCAAATCGAAAAGGTGACGTCACGAGAAATCATGAAAATCGCTTATGGAAAGTAACTCAAAAATTCTCCGTGAGAGGGAACATTACTTTAGGATTTAGACTACCAAAATTTAACAATTTTGGAAAGGATAAAGGATCAAACCATTGATATATTGACCATTTAAAATTGGGAATTCTAAGCTAGGATCGACTTCCAAAAAAGTTAATACTGTGTAACACGAATATTGCAATAACTAGGAATGATGAGAAAATATCTTAAGCTAGTTAGCAAACACGTATCTCTAGGTAGAGGTAAGAGGTCCTAAATTTGACACCACAAAGTATTGCTAAACAAAGTGTTGCTACCAATTGAGAGCCTAAGTGCTTAGTGCAAGTTGCAAATTGAAAACCTTAACCGAATGGTGAGAATACAACCTAAATGAGAATGCGATAAGTGCACAAAGATGATCAAGTGTTGAGGATATCAACAAGTGGTAAGATGCATGAAAGTATTCAAGGTTGACACCTTAATAATTGACAAATGAATTGTGATTTATATGGCATAAAAGATTTGTCTAGGTATGAGGTATATATGGGATGTGTAAAATAGTTATATACCAACCAAATTTGTTTGAGTATTAAATTGTGAAACATATGCATGTACGATGTAGGATACATAATGAATAAATGGATGTGAACTGAACCTACATTGAGAATAGACCGTTGGGTAAATGATAGTGACAATATAAGAATCTGAAACCATAACCAATTATGTTGGCAAAGTAGAGTCGAGCAAGTCTTCTGATATAAGTAAAATTTGTGAACGTATATAATTTTAAAGTCACGGTTTTAATGACACGTTACCTGAAGCTGGTGATTAGTACTAATCCAAATCATAATTAATCAGAGTTAGGCTCGTGATTAAGTTCGGCGTACCTCAATTAGCCTGTGCGTGCGTTTGCATGATGTATGGTGTTTGTTTGGATTGTTAATTCAATTTATATATAGGTTGTTGTATAATAAGGAAATTATACACAAGCCTATAAAATGGAAAACACCTAATAAACTAAGGTTTACCGGGACACTAAGTGTGACGAGGGAGTCGTGGCACGTATGTGCACGCTCAAGGACACTTGTAGGCATGTTCGGTGACTTTATTGGTGAATAATATGAAATATATATATTTATATGTTTTAAAATATATAAATATATATTAGAAAAAAGAGAATATTAGAAATATATGGATGATCGGATCGTCTCGAACGAAGCGTAAGTGCTTTATGTGTCAAATTTTATGTCACTTTAAGGAGTGTCACTTTAACGCATCAAGCACGCGATCAGTCTTGAGATAGTGCAACACATATCTCGAGAAAAATCCATTTATAAAATAAAAATTCATTCTTATCTTCAGATCATTCGAGAATTCGTGAGAAGAGGAGGAGGGGTTCAGTCGATTCCGAATCGAAGGGAGGTCGTTCCGGAGTCGAATTCGATGAAGTTGAGGAGCTTAATTGAATCAACAGCTGGAGAGCATCATGTAGGTATAAATTGTTCTTGTGTTTATCAAAGTTCAATTTGATGGTGATGCTAGGAATTCAGTAATTCTTGTTGTTTGTCGATTAATTATAGTCTCTTACCTCACTGGAGGTTGTTCTCGATCAGTTTTGATGATGGTTGTTTAGGATGTTTTGGAGGTGGTTTGGGTAAATTTGGATCAGCAGAGGTATGCTGCTGTTGCAGGTCTAGTGCACATAGCGTGCTAGGCACTAGCCATAGTGCGCCACGTGAACTGGGGAAAATGACTGACTTATGGATAGCGCAATATCCATTTCCGGTAGCATGCTACGAGACCCATGAAACCAGCAACTGAGTTGAGTTGTACATATTATTTCCGGGGGATTTACGGACTGGTCTAGGGGTTTTAAATGTAGTATAATGAACCTATATTGATCCTAAATGATTGGTGATAGGTTGAGGAACACTGAGGAAGAGTGGGATGACCGGAAAGTTAGGGAGTTTAAGAAACAAAGACTTAAATCAAGGTAAGTATGGATTCACTTATTTATCAATATTGCCTGGCTATTTAGTATATATGGCTCATGTAGTTGTTGGATTGAAATGAGGGATTATGTACACTGTGATGGTTTTTCTAATAAACAGAAAACGATGTCTAATGTGATCCATTAGAGTAACTCCTCAAGGCCGAGACCAAGTTGTATAGTACTTGGGGTTGATCTCCCGGTCTATACGTAACTCCTACTCGGTTAATAGGTTATGTGGGTTACATATTCACTAGAGGGTTTTGGATAGAACCATAGGGCATTAATCGATTCGCTAAACATCACTTATGCGCGGTGTGTTGGTTTAGCACTCGTATTAATGGCGTCGGTGGGTAATTGGCCCTAGTTTTATAAATAGAACGAGGTCACAATGTAATAGTCCAAGACCTTTGCTTTGCATCCATTTACATATTATATTTATATGATTTCCATATTCTTGTTAGATATCATTGGTGCATGTTGTTATTTCATGATTACCTGGAATATTATATGGAATGTTGATGATTAGTGTGAATCCCTACTTACTGAGCAAGTTTGAGCCCTCACCCTAATTAACATTACAGGTAGATCCAACGAGTGCTACGTTTATGGGATGGAGAAGTTATAGGATTCTTGAAATTCTCTTTGATGTAATGACTTTCTCTGGTCTTATATATTGGTGTTGAATTACTATTTTGTAATATCATATGGGATGGGAGATTTGTATAACCGTGGTTTATTCTGGTTTGTTTTAAATACTGTATATCTTATTTTGATTATCAAAAAGGTTTTAAATTTCTGCTGTGTATATTAATTGTTTTATTTTGATACTCGATTTATAGTAGTGCTTATCAGGTGACGGTTGTAAGGCTGTTGGCTCTAGTTAAGTCTAATAAGGGTAATCTTGGCTTAATTAGAGTTTCAGGCCGGGTATTGCCCTAATTAGGTTAGGGGATGCTACAACAGTACTCTTGAATCAAAGTTTTAAATGGCATGACGTGCATGTTATGCTCGTCTATATACTAAGTACATTCTGGTGTACATTACTTTTGGTGTACTCGAAGAAGAAATAAAGAATGCGATAGTAGTAACACACACGAGTAATAAATTGAAGCGTTGAGGGTGTATTATGAACTTCAAATAATTGGATCGTAGAGAGTTACGAATCCTTAATGACAAAACCTGAGGTAAGGGTTATATTGAATACCATTGTGTGCACCTCAATTGTTTATGAGGGCACCCCAAAATGCATGTAAATTGGTACACTTTTGGGGTGCCCTCATAAACAATTAAGTTGCACATAGCGTCAGTCATTACATTTTCTCAAGAAACGACATGAAAGCTAAACCACCATTAATTTCTCAGTTAGAGATGTTCTAAACAAAATAGAATAGCTAAAAGTTAGCTCGGAGGATGATAAGAGACGCTTGTGCACTAAATGTGAACCTTGACTATGCCAAAATAATTTAAAAACAATCACCCAAGATCGTGAACGTTGATCGGTACGAGGATACGATGCAAGAAGCCTTGTGAAGACCGAATGGTTGTGATAAAAGACCTTGGTATGAAAAAATATTATGGTGTAATAAAGTGCATACAAATGAGTATTGGGATAACAACGATTATGATTATTCCATAACTTACCAAGGACGGAAGCTTACTGTGTAAGTAAATTGTTAAATGTGACAGAGAAGTTACAAGGTGGACCGCTGGTCAAGAGATGGCAAGAATTATGAACCTACAAGAATGAATGTCGGAAAACGAGTAATAACAATGATGTTAAGGTATGACTCCAAAAAGGAATACTATGACTGCTCGTTGTAGCCTCCACAGATAAGTCGCAAGGACGTGATAAGTCGTTCATTGATATGTAAAACCAAGATGGTGACATAGATTGTGTGCTAGTGTTTATATTATAATAGACAGCTATCCTTGTACCTACTACCAGTTGGCGGTATGGATTTGTTGCCAGATAGGCAGAGATATTTTTCGACATGGATTGGCACCAGATAACATCTCAGTATGGTTCTCTCTATTTACTAGTTGGACGACTTGGGTGCACGTTGCGACATCGGTGGATATTATAAAGGAATACCCCGAAGCGTGTGAAAATACAAGAACTTGGCAGGTATCTAAGGTAAAATGAATCTAATAGGACTTATACTAGACAAACCTTATGAATTTCGGCATGTGGGACAAAATTGATACTATTAAGAAGTTAGAGTAATGAGTAAGATTTTATTTCAAACGGGGCATATTTCGTAAGTGTGGAATTGCATCAGTTTAAAAAAATATAATAAACTAAAAACAAAAAATTTGGTCGTAAAATAAATCGTGACGAATGGATACGCCGGGCTACTGGTGTACCTTACTTTTACTTTCGAGGACGAAAGTTCTCTTAAACTGGGGATGTTATGACGACCCTAAACCCAAAAGACCCACCCAAAGAAAAATTAGTAATTTCATAAACCCTACACTAAATTGGTCCTAATATAAAAATGAAATTGTAAACCCTAGCCCCTTTTTTTGTTCAAAAACAACGCGTTTGAGAGAAAGGGTAATTGAAACTAGTTGGATTGCTAACTTAAAGAGACACCACCTAGAAAGTAATACGCACTTTCAACTTCTTCATCATGCTCCCCTTTTGAAGTTTTTCAATGGTTTATACGTGTAGGTTTGTGCAAAAAGAATAGAAAACCTCAAAGGAGGGATGACATTATGTCGATTCCACCGGAGAGCAACATCGGTGCCAGAAAGAGGCGGCAGTGGTGGTGCCACTAGGCCACCCCATTCTCCTAAATGAGGGGGTGATGCCATTGTCACCACCCCTATCATCCTCTTCGCTCTCGGGCATAATGTCTGTCGAGAGGGAGAGGACGATCCAGGGGCTAATTTAGCCCCTGGACCAAAAACCAGGGGCCAAATGGCCCCTGGATCATTAAAAAAAGAAGAAAAACAAATAAAGAAAAATAAATAACCTATATATATGTATATATGATAAATAATATATATGTATGCAAATATGATAAATAAATATATAATAAAATACAAACAAATCTTTGTTTTCAAACGGGACGCACTACCCGTCCCCGAAGGAGATGACAAAGTCCCACCCCTACACCTTTGCATCGAGCGACGGAGGACCCACACTAGTGGAACCTAAAATAAATTTAAAAATAAATTCAATTAATATACAAGTTTTTGATGATGTGAATATGTCTTAAATTGTCTAAATTACTTACGTATTTGATGTTTGAACGAGTTTTCTGCATTACCGAGCTTCGTTGTCTCTTTTAGCTCACCCCACTTACATCTCAGGACCGTACACATAGACGCTAGATCAAGACATGGGAGAGGCGATAGCTTGAAGCCTTCTATTTTGATGTAAGCTTTGTAATGATATTATCTATTTATTTGATTTTGAAATTATTGAACTAGGGTTACATTTAAATAGGTCTTTTGGGTAGAATGAACCTTACTCTCCTTTAATTTAAACTACTTGGTAGTATTTAAATGACTTAAGTTGTTGTATGGATTTTCTTTTATTTAGTTCCGAAACTATATATCCATATGCACTAATATGATATTCCGCAAGTTGTTTTAGGCGTCCCACACCGTTCGCTCAGGCTCGATTCGGGTATTAGGCCTGGGTGGTAGTTTGGGCTGGGCGACCCGACCCTAGGTAAGGTGAGGGTCGTCACAGTGTAGTCGTGGTCTATGATATGAGTATCCTTAGGATCTCCTCAAATCGCTGATCCTAGGATGTGACCTTCTGTGTCAAGGTGTGTAGCTCCTCTATGCTCGCGAATCAAAGACCTACGACCCCATTGTCATCACCCGACTCAGGCTGATTTGTCATCTTGATCTGTAAAAGGAAGTGTATCTATAATCAATATATAGGTAGCGATATATTATAGTACAATACGACAAATATCACATATAAAATCGTCTCAATTTTCCCCAACTCTCCACTCATTCCAACTTACACTCTAAGTCAGGATCATAGGGTTCCACTCTTAGTTCCATTCGTGTCCTAACTCTATTATTGCTTTGTGTCTTATGTTGGATATGGGTTTATCGAGAGTTGACACCTACCTCTGATCTAACCTGGTGCTTTGATAGAAACTGTGACGACCCTAGTCCCCTTAAACTGGCCCCCACTTGGCCTAAGCCTACATGGACCCCCGAGTCGGCCCTCGCAAGGTCAACGCAGGTCTAGTCAGCCTCCCTTTTCATTATATAAGTCATTTGGTGATTTAAAATTGAATTGTTACAATTTGCAAGTTTAATAGCGATAGCAAAACTTGAGCGAATTTAAACAATTCAAAGATATATAGAGTCAGACATACTAATGGTATGGAACTCTGTAGTGTATAGATAACATGCATATATATGGCGACAATAAGAGAGAAATCATGAATATACATGTATCAGTGTTGCTCAAATCCAAAAGAAATCCCTAAATGTTACAAAAAACAATCATATATATAAATCTACAATACAAAATAGCAAAAACCTACAAGTAAGCAAGAGGAGAAGCTACTCTAAGAGTCCTCAAAGGAAGTCACCAATCACCAACCCCTTGCCCTTGCTCATTTGTGGATCTGCAATTTTCAATAAAGGAGACAATTCTAGCGAATAAAGCAAGTAGAGTTTCAATCAAAATTCATGAATTTAAATAAATAAGTTTAAGTGTTATGCGGGAATTTACAAGATAGAAAAGTAAATGAAAGTGCATGATAAATGGACTAGAATGCGGTAACATTAAATAAATAGTTCCCATGAGTCAAGGGAAGGCGTCTAAGTGGTTTAAATCCATTGAGAGCGGGTGCCACTAATCGACTTCCTAGAGTCGCGACTCTCCAAGTCGACAAGCTCAGTTTAGTGTAACATGGGAGCATCAACGGTGCCTCAAATACCTCGCACACGTTTACTACCTATGATCCAGTACTCGAGATGAGGCCACGTTTTTCCATCTTGCACCAAACCCAGGAGTACCTTCTTGACACACTCAAGCTTTAGAAACTTAACAATATAGAATAGAGTCCCAATAAATGAGATAACAAGAAATAAATTCAAAAAAATAATAAGAATTGGAATTGATCTTCTAGCTGGTTTACTCACCTCTAGTAAATGCTAACACGCGCTCTTGTGGCTCTGACACGCGTCCTAATCAACACCTCGATGCCTGACTCTAACTAGCTGGGTACCTGGTATCCATTTTGATTGGTTATATACATGTTAGAGTTATTAAGTTACATTTAGCATCATTGTTGCAAATGTAGTTTAATTGTAATCTAACTTGCACATTTTTGTTTTTACACTTTTGTGCTCTAGGTATTTTGCTATAAAGGGTTCTTATTATGTGAGCAATATAACTTGACATATTGGTGCTAAACAATCCCATTTAGAGACCTAATAATCATTTCAAGTCGTCATTGGGCACTTAACTCGGCCAAAAGTGTCCAGACTTGTTAAATATTATTCAACACTCTTTATGAATTGTTTTTTTGGTGTTATTGATCTATTTAGGATCATTAGAAATCATTTCAAGTTGGTTTAAAGCATTAGTTTGCCAAATAGTCCCTTAAGGACTTCGAAATAATTACTTGAAAGTTAGTTTTCCTAAAGCTTGGAAAATGGCTTAAAAATAAATAGAATTTCTTAAAATTCTCGAAGTTGGTTCCGTGAAGTTCAAAAATTTGAAACCAAGGTTGTCAAGCAATAAAATCTCATTAATATGATCAATAACCTAATTTCGGACTCTAAGTAAAACTTTAAGTCCTTATTTGTAAATGTCAATTTCTTTTTGGAAATATGACTTGAAAACTGAGTTAGACACATCCAAAAATCACGAAACTCAGTGAAAACCTTTACTAGGATCCATTAACACATCCTAGAAATTTTTGTTTCATTCTGACATTATTTGATGCTCGGAACACATTAAGTAAAAAATCAGCTCATTAAGTGAGTAAATTTCGTCCATTTCAAAACCCATTTGGAAAACCATTCAATACACCTTGAAATATTATGAAAATTAGTGCACAACTTTCTTACGATATAAATATATGATCTAAAAATTTTGGCCCAATTCCAGCATCGTTTGTTGCCCAAGATGTACTCTAACAAAATTCAGCTCAATTAGGAAATCGCATTTTTCAATATTTCAAAACCATTTTCGAAAACTACTCAAACTCATCGGAATCGCTTGAGAATTTTAGGGCATTGAATTTGTAGTATGTTGATGTTCTTTGCAAATTCTGGTGACTTTTAGAATAGTGTAGGCCCTCCGAAAAAGGTCCTAAAAGTTTGCCAAAAATCTACCCAAAAACTGTCCCTTTTTTCTAGTTGGCAGTTTATCGAACACTTGAGATGCAACCTCTTAAACTTAACATTGATTTAATCCATACAAGTTTTGTCTATAATTAACAAATCCATTTAAGACACCCAAATAGAAGTAAGATCTCAATCATTAGACATCTAGATTATAAGAAATCAACCCATCAATAACTTAAACTCATTCCATCATCATCATCATCATCATTAAAAACATCCAGAACATGAAACATGAATTCATTTTAATTCGTTCCAACATTACAAACCTACTTGAAATACTCATATAGAAGTAAAAGCCCAAGCATAATACCTCAATTTAATAATAACCTCAGTCCATGCATAGATCCCATACTAGTTCCTGACTACCTGACATTCGGTGCCCCACGCCTCGGTACGCATCTCGAGGCATGCCAGGTCCATATTCGACATACTGGCATTTTATCCAACTTGGTCAAGTTTTTTAATTATTTAGCTTATTATCTCATTATATAATTGGTAATTTGTACATCTAAGCTATTCCATTCTAAATAGCCTCGTACCCGCGTCGCACGCATCTTATAAATTCCTTTCACGCATTTCGATCCAATCGGACCAATAATTTACTGAAACTTGACGTTTCTTGAGTATAAAATATGTATTACATACAATACACATAAATAATATACCTCGCTGTCGACAATTGAAGATTGACCACGCTCGCAATGTTAGGTCGGGTCTACATCACTGTCCTGAAATTGACACATGGCACAAGTTTGAATTTTCAGGTCATTACAACAAACTTTTAGATCATTAGTGCACTAATGTCCAACCTAGCGTGCTAGGTGTTATCGGGCCAAGTGTTTTTAAAAGCTGCTTGAACAGGTCGAAACACCCACAGTTTCGTCTCTTCCATCACCAACCGAGTCTCCACCCTCTCCATTCAAGTTTTACTCGGTTTCTATGGCTCTCCCATTAATTTTCTCTCATCTTTCATTCATTTCCAGTGCCATCTTCATCGATTTTGTGTTTTCCAAGTTTATAGCCCTAGATATGTTTTTCTGCCCTAGCTTTTGTTCTTGTCCTTGCACCTATGTCTATGTTCCGTAGATTAACTCGTCTTACCCCTGGGTCATCCTCCCATCGTCACCCTATTCGTTATGTCGTCGCTCCGTCATCCGATAGCAATTCCGAGTCCTCCGCTCCATGTAGGACCGCCTCCCAATCCGCTACTCATCGCGAGACTAGGTCCTCTAGTCATTAGATCAGCGACGCATTGGCCACTATATATACCGGCTAATCCTCCTCGCCACGAGGGTCGTTCCAAGTTCAAGTACGATGGTGCTTTGGCCTCAAAATCAGTTCTTGAGGCGGTTAGCTCAAAGCTAATGGACGCCAAAATCCTCAAACCTACGATCTTTGATTTTGAGTTCTTCGACAAGGCACACCTCTCGATGTGTGAGGTGCTTGTAAAATTGGGTGGGTGTTATTTTTTTATTATAAGGATGCCTACAACGCTCCTTTGGTTCTAGTCTTCTACTTGAACCTTGTCACCACCAATGACTACCTTATGCAGTCGGTGGTTGGCGGACACTTTATTGAGATCATTTCTAAGAATTTGGTTGAGCTCCTTGACCTTCCCCTTCATCCTCCAACCACCAAACTAGAGGTAAGATTCGTGACTGGCTGTTCGAACAGCTTCAGATCCTTAAATTTTTCACATGGTCTAGTAGGGAGATCATCGTGTATCCGTTAGGGGTTACTGATACCGGCTTCAAACTCGTGCCTCACCTTCTCCACGAAATCCTGCATAAGGTCATCCTTCCTCGTGGTGATAGTAAGAACTACGTCACTCTACTTGAACTTTATGTGCTCGGGGCGCTCATGCGGGAAATACCAATTAGTTTGCCCTATATCATGATAGCCTACATGACCTCTACGTCAGGTTACGGTCACCATCTTCCATATTCCCACATCATTACCTTTTTCCTTGAGGCAGCACAAGTGGACTTTCGTACAGGGGTCGAACACTTACCCTCTCCGACACTATTGACATGGCCACTTTGAAGGCCATGAAATACCGCTACATTCACATCGAGCGATGGTCGATACGCAAGGAGGACATACCTGATTGTTAGCACTAGGAGGGTTACGAGTCCTCTCATGAATTCGATCCTCCCGTGGATTTTGACGAGCACGACTACCTTGACTACAGCTTCCTATTCCTGCACGGCGAGGGCAATGATGATGAGGTTCAACAGGAACCTTTGACCCACTTGGCTCCACCAGCTCCGCAGTAGCCGTAGTAGCAACCTCCACCCTACCCATCATAATATGGCATCTCTCCTCTACCGGATATGTCTCCCCCCTTAGCCTACATCTCTGCTTAGCTAGGCCATATGCACGACTATATGACTCAGACCTTCACGGCTATTGATTGTCGTCATGATCATTAGGCCACAAACCTACGTCATATCGAGGGACATTTATTGCTACTTAGGCAAGTGAGAGACGACTGCGCTTCGGGCTCTGCACGTTGGACTTCATCTCATTAGGAGGAGGTGCCAAGATTATACATGATTGGGGGAGACACAAGGCTTATTTTTGTTAGTCTCATTTTGATGTACGTCCATGCATGTTTACTCATGTAATTTTAGTTTCATGCATGTGCCACACAATGTTAATCATATTTTTTCAACACCTAATGAAATGGATGTTTCTTTTGCACATCTCTGAGTTATATTGTTCTCTCTTTTATAGTCTCTTACTTGTGGATGGATTGCATTTCTTTCCCTTGCTAGTATTTGTCTTTGATGCATGTTGATAGGGGGAGCTCCATTTCCACTTTTTGATGTTATCAAAAGGTGGAGAAATTCGTTGTTTGAACTTGATATGCACATAATATATCTTTTGTTTGTCAAGTTCACGTTGTTTGTTATCATTAAAAAGGGGGAGATTATTGGACTAAGTGTTTTGTAACTTATGCTTCACTCAGGATTTTGATGGCAACAAACAAAGTGAAAGGATTCTAACAAGTTTGTTGAGTTTTTTTAGAACATCAAACTTTGTTAGGAATCACAAGTTCAAAGGAAAAATGAGTTTTCACAATTGATTTGAGGTATATAAGTCCAATTACGTAGGCCAAATGCATTAGACTCATGCATATCAGGTATTATGAAATTTTAGGTTTCGGTTGTTACATAATTTAAACTTCGTGACTTAAAAATGATTTTACAATTGTGTAAATATGCCTTTAAATATGCATTGGTTTTGGAAAAACTGTTGTGATAAATTATGGATGCACCAACTTTAGTTTGAATGGTTTTTGAATGCTAAGAGAAAATATTTGTAGATAAGCCCCTATACGTTTCATGGAATTGGAATTTTTAATTTTTGGGATTTGTGAAATCATCTGAGCAGTCTAAATGGGCCCATTGACTCATACTAAACATGTTAAAACTATTCCCAGAGGTTTAGTTGAGTCGTAGGTGAGTTAAGGAGCGCTAACCTAAACCAAGAAATATTTAATATCTGGTCCTTCCTAGTTAGCGCACTAATGGGACTCATTATTGCCCTACCTGCAGTTAACGCGCTAATGATGTCACCAAGCGCACTAACCAATCTCTTGACAATTTTTTATAAAGCTTACATCATTTACTTTAATTTAAACTAATGATTGATTTTGGGCCCTTGGATCAAGATAACGGCCATAAACTGTTAAATAGGTTTGGAAACCATTAACAAACCACTTATAACATACTATAATCCTCTCAAGCTTAAAAACTTACTAGCGTCCAAGTTTTAACATTGATTTGACTAGATTTGTATGCTTGATAACTTGGAGTCATTCGAGGCTATTGAATTATCTTCAAAATAAGTGTCATTAAAGTGCTCTAAGGCTTGCAACCAATTATTAGAACCGATCTGAGTTACTCTTATTTGGGGTTGTAAGAAAGCTTGATTTCCTAGTTCACTTGTGCTTAAATTACATTTTTTATTGTGATTGTAATCTAGGAACCATTTTTTGTGTTCATGAACACATTTGTCTTAAGTTTAAAGCTTAACTTTGGTTTCTAAACCTTAGGATTGATTTGTACAAGAGTTAAGCCTTAAACTTGATTTTTACCAAATTACTTGTTCATCGAATTTGAAACCATCTTCATTCTTATCGAATTGGTTTGATCAGCTTTGTGATTGAGATTGGTGCAAAATCAATAGCATATTCAATATCTCACTCATATTCATACTTGCATGCATTAGAGTTGTTAGGCTCTAGGTGGCTTGTGAGTAATTGAACTTATTTTCGCTTTACTTTATAAAGTCGATTTTCATTGTATTCATATATTTCTTTGTAAGTGGCTGATTGTAAGACTTAGTGGGATCTAAGTCAATGGAAGACCTAGTTGAGGCTATGTAGGAAGTCATAATTTATAATTACGCATTCTAGGCTTGCACGCTTAGGTTGTAACACTTATTGTTAATATAAGTAGGGGGTTGAAAATCCTAATCGGGGAGGTTAGGTAGTGGATGTAGATTAGTTGGATCGAACCACTATATATCTTGTGTCTCTTTTCTATCTATTCTACCTCCTTCACCAATGCATTACATCTATACTTGTTGATTGTGTGTTCATTAAGCATCGTTGTTCATTAAATGGTTTTAAAAAGGTGATAACCTCTCAGTATACCGAATTCGCCCCCTCTTGGGTGTGATTTCAATAAGTGTGTCGACCATACAACGTATAAACTCTGAAGAAATTATGTAAAAATCCTCGACAATTGCACTAAAAATTGACACATGTTGAGCATGTACAATAAGTTTCATGTATGTTCTTATAACTCGTAGTAGTGGTAAGTGTGATTGTCTCCACGGGAATTTTGCAAACTTCATAAGAGAAAAGGTTTTCCAAGGTTTTTATTATTTTACTTTAATTTTATTAATTTAATTAAAGCGGGAATTAAAATTATCTAATCAAACTATTGCAATCAATTAAACTAATTCAACTAACACAATTTAAATTCACTAACACTAAATATTCTAAATTTAGTTAAACTCAAATCAATATAAAACAAACATCTAAACAAATATCCTGAACAATGAAATATAAACCGTTTTGAATCTGAACATATTAATTAAAATATAGTCATAATCATACTATCATCACTTCATGAAGTATTTTGGAATCATTAAACCAAAATCATAAGCAAGGTTGATAGCCTTTATCAAGCCATCGATTTTCCTTATATCAATGAAAAAACCATATTCTAATTCTATCCCCATTTGTTTTTTGAAAGCTCAAAGCTAATTAATAGAAATAAGACAACATTACACTCTATGAAAAATCCGTACTACTATGCCAATCTTATCGGAATTGGCCGTATCAATATCAAACTTAGAACACAATTTACCTAAGACATTTAAATGGTAAATGAACTTTAAATTAATCCTAGTTACTACTTGATATTAGATTCATAACCTAAATATCACTATACACATTATAGACTATGCTAGCAATACAAAGTTTATTGATTGTTATACGCAAAAATAAATCTATTGAAACCATGAATTGACATATACGATTAAGTCAAAAGCATTAAGTACAAATTCTTCTTTATTATGACTACATTGCAAAATGATTTAAATTCATGTTGATACTTTGTTTGGATTAATAAAACACTCATACATATTCAAAATAAACATCGCAATAAAATAAATAAATGACAATAATGAAAATACCTCTTATTGAATACTTGAATCACCAAAGAATCTTCAAAATAAAGAATAATAAAAATAATCTTAAACTAAAAAGGTGGTTCCAAGAGCAATCAAAGACTATTAAAGGCATTTAAAATCAAAGTCCTAGGTTTATATATATAGTATTCTAAGTATTACATATCCTAATCGAACTGAAATTCCTAGTTTAAATCCAATATTCTTGTGACTGACTTTAGTGAATCCTGACTGAATTCTCTATCTTAGCTGAATCGCTGCGAAAATTAGTGAAAATAGTCTCTGTGGTTCACCAATTTGTTTAGTGAATCCTATTTCATTTTTTCAATCGCAGTTAATTCGCCGTACTCCTCTGTTGTCGATTTATATAGCGAATCCTAGTGTAAACCTCGAATCGTTGTGGAATCACTAGACTACTATTCAATTGACTGAATTCTTTAGTTTCTTTTTTTTTTCTTCCGTTTCTTTATATAACCTTAATATAACCTGAAATCACAAAAACAAGAGAAAAAAAGTGTAATATAGACTTTTATATCTAAAATCCTTTAAAATATACTATAATACATTGTCTAATTATTGACTTATCAAATACCACTAGACCAACACTTTACTATACCCTAGCAATGGAATACTCTCAATTATATTCTCTTTTCATTTCTTATTCTGATTTCATGATTATTTAATCTTATTCCTAAACAGAAGTATTCATAAAATAAAAACATATTACCCTCATGTAAATAAAAATTATGATAGAATAGAAAGATTTAAAGAACAACTCCTTAATTGACAACTCAACTCTCATTATGCAATACACCTCAGAACTCAAAGTTCAATAAATACTACAGTCAGGCCACTATATAGGCTTTCTCAATCTTCACTGGTAAGCATCAAGCTTACGATGACTTATGTAGAATATCAAGATACAAAAATCACTAAATCAAACTCAATTTTAAACAATATTTAAAAATACCACCACAATCAAAGTCAATAGGAATTTTTAGGACACCAATAAATATCATTATCATATTCAATTGTTGGAATGTTGGAAAAAGACATACTTCACTCAAATTAGCTATAAGCGCTTGAGCTAAATTTTTATTTTAAGAGTTTTTTGTTAACATTCTTCCATTTTTCTATCTCTCTCTCTTTTCTTTTTCTACACATATTTTTTCTTTTCCATTCCTATAGTTCCCTGCTCCAATTCCTTTGGATGCCATTATTATTATTATAGGAATTCTTTCTAACATTTTTCGTACCAAAAGATTCCCTGCTCCCTTTCCTTTGGAACCTATGGGTCTCCCTTTTTCTCTCATTTAAAATTTTTTTGACACGTGTCGAGCGTGCACAATAATTTCGCGTATTTTCCTATTATTTGTAGTAGTGGTATATGAGATATCGTCTTTACAAGGATTTTGCAAACTTCTAAGGAAAGTATTTTTTTCTTAGTTTTCTTAATTTAGTTAAACTAATTAAACGAGAATTGAAATACTAAATAAGTACAACTATGACTATCAGCTTAATTAGTCAAACTAACTAAACTAATTCAAACAATTCAATGCAAACTTAACTAAACAAAATTTAAATATAATATAATATAAATATCTAAACAAACATCTATACAAACCCCTACTAAACAATGTAATATACTTGGATTGCATTTAAACACTCGAACATAACATTAACTCATAACCTAGTTATAATTATTTCACATGAAATCTCGGAATCATTAAATCCTAATTCATAATAAGTTGATAGCATTTAGCAAACCATTGGTTTTTCAATATTCAATGGAAAATAAGCTATATCCTTATCATTGTAAATCAACATATTGGATAAAACGTGATAAAATAGAAATATGATAGCATTAACACTCAATGAAAATGTTGCCTAATCTAAACAAAATATTAATCAAAATACGCCAATCAATAAATAACTTAGAAAATCCACTCGGGTAATATGGCCCTATAGATTAATCTTAGTTACTACTTCTATAATTGTTGTCAATAATCATAGATATAGAATCAAAAAATTATATATCACAATACATATTTGCAGCTATTCATACAATATCAATCCTCATTAGTTGTAATACGCAAAAATAACTTATTAAAACTGTGATTGTTGTGTATGAAAAGATTGAAAACATTAAGTACATGATTCCTTAATCATAACTTTATAGCAACCCAAAGTATATACATGTCTAGGACTTATTTAGAACAATGAACTACTCATTCATTCTAGAAATAAATAACACAATAATATAATCGAAAGACATAATTAAATAAATACCCCTTAATGAAATAAACAAAGCTCCAATGTTGCTTCAAACATAAACTCAATAAAAACTAAGTAATAGCTAATAGATGACTTAGAGAGAGTGCTTCCAGAGTCCTAATTTCGAAGCTCTAATGTTCTATTTATAGTTTCCTAAGTATACAAATTATATATAAACTCAAATTCCTTGTTCTTATCTAAAAAATTGTAATCGACCTTATTAATTATTTAGTGATTCCATTTTGTTCACAAATCGGATAGTTAATCACTGAAAATTGGTTTATGTGCTCCATCGATTCATCTGGCTATTCATAGTGTAAACTCCAATTCGCTGGCCTTTCTCTGCTGTCGATTTAGATAGTGATTTTTTTTTTAATTTTGTATCGCTGGCTTTGTTCTCTAGTTGACTATTTTGCACTTCTTCCTCTTTTTTCTTCCATTTCTTCAATTTTCCTAATTAATTTCTGAAATCACAAAAACAAGAGAATACCTATTGTAATATCATCATTTATATCTAAAATCAACTTAAATTACACTATAAAATATGTCTAATTATTGACTTATCAGATGGCCCCAAACTCAGCAATTTGTTGTCCCGAGCAAAGGAATACTCTGAATTATATTCTCTTTTCATTCTTTATATACTGATTTCAATCTTATCATCTTAAATTTAAATGGTAGAAGTTTTTAAATAGATGTGATCTTCAAATAGAAACATATTACTAACAAGTAAATGAAAGTTATGATAGAATAGAATGACTTAGACAAAATGAATCATCCTTTAATGATAACTCAACCACCCAATGCAGCACCCTTTAGAACTTAAAGTTCAATACCAACGCCAATACACAATATAGATTTTCTTAATCTCTACTGACAAGCATTAAGCTTAAGATGACTAGTGTACAATCTCAAAATACAAAAACCATTAGATTATTCTTAAATTATGAAAATACTTTATAAATAGCACCACAATAAAAATCAATAGGAATTTTACCAAGATACCAATGAATATATCGTTTAAAATGTGTTAGATTAAGAAATACTTCACTCAACCGTAGCTTCAAGCACTCTAGCTAAATCTTTTCATTGAAGAGTTTAAGAACATCTATTTTTTCTTCTCTCATTATTTTCTACTTCATCCTAATTATCTTCTATATTATATATTTTTCTTCATTTGACTTTTAAGTCCCTGCTCCATTTCCTGTGGACATTCCCACATTTTCCCACTATATATTCCCTACTCCATTTTTTAGAATCAATAGGACTCTCTATATATTTTTAAATTCTTATTAGCACTTCTCAGTGTCCACTAAAGTTGAAGAAAGTATTCTTCCCAACTTATAAAATTCATTGTTTTCTAACCCATTTCTTATTTCAATTGTAGCATAATAATTTTCTATATATATACTATAAAAATACTTAATCAAAAGCCTTTGTATCACAAGATTCCTAGAAATATGTTTTGCTCACCTTACACTATTTTTTCGATCTTCTACCTATTTACATGAATAACACAAGCTAATTAATCCTGTACATACATCAACTAGTCAAGTTAATAAAATATGGTAGAAAAATTTATTCCTTCTATCATAGAATTCACTTGGTAATAAAAATATCAATTCCAAAAATCTATTATATATTTATTCTATTATATTTATAACTAAAATAATGTAAAATAAAATTCATACTTACTTGAATTCAGGAGAAATTTGAAATATTTCATCAACTTACTTGAATATCAGATCAAGATTTTTTTTTGAACTTTGCATCGATTCTGAACTTATCGTCTACCTTTCTTTTCTTTCCTTGATTTCTTTGCTATCATTGTCATACTTAAACTAAAATACCCCGAATTCTTTTCAAACCTTGTTCTCAAGGTTTAAAAACTAAGTCGAGTTTTCAACAAAATAAATATACCTCATAAAGTATAAACAAATTATTATAATCATAAATTTAATAATCAATTTAAAAAGAAACTTAATATATAAATTTCATCAAACATAGCGTATTAAAAATATGAATAATTATCACAAGTGTATCAAATGTAGCATCATCATCAAATGTATGAAATCACCAAGCACAGATCACATATAGTATATAACCACATATCACAAATAATATATCATCAGAGTTTTACAAGCAAGATCTCAACCATTATCACTCAGAGATAAAGAAGATAAAGTAGAGTAAGTAAATCAATGCCGGTATCTTGAAGTCGGATCATCATCATCATTCGCCATTAGATCAATCCTCTCAGACTGGTAACTCACAATGGGATCATAGAGGGTGTAGTCTTGACCTGACGGTAGTTGATCATAAAAAAATGACTACTCGGTAGCCGCATTTATGTATATGGTATAGGAATCTTTGTGCCTCCTCATCTTATTTGTCTTCTTCACATCGTCCTCTTTAACCTGATAATATTCCTCGTTAAGGCCATCTGGTTCTCGAACACTCGTTCTTGATTCCTTAGAGTTCTCATTTATTCCAAAACTCTCCTTGTATCATTTCTAATATTTCTTCTTTGTTCTGTCTCTCTATTAGCTATCTCAGCCTTTTCTCTTTCATCTTCAAAGTCTTCATATCCATCAATTTTTCCATGTCTCTATATTATTTCATCTGTGTTGATCTTCTCTGGTAAAACATCAATCTCAAGTCCTGCCATGTTTACTCGACCTGCTCTACATAAAGCCGTGATCATTAAAGGAAAATATAATCCATCATTTTTCTTCATTGTGATGGCACATCTATCGATTCATAGATAATCTTGCCAACATCCAAATAACCCAATCCCCTTTCAATGTGGTAAAGCAAAGCGACTGTATAGTTCATGATCTTATAATATTGCAGACTTGGTTGTAAGCTGGCGTTGATGAAATAATACCATGCTTTCCTGATCTTCCTAAATAGTTTGGTAGTGATGTGCTTCGAGTACCCTTCTGTGTCTAAAAGGAATTCATCACCATGGATTGCCTCTAATCTTCCCCTAATTTCCTCAGTAGGGTAATGGTACTTAATTGAATATTCAAGCTTTGGTTATTCATCATTTTCTCTTTTGTGAACTTTGGGTAAACCAAAATACTGATTTATTCTTACAGCAAAATAATCCACAATTCCTT
This sequence comes from Stephania cephalantha, assembly GCA_039657325.1. NCBI lineage: Eukaryota > Viridiplantae > Streptophyta > Magnoliopsida > Ranunculales > Menispermaceae > Stephania > Stephania cephalantha. Next base: position 20,052,069 of record CM077579.1, on the reverse strand, counting down.
CTAACTCGTGACTATGTCGTGTTGTCACTTCAATAGGCATTCATATAAAACTCTCTCATTAAAATATCGCACCCTTTCTCACCAGGAACATTCTCAAGGTATAAATGGTTATAGTCCCTAGTTAATAATCTCCAATTTCTCGCATCAATGATATCAAAGATCTTAGGCCTATATTTCAACTCATTCTTTACATTGAATCCCCTATTTAGGATCAACTTCTTTCCTTGATCCTTATCTTTCTTAAACTTATTAAAGGCCATCTCATTGGCAAAATTTTCCTTCCTAAGAACATAGTTCTTCACTCCTTTTATTATCTCTTTTTCTACTTCGTCCTCATCATCTTCATAGTTTTCTTTAGAGTCATAGCTAAAGAATAAAGGTGGGGTAGGCTCTTTTTGTGTTCTAATCCTAGGTTTATTGAAAGAAATTGTCGTGGGGCTAATTAGGAAAACTTTAGATTTATTCTTGGTTTTCTCTACTAACTTCCCCTTTTATTTTTCCTCCCTCAAATTTCTACTCCTTCCATTTCGGCCATTTCAATTAGTAAGAGAATAAACCTGTAAAACCATTTAAAACCAAATTATAGAAAAAGTGTGCAGTAAAATTCAAATTATCTATTTTTAATAAGGAGAAATTCATCGAAAAAAATCATTTAAAAATTGAAAGTTTGAAATTCATATGAAATTTATCGATATAACATCATTAATAAAATAATCGTTTGTAAATAACTCAAGTCATGCGATAAACTAACACAAAAACCCTCAAACTCATTTGAAACTTTGTCTCAAATTAGTTTGCATATAAAATTCAATCCATTCACCATATACTAGAAAAAATAGTTTGAAAATTCGATATCAATATACAAATGATCACATCACTCCCATACTAGTCTTATAATTGAAAATATTCGACATCAAAACCAATTTAGAGTAAAAGTTTTGAAATTTAGCTTTTAACCTAAATAAAAATCCAAAAATCCATGAAAATCGAAAACATAATCAATAAAAGGCTAAGGTTTTCATTGATTACCTTCTTGAAAGTGAATATTTCAAGTTTGGAATTCAAAACTCCTTAAGAACACTCCTCCAAGCTCCAACTTCAAATTCCCATTGCTCTAGCCCTAGTTGGCTCTACACTCTTAAAACTCAACCAATTTTTAGTTGAATTAATGAAGATTGAGGTGATAATCGTTTAAATACATTAAAATCTAGCTTTGCAAGGTTGAATCTAGTCGAAAATTTAGTCTTTGGGTTGGAAAGTTGCAATGGTTTGTGAGTGTGAAGTAAGTAAATGTGGCAATTTTGGGTTTCTATTCTAAAAAATGCATATTTGTTCTCAGCGATTCAAGGTTTAAGCAGATTCGCTAGGAAATCATTGCCTAAATCACTAAAAATGAGCTTTAGTGGCTCAACGATCAATTCAGCGAATCCTAGTTAAAAGTGCAAATCTGTGACAAATCGTTGACTTGAAATTACACTAAAACTTCAATAAACTGCTGATTTTCTCAGCGATTTACAATACAAACTGGAATCACTTAAAAATTGCTAGCCTATTTTAACTGTTTTTTCAATTTAATTGATTTTCTCATATATTTATCACAAATATAACCAATAAAAAGGTAGAATTATTCAAAATTATTAGAATTTGATTATGATTTGTACTAAACAATAATTTCATTACTATAAATAAATGACTAGCATAAAAACTTATGCATAAAGACAATATAATACATAAAGAAATTGGCTCGATCAACCCCTTTTATATGAAATTATTCTGAAATTAAATTCCTAAATTATCCTCATTATAAGAGTCAAACGTTGAGAGAATATAAAAACAACTAACTTGTCCTAATAATAAAAGTGAAAGTAAATATAGAATATGGACTGCCTCCCATAGATCGCTTTTGTTTACTGTCATTGGTTTGACTGAACCACTCTGTCCTAAACTAGTTCTATAAACTTAAACGCGAGATAATCCATTCTGGTGCCATTCTAGAAAGTGATTGCTCAGCAATGCACTCGAAAAGTGATTGCCTTGTTTAGAGTATCTATGGCAGCTTGCGAAATGGCTAAGAAAAGTGGTCTTAAGATTAATGAATGATCTTCATTGATGATTTGTGGCATAGCCAAAAATTCTATGGGAATAATGTACTTGTCAATTTGAACTAGTACATTAGTAACCATTCCTATTGGTTTAACTAAATAACTGTTTGGTAGAAGAACTTTTTCGGAAGAAAGTACATCTAACTCTAGTTGAGTATGAAGAAATAAGTGAATTGACATGTAGTTTGCCTTAGAACTCGTATCACAAATAGCTTTAAAATACCAAGCCCATTTGAATTTAATGTTTATGTATTTATCTTCTGGATCTTTGAACTTGACAATTGCTAAGTTCTTCTTTTTCTTCTTCTTATTCTTTGGAACTTTAAATTCCTTGATTTTAAGATCATTCTCAACATTATTTGGTTGCTTAACCCTCCATTCTTGAGTTACTATCTTTGCATTTGAAGTATTTTTTACTGGCTCATTTTTTGTCATAACCTTATCATCTTCCATTGTTTTTGCATTGATAAGATATACTTTAGGTTTTAAATTATAATTTAATTCTAAAGATTCATTATCATTAGTTTATTCATTATTAGATTCATCGAAATTATCATAAACATCTTCATTATTAAAATGAAAAGTGACAATTTTGTTTTCAAATTCCATAAACATTGTTCCTTCAAATATATCTAACTTTGTTTTAGTTGTTTTAAAAAATGATATTCCTAAAACTATAGGTGGAGATTTAAATGATACTGAGTCTCACATTTCCATGTCATAGAAGTCAGCTGGAAATATTAAGTCATTTACTTTTACTAAAATATCTTGTAGTAAACCATATGATTTAATAATTGTGTTGTCAGCTAAGGTAAGATTAATAGGTGTATAAGTTAATGAACCTATTTTCAATGACTCGTATATTTTAAGTGACATAACATTAATTGATGCTCCAAGATCACACATAGAATAATCTATAAAAGTTCCTAATATAATAGTAATTTTAAACATTCCTAGATCAGAACATTTCTCAAATATCTTTTTTTTTTAATTAAAGCAAACACATTAGGTCATAAGTTTTCTTTAGATTATTCTAAAAATTTATCCTTAGATATAGAGAATTGTGAAAAAACTTCATCAAAACTAGAAAATCACATAATTGATTCCATCAATGGTTTATCGATTTCTATTTTCCTAAATGTTTCAAGTATGTCTTCATTGTTTTCTTCCTTTATAATATCAACTAATCGTGGTGGAGCGGTAGAATATGAATACATATATTTATTCAAATTATCAAAAATCTTACCATTTTCATCATTATCAATTATTTCAAACTTTTCTATAGATTTTTCATATGTTTCAACTCGGCTAAATACCATGGGTATAGCCTTTCATGAAAAGATGTATATTTTAATTGTTCATCCACCCATTCTCTAGTAGGAATGAAATTAGCCATTATTTCTTCTTTTACAATAGTTTTATATGTTTTTTTTATTAACTTGTTTAAGTATCTTTCCACTTATAGGTGTGTCTTTTTCATCACTAAATAAAGCATTGACTTATCCTTTATTAGTAGGAGCAACAACAGCTTGAGTTGGTGCTTTAGCTTGATTATTATGTTGAGTACTTAACCTATTTATTTGTAAATTCATTTGACTTAACTGATTTTCCAGTTCATTAATAATAGTATCAGTCTTAATCAAATTTTTAAATATCTGTGTAAAATTTTTGATGACTTTGGTACATAAAATTATGCAAGATTTGCTCTAAATTTGGTTTCGTAGATTGAACATTTTGTTGAGGTTGCAGATTAGGTGCATATTGCATTTGAGCTCTTGGTCTACAAGTATTATAATTTTGATTTTGAGGACCATAACTAAGATTTGAGTGTTTTCTTCCAGGAAAATAATAATTATTATTATATTGATTTCATGGAGGACCGAAAAATTGGTTCATCATTGCATTAACCTATTCAATATTCTTTTCATGTATAGTAGGACACACATCAGTAGGATGTGTAACTTCATTATAGAATCCACAAGCTTTAACTTGATTAGATCTATCTTTAATCAACAATTTAACCATATTAGATAATTCATCAATTTTATCATCAGACATATTGTTTCTTCTATTATCAACTTCATAACATTTTTTTTCTTGAGGATTCAACCTTTTTACCATATTGTTTATATAGTTTAGCCATTTTATTAATTACTTTCTTTGCTAAAGTAGGAGTTATTTCAAATAAAGATCCAACACATACTATATCTAATAACCATTTGTTCAAAGTGATTGAATCCTTCATTAAAATTTTCATTATCTTTCATCTTCGCAACTGTGATTTGCTTTCAATAGGAACTAATTTTCCTAGCAGGCATATATTCGTCTAGGAAAGCTTCTAACATTTGATTTCATGTAGTTATTGAATCATGGGGGAGATAGAACAACCAATCTTGTGCTTGATCTTTTAATGCAAAAGGAAAAGCTTTAAGTTTGACTTGTTCTAGGGTACTTTCTTTCAGTTTCATCCCGTTAACTTTATGTTGATACTCTCTTATGAAATTATGTGGGTCTTGATTGTCTTTACCTTAGAAGTTAGGTAAGACACTAATAAATCAAGATCTAAGTTCAAATTATGGAAATCCATCAGGGTATGCTATGCACATAGACTCATATGCTGTAAAATCTTGATTTGCTTATCTAAAAGTAAGTTCTCTATTATTGTTGTAATTATTATTGATAACTCTATTATCATTATTATTGTTATTATTATTATTAATGACATTGTCATTATTATTATTATTGCTATCCTCCATCCTATTAAGTAAATTTTTCCTAAGTTGTTGTTATCTTCAACTTAGATTAAAAGTTCTATTTATTTCAGGATCAAATGGATGTAATAATTCGTTAGAACTTTAGCAACAAAGTGTGTAGACCATACAATTTCTCAAATCCTAAGAAATTATTTAAAATCCCTGGCAACGATGCTAAAAATTGGCACGTGTCAAGCGTGCACAATAATTTCTCGTATTTTTTTAATATTTGTAGTAGTGGTAAATGGGATATCGTCTCCACTGGGATTTTGCAAACTTTTAAAGAAAGTATTTTTTCTTATTTTTCTTAATTTAGTTAATCTAATTAAACGAGAATTAAAATACTAAATAAATAAAACTATGACTATTAACTTAATTAATCAAACTAATTAAACTAATTCAAACAATTCAATGCAAACTTAATTAAACTAAATTCAAATTCAATATAATATAAATATCTAAACAAACATCTAAATAAATCCCCACTAAACAATGTAATATACTTGGATTGCATTCAAATACTAGATCTTAACATTACCTTATAACCTAGTTATAATTATATCACATTGAATCTTGGAATCATTAAATCCTAATTCATAATATGTTGATAGCCTTTAGCAAACCATCGATTTTCCTATATTCAATGGAAAATAAGCCATATCCTTATCATTGTAAATCCACTTATTGGATAAAATGCAATCAAATAGAAACGATAACATTAACATTCTATGAAAATCAAGCCTAATCTAAACCAAATATTAATCAGAATATGCCAATCAATAAATAACTTAAAACACAATCACTTAGAACATCCACTCAGGTAATATGGTCCTATAGATTAATCATAGTTACTACTTCTATAATTGTTGTCAATAATTATAGACATAGGATCAGAAAATCATATATCACAATACATATTTGCAACTATGCGTACGATATCAATCCTCATTAGTTGTAATACGCAAAAACAATTTATTAAAACTGTAATTGTTGTGTATGAATAAATTTAAAGCATTATGTATATGATTCCTTAATCATAACTATATAGCAAACTTAAGTATATACATGTCTAGGGTTTGTTTAGATTAATAAACTACTCGCATATCCTGGAAATAAATAAAATAATAATATAATTGAAATACATAAATAAATAAATATTTTTTAATGAAATAAACAAAGCTCCAATGTTGCTTCAAACATAAAATTAATAAAAACTAAGTAATGGCTAATAGATGACTTATAAAGAGTGCTTCCAGAGTCCTAATTTTAAAGCCCTAAGGGCCTATTTATAATTTCTTAAGGATACAAATTATAGATAAACTCAAATTCCTTATTCTCATCTAAAAAACTTTTAACCGACCTCAACAATTTGTCTCCAATTCCATTTTATTCACAAATCGCTGAGTTACTTACTAGAAATTGGTCTCTGTGCTCCACCAATTCATCTTGTGTTTTCTAGTGTAAACTCTAGTTCGCTGGTCTTCTCTGCTGCCGATTTAGACAATGATTCCTTTCTAATTTCATATCGCTGGCTAATCGCTGGCTTTGTTCTCTAGTTGACTTTTTTGCTCTTCTTCCTATTTTTCTTCCATTTCTTCATTTTTCCTACTTAAATCCTAAAATCACAAAAATAAGAGAATACCTAGTGTAATATCATCATTTATATCTAAAATCAACCTAAATTACACTATAAAACATGTCTAATTATTGACTTGTCACTTTTATTAGCACTTCTTACTTTCACTATAGTTAAGAAAATATTCTTTCCAACTATGTAAAGTCATATTGGCTAATTTCCTATTTCTTCCCTTAATTTTGGCATAAGTTCTTTTCATTATATATATATAGCCAATATATATACATAATACTAACCAATAATCTTTGTATAACAAGATTGTTAGAAACCTAACTTATTTATCTTGCATTTTTTTCGATCTTCTACCCATTATAATGTCTCACACAAAACAATCAATCTTTATTAACTCTTTTAGTGGATACACAATCTAGGTTAGTCAAATACGGTATAATAATACCTTTCGATCCTAAAATTTTTATTTTCAAGGGTAGTAAAGATGTCACTTCTATTAAATCCAAATTATATTCAATTTATATTATTTCCTAACTAAATAAAGTAAAATGAAGAAATATTACCTGTATCGTCATTAAAAAATTTGAAAATCTGGCAACTTTGAATATTGAATAAATAGACTCTACCTCTCGATTCTTCCATACTTTGCTTCTTTATACTTCACTTTATCTAAATACAAAAAATGACAAATGTTGAGCGTGTATAATAAGTTTTTGGTATATTCTTATTACTTGTACTAGTGGTAAGTGTGATCGTCTCTACATAGATTTTGCAAACTTCCTAAGAAATAAGGTTTTCCAAGGTTTTTATTATTTTTCTTTAATTTAATTAATTTAATTAAAATGAGAATCAAAATTATCTAATCAAACTATGGAAATTAGTTAAATTAATTAAACTAACAAAGTTTGAATTCACTAATAGTAAATATTCTAAATTTAACTAAAATCAAATCAATGTAAAAGAAACATCTAAGCAAATATCCAGAACAATGAAATATATATAAACCATTTTGAATCCGAACATATTAATTAAATTATAGTAATAATCATACTATTATAATATTATGAAGTATTCTCAAATCATTAAACCTAAATCATAAGCAAGGTTGATAGGCTTTATCATGCCATCAGTTTTCCTTATATCAACGGAAAAGCCATATTCTAATTTTATCACCATTAGTTATTCGAAAGCTCAAAGATAACTAATAGAAACAAAACAACATTGCACTCTATGAAAACTTCTTAGTAGTAAACTAATGTTATGGGAATTAGGTGTATCAATGTCGAACTTAGAACACAATCACCTAAGTCATCTAAACAGTAAAAGACCTTTTAATCCTACTTACTACTTTATATTAGATTCATAACCTAAATATCACAATACACATTCAAGATTATGCATGCAATAAAACGTTTCTTGATTGTAATGCGAAAAAACAAAACTATTGAAATCGTGAATTGACGTATACGATTAAGTTTAAAGCATTAAGTACAAGTTTTTTTTTCATTATAACTACATTGCAAAATGATTTAAGTTCATGTTTGGACTTTATTTGGATTAATAAACTACTCACACATATTAAAAATAAACATTGAAATAAAATAAATAAAAGACATTAATGAAAATTACCTCTTATTGAATAATTGAATCTCCAAAAAATTCAAAAGTAAGAATAACGAAAATAATCTAAAACTAAAAAGGTGGCTCTAAGAGCAATCAAAGACTATCAAAGGCACTTACTTCTGAAGCCCTAGGTTAATATATATAGTATTCTAAGTAGTATATATCTCAATCAATTAGAAATTCTTTATTTTAATCTAAAATTCTCAAGACCTAGTTCAGCGAAACCTGGGCGAATCCTATATCTTAGCTTAATCACTATGAAAATCTATGGAAATAAGTCTTTGTGGTTCAACGATTTGTGTAGCGAACCCTAATTCATTTCTTGAGTCGCTATTGACTCGATGTACTCCTTTGCTGCCAATTTATGTAACGAATCCTAGTGTAAACCTCAAATCACTTTTGAATCGCTGGTCTTCTTCAATTGACTGAATTCCTTCCCTTTTTTTATCACTTTAATATAACCTGAAATCACATAAACAAAAGAAAACCTAGTGTGATATAGCCTTTTATATCTGAAATTCTCCTAAATATACTATAAAACACTATCTAATTATTGACTTATCATTTGGTTGATGTGGAAAACAATTAATAAACTATAGGTTATTGATGTAAATAAATGTATAACCTATTGGTGTCAAGCCGAACGACACCAATAATTGTCTCAAATACTGAGCTACTATTGATTTGTAGTAATGGTAAGTGGGGTCGAATCCATAGAGATTGGGATGTTTCTTTTTAGGATTTGAGAAAAAATTTAAAACAAAACAAAAACTCAATTGCACTAAGAAATAAATGCGAAGAGACCAAAACTCAATATCTTAGAAAATGGATATCAATAAATGGGAAACTCTAGACCAAAGTGTGAGTTGAAATTCAAAGGATCGAATTTGTTCGCCGATTTTTAAAAGATTGCTTTGGTACCAATTTTCATTGATGGGCTTATAGTGAATCTCGACACTTCATTCTCCTCATATCAGTGGAGGGAATGTGCGACATAACCACATACTAACTAAACCCAAAAAATCACGAGTGCTCCACATATTTTTACGGACTAGCAGCATTACACTTTATGAGAACACCTATCATAAGTAGTTACTAGTATCAAATTCTTCCACTTGTCACGTAGAAATTACAATACACTACTACCCTTCTCATATCTTAACGATACAAAACACATTGATTGCCAATAGACAAGGCCTCAATTGCCACCTAACACGATCCCCCTAATTGAGTGGCGGTAGGATCACTGGCAATAATTTTTGACCAAAATCGGAGTGCACATGCACTTACACAACGACAAGGGAAAAACTTAAGGTTCAAAGCCATAGCCAAACACCTCATAACAACAATGCAATCAAGAATATGAAAATCTGAATTGAATAATATTAGAATCGAAAGCGCAAAAACCTCCCAAATCTTAAAAATCCCTAAATTTTAATCTCCTTGGTCTTGAACGTGGAGCATTGCCACTCATTGACATGAAATCAACACTTCTTTTTTTCAAATAATAGAAAAAAGTACAAAATCTTAAAAACGAAGTTAAAGACTTAGAAAAAATTAATATTATTGGAGCTGTCTTCCATTCACTCTCTAGAAAAAAAAATAACATGTTTTGCTCTCAACAAAAGTTTCTCAAGCCAAAAAATTGCTCAAGTCGTTTTAGGGATTCCTATTTATAGTAGGAGTGTGATAAAAGAAAATCTAATCCCAAATCTTATACAACGGCAGAGTTGGAAACTGCTAATCTTCTATTTTGTCCAGCGCTATATGTTTAAAAAGCCAAAACATAGGGAATCGCTGAGTAGGTGCTTGGACACTCTATTTTTTATTTGACTCTGTCCCGACACGAGCCCTGCATTGCACCGGTGTTGTATGTTGATGCAAATGCGCTTTGATTTTTCTTGGAACTCGAGATTTGGCTTCCGCTTGAGTCTTCATAAGGCTTCATCCGTAATATTTTTAGTGAGTTTCCAGCAGTAGTCACGTTTCATCCAGTGATTTCATGGAACAATTTCTTCACACTTGAAGGCGCTGTCAAAGTGCTAGCCCTTTGTTCAACTTTTTGAATTGTTTTGTGGGAAATCACTCCTTTGTGTCTAATAGCCTATATTTACCCTAAAACAAAAAAATAAAGGTTTTGGAGTGTAAATTGAGACAAAATTCTTGGAATTTATAGTAATATCACACTAAAATATAGCACAATTGGCGACTTATCAAATACCTCCAAACTTAGACAATTGCTCATCTTCAGCAAAGGAGTATAAGACAATCAAGTTGCATACACAAAATACATTTCAACGTCTCTAATACCAAACTTTAACTTAAATGGTTTCATCCAATTTTTCACAAATTTGACAAACAGAAACAAGATCACTCAAACAAAGCCGATTACTTTGAGTCAAGGTATTTCGGTCGCTTTCTCGAAGATTACTCCACAAAACACTAGGCTTCGTCAAGACTAAAGCCATCATTTAATCCAAGTTACCTCAGAATGTATAAGAACTTATGCAACCATTCTACGTTGACACATTCAAAACATCATTTAGGGACAATAACACTTTCTTTTGGGTTGTAATGGCTGGGCTGGGGTGATAAAGAAAGGTAATTCATGGACTATCTAATCATGACTTGATTTTTTCATCATAATTAATTTCCCCTTATTTTGGGTATATAAGCAATTTCTCATTCTAGTTTTTTTCTTCTTTTCATGTTTTTTTTAATGATCTCAAATCTAAGACTAGCTTCCATCTAGGTAAAAGATTATGGGTTAACGGGTTATGGGTTTCATGATAGGTTCTGAAAGAATTAGGTTAGGTTTGCTTAACTACGCTAACTAGAGATAACTTAATATGTAGGCTAAAGGCTTAGGGTTTAAACAAATAAGGCCTACATCTTCCCCCAAACTTATTCTAAAGTTATTACTCAATTTTAATTGGATTGCAAACCTATTCTAGAGTCAGTAGAGATTTAGTTAACTCTTGTCCTATTGTGACCTTCTACCTACTTTTATATCTAGCATAGAGCATTGACTCCACATTAGCACTCTTTGGTGTATACTCATTACGGTAGAACAATCACAAAAATACATTTTTCACCTAAACTCTACCTAAGGTCTTTTCCATTTATGACAACATCAAACCCCATTTGAATTCTTTAATGGTCCACCATTATCCTAAGCTAGAATCGGGCATTTGTTTAACATCAAAACAATGAATGCAAAAACAAAAAGAAAGAATTCGCAAGTATGGAAATGCGTAAACAACATACTAAACCATCAATCCTTAAAATAAGATGAAACATTATTACCCGTATTTCACAAGAAACTTTGAAATTTTTTTTGAAATTTGTGAAAATTTTACCAAGAAGATTTTACCAAATATTTCACAGTCCATTCATGCGTTTCATCCACCCTGACACCTGCATATCCCTTAATTTATCCTGAATCTTGACCTCAAGGTTCAAGAAAGTAGGACAACCAATACACATTCTAAAAGAACAAGTGGAATTTAATAATGAAAAATAAAAAATGGAATGAATGAGGTGAAATGAAATAAATACATGAAAAACTGAAAATGTATGCAAATTATGTGTTATGTGGTGATATTGCAAAATTACAACACCATCATACATTATCTCTCCCAAAAATATATTACGAAACCGAAACAATACCAAGTTTTTTAGTTCCTCTCCCAAACACATACGGAGACAATAAAAACAATTTTCAGAATCAATAGAACTATCCTGTTGCTTCTCACTTTTCTGTGGAGTCCTCTTCAGAGTCTGATAAGGAGTCTGCAGTCAATGTGAAATTGGAGGATGAAGTGACTTCATACTCCTCATGGGCTCAATAAACCTGATATCCCAAAAGTATGATGAACAAACTATCCACAATCGGGGGAGCTGGATCATTAGGGTGATTAAAGACCTTCTGGTACCACATCTGCCTATAATACGAGAAACTACTAATCTCCCTCTGGTTATGGATAATCATATCCTTATTGGACATCTGTCCTGGTACTCACTCTGGTGGTGGTGGTGCATATGAAAAAGCTCCTGAGGCTCCTCTCCTCCTACCCAAGGTTTTCCTAGACTGGGTCTCCTACTACTACAACGGTGTTTTTGCTTGTGCTCTATCCTCCTCATCCTCTAAATCCTCCTCCCCAAGCTTACCTAAACTGTAGATGTCATCATCATGTATGGTTGGCTGGGGTGGGATATCATATTCTAAATCAATAAGATGAACTCCAGCTCATTGGCATATGATAGTAATAAGGAGATGTCACTTCAATGCGATCGAGACGAGCCAAAATATGGTAGAACATCGTATAACGGGGTTGTGCCACCACTTTGTACTGGGTAATGGGGTAGAGAGAAGTGTCAAAAAAATAGGACCATACCATAAAAGTCTTCCTAAAATAAGTCTTAATAAGGTGCTTAAGGTATGGAGAAGTAGCATAGGCCCAATTATGATGGAGGAAATATGTCAGAGCTGCCTTGATAGTCTCGTATAGGTTATGAGAGTGAAAGAAATACCTTAGGTGTGGGATGTTAGACCCTCCTAAGTCCTCAAAAGTGGGTAGGCCATAGTAGGTGTTAATGACCTCATGACTTTAACTAACCATAACTCCCCTTACCCTCGCACTATCCCGGGTTCGATCGCATGTTCATTCGCATAGAACTCGCGAACCAACCGCTCTCATCCCTGAATCTAATTTGGGTTATGGGGATGCTCGGTCAAGGCTTAGTAGTCCCTAGTTAAAAACTCCCATCCATGGTCTCGAATGATCGAGGTCAATCACTTCTCATACTTGGGTTTTTCTATACTAAACCCCCTCTTAGGTAAATGTTTCCTCTTCTTCTTGTTCAAATCATTATCATACCTTTTTTAGGCCTTATCACTCATAAAAAGAAACTCATCATAAGGCCCAGGTGCATTAGGTGGGTGGTCTCTAGATCTAAGAGGTGGTATATGACTACTTTTCCTTCTATTAGGACCTACATAACCACTGCACTCTCCTTTCTCCATGGCACACAAATCAAAATAGCAACAACGTGCAATTAACATGCATGAAGTTCATATCGCAACAATAACTAGCACACTAGTCCATAATGCTTGACAGCCCCAAGAATATTGAATTCTAAACACAAAAGTTTGCTTCAAATAGCTTATGGCTTTTGAAATCCAAGTCAATCAATGTTTCAAGAAATTTTGGTTAAAAACTATTTTCAAAGTCTCGAAAACATGCAAAAGTTCAAAATGGTCCAAATTGTTGCAAAGATGAATCTAATCAATTCATCAACTCATATACACATACATAATCATTCTCCAAATTGAGTTTAAATAAAGTGTTGACGGTGTCGACGAATTTTCAAAAAAAATCAAGACTTTGGAAATTCAAGTTTTGTTAAAAAATTCTGCACTTTCCCCAAACTTAATTCACACTACATTAATCAATTTAAAGCCATTAGATCATTCAAAATAAAAAAAATTGACTTGAAATTCTAAATTTTTCAAAAACATAGGCTATTTGCCCAAAACATTAGGATTTTTCAAAATCGATAAAAAATCAACAAAGTGACTACATCACTCTAAATACTCTCACAAATAAAAGCCATATGGTTCTAGGAACCAATATGACTTCTAGAGCACATATTTTGCCCAAATTGGTTGAAGAACACCCTGACAAAATTCAAAAAGATTTGGAAAGATTGGAGCGCTACTTACTTGGGAATAAGTTTTCAAGAAATCATGTTAGCTTTCTTGTTCTAATGGACACCTTGGGAGCTCAAAAACATCAACTTCTACCTCGCGTCTTTGTTGAGGCGCTCACCAATCTCCCCTTTTCTTAGCTTAAAATGATCTCCACTCGATGGAGAATCTGAAGTGGGAGAGATTGGAGCTCAAAAGTGATGAATTTGGTGGTTGAGAGTGGGTTTTTGGGTATTGGAGGTGGTGGGGAAGCACTAGGTTTGTGGGTTGGGAAGAAAAAAAAGGCTTCAACCCTTTTTAAAAAATTGGAATTCAAGCCCAGCGCCGTACGTTTAGCATCTCGGTGCTAGAATCACTAGCCAAAATCGCTGGAAATTTCAAATAATTCCTAAATCACCCTCCAACGCCTTGTTAGCGCCCTATGCTCTCTCATACAATGCTAGCTCTATAATCAAAATATTTTTCTTCTAGAATATTCCCTTAACGCCATCCCTACACTCTACGTGTAACCATGCGGCGCTAGGAATCGCTGGCGTAAAAAATAGAACTGATTCCCAAAATTTGTTTTTTTTTCAATGTGTGCACTTCCTTGTGTTTGAATGTGATGTAATGCAGATGAATCAATTTAAATTATACATGCCCTGAATTACATCCTGTTTTTTCCTCTATTTTTGTTCTTTTTTGACCATCTTCTTCAAGTTGTCTAAAAGGAATTCTATAGAGTCATGGAAATCATCATTAGAAGGAGACAAAACTGCGTACATGGTAACATTGGTAGGTAAGTCCAAATAATCAGGAATGAAAAATAAATGCCTTTCATCATGTTATAGTGAAATGCAACCACAATATACATATATTTTGGATTTGGCCATTTTCATGAATGGTCGGCCTAGCACAACAGAATTGAGATTGTACACATATGTGTCCTCTATGCAAATGACATCAAAATAAGTGGAAAAATCCAAATTTTCAATGCAATCATTCATGTATTCCAACATCCCGAGTAGCCGGATTGAAGATCCGCCCGCTTAATGAATGATAATGTCGGAATGTGAAATGTTTGAAAACTTGGTCATCTATAGACAAGAAAACTGATGACGAAACAATGTTAATGGATGATCCTAGATCAAACATAGATTTCTCTATATGCATATATCATAACATGCAAGAAACATTAAAAATACGTGGATCCTCACACTTTTTCAACATATTTGTGTTGCCTGCATAAAAGTTCTCATTTTCTTCAAATAATCTTGCTATTTTAAATGGTTCGCAAGAAACTTCAACTTCTAGCTTTACTTTCTCTAATTTGTTAATTGCTTCCTTGGCCTTCATAAGTTCATCTGACTTGTCCTCAAACTATTTGTGCTTCTTGAACATGTTCACAAACCTTTCTAGATACAACCTCTTAGGAAATGGACTCATGTGCTTGATGGTATTCATCCATCACTTGCTTGAGTTGATCCTTTCATCTTCCTCATTTTTTGGCTTTTCTTGTTCCTCTGCTCTGTGACAAGTCAATAATTAGACACGTTTTATAATTTATTTTAAGATGATTTCAGATGTAAAAGACTATATTACACGGGGTTTTCTCTTATTTTTGATATTTCAAGTAATAATTGGAGAATATAAAAAAATGAAGAAAAAAGGGAAGATTATAAAGGAATTAATAAAGTGGAAGAAATGTATGAAGAATTATCATTGAGGAAGCAAAGAAGAACTAGAAATAAACCAGCAATTCTCGGCGATTCCTTGAGACACTAAATTGTTGGTTAAATCGATGGACATAAGAAAAGACCAGTGAACTCAAAATTTTGGATTTTCTCAGCGATTCCAGACTCACCCAAATCGTTTTGAATCGCTGAGCTAGATGTCGAGAATTTTGGATAACTACGAGTTGTTTGGTTGTTTTGGGATGTTTACTACTTAGAATACTATAACTATTAACCTATGGTTACAAAAAAAATTGCCATTGATCGTACTTTGAAGCCATAAAGCCTTGGTTGTTCTTTGAGCCATAGTTTACTTAGTTTACATATATTATTTATTATTTCATTGCTTTTGAAGATTCAAGTTTTTTAATTCAAAGGTATTTTCAATTATGTCTTTTATTTATATTATTGCAATGTTATTAATGAATATGAGTGAGTAGTTTGTTTGATCTAAACAAAGTCCGAACGTGAACTAGATCCGTTTTGCAATGTAATTATGATGAGATGAATAAGTGCTTAATGTTTTAAATCGATTGTATTCTTTGATTCACTGATTTAATATGTTAATATTTATTGATTTAAATCATGATCTATATATTGCATGCAAAGTCTAGAATGTGTATGTGATATTAGGTTTCATTATCTATTTGAGGTAGTAACTAGGATTATTTGAAAGGCAAACACCGTTTAAATATCCTAGGTGAATTTGAGATCTAAATCTAGTGTTGAAGTGGCTTTCCGAAGATGTTACATTTAGTAGTTCGAAGTTCTCATAAAGTTTAATGCGGTTCTATGGCGTGAAGTTAATATCTTCGTGTGAATAAAAATGTTAGTTCAATAGAATTAGAAAGTGGCTTTTCCACCAGTACGAGGGGAACAAATGGCTGGCTAAAGGATGTTTACTTACTTAAAATCAAAGTTCAACGCTTTATCTTACTTTATAAAGTACGCTCATTACTATATATGGATTGAATTTACATGTTTGGAATGCAAAACGGGTATATGTTTCATTGTTCTGGATATTTGTTTAGATATTTATTTATTATTGAATTTAATCAATTTGATTGATTATGATTTTTGATGGTGAAAAATAAACGAAAATATAGTTAGTTTTAGTTAAGTATTATTATATTATAGTTAGTTTTTACTTAGTTTAATTATTATTATTAATGAAATTAAAATTAAAAAAATAAAAATAATAAAAACAATTAAAAGTTATTTTTCCTAGTGAAGTTTGATAATCCCTGTAGAGGCGATTCCCACTTATCACTGCTACAAAATAATTAAAGTATAATATAAAAGGATAAATTATTGTACATGCCCGACATGTATCAATTTTGGGAGCTGTTGCTGGGGATTTAAACATAATTTCTTAGGATTTTTAGATATTATATGGTCTATCCACTTCGTTGTTCTAATTCTACGGGATCCTTACACCCATTTGATCATGAGTTAGATAGGACATTTAATCGTAATTTAAGACAACAACAACGTAGAGGCCACCAAACTACTACAATGGAAGCCAGTAATAGCTTTAACAATAATAATAATAATAATAATAATAATAATAATAATAATAATAATAATAATAATAATAATAATAATAATAATAATAATAATAATAATAATAATAATAATAATAATAATAATAATGATAATAGAGAAATTACTTTTAGGCAAGCTAATCAAAATGTCACTGCTTATGAACTAATGTATATTACCTATCCTGAGAGATTTCCTGAATTTGAACTTAGATCTGGATTCATTAGTGCTCTACCTAACTTATATGGCAAGGACAATGAAGACCCACCAAAATTTATAAGGGAATACCAACACAAAGTCAATGAGATGAAACCTAAAGACTGCACGTTAGAACAAGTCAAACTTAAAGTTTTTCCTTTTGTATTGAAATATCAAGCATGGGAATCAATACAATAACAACAATTATCACAATGAAAAACCAAATTTAAATCTTAGTTACAGTCCACAAAATGAAAACTATATCACTTATAGACTGAGAGCACCTACACAACCTTCAACAATGCAACAACCTCAACATACAATTCAATCATGCAACTAAATTTAGAACAAATACTACACAACTTTATGACCCAAAGTTATCAAAACTTTATGTAAATCTCTCAAAATCAAATTAAAATCGATATGTCTATTAACGAGCTCAAAAATCAATTAAATCAAATGACTCTACAAATCAACAAGTTAAGCAATCAAACTAATGCAACTACTAAACCTATGAACGCTATTAATTAAGCAAAAGTTAACGCTTTATTTTGTAAAAATGATAAAGAAACAAATACGCAACAAAATAAACCAAAATTAGATAAGAAAACTAAAACACCTAAGGAAATAGAAAAAGAAGAAAGTAAATGATGGCAAATCTCATTCTCACTAGGGAATGGATGACCGAGCAATTAAAATATACACCTTTTCATGAAAGGCTATACTCATAGTATTTAGCAAAAGTTGAAGCCTACTAAAAATCATTACAAAATTATTAATTAATTTACAAAGATAAAGTAAACGATAATTGTAAGTAAAATGAAGATATGCATTCTAATTCTACTGTTCCATAATGATTTGCAAATGCTAGGAAGAAAGAACCTAAATAAGATATATTTGAAGCATTTAAGAAATTAGAAATTAATGACAATTTAGAATAAAAGATTTCACCTTTAACAAGAATGCCTGAGAAATGCTCTGACCCAATAATGTTTATCATACCAATCATAATAGGCAATTCTTCTATTGAATTTGCAATGTACGATGTAATGACCTGTTACCTTAAGCTGGTGATTAGTACTAATCCAAATCCTAATTAACCCGAGTTAGGCTCGTGGTTAAGTTCAGCGTACCTCGACTAGCGTATGCGTGCGTTTGCATGACGTTTTTTGTTTGTATGAATTGTTAAATCAATTTATATATAGGTTGTCATATATACATAAATTATACACATGCCTATAAAATGGAAAATTCCCTAATAAACTAAGGTTTATTAGGACACCAAGTGTGACGAGGGAGTTGTGGCACGAGTGTGCATGATCAAAGACACTTATAGGCATGTCCGGTGAGTTTATTGGTGAATAATAAGTGATATATGTATATTTATTTGTTTTTAAATATATAAATATATATTGCAAATAAAAGGATATTGAAAATATATGGATTAATGGATCATCTCAAACCAAGCGTAAGGGCTTTATGTGTCAAAATTTGTGTCAAAATTTGTGTCACTTTAAGGAGTGTCACTTTAACGCATCGACCACGTGACTGGTCTTGAGATAGTGCGACGCGTATCTCGAGAAAAATCCATATATAAAAACAATATTCAAAGCTTATCCATTCATTTCAGTCGAGAGAAGGTTCGGGAAGGTTTGGTCGTTCCGGGACCGAATTTGATCAAGTTGAGGAGCTTAATTGATCACAAAGTTCATGAGCATCACATAGGTATGATTTGATTTAATGTTTATCAAAGTTGGAATTGCTGGTGATGCTAGGATTGTTGTTGTTTGAGCTGCTTATTGATCAATTATAGTCCCTCACCTCACTAGAGGTTGTTTTCGATCAGTTTTGATGAGTTTGTTAATGTTTGAGACAATTTGGAGGTGTTTTAGGTTGATTTGGTGTAACAGAACTGGGCTGCTATTGCAAGTTTGGTGTGTATAGCGCGCTAGGCACTGTCCATAGTGCACTATGTGTACTGGGGAGGATGAACTGACATGGGTAGTGCGCTATCCATGACAGGTAGCGTGCTACCAAACCCCTAAAACCAACAATGGTGTTGTGTTTTATGAATTATCTCTAAGGGACTTAGGGACTGGTCTAGGGGTTCTAAAAGTAGTATAATGAACCTATATTGATCCTAAATGATTGGTGATAGGTTCAGGAACACTGAGGATACGTGAGATGACCAAAAAGTTAGGAAATTAGGACAGAGACTTAACCCGAGGTAAGTACGGATTCGCTTATTTATCAATATTGCCTGGCTATTTAGTATATATAACTCATGTAGTTATTGGAATGGAATGGGGGATTATGTACATTGTGGTGGTTTTCAATAAACGGAAAACGGTGAGTAATGTGACCATGCTATAGCTCGTGGTTTTGAGAATAGGTTTACAGGAGATGGGTTCCCTTCTCGCCCTATATATAACTCCTGCTTAATTCGATAGGATGTATGGATTACATACACACTAGGGGGCTTAGGATAGAACCATTAGGAATTAATGGATGGGCGAGAGAGCACACAAGCACGATGTATTGGTCTAGCAATCACATTAATGGCGCCGGTGGGTAATCGACCCTAGTTTTATAAATAAAAAATGGGGATTACAGTGTACTAATCCAAGACATTTGCTTTGCATTTGTTTATGTATTGATTTATATGATTTCCATATTCTTGTTAGATATCATTAGTGCATGTTGTTATTGCATGATATTCTTGATTATTATATGGAATGTCGATGCTAAGTGTGAATCCCTACTTATTGAGCAAGTTGGAGCGCTCACCCCAATTAACATTATAGGTAGATCCGATGAGCGCTACAACTACGGGATGGAGAAGTTATAGGAGTCTTGAACTTTTCTACGATGTAATGATTTCCTCTGGTCTTATATATTTGTATTGAATTATAGATTTGTAATGTCACATGGGATGAGTGATTTATATAACTGAGGTTTATTCCAATTTTGTTTTAATACTGCATACCATTTTTTGATTATTGAAAAGGTTTTAAATTACCACTGCATATATTAATTGTTTTATTTCGATAGTCGATATACAATAATGCTTATCAAGTGAAGATTTAAGGCTGCTGGCTCTAGTTAAGTCTGGTAAGGGTTATATGGGCTTAATTAGGGTCTCAGCCCGGGTATTGCCCTAATTAGGTTAGGGGATACTACAGCTTGGTATCAGAGCCTAGGTTAGACTAAGTTAAAGCATAAGATTAGCTTGGTTTCATTATTCTGAGATTTATTAGAATCAAGGAATACCTCTGATATAGAAAAGGTTTCAGAGTACTAGGTTTAAAGCCTGTTATAACCTTGATCGTAGGGACAAGGTTTAAGAGCTTTGTTACATTGAATAACTCTTATACAGCGGGGTGCCAGAGTTTATTGTTTATCACTTTTAGAGATAAAGTGGTAATACTGATACAGTTGGGTATCGTGGACAATGTTCTGACCCTAATTTCACTTGTGGATGGTGTTCAAAGTGAATGTTAGCCTACTTTGAAGTTTAAAGTATTCTGATTACCTCAGTAATATAACCAAAGTTTATCGACTCGAAGAATGGTCTCGAGTTATGAATAAGATTATGGTTTGATAAATGGTTTTCATCGTGATTTTAGGGGGAACCAAAAGATAAAAGACAGAGATATGTTATTGTTGTGTATACTATATCTACGTGGTAGATATGATAGTATGTCTTTCCTAAACGGTAATAAGATGGCTGACGTCCATTTATTTCTCATGATATGAGAAAGTGTTGGATGTAAGAGCTCTGTAGAGTCTTAACCTCAGGGAGATAAGAAGGAAAGACATAAGAAAACTTATAGAGATGAAATAAAACTCTTCTCCAAGTAACATCTTCAATGGTCTTTGTTCTCACTGATATTATTAGATAAATAATAGTCAGTGAAGAAGTATCTATTGGATCAAGACCTTGAGGTGTGTAATAGGAGAATGGAAATTATTAAATCATGAAGTACTGAATGACTTTCAAGATAAAACTCAAATGTGGTAGATCACTTTGAGAGATGATTTAATGCTAGTATTAGGAATAGTATGGAAGTAATGAAAGTTATTCAGTAAACAAATTAGTGGTAAATAATATAAGCCTAATGGAAGTTAGGAAACCACTAATGCAGTTACACTTCATAAGTTGTTATGAAGTTAACATTCCAATTATGGTGTGAATCCATATTGAAATAATAAGTGGTTTATCAGATAATAAAAGAACGCTAAATTCAGAATATAGCTGTGAGGTGGTAAGATATCCTAGTCTGATCTATTATACTGGTATAGTTTAAATTAGGGAAAATGAGTGGTCAATGAATCTAAGGATTTGAGGAATCTAAGGATTAACGTGTAATAGTCGGAATGAGTATTCATTACTCAGAATTGACAACTCATTCTGAAAATAAGTGAAATCATCGGTTCTTCAAAGGTAGTTGAAATATGATTTTTACAGTGAAATGATTAGAGCCAAGGATATATATATATATCTTTATAAGAATATTACGGGTGGGTGTTAGATCATTTTAAGTGGATGGTGGAAACCACTAGAACTTACTTGAACTCATGATATTTTCATAAATTAAGGGTGTCAAATGAAGGAAAACCCTATTGTAATGAAGTTGTTATTGTATTATAAATAATGGCATAGAATCTTTGAAAACTTAGAGAATGCACGAGCAATTACCTTACATAATTGTAAATTGGTAACGATAAATTAGTTTAGACCAGATTTTCGCAAATATTAGTGCTAAGTTTCAAAGATTAATCAATGGTTAGAGTGTTGAATATTAATAGTAAATCAGGGGATTTGACTGTAATTGAGACAATATGAGGTTGTCCCATATTCAACACAAAGGTAAAAAGGATTGAACTTGAGTTAATTGAATAAAGTAAAAAGGGAAAAAAAGCTTGAAATAATTGGATATTACCAACGATTGATACAAGGCTCTAGTGTATCGTTGTAAGATTTATTCGATTAACTCAAGTATGTAATGGTTATAAGTTGAAATCGAATACAAGGGTGCCTTGGGAGAAAGTGAAAGTATAGTTTGACTACAATGTTTGCTTGACGAAACTTAAATTTTTAAAGTCCTACACATGCGTATCATCAGTTGAGTAGGCTAGATTGAGAACTACAAGTCTGTTCTTTAAAGCTCAGATGAGAGCTGAACTAATGATGACTAATTGAGTGATGAATTAAATTGGAGAGATTGATTGAGATTATCAAGTAGGTCAAGGATGACTACTAATTATTGATTTTGAAAAGGATGATCTCAGATCAAAACATTAAGCATGTAAGTAAAGTTCTTAGAACTTGAAATAAAAAGCGAGTCAAGTGGAAGCTGAATAATATTATAACCTAGAGGTTTATATTATTCTTGCCCTACATGAATGACAACTCATGCTCAGAAATCAATGATGAATTAACCTAAGTTGTGGTGACAACTAAAAGTTATTGATAATGTAATTGTAAAATTGACAGAGTTTGCTAAAAAACTTCTTGCCAGTATTGTGGTTTAAATTCTCAAGGAAAAGTAAGCGAGATATATATGTGTGGAAGAGTTGAGAGTTATGCAGAACCAGTATTGTTATTTCGCTAAGGAACATAAAATCTGCTTCTCCTGGGGAAGAGATGTATAATAGATGGGAGGGACCTTTCTCAATTTTAACATAATATATCGGAAGTTGACCATGGTTTCCAAAGAATATAGTTTTTGAGCTAGTGACTTGGAAAATATGAATTACTAGAAGAAAAACTTACTTTGTGAGTTTTCTTGTGTAAATTTTAGCAGGCTATATATGAGGTTAAAGTATTTACCTTAAAAAATTGTTTGTTTTACTTCGTTGTTAATTAGTAGGACAAGAAGTAATGATACAAATTAGTTAGAGTCCGAGTAATATAAAACTACATAGAAAGGTGTTATCAGACTGTCACTATATAATTACAATTCTATTATATGGAGAAATGTAGATATTAATAGAGCTTCTCAGTTTAGACTTCATGGGGAAGTGATGGTGATGATGATTTGTGTGAGTTTAGATGAAACATCATCAACTGAGAGAGCTAATTTTGAAGTTACTAATCTGATCTTTTGAGTTCAGATTCAAACTGAATTGGAGAGAATTCAGTAATGATTGGTTGTCAGAAAGCTAATCAAGATTATATAGAGCGTTAGAGGTTAGCGGCTAGTGTAGATTATCCTGATTAGTCAATTTCTGATAATGGTGCATTACAGTTCAAGGATAGATTATGGATTCTAGTTTTGGATTAGGTGATGCAGGGAAGTCTATGGAAATCTTATAGATCTCTTTATTGCATTCATCCTGATAGCAGTATGGAATATCATGAAATGAGACGCCTTTATTTATTGTTAATCTGGGATGAGAAAATGATGTTGTGGAGATAAGTAAGAGATATGAGCTATGTCGGCAAATTAGGGCTGAGCACAAAAACCTGGAGGTTTATTGCACTCGCTGCTTACTCCTAAATGGTAATGGGAACATAGATCGGTGGATTGTGTTTCCTGTTTATCTCTGAGTTTGCGTAACCATTTTAAGATAAGAATTGTAGTTAATAGGTTGATGAAGTCTTCGCATTTCTTGCCAGTTTCTATATGAAATCTTCTTTACTGATTATATAAAGTATACATACATGTGGTGTTAGATTTCTGGGTGCTTTAGTGTCGACTATTTCAGATAAAGATCCGAGATTCACGTCGAGAGGATGGAGTGAGTTACTGCGACAGCTAGAGAACTGATCTTATCCTCAGTATGGTATACTACCGGTAGAACGATGGGTAATCGGAGTAATTGATTTTGATACTAGAGGATATACTTTGAGCTTGTGTCTTGAAGTTTGATAATAACTAGAAGAGATACATTTCTCTGTATGAGTTCCTTTATGAAAACAGTTGTCAAGCTTGTATTAGAATGCTCCTTTGAAACTTTGTATGGTCAATAATTTCATTCACTGGAGTGTCTGGACAGGGGTTGAGATGCAAGTTTATTAGAGTCAGAATTAATTTGGAACTACACAAAGGAAATGCATTAGATACACCAGTGTTTAACTATAACAAAATAGAAGAGATACGCCGATAAATATCATAGGTGGTTGGATTTTTCAAAGGACAAATATGTTCTGTTGAAAGTCTCACCTATGAAAGGAGTCGTATAAATTTGGATTATGAGGTAAACTAACTTCAAGTTTTATTAAGTCATTCAAAGTACAGGAACGGATTAATCCTGGTACTTACAGGTTAAAGTTGCCTCCTCAGCTAGTTGGAGTTCAAAACATCTTCCACGTGTCAATGTTATGTAAAAGCGGAGACTCTGTTCATTCCAAGGATTAGTTGGAATGAATGTGATCTTAGGGAAGACTTATCTTACGAAAAGTAGTCAAGTGGATTACTTGATAGTATGTTGAAAAAGGTGAAAACCAAAGAGATTTTTTTGGTTATAGTGAAATGGGGATTTCACAAAGATGAGGAACTAACCTGAGAGCGGAAGTATGAAAAACAGTTTCCATTTCTCTTCAAAACTGCAGGTAATTTCATATTACTTTAATTTCGAGGACGAAAGTGCTCTAAATTGGTGAGACTGTAACGACCTGTTACCTTAAGCTGGTGATTAGTACTAATCCAAATCTTAATTAACCCAAGTTAGGCTCGTGGTTAAGTTCGGTTTACCTCGATTAGCGTATGCGTGCGTTTGCATGACATTTTGTGTTTGAATGAATTTTTAAATCAATTTATATATAGGTTGTCGTATAATACGAAAATTATACGTAAGCCTATAAAACGAAAAAATACCCAATAAACTATGGTTTACCGAGACACCAAGTGTGACGAGGAAATCGTGGCACGAGTGTGCACGCTTAAGGACACTTGTAGGCATGTCTAGTGAATTTATTGGTGAATAATAAGCGATATATATATATATATATATATATATATATATATGTTTTTAAATATATAAATATATATTGGAAATAAAAGAATATTGAAAATATATGGATTATCAGATCATCTCGAACGAAGCGCAAGTGCTTGATGTATCAAAATTCGTGTCATTTTAAGGAGTGTCACTTTAACGCATCGACCACCTGATCGGTCTTGAGTTAGCATGACGCGTATCTTGAGGAAAACCCATATATAAAAACAAAATTCAAAGCTTATCAATTTATTTCGATCGAAAGAAGGTTCGCGAGGGTTAAGTCGATTCAGGATCGAAGGGAGGTCATTCCGAGAGCCGAATTCAATCAAGTTGACGAGCATAATTGGTCACACAGCTCGTAAGCATCACATAGGTATGATTTGATTTAATGTTTATCAAAGTTGGAATTGCTGGTGATGCTAGGATTGTTGTTGTTTGAGCATTTTATTGATGAATTATAGTCCCTCACCTCACTAGAGGTTGTTTTCGATCAATTTTGATGAGTTTGTTAATGTTTAAGACAATTTGCAGGTGTTTTGGGTTGATTTGGTGTAGCAGAACTGGGCTGCTGTTGCAGGTCTGGTGCGCATAGCGCGCTAGGCAATGGCCATAGCACGCTATATGTACTGAGGAGGATGGACTGACATTGGTAGCGCATTATCCATGTCATGTAGCGCGCTACCAAACCCCTGAAACCAGCAATAGTGCTGTGTTTTATGAATTATCTGCGGGGGACTTAGGGACTGGTCTTAAGGTTCTAAAAGTAGTATAATGAACCTATATTGATCCCAAATGAATGGTGATAGGTTGAGGAACACCGAGGAAATGTGAGATGACCAGAAAGTTAGGAAATTTGGATGGAGACTTAACCGAGGTAAGTACGGATTCACTTATTTATCAATATTGCCTGGCTATTTAGTATATATAACTCATGTAGTTGTTGTAATGGAATGGGGGATTATGTACACTGTGGTGTTTTTCAATAAACGGAAAATGGTGTGTAATGTGACCATGCTATAAATCCTGGTTTTGAGAATAGGTTTATAGGAGATGGATTCCCTTCTTGGCCTATATAACTCCTGCTCAATTCAATAGGTTGTATGGATTACATACACACTAGGGGCTTAGGATAGAACCATTGGGCATTAATGGATGGGCTAGAGAGCACATGAGCACGATTTGTTGGTCTAGCAATATCATTAATGATGCGAGTGGGTAATCGACCCCAGTTTTATAAATAAAAAATAGGGATGACTGTGTACTAATCCAAGACATTTGCTTTGCATCCGTTTATGTATTGATTTATATGATTTCCATATTCTTGTTAGATATCATTGGTATTCTTGATTATTATATGGAATGTTGATGCTTAGTGTGAATCCCTACTTACTGAGCAAGTTGGATCGCTCACCCCATTTAACGTTACAGGTAGGTCCGACGAGAACTACAACTACAGGATGGAGAAGTTATAGGAGTTTTGAACTTCTCTACGATGTAATGATTTCCTCTGGTGTCATATATTTGGATTGAATTATAGATTTGTAATGTGACATGGGATGGGTGATTTATATAACCGAGGTTTATTACGATTTTGTTTTAATACTGTATATCATATTTTGATTATTGAAAAGGTTTTAAATTTCCGCTGCATATGTTTATTGTTTTATTTCGATAGTCGATATATAGTAGTGCTTATCAAGTGAAAAGGTAAGGCTGCTGGCTCTAGTTAAGTCTAGTAAGGGTAATCTGGGCCTAATTAGGGTTCCAGGCTGGGAATTGCTTTAATCAGGTTAGGGGATACTACATGCGATATCAAGGCATCAATTAATGTTATGTCACTTACACTTTAAGAATCATTGAAAATAGAATCCTTAACTACTATGCCTATTAACCTTACTTTAGCAAATAACACCATTATTAAACCGCATAGATTATTGGATGACATACTAGTATAAGTACATGATTTAATATTTCCAACTGATTTCTATGTCATGGAAATAGGAGATTCAACATCATCCAATCCATTGCCTATACTATTAGGTAAACCTTTTCTAAAGACAACTAGGACCCTGTCAGATATTTTCGAAGGAATAATATCTATATAGTTTGAAAATAAGATAATCAAATTCAAGATTAATAATGAACTTAATTAATACATTTCAAAAGAAAAGAATGTAACTAAAGAATGGATATTTAAGCATCCAAAAAAAGGAAAAATTAGTAACAAGCCGGTAGTTTCAAGATCCAAGTACAATAAGAAAAAGAAAAAGACGGGTTTGACTTCTATAAAGCTTAATGATCTTAGAGGCATATTATTGCACATTAAAATCAAATGAGCTTGGTACTATAAAGCTTAGTGTGATACAAACTCTAATGCAAATCTCATGCCAATACATTTCTTTCTACACACTCATTTAATGTTATATTCACTTGCTTCTGAAAGATTCTATTTACCAGATTGAACTTCGATTCAACTAATAGGAGTGGTCACGGATGTGCCAATTGAAGTGGACAACAACATTGTACCTCCGGATTTTTTGGTAATGCCACACTTTATCAAAGAAGATCCTCCTTTAATATTAGGACGACCTTTTTTAGCCACTACTCATGTTATCATTTATATTCTGAATAAAATAATTACTAACAATCAATGGCCGAGCACTCACTTTTTGGAATGACACTAGAGTGGAAAATCCTAAATTCAAGTTTAGAAATCCAACCTAATTTTGGAAAGGTCAAGTTGAGCTAACAACGGTAAACAAAAGTGCTCTACGGGAGGCAACCCATATTCTATGTTTATTTCATATTAATTTTAGTTTACTTTAGTATGTTTTATTATCTCATGTTTTGGCTATTGTACTGGAAGTATTTTCAAAATCTAAACTTCGAGGTGATTCCAATTGAGGGGGAGTGATCGAGTCGTTTTTGCTTTTATGTCCTTTATGCGAGTCGCATTATTTACTTTCTTATATATTTATTTATTTAATAAAATTATTTATTTAGTTATATGCCCCGCTCAAACTTTCAAATTTTTAGTTAATTCTACCTTGATATGAAATTTTATGAATGAAGAATAAGTTAATTACAAGTTCAATTGAAAAAATAGTACTATAACCTAGCGATTCCTAGGAATTCACATTAACACTAGGAATCACTGGCTAAATTGGTAATTGTATACAAGAAAATCAACTCAAAATTTGGAGTCTACCGACTCCCAGCAACTCCAAATCGTTGGATAAATAGACAGTTATAGAAATTTTTCAGCAGCCTAAATATTCTCGATTCACCAAACGATTCCTAATAATTCAACTTAAACGGTAATCGTTGGGCATGATTTTTGGTTTTTAAAACCAAAAGCTTCAAATCGCCACACACTTCAAACTTTTCAAATTTGCAAACCATTGCACCCTTTCACCAAAATACAAATTTCTAGCCTAGATTCAATCGCTCTAAGCTCAATCCCATAGTATTTAAGTGAATCCAACCTTAACCTAGTTTCATTCAAACCAAAAATCTTAATTTTGGGGGTTTTTCGAGCATACTAAGGTTTAAGTAAATTTTTTCTTACAGCTTGAAAGGATAATCTAGAGGAGTTCAAGAGCTTCAATTTTGAGAGATGCAGTCTCAAGTTGTTAATAAAATCAATCCTAACTATTTACTTCATTGAATTTTTTATTCAGAGTTTTTTGCAAAATTTTTAATATTTTTTGAAATTATTTTATTAGGATTTATTCAATTGTATTGTCCAAATTGTTTCATTGATTCCAATACTATGGGAATAATGATCATATTGATAATTGATTTATGAATTCAACAATTTCAGAATTTTTACTATAATTATGCATATTTGCAAACGATTTACAAATGTGTGTTTGAAATGAGTTTGGGGGTTTGTTTATGATTTTATTTCAAATTAAGTTGCTATGATTTCGAAAAGACTACAATTTGTCACTGATTACTTTCCTATATTTTGAAATCCGATTTTCAAAGCCTAAATTTCACTTATCATTCCGATGCCAACTATATTTTTCATTTACAACAAATTTCAAACTAGCTTTCCAAATAGATTTCTCCTATTAAATAACGTCTTGAATTTAACCGAACTATTTTCAATACTATTGTTTCTATCATTTACCGTTTTATTAAGTTTTTGAACTTGTGACTTTTCAAAATTCTATACAATGGCAGGAGGAGGTAAAGGTCGAAGTTCTCAAGAGGAGAAGGGAAAGACACCATTAGTAAAAAACACAAACAAAAATCCAATGCTCCACCCAAACCTATTAGGCTAATGGTAATTTATTTGAATAACCCCGAACTAGAGTACAAAGAGAGCATTCTCCACCCTTAAGTTTGGGATATGATTTGAAGGGAGAGGAAAAATTTAAGAGACACCGATTATTTCTTCCAAGCCCACAACCTAATTAACACTAAAGCCATTGCTAGGATGGAGAGCGACATTAGTAAGAATTGAAAGATTAAACTAGAGAGTGGTTTCAACATCAAGAATGAAATCAAATATGGGCCTAGGATCTTAAACATAATTAGGGAACATGACTGGGGATTATCGACTAGGGATTACTACGTCGATAACGACGCGAGGACCTCAATTGAGAAGGAGTGTGGAATTTTAGTTAGAGAATTTTATGCGAATGGGCGCGGGGATGAATATAAGAAAGTAGCCATAGCCTGAGGAAGACTAGTGGGCTGCTCACATAAAAGAATAAACATGTATTTTGGTTTATTGAAATATCAATTGAGGCAACATAATGACAACCCTAAACCAGAATAAATGTATGACACGTATTTCCCCACATGACCCTTAGGAACAATTTAGAAGCTATTATGGGAAATGGTTTCCATTTTGACTCGACAAGTACCCAAAACACCTACAAGCTAAATATTCCAGGAAAATAACCATAGCCTATAGCTTTTGCCTAAACGTGAGCCTACAGCCTAGTCTACGATAATATGAAATGGCGAACTATAGGGCGACTCTCCTATACCACATAGTCCAAGGGATTGGGCATATTGACATTGGCCAAATAATTTATGAAGCAAAGAGGAATGCCATAACCATAAACAAGAATGAAAGACTGCATTTTCCCTTTATGATCACAGAGTTTTGCAAGCAAGACCGAGTCCTAATGAGAGGAGTGGATTTGATTTATTTCCAGACAAGACCGTCACTAACGATGCCATTAAGAAAAGAAAAAAAGGTATCGGGATATGTTGACTCTAAGGACGAGCGGGAGAAAAATGTCGCACAAAGGAGAAAACTAATATAGAGAAGAAGATATGAGTAACTAACCGAAGGAACTCAGAGGCAACTTAAGCTATAGTGTACCATGAGCAGACCAACCATACCATAGAGCCACCAGTAGAGGATTTCACTGGTGTAGATGCAAAGGACACAAAAAGGGTAATGATGTTGATGATCTTGCGTAACCAGATGAGAATTTTGAGACATCAAGAGTTCATGTTCCAGAACCAATGCGAGATTACCTAAAACATATATATATTAGAGCGACATAAGAACAGGAGGACTCAAGGCGGGGGAGCCAACATTCACGTTCTTTCACTCTAGTTGAGGATCCCCAACCAGGGAGTCTTCAATGAAGATAACCCAGTGAAGGGAGTAGACTACACTCTCTATGATTCCGAGGCGAGCAACGAGTTTTAGCAGCCTGATCATAGGGATGATGGTGATGATGGGACATCTAGATGATGGTTCTGAGATTTTTTTTCCTCTCTCTGTAATTTTTCCCTCAATGTTATTATTTAGAGATCTTTGTTTGTAATTTTTTCCCGAGCGTGATTATGATGTGGTGTGATACTATGATATATTCCTTTTGGTGTGTTAAAATTTTATACATTGAGTTGATATGTCATTTTAAATCAAATGATTCTTGGAATGTTTAAATTTACATTGTTTTCAATTACTTATTCAATTAATTCATTCTTATATTCTTTAGTTAGTTATTTTATTCGTTTTAGCTTCATGAGGTATTTTATTTTTGTTGGAACACCTGACTTAATTTTGAAACCCTAAGGATAAGGTTTGGATGAGTTTGAGGGGTATTAGGTAAAATGAAGTATGAAAATGCAAAATATGAAAGAAAAGAGTGGTAGAATCCATTTACTCATCCAAAGTTGACATGTAATTTTTTCCCATTTCATTTCGTTTTACTTTATTTTAGTTAGGAATATGAATATAATTTAGATTTAAAATTTGAAATGGAAGTGATATATTAATATTACCTATGAAAATATAAATTTTATGATAGAAATGAATTTAATGCCCTATTTGACTTCACTTAGATTATGTATACACTAGAGGAGTTTATAGGAGATTGATTACTTTGTGTTAGACATTATCGTGAGTAGAAGATCGAAATAATAGTGCAAGATAAATAAGATAGATTTCTAAAAATCTTGTCATACAAAGATTATTGATCAAATTCGATATTTATATATATCGAAAAGAGTTTATGTCACAATTGAGGAGAAAAATAGGAAATTAGCCAATATAAACTTTACAAATCTTCCGTGACTATAGTGAAAGTGAGAAGAGTTAACAAGGGTTTTTAAAGAAAATATAGAGAAACCCACATATTCTAAAGGAAATGGAGCATGGAATCTAGTGGTGAAAAAATGTGAGGAGTAATTCCTATAAAAAGAATAATAGATGGCAAAGGAAATGGAGCAGGGAACCATATGAATACAATATAAAGAATAAAATGAATTTATATAATATAAGAAAAAGACAGAGAGATATAAGAAAATTGAGGAAGTTTATGAAAAACTCTTCAAATAAAAGATTTAGCTGAAATGCTTATAGCTAAGATAAATGGAGTATGTTTTTTTTATTCCAACAATTGAATATGAAATAATGATTACTAGTGAATAAAGGTTCCTATTGACTTTGATTATGGTAATATTTTAAGTATTGTTTGAAAATGAGATTGATTTAGTGATTTTTGTATCTTGAGATTGTATATTAGTTATTGTAAGTTTGATGCTTGTCAGTGGTGATTGAGAAAATCTATATAGTGTCTTCACTTTAGTGATTGATTTAACTTTCAATTCTAAGGTGTATTTCGCAATAAGGAGGTTGAGTTGTCAAATAAAGGGTATTGCTCTTTAGTTCTTTTTATTCTAAGATTATTTCTATTTAAGAATTAGAGTATATAATTATGAAACCAAAACTATGGAAGATAAAGTGTATGATTGAGAGTATTCCTTTGCTCGGGACCGCAAAGTGCTGAGTTTGTGAGTATTTGACAAGTTATTAATTAGACATGTTTTTTTAGTTCATTTTAGGATGATTTTCGATGTAAAAAACTATATTACATGTGGTTTTCTCTTGTTTTTGATATTTCAGCTAATAAATGGATAACATGAAGAAATGAAGAAAATAAGGAAGATTATGAAGGAATTAATCAAGTGGAAGAAATGTAAAAAGAATTATCATTAAGGAAGTAAAGAAGAATATGAAATGAACCAACAATTGTTAGCGATTCCTAGAGACACTAAAATGCTAGCTAAATTAATGGACACAAGAGAAAGACCAGTGTGCTCAAAACTCAGGATTTTCTTTGCGATTCCTGACTCACCTAAATTTCTGTGAATCGCTGAGCTAGATCTCTAGAATTTTGGATAACTATGAGCAGTTTGAGTTGTTTTAGGATGTTTACTACTTAGAATACTATAAATACTAACCTAGGGTTACAAAATTAATTTTCGTTGATCGTACTTTGTAGCTCTAGAAGCCTTGGTTGTTCTTGGAGCCATAGTCTAGTTAGTTTGAATATATTGTTTTTTATTTTATTGCTTTTGAAGATTCAAGTATTTTAATTCAGAGGTATTTTCAATTATGTCATTTATTTATCTTATTGCAATGTTATTTATGAATATGAGTGAGTAGTTTGTTTGATCTAAACAAAGTTCGAAAATGAACTAGATCCTTTTTGCAATGTAGTTATGATGATATGAGTATGTGCTTAATGCTTCGAATTGATTGTCTTCTTTGATTAACTGATTTAACGGGTTAATATCTATTGATTTTAATCATGATCATTATATTGCATGCATAGTCTAGAATCTATATTTGATATTTTGTTTCATTATCTATTTGAAGTAGTAGGTAGGATTGTTTGAACGACAAACACCATTTAAATATCCTAAGTGAATTTGAGATCTAAATCTAGTGTTGAAGTGGCTTTCCAAAGATGTGAGATTGAGTAGTTCAAAGTTCTCATAAATTTTAATTCAGTTTTATTGTGTAAAGTTAATGTATGTGCGAATAAAGGGGTTAGCTTAATAAAATTAGAACATGGCTTTTCCATTGATATAAGGGGAACAAATGGTTGGCTAAAGGATGTTTACTTACTTATGATCTAAGTTTAATGATTTATCTTACTTTATAAAGTATTAAAATCACTATATATGGATTGGATTTACATGTTTGGAATGCAAAATGGGTTTATGTTTTATTGTTCTAGATATTTGTTTAGATATTTATTTATTATTGGATTTAATTTATTTGATTGATTATGATTTTGGATTATGACAGTTAATTAAGAAAATATAGTTAGTTAAGTATTATTATATTATAGTTAGATATTAGTTAGTTTAGCTGTTATTATTAATAAAAATAAATAAAATTAATAAAACCTTTAAAACTCATTTTTCTAGAGTAGTTTGATAAATCCCTATAGAGAAGATTCCCAATTATCATTGCTACAAAATAATTAAAGTATAATATAAAAGGGAAAATTATTATACACGCTTGACACGTGTTACTCCAGCAATTTCTATCTCAAGCTTTACCGCAACTTTAGCCAATTAAATCGCATTAATATGTGAAATCACATTCACATGTGCATTAAGGTTCGAAACATGTTGTGATGGTAGCTTCCCCTGATTGTTAGTTTGGCCTATCAGAGTTGAGATATCTGACATTTGTACCCGTAATTCTATAATCGAAACCTCTGTCATGGCTTCATATTGTTGCTGATTTAAAATAAAATGTTTCTAACGCGCGCCGAACGCGTCAATAAAATAATGTTCCTAAGCCAACTATTTTGTAGAATAGTGGCAAAAGGTCAATCCCACTGAGATTGGTAGTCTTTCTTAGGTCAAAAACAACGAAAAGGAAAATCAGGGGGTTTTGAAATAAATTAATTAACTAAACTAACTAAATAAAATAATAAAAATAACTTTCAAATAGTTTCAAAAAAACATCTAGGTCTACAGTTCCACAAATCAGAATTAGGATTCAATGGCAATCATGGTCTTCATTCTTTCCCAAAAAATCATTAATTTATATTCTCCTAGAATAGCTATAGAAAATCGATATCCGCAAGAAATTCCTTATTCCCCTAATCTCGATAGCTAGGACGTCCGCCACTAACTACTTCCCTAATCAATGCATAACCCTAGACATCTGCCAATCGGGTTTAACACACTAAGCGCAGTAATATGGGTCTGTGGGAACAGTAATCCTAAATAACCGGATCGCATCCGCTTCAGGATCGCATCCGCTTCTGATTTAACCTAGATTCAATTGTTGCATACTCGAGAATCGAAAGGGTTTTACGGCAAACTGTTGAGTTTTTGTCACATTATTGGTCCAAAAGTACAATTACATGGATACTAATGGTTCAAATAACTCTAGGTTGTCCATCTAAAAGCATGCACTGGCCACATACATACCCTAGATCTAAACCATATTCCTTAAAATCAACAACAATGAAATATGATAATTAAATCAAATTAAAATAATTAAATATAAGATCTCACATAATATGCCATGAATCCAAAATCCCAACTTCTTTCCCCGCTGACCTAGGCAATAGTCGAGAGAAGTCGATGCTAAAAATATAATAGTCGATTTTCTAAATTAAACCTAAGGTTCCTAATATATAAAACTACTTAAAATTGGTCTCGAGAGGTGAGAGAAAATAATTTTGGGGGGTTGGGGAGGTGACACGTGCGCCGATGAGCATTTAGGTACTACTTTTGCGGTGAAAATGGGTTCCATACAGATGGTAGCACCTAATTGGTTGGTTTTGCAGAAAACCACCACGTGGCAGTCCATAATTGGTGCAAAATGAGCTGGTGACAACGCTTGGCCAACCTGCATCGTTACACGTGGCAGGAGGGGGGAGTGGTTCGAGCGAACTCGCTCCCTTGCATGAGACGAACTCACATTACGTATCCCGAGGAACATCTATTGGCAGCTGAAGCATGAGAAAACTGGTTTTACTGCTATGCGTTTGTGCTCACTGACGTGGCAACACGGGATTGGTGAAGAGCTAATGGAGGCAGTGACGTGGTTGATTCTCATTGGAGCAAAATGCAACTTTGACGTGATGTGTATGATGATCCGCCACGTGGAGAACGCTGATTGAAAAAAGGCTTGTAGAATGACATGGTTGTCCAATGGTAGAGTAACATGTGGTGGTCTACTTGGTTTGTTGTCTCTTTTTCTACCCACCTTGCAACACGTAACTTGAGGCAAATTGTTTAGCGTCTGATCATTGCGAGTAAATACTCCATTTTGAGTATTTTTCCGCCACGCGCACTCCGTTTCACCTGAAAATGACCAAAAAATATAATGAAATATATATTTTGGAGACTTTACATAATTAAATATGCTAAATTAAACTAATAAAAACATATAATAACCAACTTATCAAATACCCCCAAACATAAGACTTTGCACTTCCCGAGCAAAGGTGTAAATGACAACATGAACAAAACTAGACTCCTAATATAATAATGCACTGACTCATTAATCCTACACCCGACTCAAAATTCATGGAGTTCATTTGATTTACATAGCCACCAAGTTAACAAACAACTCAGGAAATTTCAGAGTTATGATATGTCAAAACTCGCAACCCAAACACAACTAAGATCTCACTTTTAAGACAAAGACTCGATCAAAACGAAGGCCATCGACTACTCATAAGTTTTCTCGATTTATACATTAAAGCACGCAAGTTGAAATTCTCACTTAATTTAGTGAAGAAGAACATGGATAAGAAGATGATACAAATGCATGCATGACAAAAAGTCTCTAAAAACCAGTGAACGCATAAAATCTCTCATGTCTAGGTGACTAAGGAAACTATAAGAGAACAATCATAACAAGAGCAAGAACTAGTAAACATAGGAGTTAACCGAAAATATTCCAATCAAATCTTGCGAGCTCGAAGTCTTTCAACTAAGGGTGAAATCAACAAGATGATGGAATAAAGTCTAAGGTTTTGGGTCTACTCAAAAACCCGCTACTGATGCGGCGACTTAAGTTGGATATGTCCAAACCAAGTCTCAAACCAGCTAAAATTCTATAAACATGTTAATTCCTAAAAAAATGCTCAAATTATGCTAAAAAATGTAATATAAAGTCAAACCTACAAAACTCAGCGGTGCTCCAATCCTCCAATGAAGGTCAAACGTAACATATCACCTATAAAAAATAAAGAGACCAAATTAGAGTGTTATTAAACATAATAAAAAAAAACTAAAACTAATCTAAAACTGAAATAAATGCAAGAAATAAAAAAATGAAGCTAGGCTGCCTCCCAACGAGCCGCCTTTCTTTTAAGTCTTTGGCTAGACTTGGCGTGATTGATCACGTGATGTCCTCTCCTTTAGAGATGACAACAACGAATGGTGCATCTACGTATTGGGGCAATGAAGCATGCACGCCACTTTCAGATTTAGGAGCTCATTCGGGACTTCCAACATGAAAGAATCTGTCGCATCAGGATCGTCCAACACAAAGGTGTCGACAGTGTAAAAGATCTACGAACGCTCATTTACTTCCACCCCTTTATAAGGTGTACCAAATGTGCATGGGAAGGTGGGTGGTTGCACCAACACCAGAGGTTGGTCTTCCTCGCTCTCTATCTGCGGCTTCCTCGGCTTGTCTAAAATGACATCAATTTTCATCTCATTTTCCCTCTCATCTAGTGCAATGACAATTTCTGCTCAATTTGAAAGACTTCACATCCTTCCGCAGTTTCTCTCAAATAGTCCTCCATCTATGTAATGTCATTCACCTCAAAAATTTTCAATGTATCAACACTCACATCCTCCTCTGGGTTAAAAATTGGTTGTGTACTACACAACTCTTCCCTGTCAGTCTTATTCTAAGCCTGACATTATATTGAATAAATCAAGTTACCAAGTCCTTCAAGCCTGGAATCTCAAAATCAATTTGTCGAAGCTCTTCTAAAAGCTGTTGAAACTGTTGTTGATTATCTATCAATTGCTTCATCATATCTTCCAAGGAGGTGCCTTCATGAAACTATTGATTTCCTTCATATTAAGGAATCCGTGGGTTTGACATGAGCCCAAAGAAGTCGGGTTGTGGCGATGCATAGCTAGAATAGTGATAATTCTCATACTGTGGATAAGAGGGACAGTCATGTGCGGAATGAGAATAGTCTCTACAAATTTCACA
Source organism: Stephania cephalantha (assembly GCA_039657325.1). Classification (NCBI taxonomy): domain Eukaryota; kingdom Viridiplantae; phylum Streptophyta; class Magnoliopsida; order Ranunculales; family Menispermaceae; genus Stephania; species Stephania cephalantha. The sequence continues at coordinate 20,014,419 of CM077579.1, read as the reverse complement.
AACCTCGACCTGTTGCACAAAATAATGCATGTTAGAAAATTGATATCCATTATGTGACATACCTATCTCATTCACATTATAGTAATATGAGTCTTCGAATCGACCATAATTATGGGGGTAGGAGGAGGAGTCCATCGCGGGGTTGCCTGCATACATATTAAGAGCAAGGGACTAGATAGGCAAAATAAAAATTTAAAATTAAAAATAAAAAATAAACCAAAGATAAAAAAATACCAATCCCCGGCAACGGCGCCAAAAATTGACGCACGCCGAACGCGACAATAAAATAATGTTCCTAAACCAACTATTTTGTAGAATAGTGGCAAATGGTCGATCCCACAGAGATTGGTAGTCTTTCTTAGGTCAAAAACAACGAAAAGGAAAATCAGGGGTTTTGAAATAAATTAATGGCAAAACCAATCTTTTGGTCCCTGAACTTTGAATGTTTTACACTTTTGGTCCCTCAACTTTGAAAACAACACATTTGGTCCCTCAACTTTTCATATAGTGTAAATTAAGTCCTTTTGTTAGTCCAGTCATTGTTATCGATGACGTGGCGAAAGTCTATCGCCACATGGCGCCACATGGCAATCCTTGTCATCAAGAATTGGTTCAATGAACCAATTGGTTCAATGAACCAACCGGTTCAATTAAAAACCAAAAGCTCTTGCGTTTTGGCTCCTCTCCCCACGTTCTCTCCTCTTTCTCTCTTGCTCTCTGTGGCTCCTCTCTCTGCATTCTCTCCTCTTTCTCTCTTCTCTTTCTCTATTTCTTTCTTCCTCTTTGCGATCTCTCCTCCTCGCAAAGTGCACATCTTTGCCGCTCTCCCTCGCGCCTCGCTCTCGTCCCGCTCACACCCTCTCGCCTCGCGAGCAAAATTATGTGATGATCCAAAAATAACACAAACATTACGACGTCACCGTGCAATTAAAATTAAACACCGAGAAATTACCTTCCCATCATACTCGAAAAAGATGACCAATCCAACTAGTCCGTATGAATGAAGCTTAGAAGGCAACAAAAACGCAGAGATTTGGATAAAATTATACCAACAAAGTGTAGGAGTTTTAGAGAATAGAAATTCATCGGATGAAAAATCCACAAATGGCACGTGCCAAGGTAGAGCTTTGAATAAAATTATACCAACAAAAACGCAGATATTTGGATAAAATTCAATTTTTTTGAAGTTATTTTTGGTTCAAGTTCTTCTAATGTGATGGTTTGCATTTCTTTTTCTTTTTTTGGGTTATTAACACATGTAGAGCTTTTGTTTCAAATATTTATTTCCTCTCGAAATTTTCGTATGTGGACGGTGGATTGTGGAATCATGGTCGCGAGGCGAGGGCGGTCGCGAGGTCGCGGTCGCGAGGCGGTTGGTCGCCGTCGCGGCGCGCAAGCGGAGAGAGCGCTCGCGAGGCGAGGGTGTGAGCGACGCGCGAGGGCGTGAGCGCGACGGAGAGCGGGAAAGATGTGCACGGCGAGGAGGAGAGATCGGTGAGAGGAAGAGAGAAACAGAGAAAGAGGAGAGAATGCAGAGAGGGGAGCCACAGAGAGCAAGAGAGCAAGAGAGAAAGAGGAGAGAACGGGGGAGAGGAGCCAAAACGCAAGAGCTTTTGGTTTTTAATTCAACCGGTTGGTTCATTGAACCAATTCTTGATGACAAGGATTGTCACGTGGCGCCATGTGGCGATAGACTTTCGCCACTTCATCAATAACAATGACTGGACTAACAAAAGGACTTAATTTACACTATATGAAAAGTTGAGGGACCAAAAATGTAAAACTTTTAAAGTTCAGGGACCAAAAGATTGGTTTTGCCTAAATTAATTAACTAAACTAAATAAATAAAATAACAAAAATAAATATCAAATAGTTTCAAGAAAACACCTAGGTTTACATTTCCACAAATAAGAATCAGGATTCAATGGCAATCATGGTCTTCAATCTTTCCCAAAAAGTCATTATTTATATTCTCCTAGTTTAGCTATAGAAAATTGACATTCGCTAGAAATTCCTCATTCCCCTAATCTCGATAGCCAGAACATCCGCCACTAACTACTTCCCTAATCAATGCATAACCCTAGACATCCGCCAATCGGGTTTAACACACTAACCGCAGTAATATGGGTATGTGGGAATAGTAATCCTAAATAATCGGATCGCATCCGCTTCCGAATCGCATCCGCTTCCGATTTAACCTAGATTCTATTGTTGCACACTCAAGAACCAAAAGGGTTTTACGAAAAACGGGTGAGTGTTTGTCACTCTATTGGTCCAAAACTACAATTACACGGATACTAATAGTCCAAATAACTATAGGTTGTCCATCTAAAAGCATGCCCTGGCCACATATATACCCTAGATCTAAACCATATTCCATAAAATCAACAACAATGAAATAGGAGAATTAAATCAAATTAAAATAATAAAATAAAAGATCTCACATAATATGCCATGAATCCATAATCCCAACTTGTTTCCCCGTCGACCTAGGCAATCGTCGAGAGAAGTCGATGCTAAAAATATAATAGTAGATGTTCTTAATTAAACCTAAGCTTCCTAATATATAAAACTACTCAAAATTGGTCTCAAGAGGTGAGAGAAACTAATTTTGGGAGTTGGGGAGGTGACACGTGCGCCAAGGAGCATCTAGGGACTATTTTTGGGGTGAAAATGGGTTCCGTACACATGGCAGCTCCTAATTGGTTCGTTTTGCTTAAAACCGCCATGTGGCAGTCCGTAATTGGTGCAAAACGAGCTAGTGACAACGCTTGACCAACTGCAACGTGACAAGTGGCAGGAGGGGAGTGGTTGTTTGGTTCGAGTGAACTCGCTCCCTTGCATGAGACGAACTCATATTGCGTATCCCGAGGAGAATCTATTGGAAGCTGAAGCATGAGAAAACAGGTTTTGCTGCTGTGAGTTTGTGCTCGCTAACGTGGCAACACGGGATTGGTAAAGACCTAATGGAGGCGGTGACGTGGCAGATTCTCATTGGAGCAAAATGCAATTGTGATGTGCTGTGTATGATGATCCGCTACATGGAGAACGCTAATTGGAAGAAGACTGGTAGAATGACGTGGTTGTCCAATAGCAGAGTAGCATGTGGCGGTCTACTTGGTCTGCTATTTCCTTTTCTACCCACCGTGCAACACGTAACTCGAGGCAAATTGTTCGGTGTTTGATCATTGCGAGTAAATACTCCATTTTGAGTATTTTTCCCCCACGAATTCAACCGCGCACTCTGTTTCACCTGAAAAAAACCAAAAAATATAATTAAATATATATTTTAGAGACCTTACATAATTAAATATATTAAATTAAACTTATAAAAACATATAATAACTAACTTATCAGTTTCATCATTCTTTCCATAATAGGACCATGTGGTTGAGGTTGCTGATTTTGAGGAGCTACTCGTAATGGTTGTCATCTTGGCACAAAGTTGTAATAGTTAGGGTTCCTATCATTTCCTCCATAATAGTTACTCTGCTACCAATAATGTCCTATAGGCGGCCTTGAAAATTAGCCTGCCGCCTTGACTTCCCTGATATCCTAAAAAAGTTGAAGACACACATCTGTGAAATGGCTTAGCTCTAAACAAATACTAGAGGATTTTGCTTTCCTTTTCTAAATCATCATTTGTTTCACCATAGGCTTGATTCTTACAACTCACTCTCATGTCCACTTTCCCTGAAGACACTATTGCTCCACATATTTTAATAGTCGAATCATACTGCTTGGCTTGGCTAACTACTTTCTCAATGTCGAACGACGTCATTTTCCTTAAGGTTTCCCATACCATTTGACCCAACCAAGACTTCTATTCATCAAAGATAAGAACAAAATAATTAGAGGGATGATTTTTTCATTCCACCACCACTACATTTGGGTCACTAATGCCACCATGTTCACCTTTTTTTATTTAGGGTTTGTACGTTAATTAGTGGTGGCTAGAGTTTTTAATATTTTGTTATATTAGAGTTAAACCAGTTTAGGGTTCACACAATTACTAATTTGGCTCTGGGGCTCCTTTTTTAGGTTTTAGATCGTCACAACATCCCCAATTTTAAAGAACTTTTGTCCTCTAAAGTAAAAGTACATGCGTAGCCTGACATGTCTATTCGTAAAAATTTCTTTTACGACCCATTTTTTTAACTGATGCAAAACCTCACCTGTGAAATTTGATTGTAACTCACGTAAAATAAAACCTTACTCTTAAGTCTAACTTCTCGGTAGTATCATTTCCATCCCACAAACCAACATTCGCAAGGCATGTGTCGTATAGGCCCTAATAGAGTCATTTTACCTTAGCTACCTGCTAAGTCCTTGTATCATCATGCATATCTGGGTATTCCTTTGTAATTTCCTCTGAAGTCGCAATGGGCACCCAAGTCGTACAACCAGTAAATAGAGATAAAAATACTGAGATGTGATCGGTGGCTATCTGTGTACAAAAATAACTATGCATATCTAGCAACAAATCCATATTGCCAACTAGTAGTAAGAACAAGGATAGCTATCTACTATGATATGAACACTAGCACACTATCTCTGTCACCATCTCGGTTACACATATTAATGAATGACTCATCATTTCCTTACGACTTATCTGTGGAGGCTACAAATGAGCAGACATAATATTCCTTTCTAGTGTTATACCTTAACATCATTGTTATTACACGTTTATCAACGTCAATTTTTTGGGTTCATAATTCAAGTTAACTCTTGACCAACAGTCCACCTCATAACTTCTCCATCACATTTAATCGTTTACTTACACAACAAGCTTCCATACTTGGTAAACTGTTGAATAATCATCATCGTCGCTATCCCTAAACGGCTTTCGATACTCATTTGTAAGCATTTTATTACATCGTAATTTTTTAAAAACAAAGTCTCCTATCATAATCACTCAAATTTTTGGAGACTTGTCATTTTGTGTCCTCGTACTAATCAACTCTCACGATCCTTGATGACCATTTTAAATTCTTTAGGCATTGTCAAGGTTCACATTTATTACACAATGGTCTCTTATCGTCCTCCCAAGCTAAATCTTTAGCTCTTATGGTTCATTTAGAACTTCTTTCACTAAGAAATTAATGGTGGTGTAGCTTCCATGTCGTTCCTTGAGAATATATAACTCATACCTTGGGTTTTGTCATTAAGGACTCGTAACTCCCTATGATCAAATTATTTTAAGTTCATAATTCACCATCAGCGTTTCAATTTATTACTCGTGTGTGTTATTAACATTGCACTTCTTATTTATTCTTCGGATACACCAAAAGTAATGTACACGACTTTGTACTTAGAACTTAGATAAGCGTAACTTGCACCTCATGCCATTTAAAACTTTTATTCAAAGGTACCCCGACTTCAAGATGATGTACATTCATAAACTTTAATTTTATTAGAATGAATTTTCAAATCTACCTCACCAACATGAGCGATTATGGTTTTTTTTACTTCTATATTATCATTATCATTTATCAAATGGTCTTAACTTCCAATGTGGATAAGGCTCATGCCCCTTGATTCATCGAATATCTTACCGTTAGGGCATGTGCCATTGGTCAATCTACAAACATTGTTAATCTTATGATTTTAGTTAATAAAATTGAGGTTTTCATTTGTTGTTTAATTACAAGTGATTGCTTGTATACCTTAATAGTAAGATCCACGGGTATTTGTTAAAATATCATAAATGTCCATAGTCGATCATTATATTGGGAAATATAATGAATTAATACTAGTGTGAATCTTGATTGATGGTCATATGATGATCATGCATATAGGGATACGAATCGAGATCATGAGTATTTGTTAGGGAACAAGGTATTACAACGATCTACTATGAGAACACCACATGGATTCAACCATAGGTGTTACTCATGATAGGTATATCATTTAGTCATTCGACTTAAGATTACCATAGACTTCAATATAAGAAGCATGGTAATTTAACACAATCAAACGTCGTCTTTACCTGAAAGATTATAAAGATTGTGATTGGTTATCATTTGAATAATATTTGAAGGTGTGTAATCAAGATAGAATTTGTCTCTCTCGTATAGAGAGAGATATCAGCGAGATCTCTCGATATGATAGACTGATAATGGCCAAATCCATGTGAATTGATATAATCAATGTCACTTGGATGTTTTCAGTTTACCTAAAGATCGAGACTAGTACGGTTGACCATTAAGGGTGAATTTTCATTGGTTATGTTTAGTCAAATGATATTACATAACAAAAAGATATGATATATGTTATTCATTAGGTTGTATCGATTTTGATATTCATGCTACTTGGGTAGTCATAATGTCTTGCTAGAGACCGCTTATGACTTGTGTACTAAAATGGTTTTGGTTCATTGCCAACATTGTGGATCGCACATAAAGAATGCATTTGCGCAATTTCAATTGATCCAGAGTAATTAATTATATATGATAAAATTCATAAAAACCCTTACGATTTGTTATATGATAACTTATTAATAGGGGCATAAGTGTAATTTGCTTAAACTACCAAAATACAATAATTACATTATGAATAGGATTTTAAGTGAGTACTTATCTACACATATAAATAAAAAGTGAAACCCAAAAACGAAATAAGATTTTTGTTTTTGCAAAACAACTTAAAACAACTCAAACAACTCAAACAACTCATAGTTATCCAAAATTCTAGAGATCTAGCTCATCGATTCACAGCAATTTGGGTGAGTCAAGATCTAGCTCAGCGATTCACTAGTCTATTCTTGTGTCCATCGATTTAGCCAGCATTTTAATGTCCCCACGAATCACTGAATATCTCTGGTTCATTTCCAGTTCTTCTTTACTTAATGAATATTTTTCATAGGTTTCTTCTACTTCATTAATTCCTTCATAATCTTCTTTTTTTTCTTCATTTCTTCATATTCTCCATTTATTACTTGAAATACCAAATATAAGAGAAAACTCCGTGTAATATAGTCTTTTACATCGAAAATCATCCTAAAATGAACTCAAAAATATGTCTAATTAATAACTTGTCAAATATTCACAAACTCAGCACTTTGCGGTCCCGAGCAAAGGAATACTCTCAATTATATTCTTTTTTTCTTTTCTAGTTTAGATTTCATAATTATATACTCTAATTCTTAAACAAAAATAATCTTAGAATATAGGCATATTGCCTTCACAAAAATAAAAATCATGATAGAATAGAAAAAAACTAAAGAACAATACCCTTTATTTGACAACTCAACCTCCTAATTGCGCAATACACCTTAGAATTAAAAGTTAAATCAATCACCGAGTCAAGATACTATATAGATTGTCTCAATCACCTCTGACAAGCATCAAACTTACGATAACTAATATATAATCTCAAGATACAAAAATCACTAAATCAATTTTATTTTCAAACAATATTTAAAATATCATCACAATCAAAGTCGATATGAACCTTTATTCACCAGTAATCATTTTTTCATATTTAATTATTGGAATAAAAAAACATACTTCGCTTATCTTAGGTATAAATACACATTCATCGCATCATAACTACATTGCAATACAATTATCATGATTAAAATCAATAGATATTAACTTATTAAATCAGTGAATTAAAGAAGACAATCAATTCGAAGCATTAAGCACATATTCATCGCATCATAACTACATTGCAAAAAGGATCTAGTTCACGTTTGGACTTTTTTTAGATCAAACAAACTACTCACTCATATTCATAAATAACATTGCAATAAGATAAATAAAAGTCATAATTGAAAATACCTCAGAATTAAAATACTTGAATCTTCAAAAGTAATGAAATAATAAACAACATATGTAAACTAAGTGGACTATGGCTCCAAGAACAACCAAAGCTTCTAGGGCTTCAAAGTACGATCAACGACATTAATTTTGTAACCTTAGGTTACTATTTATAGTATTCTAAGTAGTAAACATCCCAAAACAACTCAAACAACTCATAGTTATCCAAAGTTCTAGAGATCTAGCTTAATGATTCACAGAGATTTGGGTGAGTCACGGATCGCTAGGAAAATATATTTTATGATTATGTTGAATCACAATTGAAAAGGACATCACGATAGACAACATTCTTTGTGAAGGTACCTACTTTTCTATCTATTTTCTATTTTTAATTAATATTTTTGTTTGATTTGAACAAACATCTCATGATAGAGGTATGTATAGTTGACCATGACTAAACACATGTTCCGAAAGATAAATTTCAGCATTTGGTATAGTTTGACTTTGTGATTCCTTAATTGTCAACGCGAATGCTAATTTAATAGGAAATTGTTTTCTAATAAAGCTAAAAGGTAAATTAATATTTTATGAAGGTTTGATAGGTATTTGTGGTATTAAAACTCTCCTATTGTAAGTTCTGCATCTATGAAATTTTTATGGAATACTCGACAAAATAAGCGTGTACCATTACACAAACCAATTTTTGAGTCAAGATTTCTAATTACCATTATTGGAGCTCCTAGTTTTAACGTTAATTTATATGGAAATAATCCACTAGGACATATAAAGTTTAAAAATTCTTGTTCGTATAAATGCAAGTTGTCATCCTCTATGCTATCGAATGAATATTATGTTACTTCACCCCTTGGGAATATTCCTACAACTTCATTATTTATTTGAACTATGTGTCATTAGTAGGACTTAGAATTGCATTATTAGTTATATTCGTTGTTGTTGTTGTTGTTATTGTTGTTGTTGGATGTGGTCTCAAATGAAGAAAATATATGTTTAATTAAATCTCTAACAAAGTGTTCTCCATGCCAAGGTATAGCAACTTCATCTAGTAACTTAATAATGTCATCCACAATAAAGTGTTCTTGTCCATTTCCTATTCGTAATATAAATTCTGCAAAAAATTTATTATTTTCTGGATGCATATTTTGTTCTAAATGGAATATCTTCACATTTGGCTAAAAATATGATCACACTATAGTGGCTTCTATAATTTGAGCTCTAGTTCCGTAGGGAAAACGAGTAATACTTATCAAAATCCCTACCTAATATTACTATTTTTCCTCTAAAAGGAATATATATATATCAATAATAGCTTACATTGTTCTATCTAATGCTTCAAAAGCAAGACAGTGACACATAGTAGCTATATCCCTAATAATTACATTAGCTAATCATTACAAAGTTGCTAGGTGTTGAATTTAAAGTTATAGGTATTTTAAAATGTGAATGTGCAGTGTGACCCCCAGGTAATGATGTAGCTACTATTCTAGATGATGTCGTTGCAATTGTTATAATTTTTGTATTTCTTAAATATGCTTAAATTGAACGATATAGAAAAGTTTTTTAAGTACCACCAGGACCATCAATAAATAAATAGTACTCATTTTGTTGGTTACATGCCCAATAATACTATCGAATACAATTTTTTGAGTTGAGTTTAATTTATATATGGGTTCCATGTCTTCTAATGGAATTTTTATAGATTGCTTGTCAAGAACTAAGTTTGCAACATTTAGCATATCTAAAGTTAGAGAACACTGTGGAATGTCATAGTTTGTTATCCTTTTGTCAAATTGTATAAAAATATTATCAATGTCTTCAATATATTGTTTCATGTAATAAACACTATTTGGCTCTAACGATAAGCTACATGCATTTACATATTCCTCCATCATGTAATAATAAAATTCGTTCCATAAATCATGTACTCTAATCAGCACACAAAATATTAAGACAACAGTAAACAATCTCCTCAATGAAAAAGGCATATGTGTGGTTGATGCTTCTCGTAAAACTCTCACTTATGCTATAATCATCTTCAAGAATGCCTCATTTTTCTACTGATTCTTTAAATGTGCAATATTTAGTTCCATCAACAGTATATAAGTTATCAAATGAGAGAGGCCTCCTAACATGGTTCAATAATAATCTCAAGTAATAACGTTCTCTTTCTACAGGTGAGGCTTTGTGAATCCTACCTACCAATTTTATTTTATTTTTTTCTTTCTTTCCATTCCTTGTCACTATTATTCCAAGTATATTTATTTTGGGAATTTACAATATAGTAGTTGTCGAGCATTTATGTCTAACTCATTTATTTTGAAATATTTTGTAAGCATTGTTTTAGACTTATTCAAATCATTTACAACATCAGCCAAATTTTCATCTCTAGAATATTGTAATTGTTGTTTATCAGGAAGACGCAACTATAAACCTACAATAAAAGGGGGTCATGATACTCATTTGTAACCAAAATATCCTCCATAAAGATTCTACGGCCTAAATCCATCTAGCATTTTGGTATTTTGATATTTCATCACTTGCTATTGACCCGGAAGATAATCCAAAAGATACATAGTCAGAGCCTTTGTAAATATATTTATACAAATAATTTACAGATTTGATGCTAGAACAAATCTCTATATTTATATGACAATCATATTTCAAATTCAAATAGGGATTATAAGGAACTACCCAACGATAATCAATTTTATGGTTTCCTACATTTATTTACATTTCATCATCTCGCTGCATGTAAATTAGGTATGAGTCATTTCCTTGTACGGTAGTAGGTGCAAATGATCGTGGGCATTTTTTTGTACAATTCCTATTTCTCATACAAACTGCATTTGGATTAAGATGACCAAATGGATTATGGATCATATGTGTTTTTACAGCATTGTATAAATTTGCCTCTATTTGATGACATGATATTTTTTCTCTAACTATTGAATCATATTCATTTGGATTGGTGATCTTATCAATTTCATCTAAAATAATTTAAATATAAGAATAGGGTAGACTTCTTTTTTGAAATTCTATAACATGTACATGTGCTATTATTTTTCTTGAAACACCTTTATTAAGCAAATCAAATTTTAATTTCTTTAGTCTGGCTCTAAATATTCTAGTATTCAAATCAGTTGTACCATGTGGTTTTTGTCCATGAAGTAATTCATATGAAATTTCATCCCAAGATGTGTTACATGTAATAGTAATAAATAGATCAAGTTTTTCGAACCTGCTTACTATAGCCATTGCATCTTGGTAACGATGGTGCATGTGTCCCAGGCTTCCCATATGTGACGTCGTAAGTACTGCATCTTGTAATCCATCATAAAGCTTTGCTCTAATTATGGATTGATGATCTCGGATACATCAAGTATCATCGTTTCAATTTTAACAAATGTGTCCACAACATATTGTTGAAGCAGTCTACCCCTAAGAATAAATAAAGAAGTTTATGAAGGATGAATCTGTAGATATAAATTAGTTGAGTAAAATAATTTTCATCTCGAAATATGTATAAAATATTGTAAGTAAACAAAAAAGAGTTATTTATAACTACAACAAATATGAGTAACAATTACATCAACTGATTCTTATTCCACTATTTTTGTGCACACTTAATTCCGATTCATGTTAACCATAAGGAAATAATATAGGATATTGGAGTGTATCATAATATCTAGCCATATCTGGAATTCTTAGAAGCTCTTTCGATGTTTTTTGGAAAATAATATTTCTTTCATTACAAGTAACATTTGGTTCATCATCGCCTGAAATGATAGCTGCAACTTGTGCTTGAGTTGGCAATTCATATCTATGTCGACTCGATGTAAGTTCTTAAATTATGATTTTGTAATATGGTAAGTTCTTGTGCAGTGCTATATGCCTAAATGTTTGAACATATGGATTGTGCGCTTCTAGTATTTACTTCAACAACACTACTAATTCAGGATGGGTATTGCTACTCTTTTGACGACTATTATGAATTTCACTTTTAGTATTATATACAAACATTTCTAAAAAGCTCGATCTTTCACCTTCGAACGGGGTGGGACTACCGATTCTATGATATATAGTTGATGGTGCATGATAAGAAAAAACACAATGTCTTCTGCTAGATAGATTTTCATCTATATTGGCCCCTATGGAAGTGAAATAAAAGACATGATTATAGGAGTAAATATTCTATCTAAAATGATTTTCAACTTCAATTAAAACCTTAAATAAATTTATTAGTTCTTGTGGGGCACTCGGTCGTTGCACATTTATTTTTTCACTTAAACAACTTATTTCTAAACTTTGATGAATGAAGAATTTGCACCACAAAACTGACAAATGGTAGGATATGGCAATAACAATTTTTGAAAATCTTTAGCTGCTATAAAGTTTCTACAACAATTGTGTTGGACTATTAGTCTCCTTGAAGGCGGGTTTGGTTATCGAATTGTTTGGACATTTTTTCTTAATAATCTAGCATCTTGACGAAGGACGGTCAATCTGACTCTATGTTCTTGTTGGTGCATTTGTCTATCTCCTAATCTAGCTTGTCGATGAAGGTTTGTCAATCAAGTTATATGATAATGTTGGTGGATTTTTCTCTCTTATTGTTAACAGTCTATGTCTCTTTGATGGTGTCGATGTCTTTGATCATCTGTTTCAGGTAATCTGTGTTATTTATGATGTTCCAGTAATTGATTTTGTCTATCATTTGTAGATCAACTTCTTCTAGGTTGTTGAGACCAAATACGTAGATGTCTTTATTGTTCAATATTTTTTCTATTCAGATTTGTATTTGTATCCATTTTCCTACAATTAATAATATGAATGCAATAGTAAAAGTTTGAAAAAATCAATTTAGAACCAAAAATGTGATGATCTTCAAAGCCAATGATGTGAGACATGTTGTAGATAATCCTCAAAATAAGAAGAAAGAAAGGAAATAATAAATAAGAGAAGCAATATCGTTAATACTTATATAATTCCTTTTTAGAATCTCCTCTTTAAAAAAGAAAAAAATGGGAGTGAGAAATCAAGGAAATATGTATCCTTCAAATCTGAATTCTAAATAGTTGAGCAATGATTATAAAGTGCGGGACAATGTTTTTGATATTTATTCTTTTGGCCTTTTTTTATTTTTGAAAGCGGATGTAGTTGTGCTCTTTTTGTTGTGTGCTTTTAGAGAAGGGGAGAGAGAAAAAAGAGAGAGAGAGAGAGAGAGAGAGAGAGAGAGGTTTATTCCAGGACGAGATTTTATGTAAGGGGGAAAGAGAGATTAATGTAGAAATAGAAGCAAAAAAGAAATTTTTCAAGGAGAGAGATCAGGGGAGTTTAGGTTTGTTTTGGAAATAAATATCAACAGTTAAATATTTTTTTTTAGGATAATTAACGAATAATTGGGATATAGAGGGAAACAAATTAGAAAACGTACCTATACATTGTACAGGAGATAACTATAAATCTATTTTAACTTGGTAATCTATAAATAAAGGAGGACTAACCAAGCCACGAGAATAGTATATGAGTAAGCTTAATTTTTTGGTCCATTTTATTGTGTTCTAATTAGTGTTTTGTATTTGTGTATTGTAGGTGATGTTCGATGATGGTGATGATGTCGCGCGTATGTTGCGGGAGGATATTGGGTGCGTAGAATGCATGGTTCATTAATAGATATGTTGCGGAAGGATATTGGGTACTAAAAGTTCTCGCAAGTCAATTGTTAACGCATAAGGGACATGGTAACATTAGCTAAAACCATCATTGTGATCTATCTCATAGAGAAGTAGACGTCCATTCATTGTTTGGAGTAGTTAAGTAATGAATTTGTAATTACGCTTGAATATTTGATGCATCGATTGTGCATTTCTTTGATGTTTGTCTTTTGTTTATAAGACTGCATGTTTTTTTAGGAGCGAGACTACAGAAGGTTATGAGAGACCGAGAGACTAATGGATAATTAAGGCCAATTAATAGATAATTGGGAAATAGAGATTAATGTAGTGCACCCGACCTCGCCTGATTGGGATGTATATTTTTCTTCATGTGGCACGAGCATATGAAGATTGATAGCAGACATGTTAGCCTACCTGTTTTGATCAAGTTATGCGATTGATTCTTGTATATTATTGTGCGTGTTGATTTGGAAGTGGTTGACCTCCGTTTGAAATTTGTTGAGAGGTGTAGGAAGGCATCAAAGGTATGGTGTAAGTTTGAAATAGTGATTGTTGGGTTTACTTCATTTGGAGTTTTTGTTCATTAATCAAGTACTGAAAATTCTCTTGTTTGGGCCAAAAAATAAAAATAGTCTAATAACTTACAGATTAAAGGAATTATTACCAAAAGAGAAAAAAAAATCAAAGATAACAATGAAAGATTTCCAAAAAGAAAAAAATAAAATAGTCTAATAAACCCACATTATTGGTGCCGGTTGTGTAAAACTGAATCACTATTTTTTAAGGAGGGAATTGAGGAGATGCCAAAGAGAAAAATTAATTAAAAAGGGCAGTTGTTGAAGTTGTGTATCTAAACGACATTTTTTAAGTACAATTGCAAGGATTTTATCCTTTATCATTGATGGAGATTATGACAAAATAATAACGACCAACACTTTTGATGTCGAAAAAGAAAAAAGTCTTCAATAGACATTAATTCCTCGAATTTTCGCAATTTTTTAAGCAGCAACAAAGCCTCATCTACATCTACAATATCATTTTTACCCACATTTTTATTCTTCAATTATGAAATAATTTGGGTGGGATCTTTGCTTTCACTCCCTGTCCATGTGAGTATGTATTTATAAAAAATAATGTACTGCCTTATTTGCCCCAAAACTCATAGCTACCTAACCCAACAACTAGCTAAAAATCTATCAAAAGCATTCCATTTTACCCACCTTGCTACCTGCGAAATTTCAATGCCCTCCAGTTTCGTAATTCGTGGTCGTTATCGTCCTCTACGTATTCTATATTTTATTTCTAATGATTGGGACAAATTTGGGAGCACTACCTTGTCGAGTTCAATTTCAAACAAAGCAATGTTTAGTTGCTCCCCTTTCTAACTTTAGTTCCTAAAACACGAAACTAAATCGGACAAACCCAAAAGAACAGCAGCCAATTAAAGTCATGCTTTGAATTATTTCAAACCCAAAAGAATAGTAGCCACACTCGTCTTTGATCGTTCCCACGTCTTTTCCAAACTTCTATATATTAGTTGGAAAATTATGCAATTCTGATCTTCTCAAATAATCCTGGTGATTGCCAACATTCCTGCATGCTCCCCCAAAGTATGTCTTTTTTGGACCTTTGGAAAAGAAAGATTGAAAATAATTGAAACATTATCTTATATTATAGCATAGAAAAAAAGAAAAAAAAATTACAAATCAGAAGATCAGCAACCTTTTGCATTATTGATCTCCATGTACGTCCTTAAATGCAAAATCTGTGAAATATTGTAAGTCAATGAAATTGTCACAAACAAACCCATTAAAATCCTATGACTGATTACTAACAAACCCTTTCCTGCCACCGGTGTCACTCCTCATTCTCCTTCTTTGATCTTCTAGAAGCAGTGATTAAGATGCTTTAGTGGAGAATGCATTGGAGATGAAAGCGAAGGGCTTGGGATGAGTTGTGGAACTCGCCGCAATCGATCGCATCGGAGGAAGGGGCAAGCCACCAGTGAACGGAAAGAGAGCGGAGTTGTGGTGGCTGTGGCGGAGGAGAGGAAGAGAGTTAGGGGTTTCTTAGTGCCACTTTTGAACACGAAACATGAGAATTTTAAAAAGTTAATATATTCAAGTTGTTTATTTGTTTGAGAAAATTTGTTATAACTCCTCTTTGACTTTTGGTTAGTTTCCATTTTGGTTATTTTTAGGAAACTAACCAAAAAAAAAAATTGTGATTCCTCAAATCTCTGTACATTTCAAATGGAGAAAATTGTAATTTTCCTACAATTATCCTTTGTACAAAACAATCCCAACCAATAAAAAAGATTTTAGGGGCACTTTCGGAAAGTAGGTGGCCAAAAAGGCTTCACCGTGGAAAGTGCCCCAAAATTATTATTATAAGATAAATTACGGTTATTATTGGCTTCCATAGTGGTAGTTTGATGTTCTCTACATTGTTGTATTCTTAAGTTATGAATAAAAGTCCATTTACCTTACGATCAAGGATGTAACGATCTCGTGGAATTAGAATGATGTAGTGGATAAACCATACAATGTCTAAAACTTATAAGAAATTATGTTTAAGTCCTCGGCAATCGCCGCCAAAAATTTACATGTGTCGAGCTTGTACAATAAGTTTCAGTATATTCTTATTATTTGTAGTAGTGATAAATGAGATCGTCTCCACAGGGATTAATAAAACTTCTCTAGGAAAAAGGTCTTTCAATTGTTTTTATTATTTTTTACTTTAATTTAATCAAAACGTGAATTAAAAATCACTAATTTAATCTATAATATTATAATAATTAATTAAACTAATTAAACTAAATTAATTAACAAAATTCAAATTCACTAATATTCAAATCAATTTAATTCAATAATAAATAAATATCTAAACAATCATCAAGAACAATGAAACATCAATCACTTTTGCATCTAAACATGTTACTTCAATCATATAGTTATGAGCATACTTTATAAAGTATCATAGATCATTAAACTCTAATCATAAGTAAGTAAACAACCTTTAGTTAGCCATTAGTTCTCCTTATACCGGTGGAAACGCCAAGTTCTAATTTTATTGAGCTAACCCATTTGAATACACAAAGACATTAACTTCAAGCAATAAAACTGCATTACACTTCATGAAAACTTTGAACTACTAAATCTAACAACTTCACAAAACCACTTCAATATTAGATTTAGATCACAAATTCACCTAGGATATCTAAATGGTAACACCTTTCAAACAATCCTAGTTACTACTTTAGACTAGGTAATGAATCCAAATTTCACAATACACATTCTAGACTATGCATGCAATATAAAGTTCATGATTAAAATATGCAAATAATAATCTATTAAATCAGTGAATCAAAGAATACGATTGGTATAAAGCATTGAGCACATAATCATCTCAACATAACTACATTGCAAAACGAATCTAATTCATGTTCGGACTTTGTTTAGATTGATAAACTACACACTCATATTCATAAATAACATCTTAATAAAGTAAATAAAAGACATAGACAAATACCTCTGGAATAAATACTTAAAGTCTTCAAACCATTTCTAAAGTAATGAACGATAAAACAATAAACTAAAAAAACAAACAATGGCTCCTAGAGCAATGGAATATTGATCTAAGTACTCTAGGGCAACTGATTTCATAGCTCTAAGTTTTGTGTTTATCTAAAATTTTCGAAATCTTACCCAGCAATCCTCAGCGATTCAGAGTTTAAGTAGAATCGCTAGAAAATCCTTGGAAAATTAGTCTCGATGGAACACCGATTTGAGTAGTGGTTCCTATGTATATGTAATTCAATAAAGAATCATTGGCCTTGAATTCCAATTTTTCTGCACTTGTTAATGATTCTCTGCATACTTTTCCACTTGATCAACTCCTTCATAATTTTCCCTTGTAACTCTATTTTTTCTTATATTTTAATTATCACCTGAAATAACAAGAACAAGAGAAAACCCCGGGTAATATAATCTTTTACATCTAAAATCATCCTATAATGCACTAAAAACATGTCTAATTATTGACTTATCTAAAATACTCTTTAATTATTGACTTATCAAATACCTTCATACTCAGCACTTTATTGTCCCGAGCAAAAGAATATTCTCACATTTTATAGTTTTTTATTCTTATTCTCAAATAGAAGTGATCATTAAATAGAATCACATTACCCTCATGTAAATAAGAATTATGATAGAATAAAAAGATTAAAAGAACCACCCAGTATTTGATAACTCAACCTCTAGTTATGCAATGCACCTCATAACTCAAAGTTCAATCAATACCAAGGCCTGACCACTATATAGGTTTTTTAATCTCCAATGACAATCATCAATCTTACAATGACTAATATAGAATCTCAAGATAAAAAAAAAATTACTAAATCAATCTCAACTTCAACAAAAATTTAAAAATGCTACCACAATAAAAGTTGATAGGAGTTTTCTATAAGACACCAATAAATATCATTATCATTTACTATTCTTGGAATATTGGAAAAAAGATACTTCACTCAACTTAGATATAAGTACTCGAACTAAATCTTTTATTTTAAGAGTTTCTATAAACATTCTTCTGTTTTTGTATAACTTTCTCCCTATATTTTATTTCATTTTTCTCATTTCTACGGCTCCCTACTCTATTTTTTTTTAATATAGTTATTCTTTTTATAGAAAATCTTTCTCACATTTTTCCCACCACTAGATTCCTTACTCCATTTCTTTTAGAACTTAAGGGTCTCTCTATTGTTTTTCATTTAAAAACTCTTGTTAGCGCTTCTTACTTTCACTATGGTTAAGTAAGTATTCTTTCCAACTAAGTAAAGTTTTATAAGCTAATTTTCTATTTCTTCTCTTAATTGTGTCATAAGTTCTTTTTATTATATATACGATATAATATAAAATACTTGAGCAATAATTTTTGTATAATGAGATTCTTAGAAATCTGTCTTATTTATCTTGCACTTTTTGTTTCAATCTTCTACCCATTATATTGTTTAACACAAAGCAATCAATCTCTGTAAACTCCTCTAGTGTATACACAATCTAGGTAGGTCAAATAGGGTACAACAATTCTTTTCAACCATAAAATCTCTATTTTCATAGGTGATAAAAAACATCACTTATATTTAAACCTAAATTATTTTTTCTAACTAAATAAAGTAAAATGAAGAAATATTGCATGTATCTTCAAAAATATGAAAAACTTTAGCAAACTTTGAATATTAGATTCTACCTCTCAAGTCTTCCATACTTCGCTTCTTTAATTTTCACTTCACCTAAATACCCTCAAATTCATTCCAAACTTTGTCCTCGAGATTTAAAAATTACGTCGGGTTATCAACTAAACAAAAATACCTCGTGAAGGATAAACGAACTAAATATCATAAAAATGAACAAACTGAATAAGTTTTTCATAAATAAGTAAATCATGATAAAAATAAATTACCAAGCATCATCAATAGCATTATGTATCACAATGACATTAAACATAAGTATAAGCCATAGTATCATAGTGTCATAGATTGATGAGTTAATAAATATGCACTTTTATTTAGGTGTTTAGCTATGTAAATCGAGTCCAAAGTTGTATTTTATAGTTCTATATGTTTACTTTGGAAATTCTTAGAAGTCGAAGTTTGGTCAAAAATCAGTAGGCTTGACACCCCCAAAATAAATTGACAACGTTAAGGCAGAACAAGGAATGACATCATTAAAGAACAGACGGTGTTTGATTTACAATAGACAACGTCACCCAAGGCGCCAGGTTCAGAAACAGAAGTACCATACTGAGTTATTGTTCAATGCTTACTATTTTATGCCACGCCATGACTTGGTGTCGTTCCTATATAATGGCGGTGTAACCAACGGTGCCAGACTCGTAAAATATAAGTTTTGCAATTTTTAGAAGGCACTTATTTCACGGGCTTTCCTATTCCTATACCCATGCTCACTTATATAAAGTAGGGACATATATGGACAAAAACATATTGTATTCAAAGTGATTTAGGAGTAGAGAAAGGTAGAGTTGCCATGTCTGGCTAGTCTCTTTAATACCTAGGTTAGGGATGTAGCTCTCTAGCCATTAGTTAGTTGTTTTCTATGTCTTGTTGAGATTTTATATTATAATAATGTTTTAATTAAGTTCTTTTTCCTTATGTTATTATTTTTAACTATGTCTCAATGGTAGTTTAGAGATTATATATTCATTGCAAATCTCTGGGCATAAACCCATTGACATCTATTAATCAAGTTGAGTCCATGATACCAACCGCGTTGAGAATCACTTAGAGTAAGAGACTTAACACATTTATTGCTCTAAGTGAGTAACATCGAGAAGTAGGCTTAATCTTGAGAGCAATTTCCCAAGGTGGATTAGGGGTTGGTGTATCCACATAGCACTAAGTGATGCTCACGTACTAAATCTTGAGAGCGTTTACCCAAGTTTGTACGATGGAGTAAGAGAAGTATTTAGTGAGCAGTTGCCCTATCTATCGAGAGTAGGGGAACTAGGGTGTTGGTGACCCCAACACCTATAGCCAATTTAAGGAAACAATTTTAAAACCCATTTTTCTAAAATTGATGATACAAGACATGGAAACAACATAAGGCTAGATTGTGGATTTTTAGATTTAGGTATATTTATATCCTCTCATTTACTACTTATTTACCTTCTTGTTTAGTAGATCTTTAGGATAAACTCTTTAAAAACCCCTTGGATTAACGTTTATGTTTATTAAACTCAATTTAATTAAATCTTGTGGATTCGACCCCTTGCTTGCCACTACTACATTCCAGTAGGATCGCTAACCTTGTACGGGTTATATTTGATACGCACGACAAGTGATCAAATTTTAGCGCCATTGCCGAGGATTTGATTCCAATTTGAGTTTAACTTTTATTTTTATTTTTTTTTGTTTTGTTTTCTGAGTCTACTAGTTTATGCATGGTAAGATAACTCGACCTAAATCAACTAGTTCACTATTACCTTTCAATTCAGAAATCGACAGAACCCACCTAAGGTTGACTAGGGAAGCTATAAACCAAAAGTCCAATCTTCCAAAACCTACTATAGCTAAAGACGCTTGCCACGCTGGCGGTGATCGCGATTAGCGTAGGGTGCATTAATGAAGATTTCTAAAATCTTCTTGCACAACATCCTATGTGCATATACTTTCCACCAAATGACAACTTTTGAGCTTAAATCGAACTTTATTCACCATTTATCAACATTCCATGGCATGCAGAGTGAAGACCCGGTGACATTTCTAACAGAGTTTCGAGATGAATTGTCATTTTATGAAACCCCCTCAAGCGGAAGAGAATGCGGTAAAGCTAAGGGCTTTCCCATTATGCTTAAAGGATAAAGCTAAGCAATGGCTCTTTATCTCAACTCTGGCTGCATAAACTCGTGGCATGATACGTTCGATGAGTTTCTCAGAGAATATTCCCATGAGGAAAATGTTGCTCAGCTCATCTCAAAGTTATGTAGTATCAAGATGAAGACCGGTGAGTCTTTTGGTGATTATTGGGACCGCTATAAGTGTCTAATTGCCAATTGCCCACAACATGGCCAATGTGATAGGGCCATTGTCTTGTTCTTCTATGTCGCCATGTCCCTTCTAGATAGGCGTATGATTGATAGCATTTGTAGTGGTTGTTGGGTTTTGGGGTTCATACGCAGCGGAGATTACAAAACAGTTTTGACAAAAACCCCAACAGGATCCGAATCTAATTCCATTAAAAACGTTTAAACCATGAAAAACTTAATCATACCTCAATCGCAATATACCTTTCTGAAGGTTAATCGATCTCTAAGGCGCCGCAACGACGAACGCCTCTATCGCATCCACACACGAACGGCGCCGAGATTTGAAGTGCTAGCTTCGAGAGAATACCAAACCTTTTTGTTTCTCTCCAAAACGATCCAGAGCATACCAAAAACCCTAAGTCGTTTCTAAAACGAAAATAGAGTTTCAGCCTTTTTTCTTTCGTATCTGTGTTCTAACTTAAAGCGTCTATTTATACAACCCTTGTATATAGACAGTTAAGTAAATTACACATATACCCTTACTTAAAGAAGTATAAGTGTAATACACCACAAGGACGTTTGTCATGAATTTTATCACATAAAATTCATTTTTCTGAATCATCTTAAAATCTCGCAAAACCATTCTTAGTGTGCGACCCAATAGGCTCATACAACGTTGGCGGTGTACCAAAACACATTTTGGTATACAAGTCATAAACGATCTCTAGCAAGACATTATGACTACCCAAGTTGTACGAATATCAAATCGATATAACCTAATCAATAGTGTATATAACATCCTTTTGTCACACGATATCCTTTTGATCAAACATAAGGCATGGAATTGTCATCCAACATGTTCAATCGTACTAGTCTCGATCTCTAGGTAGATGAAAACATCCAAGTGACATTGATCAATATCAATTCACTTAGACTAGGCCTTTTAACGATCTAACACATCGAGGGATCTACTAGATATCTCTCTTTATATGAGAGGGACAAATTCTATCTCGATTACACAACTTCATCACATTGCTCACACAAGTAACCAATCACAACCTTTATAATCGTCCAGGTTAAAGACAACGTTTGATTGTGTCAAATTTCTTGTGTTCCTAATGTTGAAGTCTCTAGCAATCTCAAGTCGAGGGGTGAAAAATATACCTATCATGAGAAACAACTATGACTTAATCCATGTGATGTTCTCATAGCGGGTCGGTCCAAGACTTTGTTCCCTAACAAGTACTCGTGATCTTGATTCGTATCCCTATACGTATAATCATCATATGATCATCAATCAAGACTCACACTAGTCTTAATTCATTATAGTTCCCAGTATAATGATCGACTAGGGACATTTAGGATATTTATGTAAATACCCATGGATCTTATTATAATGTAAACATGCAAATTAATTATAATAAACAGCAAATGAAATCCTCTATTTTATTAACTAAAAGTATTCATAAAGACAGTTAATGGATTGACCTAGGGCACATGCCCCATCAGTGGTCACATTCATGACAAAACCCCTGCGTATATGAAGCAACCGTATGAGGACATAACATAACAATCTAGGTTTTATGGGGATATTGGTGTTGACATGCACCAAAGTTCTTCAGTCGAAGCTACTACCAGCTCCATTGATAAGATAATTGATTAGTTAACATCCCTTGTGGAACATCTCTTGAGCAATGGCCAAACATATATTAAAGCTTGTGGATTCTGATCAGCTACAAGCCATCCGACTAATGAATGTCCTACTATGTTTGAGGACCATCAGCAGGCTAATGATATAGATAACCAATTCTAAGGGCACACCTGAGCGCCCTTCGAAAACACTTATAACCAAGCAACGGTGAGGAACCACCTTTACTTTAGTTACGCACCTCAAAACAAGAACTATTTATCTTTTTTCCCTATAATACAACCATTACCTAAACTAGTATCTAATTATTTCTCCCTTGAGGACATGATTAAATCTTTAGCGACACAATAGAAATAATTCCTTGGAGATGTCACCTATTTGCAGGTGAACACTGAAAAAGCTCTTAATGACACTAATACCATGGTTCGTAACCTAGAAGTCCAAATGGGCCAAATCGCACAACGGCTGGGTTGACTTGAAGAATGGGGGAAGTTGCCTTCGCAACCCTACCCAAATCTGAATATAGTTATTAACCTATCAGGTGCGCAAGTTAATGTTAGCATAGTGACGCCTCAAAAAATGACATTTTTGAAACCATCACCCTATAAAAGGCAAAATTAGGAGGTGATCTACCTAAACCCCTGGGAAGTCCTATAGACATCTCACTTAAATGTGATGATTCAGGGTTGTAGGTATCCCTTACACTATAGGTGGACTCTATCTAGAGAATCTAATGCTTGATTTAGGAGAATCAATCAATGTGATGTCCACAGACTTCAACGAGTCTATAGGGATTGGCGAACTGTCAGAAATGAAAATTTAGATTCTATCCATTGACGGTAAGGAGATCTCGTGCAAATGAATCATTGAAGATGTAATTGTTCATGTTGGGGATTTGAAGTTCCCCACGGACTTCCATATCATAGACATGACAAAGTGCATAAGTCATGACCTTTTACAAATTTATTCAGTATGCCCTTTACGTGAACGACTAGAGCTAACATTGACCTATTCAACGACTCTTTGTCCATTGATCATGAAGGGAGGTAATCAGTTCTAAAATTTTGCATATTTTAAATTCTTCAACTGACACGCTATTTGCTTGCTCTACTATGGTTTTGGACATGATGATTATGGATATGTGTCTGTGGATCGAAAAAGTTCTTGAGGAAATCGAGCAAAAGATAGCCCCAAAAGAAAAGCCTCTACAAATAGGTGCATGAATAAGTGCCAAACCTCTACAAAATATGCAATTTGCCAAACGAGGGACTAAGCGCATAAGGACCGATGATAGCAAGGAGAAGAAAAAGGTACTTCATGACGTGCTACATTACCAGTTCCATCATGACAAGAATCCCGAGAAGGACGTGCTTCTATGCAATATTGGAAACTTAAGAATCCCTAATGTGTTATGTGACATAGGCGCTAAAGTCAATGTCATGTAATTAAAATTTTTCAAGCTATGTGGATTATGTCTCACTAGTATGTTGAGATCAATGTAGTAATGTTAAGATCAATGTACTATATGCGAATGGCACAATGGAGACACCACGAAGAATGGCTGAGAATGTAGTTATTCACATTGGAGACTTCGTGTTTGTCACGAATTTCTATGTGGTGGATGGGAGCAACAACCAATATGGAACACTTCTTTTGGGTTTACCATTCCTGGGGACTACTAGAGCGGTCATTGTTATGAAGCTGCGCTACATTAGCATTCGGGTAGGAAAGAAAACAAAGATCTTCCCGGACAGACGTGAGATCTTGGACAACAAGGAACGGGTCTTCATACAATTCTCTATACAGGTAATAAAGGTCCTTGATTTAGAACCCGACTAGGGGAAGTATATTCATCAAGCCAACGACCTTAAGCAAAAGCACAACTGGGAGGTAGCCCATGAACAATTTTGTAGTTAAAAATAGGTTTCATTTTCAGTTTTATTTTTCTTATTTTCCTAACCATGCAGTCAAGTATTGTATTAAATTCTTCAATATATTTTTCATTTATTTCCATTCTCAGTTTGATTTTAAACCTTAAGTACAAGGTTTGGAATAAGTTCGGGGGTATGAGGTACGTAGATATAGTATTCAACGAAGACTCATAGTTATGTGATTAATTTAAAAATTTTTCTTGCGGCTTCAGAAATATTATCTCCTTTTCATTAGATTTCTTTATTCTCATCTAGAATTTAATACAATAATCCATGCATGATTATGTAGTTTAGCATATTTAATGTTTTATAATCTTACGTACAAGTAAAACATTGCTTTCGATTATAAGAGTAAAAAATTGGTTAAACTATTTAGTTTCAGACTTACAAGAAGTAGAAGAGCTCTTTCCACCTACTTGACGACATAAATAGAAACTTGGAGTAGGGATGAGCCATAACTTTAGACCGAAGTAGGTAGGCGGTCAAATTAACTTTACGAAAAAATTTTAAATCTCAAGGATTCTAAAACTAGGACTAATCCACTTTAAGTATATTTGTTAAAGATCTATCACTTGTAAGGGGAAGAAGTAGGCTTGTTTACTATAATATAAAATATGAGCTTGATGATTCTTCATTGGAAAGCTACCTTAATTCTTAACAAAAGTGAGAAGTGCATTCAGGAGTTTTAATAAAAAAAATAGAAAGTCCCACAAGTTCCGTAGGAAATGGAGCAAGGAACTTGATGGTTGTAAAAATAATGAAAAATTGGTATCCACGGGAAATGGAGCAAGGCCCGAACTATAAAAACTATATAGAGGGAGAAAGTGAGGATCTCTAGATGAATAAAAGGTGAAAGTTCATAAAAAGAAACTTGTAAGAAATAAAGATTTAGCTCAAGTGCTTGTAGCTAGGTTAAGCGAGTTTTTCCAATGCCATGAAGGAAATAATGGCGTACCTCTAAATAAGCCGTACGGACTCTTAAAAGTGTGAAAATTTGCAAATAAGTGAAAAGTTGTGATAAAGTCATTTTAAATGAATCCATTTAATAAGGAGATCAATTTTAGATCTACTAATTTGATGAAGAGACCCAGAAAACCTTTGATTAACTTGAAGGCTCTGGTCTTTAAATGCTTCAAAATTTTAAAAAGTGTTGTCTTGAAAGGTGACCATGTTTAACCAGCCTTCGAAAATTTCAAGTCTCTCGTTATAAAAGTTGACCAGGTTTGGGTTGAAAACACTCCATCATTTTCCAAAATGGATATAAAGTCTTTAGGGTAGTATCACCCAATTTTGTTGCATTGTGTTTAGTCATTGTAGTTTGCTCGGGATATGCAAAGTTCAATGTTTGGGGATATTTGATGAGTCATTAAATATGCACTTTTATATAGGTGTTTAGCTATGTAAATCGAGTCCAAAGTCGTATTTTATAGTTCTATATTTTTACTTTCAAGATTTACAGGGTATTTGAGTGTTTATTGTAAATTAGACTAATTCGGGAAAGAAGTCAAAGTTTGGTAAAAAACCAGCAGGCTTGACTTCCTTAGAATGAACTGACGTCACCATGGAGAAGCTACGGTGCCAAGCAGGGTGTCAAGGCATAAAAATTGACGACATCATATTTCCAACAGACGACGTCACCCACGGCGCCAGGTTCAAAAAAAAATACCAGACCGAATTCGTGTTCAAGACTTACTATATTGTGCCATGCCATGACTTGGCATCGTTCCTACATAATGGCTACATCAAAAACAATGCCAGACTTGCGAAATAGAAGTTTTACAATTTGTAGAAGGTTCTTATTTCCCGGGCTTTCCTATTCTTATACCCATGTTCACTTATATAAAGGAGGGACCTTTATGGAAAAACATATATTGTATTAAGAGTGATTTAGGAGTAGAGAAAGGTAGAGTAGTCATGTTTGGCTGGTTCTTCAATACCTAGGTCGGGGATGAAGCTCTCCTGTCATTAGAAAGTTATTTTCTACTTTTCGTTGAGATTTTCTATTATATAGTGTTTTGATTCAGTTCTTTATCTTTATGTTATTATTTTTAATGATGTCTAGATGGTAGTTTAGAGATTGTATACTCATTGCAAGTCTCTAGGCATAAACCCATTGACTTGCTATCAATCAGGTTGAGAAGTGACGCTCACTTAGAGCAAGAGACCTGACACGCCTATTATTCTAACTGAGTAACATTGACAACTAGGTTTAATATTAGGGGTGGCTGCCCATGGTTATCCAGGGGTTGGTATTCCCACAGAGAGCTAAGTGTTGCTCATATGCTAAATCTTGAGAGCGGTTGCCCGAGGTTGTACCGTGGAGTAAGGGAAGTGTTTAGAGAGCGGTAGCCCTATATATCGATAAATAGGGGAACTAGGGTGTTAGCAACCCCAACACCTATAACCGATCTAGGGAAACTGTTTTAAAACCCATCTTTCTTAAATCGATGAAACAAGACAGGAAAACAACATAGGGTAAGATTGTGGATTCCTACACTTAAGTATTTTTCTATCATTTCATTTACAACTTATTTACCTTCTAGTTTAGTAGAAATTTAGGATAAAACTCTTAAAAAAAACCCCAGCTTTACTTTTTTGTTCATTAAACTCAGTTTGGCTAAATCTTGTGGATTCAACCTCGTGCTTGCCACTACTACATTCCAATAGGATTAGTAACCTTGTACTGATTATATTTGACACGTGCGACAAGTGATCATAGATCATAGTATTTCATTACAGATCAAGACCTTTCCCAAGCTCACTTAGAGATAAAAAATTCAAAGAAGAAAATAAATAAGAACTGCCGTCCAGAAGTCGCATCATCACCACCATCACCTTGATCATGTTATTGAGATTGATAACTCGTTGCAGAATTATAGAGTCTGTAGTCCACTACCATCTATAAGATTCTATCTGAAAAGACTTCTTCATTGGATAATCTCAATTGTGTAGATGGTATAGGAATTTGAGCTCATCTTCTTTGAATTCTTTGGCCCTTTTTCTTTCATAACCATGCAAACTCCTTGCTATTTCTCATTTGTTCGAAACATACATTTTCGATTCCATAGGGGTCACATATGGTTTCGCAGAATTGGTCCCATCTTGGCCAACTCCATCTTGTCTATGTACATGCCAATGTAATCCTCACCAGGTAGTTCTGAACTCTGATCCCTTCTTTCATTATACACAATAGTTTACATTTCTTCCAAAACTCTTCTATTTTATACTCGTATTTGTCTTCTTTCTTGAGCTTCTATTTTGTGTGTCTCTATTCTATCTCTTTCATCCTCTGACTCCACATAGTCTTTCACTTGTTTGGTGGTCTTTATGTATGCATCAATGATAGTCTTGTTATGAAGAAAATCCATCTCAAGACCTATCATAGGAACTCGATATTTTCTACAAAATTATGTGATCATCAAAGGAAAAGTAAATCCTTCATTTTTCTTCGTGGTCATGACATTTCTAATCGAATCATAAATGACCTTGCCAATATCTATATAACCTAACCCTTGCATAATATGATACAACAAGTCACTTTGCAATTTACAACTTCATAATATTAAAAGCTCGACTAAAGGCTTGCATTGATAAAATAATTTCCGTGCTTTTGTGATTTTCCTAAAATTCTTTGTTTGAATGTGCTTGGGATACCCATCCTTATCCACAATAAATCCATCCCCTAGGATTCTTCTAATCCACTTCTAATAATTTCTTGGGGAAATCCATGCTTAAATCTATACTCCAATTTTGGGTCATCATTATATTCTTTTCTATGAAATTTCGGCAATTCGAAATACCAGTTTATTCTTTCAAGCGAATAATCCACTGGTCTTACTTTAACCATGGATACAATTTTATTTACACTCCCATGTGTATTAGCATAAGTTTCTCTAACCAAAACTTCATAACCCATTTCTCTAGGAATATCCGCATAACTATCACGATTATAATCCCTACTCAACAATCCCTAGTTCCTCTTTCTTATTATGTTTAAACCCTTAGCCCCAGACTTAACATTCAATCCCCTCTTCGGGATCAATTTTCTATTTTTTCTAATTTCATTTTTCATTATTGCAAGAGCTTTAGTATTAATGAGATCATCCACATTATACGTAACTTATGGATTCTCTTCAACTTCCTCTCCTTCCGAATCATCACTATAATCAATTGGTAGAATAGGTTCTCCTTGTGGTCTAACTCTAGGATTATTAACTAAAATTCTTGTTCGCCTAATTAGTGTAGGTGGAACTTTGGATTTTTTTGTATTTATCTATAATGACTGTCTTTCCTTTCTCCTTTCTTGAACCTCTACCATTTTTACTTTCAGCCATTAGTCAAATAACATAAGTTCAAATAGATATTTAAACTTGTAAATCATTAAGAATAATTTATCGAAAACAATCCGGTAGAATTAAAAATAACTCTACTTAATCAAGGAGAAATTTATTTGAAAAGCTAGTTTGAGAATCAATCGAAAATTTAAATAAAATAATTGGCATTGAAATTCTTAATTAATATAAACGTACATTCGATTTTTAAAATCTTCATAACATAAAACAATCTTGCGATAAATTCAAGTTTTTCTAAAACAAAAAACATCCCCATGCTCATTTGAAACTTAATTTTAAACCAATTGAAACTCATTTGATTTGTAAACTAAAAATCATCGTAATCACAATTTCTATTCTATTGAAATCAAGGAAATAATGTACAATGATAATAAAATGAATTCCAATAAATCGATTTGTGAAATCAATAAAAAATTTCCAAAAATTAAAAAAAAAAAACTAAATGTTTTCAATTCAAAAAGCTAGGGTTTAAGCGTGATTACCTTCTTGAGAGTGAATCCCTCAAGATACAAATTCTTTATCCTCTTAATCTCACTTACAAGCCTTTACTCAAAATTCCCATGCTCAAGCCCTAATTTGGGTTAAACGAAACAAGATTGAGGTGGGAATCACTTAAAAATTTGATCTTTGAATCAAGTGGGTGCAATGATTGGTGTGTGTTGTGTGTGTGAAATGAGTTATGGTATGGCGAATTGAGGTTTTGTTTTAAAAACTTGAAATCAAGCCCGACAAATCAAGGTTATAAGTGGATTAACTAGTGATTTGCTACATAAATTGATGACAATGACACTTTGTGCATCACTGATTTTCCACTGATTTGTGTTTTAAAGTCGATTTACTGCTGAATTGCTACTCTTGAATTTCACTTTAAATTTAAGTTAATTGTCACCGATTTTCCCGATTTATAGTATTAAATTAAACTGATCTAAATTCGCAAGACATCAAATACTATTTTTCGAAATCTAATTCATAATTATTATATATTTCACTTGTAATAATCATAATAAAGGTATAATTCACTGCAAATTCAAGAATTTGAATTGGATATGTAACTAACTAATAATTTTATTAATTTATTAGTTAAATAAATAGAAAAGTAATATAAATTTGCATAAAAGCCATAAATATATTTGCAAAAAGAACATAAAAACATGATCATCCCCCCTCATTTGAAGCTACATCAGAGTTTAAATTTCGAAAATATCTTCAAAACAAGAGTCAAAAGGTGAGAGAATAAAAACATATTATGCTAATTAATTAGAAATAAAGATAGAATATGGGCTGCCTCCCATAAAGCGTTTTTCTTTACTATCGTTGACTCGACTGAACCATTTTAGTACTAAACCCGATTAATAAACTTGAATATAGGATTTTTCAACTCTGGCGACATTCCAGAAAGTATTAGTTTCACTATTCACTCTTAAAGTGATTATTTTATTCAGAATATCCATAATAGCTTGAGAAATGGCTAAGAAAGGGCGTCATAAAATTAAAAGAGGATCTTCAGTGAAGAAATGTGACATAACCAAGAAGTACGTGGGTAAAATATACTTGTCTACTTGAACTGATACACTCGTAACGACTCCTTTTGGTTTGACTAATGAACCATTTGTTAAAGGAACTCGTTCAAAAGAAAATTCTTCCAACTCTAATTGAGTATGTAGGAAGAAGTGTATCAGCATAAAATTTACATTAGAACCCATATCACACTGAGCTCTAAAGTACCAAGCCCATTTGATTTTTATATTCAAATGTATATCTCCAGTATAATTCAGATTTATAGGACCTAAACTTTGCCTTTTCTTCTCCTTATTTTTCTTAATTTTTAAATCTTCTGGCTTATTACTCTTTCCATTCTCCGGTTGCTTAACTCTCCATTCCTGAGTTACTTTTTTCATTTGGACTATCTTCTACTTGTTCTTTCTTTGAAACTTCAATTTCATTTTTCATTGTTATAGCATTAATTGCATATATTTCAGCATTATCATTAATTTCATTATCAAGTAATTCACCATAATCATCATAATTATGCTCATCATTGAATTTGAAAGTAACAATTTTGTCTTCAAATTCCATAGACATTGTCCCTTTAAAAATATCAGATAAAGTAAGATTAATAGGTGTATTAGTCAATGATCATATTTTTCAATGATTCATATAATTTAAGTGAACGCGCATTAATTGATGTTCTGAGTACACACATAGTAAATTTAATAAAAAAGGTTCCTATTGTGATAGGTATTCTACACATTCCTAGATCGAAACATTTTTCAGCTACTTCTTTTTTATTAAAGTTGACACCTTTTATCCTAAGTTTTCTTTAAATTCCTCTAAAGATTTATCTTTGGATTCAGAGAATTCTTTCAAAACTTCATCATAATTCAATAATTGCATAATGGATTCCATTAAAGGTTTATTAATTTCTATTTTTCGAAATGCTAAAAAATGTGTTCATTGATTTCTTTCTTCCCATCATCCACTAATTGTTTTGGAATGGGAGAAATAGAATACATATCTTCATTTAATTAATCAAGAATCTTATCATCTTTTCATTTATTTACAATTTTAGAAGTTTGTAAAGACTTTGCATTCACTTCAACTCTGGCTAAATACGATATGTACAATCTTTTTAGAAAAGGTATGTATTTCAATTTTTTAGCCTCCCATTCTCTAGTTGGAGTGACATTGGCCATCATCTCTTCTTGTTCTCCTTTTTTGTATTTTTTCTTTATACTCCTCTTAGGTATCTTTTCTTGTATATGTGTCTCTTTTACATTATCACAAAATAAAGCATTAACATACGATTTATTAGAAGGAGTAGTAGTCTGTGTAAATGCTTTAGTTTCATTACTAAGTCTATTAATTCGCAGGTTCATCTGACTTAATTAATTTTTAACTCATCAATAGATGTGTCAGTTGTAACTTGATTTTGAGAAATTTATGTCAAGATTCGATGAGTTTGTCAAAAAATTATGCAAGATTTGCTCTAAATTTGGTTGCATAGGTTGAGCTATTTATTGAGGTTGTTGAATTGGTGCAGATTGTATTTGTGCTCTTGGTCTTTGAATGGTATAATTTTTGTTTCGTAGACAATAGATAAGATTTTGATTTGGTTTTCCAATATAGTCACTATCGTTATTATATTGATTCCTAGGAGAACCAGAAAATTAGTTCATAATTGCATTAACCACTTTAGTGTTATTTTCATATAAAGTAGGGCACGCATCCGTAAGATGTGTAACTTCATTACAGAATCCATGTGAATTTACATGGTTTGATCTATTTTTTAATAGCAACTTAACCATGCTAGATAACTAATCAACTTTTTCCTCAAATGTACTACTTCTTTTATTACTAACTTCATAAAGTTTCTTCATTAATGTCTCATTCTTTTCACCATTTTTTTGATTATTTAGCCATTTAATTAATAGCCTATTGTGCTAAAGTTGGTGTCACATCAAATAAAGATCCACCACATATGGTATCTAATAACCCTTATTCAAAATGATTAAGTGCTTCATAGAAGTATTCTAATAAAGCTCTTTGTGTATATCCATGTTGTGGACAAGAAGAAATTAATCTTTAAAATCTATTCCAAAATTCGTTAAAATTTTCATCATTTTTCATCTTTGCAACTGTGATTTGTCTTCCATAGAAAATAATATTTATTGCACGCATGTATTAATCTAGGAAAGCTTCTAGCATTTGAGCCTATGTAGTTATTGAATCTTGAGGAAGATAAAACAACCAATCTTGTGCTCGATCTTTTAGTGCGAAAGGAAAAGTCCTAAGTTTAACTTGTTCTAGAGTACCATCTTCATCCCATTGACTTTGTGTTGGTATTCTCTTCTAAATTTTCGGGTCTTCATTATCTTTACCATAGAGTTAGGTAAGGCAGTGATAAATCTAGATTTTAGTTAAAATTCAGGAAATCCTTTAGGATACGCAAAGCATATTGGTTCGTAAGCTGTGGCATTTTGATTAGCTTGCCCAAAAGTAAGCTTTCTATAATAATTATTATTGTTTATATTATAAATATTATTATTATTGTTAGCTTTCATTGTGGTTGCCTGATGTTCCCTACCTTGTTGTTGTCTTAAAATACGATTAAAAGTCTTATCAACCTTATAATCGAACGAATATAAATATCTTGTGGAATTAGAACAGCGAAGCATGTAGACCATACAAAATCTAAAAATCTTAAGAAATTATGTAAAAATCCCCAGCAAGAGCGCCAAAAATTAACACATGTCGAGCCTGTACACTAAGTTTCCCATATACTCATATTATATGTAGCAGTAGTAAGTGGGATCATCTCCACAATGATTTTACAAACTTCTTAAGATAAAGTCTTTCAATGGTTTTTATTATTTTACTTTAATTTCATTAAAAGGAGAATTAAAATTATCTAAACAAATTATGGCAATAAATTAAACTAATTAAACTAACTTAAACTAACACAATTCAAATTCTGTAATACTAAATTCAAATCAAATCAAATTAATTCAATATAAAACAAACATCCAAACAAATATCCAGAACAATGAAACATTAGCCAATTTTTAATCTAAACATATTAATTAAAGTCTAGTCATAATCATACTTCATTGTATTATAAAGTATTCTTGTATCATTAAACCAAAATAAAAACTAAAATTTGTAGACTTTTTCAAGCCACAATTTTTCCTTATATCAATGGAAAAGCCAAATTCTAATTTTATTATTATTAATCATTCGAAAGCTCAAAGATAATTATTCGAAATAAAACTAGATTAAGCTATGTGAAAACTTTTTACTACTAAGCCAATATTATCGAAAAAGCCATATCAATATCAAACTTAGAATACAATTCACCTATGACATCTAATTGATAAAAGACCTTTTAAATTAATTCTAGTTACTACTTTATATTAGTTATAGAACCTAAATATCACAATACACATTTTAAACTATGCATGCAATACAAAGTTTCTTGATTGTAATATTCAAAAACAAATCTATTAAAACCATTAATTGACGTATACGATTAAGTTTAAGGCAATAAGCACAAATTCTTCTTGATAATGACTACATTAAAAAATGGATTAAGTTCATGTTCAGACCTCGTTTAGATTAATAAACTACTCACACATATTCATAATAAATATTGCAATAAAATAAATAAAAGATATTAATTAAAAATACCTCTTATTAAATATTTGAGTCTACAACAAGTCTTTAAAAGCAAGAACAATAAATAATAGCCTAAAAACTAATCAAAGGTAATCAAAGGCAATTAATTTTGAATCCAAGGTTTCATATATATTGTATACTAAGTAGTGCATATCCAATCAAATCGAAATTCCTTATTTTACTTTAAAGTTCTCGAAATCGACTCCAGCGATTCCTGGTCGAATCATCTATCTTTGTTGATTCGCTGTGTAAATTGGTGTGTCTCCGTGGTTAACTTATTTGGGTAGTGATTCCTAGATTTCCTTTTACTTACTTCTGATTATGTGGCAGTGAATCTCACTTCATTCTTCATTCGATATGGAATCGATGTGGGCATTTTCTCCATTTGATTGGATTCTTTAATTTTCTCTTTTTTTCTTCCATTTCTTCGCATAACCTTAATAAAAATTTAAATAAAAAAAACAAAAGAAAACCCAATGTAATATAGCGTTTTAAATCTAAAATCAACCTAAAATATATCATATAACACTGTCTAGTTATTTACTTATCATGATTTAATGTTAATGAGTGGCTTAGTTCCACATTCTATACCAAGGTGATTAAGTTCTATGGATTTATAGGATTTGAGAGGTTTTAGCGCTTTCAATTCTAATATTGTTCATTTATGATTTTCATATTCTTCATTGCATTGTTGTTATGAGGTTTTTTGCTACATCTTTGAACCTTAAGTTTTTCCCTTGTCATTGTGTAAGGGCACGTGTACTCAGATTTCAGTCAAAAACTATTACCAGTGATCCTACCGTCGCTCGGTAAGGGGGATTACATTAGGTGGCAATCGATGTGCCTTTGTGTCATTAAATATGAGAAGGGTAGCAACGTATTGTAATTTTCATGTGACAGGTGGAATAACTTGACGCTAGTTACTACTCATGATAGTTGTTCTCGCATAGCGAAATGTTGCTACTTCGTTGAGATTTTTTGAAGCACTCAAGATTTTGCGGGTCTAGTAACTATGCAGTTATGTCGCACGTTCCTTCCACTGACATGAAGAGAACGAGGTGGCGAGAGTCACTATAAGCCTATTTATTAAAATTTGTACCAAAGCTAACGAGTCTGATCCTTTGAATTTCAATTCACACTTTGGCTTAGAGTTTCCCATTTATTAATTTTCGTTTTCAAAGCAATTGAGTTTTTTTTTTTTGCATTTAATTCTTAGTGCAATTGAGTTTTTTATTTTAAGAAAAAACTCATATTTTTCTCAAAGGCTAAAAAGGAACATCCCAATCCATGTGGATTCCACCCCTCTTACCACTACTGCAAATCAATAGTAGCTTGGTATTTAGGACTATTATTGGTGTCATTCGGCGCGACTCCAATTTTTGGTGTCATTGCCAAAGAATGGTGCTAATTTGTTTTTTAATGTATTTTGTTTTTTTATAGTTGAATGTCACTGACGTTCACTTTTCACTGATTCTTTGGTTCTATTCGGTCCGGAAGTTGACCGAACATATAGAAAAAGGAATGGGGAGAACAAAAGAAGCGAAAGGTCGCTGGTGACTTTTAAGGAAAATGAAAGATATTACAATCTTTCAATTGCACAGGATGTTGGGCAGAACAACCAGCAGAATGCAAGGCATGGACCAAGGCGGGAGAGAGAGCTTACATTTAGGAAGACATAGTTACCTTTATGTTAACCACCAGTCAGTTTGAGCTGAATTTAGGGTTGATACAAAAATTACCTAATTTTCATGGGAAAGAGAACGATGATCCTCAGAAGTGTTGGGGCATGTGCCCTAGGTCAATCCATTAACTGTCTTTATGAATACTTTTAGTTAATAGAATAGAGGATTTCATTTGTTGTTTATTATAATTAATTTGAATGTTTACATTATATTAAGATCCATGGGTATTTACATAAATATCCTAAATGTCCCTAGTCGATCATTATACTGGGAACTATAATGAATTAAGACTAGTGTGAGTCTTGATTGATGATCATATGATGATTATACGTATAGGGATACGAATCAAGATCACGAGTACTAGTTAGGGAACAAAGTACTGGACCAACCCGGTATGAGAACATCACATGGATTAATTCGTAGTTGTTAATCATGATAGGTATATTTTTCAGTCCTCTGACTTGAGATTACCAGAGACTTCAACATTAGGAACACAGTGATTTGACACAATCAAACGTTGTCTTTAACCAGATGATTATAAAGGTTGTGATTGGTTACTGTGTGAGCAATGTGATGAAGTTGTGTAATCGAGATAGAATTTGTCCCTCTCATATAAAGAGAGATATCCAATGGATCCCTCGATGTGTTAGACTGTTAAAAGGCCTAGTCTAAGTGAATTGATATTGATCAATGTCACTTAGATATTTTCAGTCTACCTAGAGATCGAGACTAGTACGATTGAACATGTTGGATGACAATTCCATGCCTCATGTTTGATCAAAAGGATATCGTGTGACAAAAGGATGTTATATATACTATTGATTAGGTTGTATCGATTTGATATTCGTACAACTTGGGTAGTCATAATGTCTTGCTAGAGGCCGCTTATGACTTGTATACCAAAATGTGTTTCGATACACTGCCAACGTTGTATGAGCCTATTGGGTCGCACACTAAGAATGGTTTTGCGAGATTTTAAGATGGTTCAGAAAAATGAATTTTATATGATAAAATTCATGACAGAAACGTCCTTGTGGTGTATTACACTTATACTTCTTTAAGTAAGGGTATATGTGTAATTTACTTAACCGTATATATACAAGGGTTGTATAAATAGACGCTTTAAGTTAGAACGCAAGGATAAAAAAAAGATTAAGGGCCGAAACTCTATTTTCGTTTCAGAAACGAATTAGGGTTTTCTGGTACGCTCTGGATCGTTTTGGAGAGAAGCAAAAATGTTTGGTATTCTCTCGAAGCTAGCACTTTGAATCTCGGCCGCCGTTCGTGTGTGGACTGCTGGTAGAGGGCGTTTGTCGTTGGCAGCGCCTTAGAGATCGATCAACCTTCAGAAAGGTATATCGCGACCGAGGTATGATTAAGTTTTCATGGTTTAAACGTTTTTAATGGAATTATATTCGGATCTGTTGGGGTTTTTGTCAAAATTGTTTTGTAATTTTCTCTGCGTATGAACCCCAAAACCCAATAAGAAGTTCCTCATAGAATTTGAGATGGTCGTAGTAGGCATGAAGCCTGCTACAATTAAATGCTGACTTAGTAAGACTGAAGGAATTTCCTTTTATCTTAAAGATGCTACATAGGATTGGTTGTTTTACTTGCAAGTCGATTCTATTAGGACTTGGAATGAGTTGCATGAAAATTTTCAGGATGAGTACATGCCAGCTAGGACGATTACCTAGCTTAGGGGGCAAATATCTCACATTGTTATGAAAAATGAAGAATCCTTGCCACAATATTTGGAGAGGTTCAAGAGATTGTGCGAGGTGTGTCCTCAACACTGTCTCAGCAATATGAAGCCATAATAGGGGCTTCAATTAAAAGAATTACATGTCCAAATGTCAGATATGTCAGCTTAGATAGGCTAAGCCAACAATCAGGGGAAGCTACCATCACAGCCTGTTTCGAACCTTAATGCACATGTGAATGTGATTTCACATATCGATGGGATTTCAGTGACTAAAATTGCGGTAAAGCTTGAGATAGAAACTGCCATAGTAACACGTGTCAGGCGTGTACAATAATTTTCCCTTTTATATTATACTTTAATTATTTTGTAGTAGTGATAAGTAAGAATCTTCTCCATAGGGATTTATCAAACTACTCTAGGAAAAATAAGTTTTAAAGGTTTTATTACTTTCATTTTTTTATTTTATTAATAATAACAATTAAACTAACTAATAACTAACTATAATATAATAATACTTAACTAACTATATTTTCTTAATTAACTATCACAATCCAAAATCATAATCAATCAAATAGATTAAATCTAATAATAAATAAATATGTAAACAAATATCATAAACAATAAAACATAATCCCGTTTTGCATTCCAAACTTGTAAATCCAATCCATATATAGTCATTATAATACTTTATAAAGTAAGATAAATCATTAAACTCTGATTATAAGTAAGTAAACATCCTTTAGCTAACCATTTGTTCCCCTTATACAGGTGGAAAAGTCATGTCCTAATTCTATTGAGCTAACCCCTTTATTCACACAGACATTAACTTCACGCAATAGAAGCGCATTAAAATTTATGAGAACTTCGAACTGCTCAATTTAACATATTTGGAAAGCCACTTCAACACTAGATTTAGATCTCAAATTCACCTAGGATATTTTAGGCGTTGTTTGCCTTTCAAACAATCCTAGACATTCCTTGTAATCATTCATTCATGAAATACAATTACGTTTTCTCCTTTTTTGATTTCTATTCTTTTGTTCTTCTTTGTTCTTTGTTTGATCAAGTGTATTCACTCATTAGTGAATACTTCACAATAATCAATCAAATAGATTAAATCTAATAATAAATAAATATGTAAACAAATATCATAAACAATAAAACATAATCCCGTTTTGCATTCCAAACTTGTAAATCCAATCCATATATAGTCATTATAATACTTTATAAAGTAAGATAAATCATTAAACTCTGATTATAAGTAAGTAAACATCCTTTAGCTAACCATTTGTTCCCCTTATACAGGTGGAAAAGTCACGTCCTAATTCTATTGAGCTAACCCCTTTATTCACACAGACATTAACTTCACGCAATAGAAGCGCATTAAAATTTATGAGAACTTCGAACTGCTCAATTTAACTACTACTTCAAATCGATAATGAAACCAAATATCAAATATACATTCTAGACTATGCATGCAATACAATGATCATGATTAAAATCAATAGATATTAACCTATTAAATCAATGAATCAAAGAAGACAATCAATTCGAAGCATTAAGCACATATTCATCTCATCATAACTACATTGGAAAAAAGATTTGTTCACATTCGGACTTTATTTAAATCAAACAAACTAATTCTCTCATATTCATAAATAACTTTTCAATAAGATAAATAGAAGACATAATTGAAAATACCTCTGAATTAAAATACTTGAATCTTCAAAATCAATGAAATAATAAACAATATATGTAAACTAAGTGGACTATGGCTCGAAGAACAACCAAAGCTTCTAAGGCTTCAAAGTACGATCAACGAAAATTAATTTTGTACTATTTATAGTATTCTAAGTAGTAAACATCCCAAAACAACTCAAACAACTCCTAGTTATCAAAATTTCTAGAGATCTAGCTCAACGATTCACTGCAATTTGGGTAAGTCAAGAATCGCTAGGAAGATCTGGAATTTTGAACTCGCTGGTCTTTTCTTGTGTCCATTGATTTAGCCAGCATTTTAGTGTCTCCAAGAATACATGAGAATTGCTAGTTCATTTCCAGTTCTTTTTTACTTTCTTAATGATAATTCTTCATACATTTCTTTCACTTGATTAATTCCTTCATAATCTTCCCTTTTTTCTTCATTTCTTCATATTCTCCATTTATTACTTGAAATACCAAAAATAAGAGAAAACCTCGTGTAACATAGTTTTTTACATCAAAAATCATCCTGAAATGAACAAAAAAACATGTCTTATTAATAACTTGTCAAATACTCCCAAACTTAGCACTTTGCGGTCTCGAGCAAAAGAATACTCGCAATCATATTCATTTTTTCTTCCCTAGTTCTGATTTCATAATTATATACTCTAATTCTTAAAATTATCTTAGTATATAAACATATTGCCTTCATAAAAATAAAAATAATGATATAATATAAAGAACTAAAGAATAATGCCCTTTATTTGACAACTCAACCTCCTAATTACGCAATACACCTTAGAATTCAAAGTTAAATCAATCACCAAGGTCAAGACACTATATAGATTTTCTCAATCCCCACTGACAAGCATCAAACTCACGATAACTAATATATAATCTCAATATACAAAAATCACTAAATCAATCTCATTTTCAAACAATACTTAAAATATCACCACAATCAAAGTCGATAGGAACATTTATTCACCAGTAACCATTATTTCATATTCAATTGTTGGAATAAAAAAACATACTTCACTTATCTTAGCTATAACCATTCAAGCTAAATCTTTTACTTGAACAGTTTTTCATAAACTTCCTCAATTTTCTTTTATATCTCTTTCTTTTTCCTTCTATTATTTAAATTCATTTTATTCTTTATATTGTATTCCTATGGTTCTCTGTTCCATTTCCTTTGAAATTCGTTATTATTTTTATAGGAATTACTCACATTTTTTCACCACTAGATTCCCTGCTACATTTCCTTTGGAATCTGTGGGCCTCTCTATTTTTTTCTTTAAAAACTCTTATTAACTCTTCTCACTTTCATTATAGTCACGGAAGCATTCTCTAAGACTCAGTAAAGTTTATATTGGCTAATTTCCTATTTTTCTCCTCAATTGTGACATAAGCTCTTTTTGATATATATAAAATTTGATCAATAATCTTTGTATAACAAGATTCTTTATGTCTTGTTTATCTTTCACTATTATTTCGATCTTCTACTTATTATAATGTCTAACACAAAGTAATCAATCTCTTATAAACTCCTATAGTGTATACATTATCTAAGTGAAGTCAAATAGGGCGTAAAAATTTATTTCAATCATAAAATTTATATTTTCATAGGTAATAATGCTATATCACTTCCATTTCAAATTTTAAATCCAAATTATATTCATATTCTTAACTAAAATAAAGTAAATGAAATGAAATGAAAAAATATTACCTATAATGTTGAAATTCTAAAAAAATTCAGAAAACTTTGGAAATAGAAATGGCTTCTACCTCTCATTTCTTCCATACTTCGCATCTTCATACTTCACTTCACCTAATACACCCCAAACTCATTCCAAACCTTGTCCTTAAGGTTTCAAAATTAAGTCGGGGTTCCAACAAAAATAAATATACCGCGTGAAGCATAAACGGATAAAATAACAAACTAAAGAACATAAGAATGAATGAATTGAATAAGTAATTGAAAACATGGTAAATTTAAACATTCTAAGCATCATTTGATTTAAAGGGACATCTCAAACCAATGTATAATATTTTAACACACCTAAGGGAATGTATTATAGTATCACACCACATCATAATAACACTCAGGAAAAGATTACAAAGTGAGGAAAGAAAATCTCATAACATCATCTAGACGTCCCTCCATTATCATCATCCCCATGATTAGGCTGTTAGGACTGGTTGCTCACCTCATGATCATAGAGGTTGTAGTCTAC
This sequence comes from Stephania cephalantha, assembly GCA_039657325.1. Lineage (NCBI taxonomy): Eukaryota > Viridiplantae > Streptophyta > Magnoliopsida > Ranunculales > Menispermaceae > Stephania > Stephania cephalantha. The sequence goes on along the minus strand of CM077579.1, from coordinate 19,972,990 downwards.
TCCCTCCACCAGGTAATCTTCATTAAAGACTTTCTGGTTAGGCATCCTCAACTAGAGTGATGGAATTGAATGTTGGCTCCCCCGCCTTGAGTCCTTCTGATCTTGCGTTGCTTTAATAAAACCAATAAGTTGAGATAACAATACCGAGATGTGATCTGGTGGCTATCTGTGTCAAAAAATAACTATGCATATTTGGCAACAAATCCACACCGCCAACTAGTAGTAGGAACAAGGATAGCTATATGCTACGATATGAACACTAGCACACCATTTCTGTCACCATCTCGGTTCCACATATTAATGAATGACTTATCATGTCCTTGCCACTAATCTATGGAGGCTACAAATGAGCATACATACCTTTCTAGAGTTAAACCTTAACATCATTGTTCTTACACATTTATCGATGTTAATTTTTGTAGGTTCATAATTCAAGTCAACTCTTAACCAACAGTCCACCTTGTAACTTCTCCATCACATTTAACCGTTTACTTATACAACAATTTTCCACCCGTGGTAAACTGTTGAATAATCATCATCGTCGCTATCCTTAAACAACTTTCAATGCTCATTTGTATGCGTTTTATTACATTGCAATTTTTTTTTCATAACAAAGTCTCCTATAGTAATTACTCAAATTTCTAGAGACTTGTCATATCGTGTCCTTGTACCAATCAACTCTCACGATCCTTGACGACCATTTTAAATTCTTTTGGCGTTGTCAAGATTCACAATTATTGCACAATCGTCTCTTATCGTCCTCCCGAGCTAACTCTTTAGCTCTTATGGTTTATTTTGAACTTCTATCACTAAGAAATTAATGGTGGTGTAACTTCCATGTCATTCCTTGAGAATATATGACTCATACCTCGGGTTTTATCATTAAGGACTCCTAACTCCTATAATCCAATTATTTTAAGTTCATAATTCACCCTTATCATTTCGATTTATTACTCATGTGCGTTAATACATTGTCGCACTACTTATTTGTTCTTCAGGTACTCCGAAAGTAATGTATATGACTGTGTACTTAGTACTTATATGAGCATAACTTACACGTCATGCCATTAACAACTTTTATTCAAGGGTACATTCACAAACTTTACTTTTATTAAAATGACTTTTCAAGTCTACCTCAACAGCACGAGCGATTATGATTTTTTTTACTTTTATATTATCATTATCATTTATCAAATGGTCTTAACTTCTAATGTGGATAAGGTTCATGCCCCTTGATTCATCAAATATCTTACTATTGGGGCATGTGCCCTAGGTCAATCTATAAACATTATTTATCTTATAATTTTAGTTAATAAAATTGAGGTTTTTATTTGCTATTTTGTTATAAGTGATTGCATGTTTACTTTATAGAAAGATCCATGGGTATTTGTTGAAATATCATAAATGTCCCTAGTCAATTATTATACTGAGAACTACAATGAATTAAGACTAGTGTGAATCTTGATTGATGGTCTTGTATTGATCATGCATATAGGGATACGAATCGAGATCATGAGTACTTTTTAGGGAACAAGGTACTAGATTGGCTTGCTTTGAGAACACCACATGGATTAAGTCATAGGTGTTACTCATGATAGGTAAATCATTTAGTCCTTCGACTTGAAATCACTATAGACTTCAATATTAAGAGCATGGTAATTTGACACAATCAAACGTTGTCTTTAACCGGATGATTATAAAGATTGTGATTGGTTACCATGTGAATAATATTTGAAGGTGTGTAATCAAGATAGAATTTGTCACTCTCATATAGAGAGAGACATCAGTGGATCCCTCGATATGATAGACTGATAATGGCCAAGTCCATGTGAATTGATATGATCATTGTCACTTGGATATTTTCAGTTTACCTGAAGATCGAAACTTGTACGGTTGAACATTAAGGGTGACTTTCCATTGCTTATGTTTAGTCGAAGGATATCGCATGACAAAAGGATATGATATATGTTATTCATTAAGATCGAGACTTGTACGGTTGAACATTAAGGGTGACTTTCCATTTTGGTTCATTGCCAATGTCGCATGAACCTATTGGGTCGTACATAAACAATGGCTTTGCGCAATATCAATTGGTCCAGAGTAATGAATTTTACATTATAAAATTTATGACATAAAAGACCTTACGATTTGTTATATGATAACTTATTAATAGGGGCATATGTGTAATTTGCTTAAACTGCCTAAATACAATAGTTGTATTCGAATAGGATTTTAAGTGAGGGCTTATCTACACATAAATAAATGGTGAAACCTTAAAATGAAATAAGATTTTTGTTTTGTAAATTTCTAGTTCTCTGGATTTTAGGAGAGAAATAAAAATGTTCTTAATCTCTTTAAGGGCTAGCACTCCAAATTGTGGTCACCATTTATGTGTGGATTTCTGATAGAGGACGCGCTTTTGAATGTCTTGGAGATTGAACAATCATAGAAGAAAATCACAGATTAAGGTATGGTTTACCTTTTAGGTCTAGTTTAATGGAACCTATTTTTGATCCTATTGGGGTTTTTCAAAAATTGTTTTGAATTTTTCGTCGCATATGAACCAAAAACCCAACACCTACAACATACATGCATTCATTCAAAATTTGTATTTAAGCAAATTTTGTCGGTATATACTCCTTTACATATCCCTTATGTACCTCATACCTAGACAAGTCTTTCATGACATGTAAATTTTTATTTATTTGTCACTTATAAAGGTGTCAACCTTTAATATTTTGTGCATCTCCCCACTTGTCAATATCCTCAACACTTGCTCGTCTTTGTACACCTATAACATTCCCATTTAGGTTGCATTTAAAGTTCTCTTACACTATTTGGTTAGGATTTTCACTTTTGAACTTACACTATGCTCTTTGACTCCCCATTGCTAGCAACACTTTTTGTTTAGCAATTCCTAATAGTGTCAAATTTTGAAGAATTTTTTCTCAACCTAGAGATTCATGTTTAATAGCTAGCTTAAGGCATTTTCTCATCCTTCCTAGTTATCGAATTGTTCATGTTACACGGTATAAACTTTATTAGAAGTCGATCCTAGCCTAGGATCCCTAATTTTAAATCAACAACCTATCATTGGGTTTATTACAATATTCCAAACAATGATGTAGAACTTTTAAACTGTAGACATTTTGACTCATTTAAAGCATTCAATTATGAGGTATTCCTTAATTTTACAATTATGGTATTGTTAAGACGTACCTAACATTCATTTTGAAAATGACTGATCAAATTTTGGCATCCCAAATTTTTTAGTCGACTCACTTCAGTTACGTTATAACAATTTTTCTTTGTGTCTGTTGCCTTTGATTTGTATGATTTTAACCTCGTGTTTTGGGTCCTTTTAACATTTACTAATTTTCACTTGCCTGCACGATCCTCACACAAAACAATCTTGCCAAATATAGTCCTCGACTTAGGATCCCCAATTTTAGTAACTCACCTATCTTTGAGTGTACTAGTTTGACATTTTGTATTCACTGGACTTTCTCATTGAATTGTTTAGAGGTACACTTTAACTTCTCATTTACTGGTCAATACGACGGGTACTTATATCTCGCATTAACCCTAATTTTAGTATTCCTCAATTTCGATATTCAACCCATTGGATATTGGTTTAAATTTAACTTTCTTTTACATAAGGTCGATCAAAACTTAAGTAAGGCGATTCAATTACCTATAAGTCAAATCCAAACGAAAATATTTCAAGGTCTTGAGTTTTCATCAAAAGCCATATTCTAAAAACAAAGTTATTTTCACAAGAAAATATAAAACTATCCTTACGTTTCGAGCAATTGGTAAGATTCCTTTCGAATTGATTCGGTCAATGTAATTTAAAAATAAATTATGACTACACGAAAGTTTGTATTCCAACCACAAAATGGTAACATAGGTCTTAACCAATACTTTAAATTTTTTTCATTTATTCAAATATCATTAAATTTAGTAAAACTTAGGTTTCATGCAAATTGAACTGGTCCAAATCATCATTAGTTCAATCATTTAAGGAATCTCAACCATATATGTTAGTTGAATATGAGTAAAGCTTTTTTTTAAAGAGCAAATAAAATTACGATGACAAATCTTTGAAATACACATAAGTCTATTCACTTATTATTGGAACACCAAGGAAAATAAATCGTTTTTCTTTCTCTTCTTTTCGTTTTTCAAATCTTGTAAGAATAAGTAAAGTTCTTCCTTAAAAGTTTATGAAGGTATGCAATAACTCGAAAGAATTTTTTTTAAGAAAATAGGTTATGTATAATAAAATGGGTTAAACAAGAGTAATGACCATCTAGTCGAATTACACAAAAATATATTGCTTCTCTAATCGAGAGTTAGAGGTCTTATAATATTCACGTCCTTCATATCCTGAATTAAGTTTTCAAGTTTACCTTCCTATAAAAACTAAATAATTTGATGGTTTAAAACCATGATTATTTGTATCCTTACTAGGATCGATGATTTTCCTTTACGAACAAGGCATCATGACATTTAACCAATTAAATAGAGTCTCAAGTGTCAAAATTACTTCTTTGAATTGTGACCACGTTATTACTCCCCTTTACTTATGTAGTGTGGCGTCTCACTGCCGTTTCAAGTCTCACGATTCTTGATTGAGTATTTTATTTGCTACACTACCATTAAATATAGGCGCATTACACTATGTAATTCTCAATTATAACTTATTCGTTCTCACATTAGTCATTACAAAAATCACTTGAAGCACGTGTGGGTCTCTCTCAAGGAGTTTACTTCGATTTCCCTACGTCGTTCATTGTCATTCCCTCAACTGTCTCATGGAACACAAGTTCCTTATCCGTTCACGGAAACCATCAAAGAAAATTAGACTAATGGGGAAGAGAATTTATCTATATCTAACGATATATTCATATATACATGGTGACAAATAATCGATTAGATCTTTTGTTAGATTTTTTATCTCATCCCATCCTAGGATTTATCTTTTATGTATGTTAAGTCGACTTTGAACCAACGACCCATACAATTGATTCGTTTAACTTAAACTTGACCTTAAAATCTTAAAGGGTCTAAAAACTCAGGTTCCCTTAACCTAATGTTTCCTTAGGTTCTAATCCCAATACTCTGATATCAACTGTGACGACCTTCACCCGACTTAGGGTTGGGTCATCCGAACTAGACTGCCTCCCAAACCCAACGACCGAATCGTGTCCAAACAAGTGGTCGGCTCACCTAAAAAACTTGTGGAATAATTATAAAGACAATATGAAAATATAAATGCGGAATAAAATATAGAAAAAGTCTATATGTCTACCAAAGAACTATAAATGGGTTTTCATTTTGTAAAACCATGTAAGGTCATCCAAAGGCTCCCAAATTACTCAACTACGAAGGAGATAGTGTTCAAACTACCCAAAAGACTTATTTAAAATATAACTCAAGTCTCATAGTTTTCAAAAACTAATATATAAATAATACAATACAAGGCTCATATTAAGAGAGAAGGCTTCAAGCTATTGCTTCTCCCTTTTCTCGATCTAGCGCCGACGTGGATACTTGAGATGTCAGTGGGGTGAGCTAAAGAACCAACAGAGCTCAATAAAAGAGAAGACTCGCTCAAACACCAAATTTGCAAGTATTACCTATAAAGTAAAACAATTATACACCTGAAGTAGTAAACTAAATTGTAAAGCATTTAATGAAATGTAATGGGGACATGATTCTTGTTCGTAAAAGGGGTGTAAACAAGTTCCAAGTCAAGTAAAACATAAAAGTAAGGTTCATAATTCGATAAGCAAGAAAGTGAACATTCTTTTGAAACCACATCATGAAATAGAGTTTTCAATTCGTAAATAAATTCCATTTATTCATGAAGCGGGGTTCAATGAGAGATTTACCATAAGAAATAGTAATCAATATAAATCGTTGTTCAATTCAATGCATTGTAGCTAATAGTATGAACCCTGTGGCCGAAACACTCACCCTTGAGGTGATGTGACCATTGGTGGTCTTAATGGCCGTTATGACCTCCATCTAGTTTCATTAAACCAACAGTAAGTGTTCCAAGCCATCACCAACTGTGACCACTTGTGAACTTGATATTTCTTAGTGTAGACTACACTCTTTTTCTAGTGGGATCATCGCTATACCATTGCAATTTATGGCGCATACCACTCTCTTTTGGTGGGCACACTGGCACACCATCGCTACTCGTGGCGCGGACCATTTTCTTTTGAGGAGCATACTGCCACATCACTGCTTTTGATCGAATAACACAACTGTTCATATCACATACATTCCTTAGATTAGAATATTCATACCATTGACTAAACGCAACCCAAACCCAAATCTTTAGATTTAAAGTGATATTTCTATTTATCTAATATTCAATTCATATTTAATGCATGAACTCCCAACTTACCTCGATTCACCAAACTTAACTCTTTCGATTGACCTCACATGCTCGAGGCTCGATGTGAACCTCCTTCCTAATCTAGACAATTTAAACAACAATCGAATTATTCAATGATTCGAAATTCAAAATTAACTATTTATTCAATTACTTTGGGGTGGGGCCCTCTAGTGTGATCCCCGCGGGTCCCCCATCGCCCGTGAGAGGGCCGAGTGGTGGAGCCTGCCCCAACTTTCCCTCGAGGCTCAAGTGTGCTCTCCATTTGGAAGCATATTGTTTTTTTATTTGTTTATAACCATATATACATATTTAATATCTATATTTTCATTTTCACTTTTATATATAAATATTTTTCAAATTTGTTGAACTGGTGCAAATCGACCCTTGGTCAACTACCTCTTTAGGTCAAACTAGCCCCTATATAGTACAGGGGTCAATCTGACCCCCATGTATGAGCCAGTGGCACGAAGCTCCTAGTGGTGCAACACAATTTTCCTACCGCGACGGCGTTGGGAAGCCCTCTACCCGACAGGGAGCAGCAAAGTGACTGGTCAACTTTGGGGGGTGGCCGAGTGCCACCCCTCCTCCTCTACTTACTGTCCTATGGGGCATCCCTAGTGGCGCCACTTTTGGTCTTAGCGATGGTGGCGGCAGGGGCTGCCGCAACCCTCGCAGGCAATGCTAGCGGCTAGACTGCCATTGGTGATGTCAAACGATGTCATCTTCCTTAAAGTTTCCCATACCATTTAAACCCAACCGTGATTTCTATTCATAAAAAAAAAGAACACGGCAATTAGAAGGATGACTTTTACCTTCCACCACCATCACATTAGGTCACCACGCCACTAAGCTCACCTCTTTTTTTGATTTAGGGTTTGTAGGTCAATTAGTCGTGGCTAAGGTTTTTAATTTTGTTTCATATTAAAGTTGAACCAGTTTAGGGTTCACACAATTACTAATTTGCCCCTGGGTGAGTCTTTTTTAGGTTTTGGGTCATCACACAAGCTAATCAAAATATAACTACTTGTGAACTAATGTGTATTGCCTATCTGATGGATTTCTCAAATTTGAACTTAGATTTGAATTCATTTGTCCGCTACCTAACTTATATGGTAAAGAAAATAATGATTCACAAAAATTTATAAGGGAATACCTACATAAAGTCAATGGGGTGAAAGCTAAAGACTGCACGTTAGAACAAGTCAAGATTAAAACTTTTCATTTTGTATTGAAAGATCAAGTACAAGATTGGTTGTTTTATCTTCCTCAAGATTCAAGAACCACATGGGCTCAAATGTTAGAAGCTTTCCGAAATCAATATATGCATTCAAGAAAAATTATTACTTATAGAAGACAAATCGCAATCGTGAAAATGAAAGATAAGGAAAATTTTAATGAATTTTGGGATAGGTTTTAAAGATTAATTTCATCTTTACCACAACATAGATACACCAAAAAAGCTTTACTACAACACTCCTATGAAAAAAAAAATTACTTTGAACAAAGACTTTTACATACCATATGTGTTGTATGAAACGACGCAAATTCTCCGTGACCTAATTTAGCGGTTTTTTCTTAATATTGTAATAAAATATGTGTCAGGTGTTTGATATGTAAATACATCTCAAATCTTATCAAATTAAATATGAGTTAGGAATTAATAAAGTTTGATTAAAAATAATAAAGCCTAATAGGGCTTATGGCCCAAAAGGACATTTTAGACAAATTGTAAGTGAACAACACCATAATCCCTAACCCTAATAATATTTAATTAAATTACAAGAAACCCTAGCCCCCATCTTGTTAAACACTCACTTTAAGAGGGAGAAAGGGAGAAGAACTTGAAGTGGTGAATCTAAGGTGTCTCAAAGTCAAGTTTCTCTCCATTGAAGGTACTAACATTAGCCCTACCATTTTCTTCTCTTATTATTAGCGATTTAGATTTGAGATCTACAAAAATGGTGGTGAACACCTTTGAATAAGGCAACATCGAACGACATCACCGCCAACAGTCCCACCACTGCAGATGCCAAAGTCGAGAGGGTGCCACAAAGAGCACCCACCTACAAACCAAAAATGGGTTAGGGACCTCCACTAGAAGACCCCATAACTGAGGAGGGCGTGGCCTAAGGCCACGCACTCTCTTAGCCTCACCGCCCCAAAATGGGGTAGTGAGGAGGGGAAGGGCCTCCTTATGAAGGCCTCATATAGGACAACTCTTTCCACTTACTACCCAAATATGGGCAATAAATGGAAGGGGGAAGTGTCCCCCTCTTGGACGCTCATGCAGGGACACACTACCCCCTTGGTAGGGGCGGATCAGGTGCATTTCAGCCCCTGGTTACACCTCTAGGGGTTGAAATGTCCCTTTAAAAAATAATAATATAGTAAATAAATAAATATATATAATAATATAATAAAAGTAAAAAATTAAACAAAAAAGTAATATAGATATTGTATATGCATATAAACGATTAAAAATAATATGCTTTCAAATGTGGCACACATTCGAGCCCCGAGAGAAAGTTGGGACGTGCCCCCACCCCTCGACCATCTCACGGGCGACGAAAGACCCGCGGGGACCACACTAGTGGGCCCCACCCTAAAGTAATTGATTAAATAATTAATTTTGAATTTTGAATATTTGAATAATGCAATTGTTGTTTAAATTGTCTAGATTCGCAAGGAGGTTCACATCGAGCCTCGAGCATGCGAATCGACTGATAGAGTTTAGCTCAACGAGTAGAGGTAATTGGGGAGCTCCACGCATCTTTTAAATGTGGCTTGCTACTAGTATATCTAGAATCATGATTTAAACAAAAGGACTTGGGATAGGGTGATTACCTACCTTGTTTGACTTCGTGTAAGGCCTCTTGGGGGGCTATAGTCTTATGGGGAACCAAGTCACCTTACATGCTTAAGGGCCTAGCGGGGACCCATAGTAACGTGGTGGAACAAAATCACCCATTTCTGCAAGGGCCACTTGGGGAGTTGTGGATGCACGATGGAACCAAGTAACCCAGGTCTCTTGTTGAGCCATGGACACATAGTGGAATCATGTCATTTACACGTATTTATTATACTATGAAGATTGGTCAATAAGGGGAGGTAATGACAAATGAGACAATGTATTGCATTTATATTTATTACATTTTATGTATCTCTCTTGGAACCCCTTTGTATGAGAGATTTGATTTTTCAATGCTTTAGAACTCTTGAAATCCGCTGCTTAAATTGCTTTATGGAATTTGAAATGCTAAGTCTTTATGGAGATTGGTGTTATGCTACAGATTTCAATATTATCTTGATTTTAAAAGCATGCTAAATTTATTTTGCTTTATAGGTAATACTTGCATGTTTAATATTTGAGCGAAGTTCTTCTCTTATTGGGCTCCATTGGTTCTTTAGCTCACCCCACTTACACTACAGGTCTATCTTTGAGTGCGATAGATCGTGGTAAGGGCAAGGCCATCGCTAGAAGTCTCCTTGCAGCGTGAGCCTTGCATGATATATGTACTATTTTTTTGAAAACTATTAATAAGTGTTGAGATCTAGGCAAGTCTGTTGGGTAGTTAAACCTTTCTTAAGTTAGTTTGATACATTTATAATCATTTGAGGGTTTTGGAGATTTCATGTTATTTTTATTTGCTTAGGTGAATTTGAGATACCCGATAGTTTGACTTATGATGACATATGGTATTTATTTAACTTGAAATTTGGCATTCTTTTGCCATATTGTCTATATGTTATTCCACAGGTTGTTTAGGCGTGTCAGACTGTTATTTGGGTCCGGTTCAGGTATTCAACCTAAATGGTGGTCTAGGCCGAGCGAAATGACCCTAGGTCGGGGAAAGGTCGTTTTAGTTGGTATTAGAGCATAGGGATTAGAACCTAGGGAAACGTTACGTTAGTGGAACCTAAGTCTTTAGAGCATTTAAGTTTAAAGGTCAAGTTTAAGTTAGACGAATCAATGGTATGAGACATTGGTTCAAAGTCGACTTGACATATATAAATGATAAATTCTAGGATGCGGTGGGATAAAAGAAATCTGACAAAAGAAACCTAAAAAAAGATTTATTATGTTGATTATTTGTTGCCTTATATATATGAATATATCGTTAGATATATAGATAATTGTCTTCCCTATTAGTTTAAGTGTCTCTGATGATTTTCGTGAGCAGATAAGGAACTTAAGTTCCATGAGATAGTGGAGGGAACGACAATGAACGGCGAAGGAAATTGAAGTGAACTCCTTAGGAGAGAGCCTACATGCACTTCAAGTGATATTTGTAATGACTACTCTGAGAACAAATAAGCTTTGATTGGGAATTACATAGTGTAATGCACCTATACTTAATAGTAGCGTAGCAAATAAAATACTCAAACAAGAATCATAAGACTTGAAAGGGTAGTAAAGCGCTACGCCACATAAGCAAAAGAGAGTAGTGACGTGGTCACATTTTAGAGAAGTAACTTTGACACTTGAGACTCTATTTAAATATTTAAAAGTCATGGTGCCATGTTTATAAAGGAAGATCCTTGATCCTAGTAAGGATATGTGTATTATTAGACATCTAACTCTCGATTAGAGGTGCAAGATATGGGTTTGTAATTCGAATAGATGGCCATCGCTCTGGTTTATCTCATATTATTACATATAACCTATTTTATTAAAAATAATGAATAGGCTTATGTGTATTTCAAATATTTGCCATCGCAATTTTATTTGCTCTTAAAAAGAGCTTTACTCATATTCATCTAATATGGTGGAGATTCCTTGAATGATTGAACTTATGACGATGTAGACCAGTTTGGTTTGCATGAAACCTAAGTTTTATGAAACTTCAAGATTATCGACTAAATGAAAAAAGTGTAAAGTATTGGTTTAGACCTATGTTATCATTTTGTGGTTGGAATACAAAATTTCGTGTGGTCATAATTTATTTTTAATTTACATCGACCAATCGATTCAAAAAGGAATTTTACAAAAAAAATTTGAAGTGCGAGGAAAATTCAGATATTTCAATAAAAATAAGCTAAACTCGGCTTAAAGAGAGGGTTTTGATGAAAAATCAAGACTTTGGAAAAGTTTTGATTCGAATTTAACTTTTTGATGATTGCGATCATGTCTCTATGTTTTGATTGGCCCATGTAAAAGAAAGTTAAATCTAAACCAAGATTCAATGTGTTGAATATCGAAATTGAGGAATCCTAAAATGAGGGTTAAAGTGAAATATAAGTACATGGCCTGCTAATCAGTAAATGAGAAGTTGAAAAGTACCTCAAAACAACTGAATAAGAGAATCCAGTGAATACAAAATGTCAAACTAGTACACTCGAAGATAGGCGAGTTACTAAAATTAGGATCCTAAGTCAAGGATTATTTTTGGTGAAATTTTCGTGGGAGAAGATCATGTTGCCAAGTAGAATTAGTGGATGTTGTAAAGACTTAAGATCTAAAAATAAGATGTTACAAATTAAAGGTAACCAACACATAAATAAAATGTTTAAACTTAACTATGAGCGGGTTGACTCATAAAATTGGGGATACCCCAACAAAAAGAATATTTTGATGTGGTTGGACATATGAACTAACGACTTTAAGGTCAAAGAGGAACCTAACTTGATTACTATGGGATGGTTGAAGGAAAAATAATATATAACATTGAGAAATAACTGAAGCAGCTATTGTTACCTAATCTAAGTGAATAATGATTTGATACTTTAAATTGGGGATCCTAAAATAGGACTGACCCACGGAAAAAAATGATGAGAAACAAGTAAATCAGATATATGAAGAATCACAAACTCGAGAGAGAAAACACGTACTATGATAGCTTTTCGTAGCCATAGGATTTGCAAGGGGAATACCCTTTCTAAGAACTTAATATTTGAAATTGAAATGGCGAAAACATGGGAAATCATGATAATTACTAATAGAAAGTAACTTGAACTTTCTCGTTAAGAGTGTACTTTACTATAAGGACCCGAAACTACCAAACTAGACATTTTTGGGAAAGATAAAGGATAAAACCGATGATAGGTCGACGATTAAAATTAGGGATCCTAGGTTAAGATTAACTCCTAATAAAGTTCATATCTTGAACATAAACAATATGATAAGTAAGAAGGATGAGGAAATACCTTAAGCTAGCTATGAAGCATGGATCTCTAAGTGGAGATAAAATCTTCTAAACTTGACATAGTTAGGAATTGCGAAACAGAGAGCGTTAATGGAACTTGGGAGCCTCAAAGCTTAGTGTAAGTTTAAAAGTGAAAATCCTAACCAAATGGTGTAAGAGAACTTGAAATGCAACTTATATGGGAAAACAACAGTTATACAACGACGATTAAGTGTTGAGGATAATCAACAAGTGGTGAGATACACAAATATTCAAGGTTGATGCCTTGACAAGTAACAAATGCACGGTAAATTATATGGCATCGAAGAGTTGCATATGTACGAGGTGCAAAAAGGAGTCACACATCAACCAGGTATGCTCAAATACCATTTACAAAATTAACACATATATGATGTTGAATATTTGATGAGTTAAGGGACGTGAACATGACTTACATCATGATTTAATCATTGGGCAAAGGTTAGTGACAATATAAAAGTCTGAAACCATAATTGCTCGTGTTGATGAGGTAGACTCAAAAATTCATTCTGATGAAAGTAAAGTTTGTGAAGGTACCTCATCTTAAAGTTGGGTACCCTTAATAAAAATTTTAAATGACATGACCTGCAAATTACGCTTATCTAAGTACTAAGTACACATTCGTGTACATAACTTTTGGAGTACCCAAAAAATAAATAAAAAATTTGACAGTAGTAACACACACAAGTAACGAATTGAAACGTTGAGGGTGAATTATGAATTTAAAATAATTGAATCATAGTGAGTTACGAGGCCTTAATGACAAACTCTGAGGTATGGGTTATATATTCTTAAGAAAGGACATGAAAGTTAAACAAACATTATTTTCTAAGTGAGAGAAGTTCTATACAAACTATTACAGTTAAGAGTTAGCTCGAGAGGAAAATAAAAGGCACTTGTGCAATAAATGTGAACCTTGATTGTGCCAAAAGAATTTGAAGCAGTCTCCCGGGATAGTAAGAGTTGATCGGTACGAGTAAACGATGCGAAAAATCTTCAAGAATTTGAGTGATTACGATATGAGATCATGGTATGAAAAAAAATACGATGTAATAAAGCGCATGCAAATGAGTATTAAAAGTCGCTTATAGATAGTGACGATGATGATTATTCGATAGCTTACCAAAGGTGGAAGCTTGCAATGTAAGTATACGGTTAAATGTGACGGAGAAGTTACGAGGTGGACCATTGGTCAAGAGTTGACTTTAATTATGAACCCATAAAAAAAATTTAAATTTAAAAAATTAACATCGATAAAGTATACTAACAATTATGTAAATGTATAATTCCAGAAAAAAGAATACTATGTTTGCTCATTTGTAGCCTCTATAGATAAGTTGCAAGGACATGATGAATCGTTCATTGATATGTGTAATAACCGAGATGGTGACAGAGATGGTGTGCTAGTGTTCATACTATAGCACATAGTTATCCTTGTTCCTACTACCAGTTGGCCGTATGGATTTGTTGCCAGATAAGCAGAGATGTTTTACAACACAGATAAACAACAAATCACATCTCAGTATGGTTTTTTCTACTTCTTGGTTGGACGATTTAGGTGCACGTTGAGACTTCGGTGAAGATTACAAAGGAATACCCATAAATGCATGATGATACAAGGACTAGGCAGGTAGCTAAGATATAATGATTTTATTGGGACTCATACGATACCGGCTTTGTAATTTCGGCCAGTGGGAAGAAAATGATACTACTAAGAAGTTAGAGTCAAGAGTAAGATTTTATTTCACGCGGGGTACGAGCAGGTTTCGCAAGTGCGGATTTGCATCAGTTAAAAAAACGGTTGTACAAGAAATCATTACGAATTGAAAGATCGGGCTACAGGTGTACCTTACTTTTACTTTTGAGGATGAAAGTTCCTAAAATTAGGGATATTGTGATGACTCCAATTCTCCAAAACCTACTTTAGGGGTATTTTTGTAATTTAGTAGTAAAATATTTATCGGGTGTTTGATATGTAAATACATTTCAAATCTTATCAAATTAAATATGAGTTAGAGGTTAATGAAGTATGATTAAAAATAATAAAGTCTAATAGAGCTTATGGCCTAAAAGGGCATTTCAGGCAAATTGTAAGTGAGCACAACCCTAATCCTTAACCTTAATAATATTTAATTAAATCACAAGAAAACCTAGCCCCCATAAACACTCTCTTTGAGAGGGTGAAAGGGAGAAGAACTTGAAGGGGTGAATCTAAGGTGTCTCGAAGTCAAGTGTGTCTCGATTGAAGGTACAAACATTATCCCTACCATTTTCTTCTCTTATTGTTAGTGATTTTAGATTAGAGATCTAAAAAAATTGTGGTGAACACCCTTGAATGGGTCAACAACGAACTGCATCATATGCAACAGTCTTGCAATCGCTGACGTTAAAGTCGAGAGGGCGCCACAAAGAGCACCCCCAACTAACCAAATAAGGGTTAAGGACCTCTACTAGGTGGCCCCACAACCAAGAGAGGGGATGGCCAAATGTACACCCACTCTCTCGGCCTCACTGCCCTAAAATGGGCCAGTGAGGAGGGGGAAGAGGCATCCTAATGGAGACCCCTTATGGGATAAGAGAGGGTGGCCATATGGCCACCCCACTCTTTCCACTTAATTCCTAAATACAGGCAATGAGTGGAAGGGGGAGGTGTCCCCCTCATAGACGCTCATGCATCCTGGGGCAGGGATGCCCCTTGGTAAGGGCGGATCAGATTCATTTCAACCCCTGGTCATGCCTTTAGGGGCTGAAATGTCCATTTAAAAAAATACTAATAGAATAAATATATATATATATATTAATACAATAAAATTTAAAATAAAACAAAAACAAAATATAGATATTGTATGTGCATATAAAATAATAAAAATGATATGCACTCAAATGTGGCGCACACTCGAGCCCCAAGTGAAAGTTGGGACGGGTCCCCACCTCTTGACCTTTTCACAAGCGACAGGGGACCCACGGGGACCACATTAATGGTACACACCCCGAAGTAATTGAATAAATAATTAATTTTGGATTTCGAATCGTCGAATAATATGATGTTTGTTTAAATTGACTAGATTCACAAGGAGGTTCACAATGAGCCTTGAGCGTGCGAGGTCGACCGAGAAAGTTTAGCTTGGCGACTCGAGGTAAGTGGGGAACTCCGCTCACCTATTAAATGTGGCTTGCTGCTAGTATATCTAGAATAACGATTTCAAAAAAAAGACTTGGGATGGGACTATTACCTACCTTGTTTGACTTCTTGTAAGGTCTCTTAGGGAGCCATATTCTTTTGGTGGAACCAAGTCACCATACATGCTTAAGGGCCTCTTGGGGAGCCGTAGTAATGCGCTGGAACCAAGTAACCCATTTCTACAAGGGCCTCTAAGGGAGTAGTGGATGCACGATGGAACCAAGTCACTGTTGGGTTTTGGGGTTCATATGCAAGGGAAAATTGAAAAAAAATTTAAAAAACCCTAACAGGATTGAAAATAATTTTTAAAAAACCCTAACAGGATCGAAAATAAGTTCTATCAAACTTGATCTATAAAAGTAAACCATCCCTTAATCCGTGATTTCCTTCGCTAATTGTTTAATTTTCAAGACGTTCAAGTGCACTTCCTCTATCAGAAATCCACACAGGAATGGTGACCACAATTTGGAGTATTAGCACAAAAGAGATTGGAAATAATTTTTTTTCTTTCTAAAAATCCAGAGAACTCGAAAATAGTAAAAATGATAATCTTATTTCGTTTTAAGGTTTCAACATCTATTTATATGTGTAGATAAGCCCTCGCTTAAAATCCTTTTTGTAATAAAACTATTGTATTTACGCAGTTTAAGCAAATTACACGTACGCCTCGATTAATAAGTTATCATAAAATAAATTGTAAGGGCTTTTATGTCATGAGATTTATATGATAAAATTCATTACTCTAGATCAATTAAAATTGCACAAAGTCATTATTTGTATGCGACCCAATAGGTTCATGCAACGTTGGCAGTGAACCAAAACAATTTTGGTATACAAGTCATAAACGGGCTCTAGCAAGGTATTATGACTACCCAAGTAGCATGACTATCAAAATCGATACAACCTAATGAATAACATATATCATATCCTTTTGTCGTGCGATATCCTTTGATTAAACATAAGGCATGGGAATTCACCATTAATGTTCAATCGTACTAGTCTCGATCTTTAGGTAAACTAAAAACATCCAATTAACACTGATCAAATCAATTCACATGGACTTGGCCATTATTAGTCTATCATATCGAGGGATCCATTGATATCTCTCTCTATAGGAGAATGAAAATTTTTATCTTGATTACATACCTTCACATATTATTCACATGTTAACGAATTATAATCTTTATAATCGTCTGGTTAAAGACAACGTTTGATTGTGTCAAACTACCATGCTCCTAATATTGAAGTCTATGGTAATCTCAAGTGGGAGGACTAAATGATATACTTATCATGAGTAACACCTATGACTTCATCTATGTGGTGTTCTCATAATGGGTCGGTCTAGTACCTTGTTCCCTAACAAGTACTCATGATCTCGATTCATATCCTAATATCATGATCATCACATGATCATCAATCAAGATTCACACTAGTCTTAATTCATTATAGTTCTCAGTATAATGACCGACTATGGACATTTAGGATATTTCAACAAATACCTATGAATCTTATTATAAGGTAAACATGCAATCACTTATAATAAAACAACAAATTAAAACGTCTATTTTATTAACTAAAATTATAAGATAAACAATGTTTGTAGATTGACCTAAGGCACTTGCCCCAATATCTCCCACTTGCACTAGGGCCAATTATTTATTTATTTAATATCTAATGACCTAATATGACCATCATGTTTCACTTATGGAAGAGCCTTCATCAAAGGATCTACAACATTGTCTTTTGTAGGAACTCTATAAATCTTCACGTCTCCCCTCTCAATGATTTCTCGAATAAGATGAAAACGTCTAAGTATATGTTTGGATTGATGGTGTGATTTTAGTTCCTTGGCCTGTCCTATTGCCTCGTCGTTGTCACAATACAAGCAAATGGTAGCTATACTAGGAACCACACCAAGTCCAGAGATGAACTTTATGATTTAAACTAGCTCCTTAGCTGCATCAGACGCTGCAATATACTCAGCATCTGTTGTAGAATTTGCCACAATTTCTTGCTTCGAACTTTTTCAGCTTTACTGTGCCTCCATTCAAAGTAAACACATATCTAAACTGTGATCTGAAGTCATATATATCACTTTGAAAACTTGCATCTGTGTAACCATTTACAACAAGCTCGTCTTCAAAAATTCCATAGACCAAGAACAATTTTTTAGTCCTTCTCAAGTACTTATGAATGTTCTTTACTACTATCCAATGACTCTCGCTAGGATCAGACTGATATCTGCTTGTTACGCTCAAAGCATATGGTACATCAGGTCAGGTGCATAACATGCATACATGATATAACCAATATCTTATGCATATAGAATCGTATACATGTATTAAGGTACAACAAGGGTATTTTTAGAATTTTGAGAAAAAAGTGGGATACATTAAGTAAAAGGTAAGTTACGATGAAGTGAAACTTCAAAAACGGGGCCCTCTATGCAAAAATTATGGTTCATTTAGTCGCTTCCTTATTTATTGTTCTTTCTTTAGTATACTTGTTGAAGATTCAAGTATCCAATAAAAGGTATTTTTTATTAGCACCTTTTATTTATTTTATTGTAATGTTTATTATGAATATGTGTGAGTAGTTTATTGATTTAAACAAGGTCCGAACATGAACTTAATCCATTTTACAATGTAGTTATAATGAAGAAAAATTTGTGCTTAATGCTTTAAACTTAATTGTATACGCCAATTCACGATTTCAATAGATTTGTTTTTGCATATTACAATCAAGAAACTTTGTATTACATGCGTAGTCTAGACTGTGTATGGTCATATTTAGGTTATATATCTAATATAAAGTAGTAACTAGAATTAATTTAAAAAGGTCTTTTACCATTTAGATATCCTAGTTGAATTGTGTTTTATGTTTGATATTGATACGGCTTTTCCGATAATAATGGCTTAGTAGTAAGACGTTTTCACAAAGTTTAATGCGATTTTATTTCTATTAAATATCTTTAAGCTTTCGAATGTTTAATGATAATAAAATTAGAATGTGGCTTTTCCATTGATATAAGGAAAATTGGTGGCTTGATAAAGGATGTCAATTAGTTATCATTTAGGTTTAATGATCTAAGAATAGTTTATAATATGATGAAAGTATGATTATGACTATACTTTAATTAATATGTTTGGATTCTAAATGGGTTGACGTTTCATTGTTTTATATTGAATTTATTGGATTTGATTTGAATTTAATATTAGTGAATTTGAATTGTGTTTGTTTATGTTAGTTTAATTAGTTTAATTGAATGTCATAGTTTGTTTAGATAATTTTAATTCTTGTCTTAATTAAATTAATTAAATTAGAGTAAGATAATAAAAACCATTGAAAGATTTTTTCTTAAGAAGTTTGCAAAATCTCTATGAAGACGATTCCACTTACCACTACTACAAATAATAGGAGTATATGATAAACTTATTGTATATGCTCGGCACGTGTCAAATCAACACTACCCTTTATTTAAATAATACAAAATAATACAAAATCTTAAAAACGAAGTTAAAGACTTACAAAGAATGAGCAATAGTGTGTTGTCTTCCACTCACTCTTTGATGAAAATAAAAACAATATGTTATGCTATCAACAAAAGTTTCTCAAGCCAAAAAGTCCCTCAAGTTGTTCTAGGTCTTCCTATTTATAGTAGGAGTGTAATAAGAGAAAATCGAATCCCAAGTTTTGTACAACTGCAAATTCGGAAACTGCCAATCTTCAGTTTTGTCTAGCGTCGTATGTTTAAGAATCCAAGGAGCAGGGAATTGCTAAGGAGGCGCTACAATACTATATGTTCTATTTGGTTCTATTCAACACAAGTTCAGCGTTACGCCAATGTTGTGCTAACACGGGTCGAGCGTGTACAATGAGTTTCCCTATTTTATTATACTTTTAATATTTTGTAGTAGTGATAAGTAGGAATCTCTCCAAATGGATTTATTAAACTTCTCTATGAAAAAAACTTTTCATGGTTTTTGTTATTTTTACTTTAATTTAATTAATTTAATTAAAATAATAATTAAACTCACTAATTCAATCCATATAATAATAATTAATTAATTAAACAAATTTAACCAACATGATTCAAATTCATTATCAATCAAATAAATTCAATTCAATAATAAATAAATATCTAAACAAACATCCATAACAATGAAACATGAATCCGTTTTGCATCCAAACATGTTACTTCAATCATATAGTCATGAGAATACTAGATATTTCAAACTCATTCTTTCTATAAAGTACCTTAGATCATTAAACTCTAATCATAAGTAAGTAAACAGTTTAGCCAACCATTAGTTTTCCTTATACCATTTGGAAAAGTCACGTTCTAATTTTATTGAGCTAACCCCTTTGAATACACAAAGACATTAACTTCATGCAATAAAAGAGTGCTCACGCTCTCGGTGTACTACCACTATACACGAACACTTGGACACCCTGGAATCTCAAATCTTACTTGTTTTCGCAAAACGGTCGATATGAGCATGATATGATGCTAGCCAATCCATCCCTAGCAACGCATCGAATTCAGAAATTCTAGCACCACGAAATCTCGGAGTAACTCGACCCCGTCGATCTCTCTACGAGCATTTCTCCACCGAGCATTAGGGTACACTCTATCTCCAAATTGCATAGTACTCAAAATCAAATGGACTCCAGACACTAACTGGTTTCAACCACTAGCATGCGACTATGCGACCGAAATGAAAGAAAGCTGTAGAACCCGAATCAAATAAAACATAAGCTCGATAACCGAAATAGACACCATACCTCGATAAGTTTCGTGTGTAGCGTCGTGTCGTCGTGCAATCGAATGGACGACCTCTCGACGCCGTGGTGGAATCACGTCGGCCGCCGGGCTGTGGACACTCTCGGCGATGTGTCCCTCCCGACCACATCGATAACAAGTGACTACTCTCGTTGAACATGTGTCCGATCCTGGGCTGTGCTGGATGCATGTCTCGCCCTGATGCCGGAAGTGAGGCTGTCTCGTCCTCGTCCTCTACCTCTACCTGCCTCTACCACCATCTTTGACGCGTGGGTGGTAAGAAAGCGGTAAAGTAGACGTAGTAGGAGCTGGAAGTGCAGGTCGGCGATTGGTGGTGGTACGTGGGAGGTCTACCCACAATAGTCTGCAAGGTGTAGGAGATGCTACATAAGGCACAATTGCCCCACTGAACACCCCTATCCCATCTCTCTCGGTCCTTTGCCTTTCGTGTCTCCTCCGTTCATACTCTGCCATCGATCGGGTGTCATCGCAGTACTAAGGGTGTCCGTCGGACCACTCGGCTCATATAATAAGTCTCGTGAGCAAGTGCACGCTCGAAAATCTCTCCCGGTGTCTTCGCACCTGGCCCGACCACATAAAACCCAATATCGGCCTCAATCCGTCGCCAAAATGATACACATCATCAAGCATCCTCCTTCACAAGATCACCAAGAAAGCGCCTCAAATAGCCGTATCTGTCTCGGTATTTCATCTTGTCGTCGGCTCCCCTGTCTCAAGTTCATGAACTCCTTCCTCAACCGCTTCATCACCGCGGGTGGAAATGCTGGCGATAGAACTTAGTTTTGAAGGCATCCCAAGACTCAAACTCTCCGCCCGGCGAGTATCGTCGCACGCCACACACACATCGGCATCTCGCGCAAGGTGTACGACGAGATCTCGCTTCAGTCTATCATCAATCTGCAAGACTCTATGTAACTTCTCTGCGACAAGACCCACTTCTCAACCTTCTCAAATTCCCGACCGTCAAAATATACGGGTTTCAGATCGATGAAATCTTTCACCCAGGTGAACTACCATTGTCGAACAAACTAATGGGGGTGTGGAAGATGGTGTCGCACTTGTCTCAGCTGCTTGGAGTTGCTAGTATCGATTGTCGCGGCATGCAGTCGGATCGCACTACGATCGGTCTTTGTAGTCGTCGTAGGTCCTGTTGTATCGAGTGGAGGAGTGTGGTAGGGCAAAGTGGGAAGTCATCGGTGCTGATGAAATCGCCTTATTCGTGCCGACCCTGAAGCTACTCGATCGAAAGCCTCGGAAATCCTCTGTCGATGGTATCGAAGGTGGCTACCGCCGCATCGGCATCATCTCTATCGCGTGAATGCGCCATCTCCATTGCGCAAATGGAGAACGAACGCGAATCGCCTACTACGTGGATAACGCATATATACACCTAACAAAATTAACATGTATATAATAAATATATTAAATCCCCAACTCACTTCACTCACTTCCCAACTAATAGTTTCTAGGCGAGGAACATACGGTTTTCCACATCTAACTAAAGTTTTCTAACTTCTACAATGTTTTTACATCTTTTAGTTGTTTCTAGGTAGCATTTGAACAATGTAGCCGTTCACTACATATTGTAGTTGTTGTATCATCTTGTAGAAACTCCATATTCTACAATCTTAGGGCCATGTTTTCTCAAAATCATGTGGCTCGATACTGCTTGTGTTAGTATCATATAGCCGAAAACCATATAAGTAAGCCAAACTTTATAAACCTTGTCTCTGATACCAACTGTGACGGCCCCAACTACAAATAAGGGCACCGCCCGGCCTAATCCCTTAATTAAGCCCTAATCTCCCCTATAGGACCTAACAAGGAATTAGTCAGCCTTATTTAAACACCTACACACTTACCATTTATACCTACAGTTAACTTACTTGTTCTAGTGACTAACCTATGGTTATCTATGAATCAGAGTTACTTAAAAAAAATTTTTTCTAACAAATTATTCAGCGGAAGTCTTATTTAGTTACTAATGGAAATAAAATCATAAGGCCTAACCTATTGTGGAAAAACCAGGAAATAAATAGCACATGCATATATAAACAAAAATGGTGATATATATAACATGTGACAAATCAAAAAGTTCCTATCACTCGACCCAACCGTAATCATATCATGTACATAAAAACGTAATACAAAAGAATACAAAACGTACACAAAAGTATGTCGTAAGAGGCCTCTCTAAGGCTGGAGGTAGTCACCAATCTCTCTTTGCACTGTGCTGCTACTGGGTGATCTGCACCCACCGTCACAAACTAGACGGTGAGTACATGAATTTATTTAAGTAATCGAGAGACATCGATCAACATTCCCAAATCGGCAACAAGTATCAAATTGCATAATTTAAATAATAAACATCGTGCAAAGAGATACTTGAGTTAATCAAATATGAAAGCGACTCAAGGCTAAGTAGTAATGGATTAGAGATTAAATCGGCGCGATCTTCATCACATCAGCTGTCCACTACAATTTGAGCTACGCTGCTCATAGCATTTCAATACAAGTTCGAGCTCTATATCATAATGTCAAAAGGTCGTACTTGCAATTACGCCTTTTCTATTCCAAGTGAATTAGTCGTCACTTAGGAATGTATACTTGCTAACATACCGAGTTTTGAAACTCGTCATGTTCACCCAAGTTATTCTTGCGCCAACAAACCCCGAGGTCAGGTTACCCCAGTTCGAGGCACGTTACCCGTGTGTCATGCAAGGTAGTGGAGAAATTCCCTAACATCCGACAAGTCTAGTGACCCTCGTATGAAAGGCTGAATTTCTATCATCGAATGACCCTAACCACAAGAACCACTTTCATATTCAAAAATGACACGAGCATTGGAGTCCAAGATATGTAATAGCATACTAATGCACAAAGGATTTGAGTCAAATAAACAAACTATCCTAATAGCATGCTATATCATGACTTCCATACTACACAACAATCAACACGACAAAGTATAGGAATTAGAATCAATGATATACAAACAGTATGCTATGAATATCATAAAATGAGCAAGTTTGAACAAGTCATAGCATATGGATTTCAAAAGCAATTCAGTTTGAATAACTGAGAATAAATAAATAAATGGAATGAAATGTAAATAAATGTCTCAAACCAGTTTACTTACATACTGCATGCGACAATTCCTAAGCTATCAAAGCTTCAATGGCCAGCGTCGATGTACGCACCCAAACCCCGTAATAGCTCCTCTAGGATCCTAACAGTTGAAAATGTATCAATTTAAATTCTAAGTTAATGATTTAACATCCCTAAATTGGTCGACATCGGTCAAAATTAAGTTCAAGACTAATTTTAGATTTCACGTTTTTTAAGTAAAACCCCAGATATAACGCCGACCAGACTCCCGAATTCTTCACTTTTTATAGGAATATTGAAGTTTTATTGATTTGGGTCACAAATATATATTTTTCCTATTTTCGGAATTTTCCTGAATTTTTTTCATATTTTTATCTATTTTCGGGAATTTATTATATATTAAAAGCTGTTTAATTAATTAAATAATTAAATATATATAATTAAATATATATATTATATATATTGGGGTGGATCCGGGTCAACCCCAGGACCCCCAGGTCGGACCGGAGTCGGTCGGCCGGTCCTCCCACCAGAATGCAGGTCGGTCGCCGCACATGGGTTCGGGTCGACCCGACCCGACTCCCCGTGGTCATCTTCACCCGAGCACTCGTGCTCTGGTTCTAATTTTTTTTTTTTTTTTTTTTTTTTTTTTGCGAGGCGTTGGGACTTTGTCGTCCATCCCCAAACCATCGAAGTTGATGGCGGGGAGACACCCCCGCCATCTTCTTCTCTCGCGCCTTTCGGCCACGTGAGGCAACCTTCCATGGCCGAACATGGCGCCAACAACGACAACCACAACAACGACCAACAATACAACAGTAGAAATCAACAACGAGATCAACGACTCACCTTACTGCCGAGCTTGGTTGATCTCTCTCTTTCTCCGGTTTCTCTCCTTCTTTCAGATCTCTCTGCGCGTTTTTTTTTTTTTTTTTTTTTTTTTTTTCTCTCTGGTTGAGTTTCTCTCTTTTTTATCTCCTATCCACCAGACTTTACACAATCAAAGTGATGTGGCTGATAACTTAAGTGATGTGGCAATGTAAGGACCACTAGTTTATTCATTTTTATTTTTTTTTATAAAATGAAATTCAACTAGTTACATTTACCCCAGAATCTCTCCAAATGGATTTATTAAACTTCTCTATGAAAAAAACTTTTCATGGTTTTTGTTATTTTTACTTTAATTTAATTAATTTAATTAAAATAATAATTAAACTCACTAATTCAATCCATATAATAATAATTAATTAATTAAACAAATTTAACCAACATGATTCAAATTCATTATCAATCAAATAAATTCAATTCAATAATAAATAAATATCTAAACAAACATCCATAACAATGAAACATGAATCCGTTTTGCATCCAAACATGTTACTTCAATCATATAGTCATGAGAATACTCTATAAAGTACCTTAGATCATTAAACTCTAATCATAAGTAAGTAAACAGTTTAGCCAACCATTAGTTTTCCTTATACCTCTGGAAAAGTCACGTTCTAATTTTATTGAGCTAACCCCTTTGAATACACAAAGACATTAACTTCATGCAATAAAACCACATTACACTTTATGAAAACTTCGAACTACAAAATCAAACACCTTTAGACTGCCACTTCAACATAAGATTTAGATCTCGAATTCACCTAAGACATCTAAATGGTAACACCTTCCAAACAATCATAGTTACTACTTTAAACTAGATAATGAATCCAAATATCACAATACACATTCTTAACAATGCATGCAATACAATGATCATAATTAAAATCATTAGATAATAACCTATTAAATCGACAAATCAAAGAATATGATTGGTTTAAAGCATTAAGCATATATCCATCTCATCATTACTACATAGCAAAATGGAGCTAGTTCATGTTTGGACTTTGTTTAAATTGATAAACTACTCACTCATAATCATAAATAACATCGCAATAATGTAAATAAAAGACATAGATAAATACCTATGGAAAAATATTGTAAATCTTCAAACCTTCTCAAAAAGCAATGAACAATAAAGCAATAAACTAAAACAATATAGAATGGCTCCTAGAGCAATGAAATATTGATCTAAGTACTTAAGGGCAACTGATTTCGTAGCCTTAGGGTCGTATTTATAGTATTCTAGGTAGTAAATATCACAAATTAACTTAAACTATTCATTGTTATCTAAAATCCTCGAAATCTTGTTCACGATTAAGGTTTTATTGGAATTGCTGGGATAATCTTTGGAAATGTAGTTTTTGTTTCCACTGATCTAAGTGGCAATTCTAGGTACATAGAAATCGGTTAGGAATTGCTGGTGTTGAAATCCAATTTTTTCCTTCACTTGTTAATGATTCTTTTGCATACTCTTTCCACTTGATTAAATCCTTCATAATCTTCACTTTTTACTCCATTTGTTCCTATATTCCATTTAATTTCCTGAAATAGTAAAAACAAGAAAAAAACTTGCTTAATATAGTCTTTTACATCTAAAATCGTCCTAAAATGTACTATAAAACATGTCTAATTATTGACTTGTCACGTACGTTCATGCCAAGGCGCTCTGATCTTTCTTGGAATTCGCGTTTTGGCTTCCTCATCGATCTTCACAAGGCTTCATCCGCAATATTTTCAGTGAGTTTCCTGTAATACAGTCGAGTTTCATCAAACGATTCCATGGTGATTTCTTCACACCTGAAGGCGCTGTCAAGGTGTTGGGCCTTTGTTTAGCTTTTTAACTGGGTTTATTTTATGATAAATCATTTCTTTGTGTCCAATAGCTAGTATTTACCCTTAAAACACAAAAACAAAGTTTTAGGAGTATAAATGAAGACAAAATTCTTAGAACTTCTAGTAATATCTGTCAGATTCCTCAGGACCTAAATTGATAATTATGGCTAATTAGGGATTAACAGGTCCTAATTATGGTTTAGGTCGTTAGTCGGGAGCTAAGGACTACTGAAATGAGATTTACAGGTAATTTTATAATTATGTGATGAGTGCCTAGTGTTGCGTACTATATACTATGTTATTTTGCGAAAATTCAAGTTAACTGAGTAAATTTGATATTTCGCGATGTTTTATCTCGAGATACATGTTGAAATGGATCTCGGTAGGGTTAAAATGTTGAACGTTAATTGGATTTAACGAGCCGACGTGGTCCCATACATCGAATTTTTTGCAATATGTGTAGTCCGAGAGTTTTGGAGCGCATTGGTAAATTTTTAAAATTTTTGGCAAAATTAGGGTACTTTTCAAGGTTTAATTTGGCCAAATATTGATGAGATAATTACAAAAATATAGAAAAAGGCTAAATTACCCAAAAGGGTATTGATTTTATGTAGTTGAGGATATAAATGAAGGGGCAAAACGGTCATTTTGGGAACAAACCCCCTTAAAATCGAAATCAACATGGTCTTCTTCTTCGTTTCGTCAATTTCTTCTTTTCTCCCTCACTGTCCTTCATTCTTACAGTCTCTTTTTTTCTCTCTTGTGTCTCTGGTTCGATGTTCTTCTCCCTCTCGTCATTGTCTTAGGATTGATTGAGAGAGATTATGACCTGTGGTATTGATGATATGGGGGGTAGTTAAGAGGTGAGTTTCAATTTTAATTTTCAATTTAAGGACTATTGGTGTTAGGGGACTGTTTTGATTCGAATTCGAATTGGTAGAGACAATAAAACTGTTGTGTTATTGCTTTTGAGGGAGATAGGAGGAGGAAGAGAGGATTGATCTATAAAAAATAAAGAAAAAGAGAAAAAAAAGGCGTTGAGCAAGGGAGAGGACCAAGGGTTGGAGAAGACGATGGGGGAGCCTAGAGCTCTAGGCTCCCCTACCCAATTCGGCAGTGTTGTTGTGAAGACAAAACTTAGAAAGAAAAATAAAAATTGCAGGGACGAAACTGAGAAGTCTCTGTTTCGTCAACTAAGGCAGATCAAACCGGGTCTAAGTCAACTGAGGCAGACCGATCTGGTTTAGGGGTCAAACCCATCCATATAAAAAATTAATTAAATAAAAAAATTCTTGAAAATTAGAGAAAATTCAAACAAATTAAATTTTTTGACATCAAAAATTGTAGATTTTTATGAATAATGATGTTTTTGGAATTTTCTCGATGAATTATATCAAAGTTGAGCCTCGTCATGCGTGTTACGACATCAAAAATGCCCAAAATTGTGAAAATTATTTTAAAGCCTCGTCAAATTTAATTTTTGATGCCAAACCACAATTTGGAGTCCAAATTGGGATTTGGACATCCGAGGATTTGATTTAGAGTGATTCTAGGGTTTTCGAGTCGATGCAGGCTGAATTAAAATATATTAAATTGGAAAAAAATTGTGGAGTTGTTGTGCAATCTTACTAGACTTCTAAATGAATTGTAGAACTACAATTGGAACTCCGTGTGGACTAGTTTACTGAAGCGAAGCGCATGAGACCTATTGCATTTTGAGCATCTATGGGCATCATCTAGCAATTTCTTGTAACTCAGCAAGTTCACTCCATAGCTTATGCCTCTCTTGTTGAGTGCACGTCATTGTGCTCCCAACATCATGTCAAACATTTCTTTACTATTGGTGAACTTGTGCATCGTGCTAGTCAAGTCCTCAACTTCCTTGACTAAAACATCTCTCTCTTTGTCCTCAACTTCCTTGACTAAAGCATCTCTCTCCTTTAGGACTTCATTCAAGTCGCTTTGGAAATCATTAATTGTCTCTTTTGTGACTCAACCTCACTAATTGCTATGCTCATGCTCTTTTTGAGTTGTTTGGTCTTTTAGACCTCATTCTCAAACTATTTCCTAATCTCATCAACATTAGGAACATCATCCAAATCATCAACATTATCAAAATTGAAATCGTTAGAGTTTACCTCACTTTGTGCCATGAGACAAATTATTGCTTTCTCACTTTCCAATTCAGATTTGGAACTTGATGAAGATGAATCGTCCCATGTCGCCTTGAAGCCCTTTTACCTTTCTTCTTGTCCAACACCTTCTTGAACATGCATTCCGCCTTGATGTGGCCCGATTTGCCACACCCGAAGCATATAGTCTCACTTGACTTTCCTCTCTTGCTTCCTCTCTTGAGCTTCTTCTTTTACTTGTCTCGCTCGTACATAGCCTTTTTGATCTTTTTTGAGAGCATGGCTACTTCCTCCTCAGGATCATTATCATCACTAGATTTCTCGTCTTTAATGATCACAACCGATGGAGCCGGTGGGCTATTTTCCTTCAAAATAATCTCTTTTCTTGAACTCTTAGTACCCCCACTCAATGTTTCCAATCTAGCTTGGTCCTTTAGTTCAAATTCACGGACCGTTAGCTCTCTACACAAGGCATTAAAAGTGTACTCTCCAAGGTTTTGCTCCTATTGGATAGCATATTCTTGGCATCCCAATCCTTAGGCAAGCCTCTAAAGAATTTGTACACCGAAGTCTCTCGATCCTTGTTCTTTCCAAGGTTCTTGATCTCATTCAAGAGCTTAGTGAACCGAGTGATGGCGGTGGCTATGTTTTCATCGGAGCCAACTCAGAAAGTTTCATAGTGCTCCTCAAGGATTCTAAACTTTGTCTTGTTCACTTGAAGTGTACCTTCACAAGCTTCTCCCACACTTCCTTGGTCGTTTAACAAGCACTAACTCGGTTGAATTCGTTCTCACTTAGCGCGCAAAACAAATGATTCATGGCTTGATCATTTGAGAGCTCAATTTTAGTCTCCTGGACAGTGTATTCTCTAAATGGCTTGTCTGGTGGAGTGTACCCATTCTCAATTGAGTCCTACAAAAATCTACTTTGTTCCCTAATGTATAACTTCATCCTTACTATCCAATGAGCATAGTTGGTTCCATCAAAATACGGAAACATACTCAAGGAGTTGCCTTCCTTAAGGAGAGCTGGATCTAAAGTTTGCATCCTTGCATAAAAACACTCAAAGATACGTTAGTAACACTTTGAGCAATAACCTGCTCTGATACCAATTGAAACTAAACGTAGAGGGGGTGAGTTGGGTGTATTGAGAAGTTATCGCCTTTTTAAAATAATTCAGCAATAAAGATTCTATATGCTCAGTCAAACGCAAGTATGAATGCAATGCAAGATGAAGGGGATAGAAGAGATGGAAAGAGAGACGCGATTTATAGTTGTTCGATCCAATGATCTACATCCACTACCTAACCTCCCTGGTTAAGATTTTCAAACCCCACTTATTTTGCCAAAAAGTGTTACAACCTAAGCGTACAAGCCTAGAATGCCTAATCATAAATTCAGACTTCCTACCTAGCCGCAATTAGGGTTTATGCCAACCTCAACTAGGTATTCCTTTTGACTTAGATCCCACTAAGTCTTACAATCAGCCACTTACAAAGAATAGATAAAAATAATCAAATTCACTTTACAAAGTAAAGCGGCACCAAATTCAAATACAAGCAAGCCTCCTAGAGCCTAACAACTATAATGCATTCAAGTATGAGAACAAATGAGAAATGCAAGTATACCACTGATTTTGTGCAAATCTCAAATATGAAACCGTTTCAAATGAATCGATTAAAATAAATCTAGTTTCAAATCCAAAGAACAAGAAGTTCGATAAAAATCAAGTTTAAGGGCAAACTCTTGTCCAAACTAGTCCTAAGGTTTAGTAAATCAAGTTTAAGTGCAAAACCCAAGAAAAATGTGTTCAAGAACACAACATATGATTTCAACAAGTCAAGTACATAAAAATATGAAATTTAAGCATAATAAAAGATAGGAAATAGGACTTTCTTACAACCCTTTGAGAGTGATTTGAAAATCAGTTCTGGAGTGTATGTTGTAATCTTTATAATGCCTCAATAACGCTTGTTTCAAATGTGATTCAGTTGCCTCAAAAGATTACAAGTGATAGCACATAAAAATCCAAGCTTCTTATTTGAAAACAATAAGCACAATAGGGTTTTCTTGCTTGACAAGACAATAGAATGTTCTAGGTGGTTTAAAAATATTCTACCTTCCTTTTTAACAGTTTTTGACCATTCTAGAGGTCCAAGGGCTAAGATTTGATCATCTATTCAAATTAAAGTGTGATTTTCAGCTTTATAAAAAAGTTGTCAGAAAGGCAATTAGCGCGCTAATATTGGGAGCTAGCGCGTTAATCCTCTAAGCTAGCGCGCTAATGCTAAACATTAGCGTGCTAACTCTGCAATTAGCATGCTAATATCACTATTAGCGCCCTAATTGTAAGGGTTAGTGACCCCTTATCGCATTCGGGACCCTACCAAACCTCTTATAACATGTTATACATTTTTATTAAGGGCCATAGAACCTATTTTAGGTGGTCCGAATGTTTTCACAAATCCCGAAAATGGAAAATCCCAGTTTCATGACTTACATAGGGGCTTTTCTGCAAATACACAATTTTTCTTTTCAAAAACCTTTCAAAACCAAGTTTTTCATTTCTGAAAACTTCCACAATGGTTTTTAAAGTACGATGTAAATATAAAAACTTGGTTTCACATAGTTTGAACTTATAAGATCGATTCAAGTGGTGAATTTCATTTAAGACTCCAAATGATCACTTGAAATTTGAAAAACGATTTGAAAAACATGATATGCATGAACTAATGCATTAGGCTTGCGTAAATGAACATGTGTACCTTACATCAATTTTACAACATGTAATATGATCTTTCGTCTTTGTTTCCTTGTATGGACCGAATCTTGAACTTGTATGGCTTGAACACTTGAGATGTGATATTTTACAAACTTTGACTAATCGAAACACACTTCATAACCTTATTAGTATACTTTCACTTTGTTTGTTTCCATCAAATTCTCGGGTGGAGTAAAAGTGACTAACCACTTAGTTCAACAAAGAGTACCTTTTTCCTAGTGAAGTTTGACAAATAATTAGGATATATGGGAAACTTATTGTATATGCTCGACATGTGTCAGTAGGCTAGCTACTGGGGAAGAAATAGTAACTCTTGCTGGAACTATTAGTATGGAGGCAAGACCTAAAATTAAATTGGAAGAGATTCCTATTGTTTGTGAGTTTCTTGATTTGTTTCCTGATGGTTTACCTAGAGTTTCACCACTGAGAGAGATAGATTTTGTGATTGAATTGGTTCATGGAACTAAACTAATATCTATATCTCCCTATAGAATGGCTCCGAGGGATTTGCAGGAGTTGCAATAATAGTTAGAGGAGTTCCTTGATAAAAGGTTTATTCATCGGAGTAAGTCGCCTTGGGGCACACAAGTCATTTTTGTGAAAAAAATGATGATAGTTTGAGGCTTTGCATTGATTATAAACAGTTGATAAATATCCACTGCCTCGAATTGATGATATGTATGATCAACTAAATGGTGCCAAATTCTTTTCTAAGATTGATATTTGTTCTGGTTACCATTAGTCGAGAGTTCATGAAGATGATATGTAGAAGACAGCTTTTAATACCTTATACGGTCACTTTGAATTTGTTTTTATGACGTTTCGATTGACTAATACTCTGGTGATGCTTATGGATTTCATGTAGAGAGTGTTGAGGCCTTATCTAGATTACTTTGTGATAGTGTTCATTGATGATATCTTGATCTATTTGAAGACTTGTGAGGAACATGAACAACATCTTAGAGTTATTCTACAAACTTTAAGAAATCATAGGTTGTACACCAAATTAGGAAAATGTGAGTTTTGGTTGTCTGAGGTGAAGTTCTTACCTCATGTGGTAAGTATGGAAGGAATTTCAATGGATCTACCAAAGATCGAGACTATCATTGGTTGGCCGGAACCTACCACACTGATGGAGATATGGATTTTTTGGGTTTGGTTGGCTCTTATCGTAGATTTAGTAAAGACTTATCTAAGATAGCTACACCAATTACTAAATAAACTCATAAATATGTTCCATTTGTTTGGTCAAAAGAATGCGATGCTACAATTTGGGAATTGAAGAAATGTTTGACTTCAGACCAATTCTTCTATTGCCTAAACAGGGGGAAGGGAGTTTATACAGATGCATCAAAAGTGGGTTTGGGTTGTGTGTTAATGAATAATGGCATGGTAATTGCTTATGCATCTCAGTAATTACAAATTCACGAGAAGAATTATCTTGTACATGATTTGGAACTAGCGACTATGGTGTTTGTTTTGAAGCTGTGGCGACACTATTTTTGTGGGGAAAGCTTCATGCTATTTTAATATCATAAAAGTTTGAATTACTTTGTAATGTCCCATATTTCTAATTATGAATTTGTCTGTAATTAAGGATTACCAACCCGTGACGTGACCCAAAGCGGGTACACAGTCCTTACATTCGGCTTAGAGGCAAAGTTATTTGTTCTTATTGTGAGTGATGGATGCTTAGTGCGTTGTATGTGTGTACACTTATTAAGTCATCTCTACTTGACGTTAGTGACAAAATTAGTCTTTATTTGATATTAGATATTAAACTGATCAAGTAATTTACTTACGTAGCTTATGTTTTGGGTATGATTTGAATGGAATGCCTAATTCTAGGAAATAAATCACATACCATAAATCTACTTCGCGATTGTACTACAATTTGATCCTACACTTGCTGAGTGTACATTTAGTGTTAGAATGATAAAGTTAGGAGTGAATGAGGCTCATTAGATTTTCATTGAGATTTAAGGATAACGTGATGATGGAAGGGTAGAACAAGGTGACTATAAATAAAACACTAAGCCATTTTGTTTTGTTCTTCATTTTGCATGCACATAAGAGAAAGAAAATTTCAGAGCTGAGTTTTTTAGAGTTGCTGGGAATTTATAGGGGATTTAGAGTTTAATAAAGGAATTGGATCTATTGGAAGCTAGAAGATCTAGCTTAGAGCCTTAGATGAGATACTTACACCTTCAATGCTTCAATTCATGATGTCTTTAGGTATGAATTAAGGGCCTTTTGATTTCAGAGCATTAGGTATGTGTTATGAGTTGTCTTTGATCAATCTAACCACACCAATTGAGTCCATAAGCCCCAATTTTTGAATTTACAACTTTTAGCCAAAATGGGGTTTTTTGTTCATGATTCTGAAATTACAAAATTTAGATGTACAGACGAGTTTTTTTCAAAATTGTTCATGATTCTGTAGGGCAATTATCTCCATTTCTTTTTCTTATATTCAGTTCAAACCAGTTGCTTGGACTCTATTATTCGATTTGTGAAATATGAGCATTTCTTGCTTTACATTTGAACTCTATATCCATGTCATGATTGTGATGACTTCCATTGTTGATAATTTCTTATCTTGTTTAAATGATAGTGGTTTTTGATGTGACTGTTATTCGTAGTTGAGTGTGACTAGTGCAAAGCTTGATTTAAGGAGTATGGAGTTTAGGCAGGGCGGACCTACTGGACGTTTCTTATGGACATATTAGAAGCTGTGTTCCTGGCATTACAAACTATGGATAGGGTTATGCTCAAGTCGTACATTGCGAGGGACCCCTATCGGACTTAGGGCTCGCCATAAGAATGTTGTTATCACGAATATATCGAAAAACTCCAATGGAGATAGGGCATTATCTTTTTTTCGACCCAATGGACCATGTGACATTACGTTGTACTCCATTCTTATTGGCCGAAAGACCGCTATCAAGGAGTCTATGACCTTTTAAGTGCCCAAACTTAGTATCACTCCTACTGCCTTTTAGTCCGTTGATTCCTGCGCTTACTAATTTACTAGTCTACCTTGGTAACTACTTGCATGTGCTTCCTTTTGATATGCTTTTAGTTACCTGTCCTTCTATTCATGAAATGTGGATAATTGGTCTCAGGATTTACTTACTGGAATTGTCATTTTTTGTGACAATTGCATATACGTCTAGCTGTAAGGTGCGTGAGGACAAGATCGGCTACTACCTTTAAGTATTTGGCTTGCGGATACTTCAGACTTTTGTTGGTTTTGATATTTTATGTATTTCAATACTTTATATATTTTATGTACTCTTGGGTTGTATATATATATAGGATTAGTGATAGTTCCCCAACCAGATATATGTTTATTTCATTGTTCTTTGCTACATCTTTATATATATATGATCCTTATTTCCTGGTTTCCACACTTAGGATTTAATTTACTTTGCTTCCACTAAACAGTTAAGTCTTCTATTGAATAACTTAAAGACTAAAAAAAGTTTTAATAAACTCTAAATTTTATAAATAATGAGATAATAGTTGTACTGATCCTGAACACGTGTATCGAGGAGAATAAGACAAAAAGGCTGACTAATATATTGTTAAGTCCTATGTAGCTATAATTAGAGCTTAATGACGGGATTAGGCCTAATGGTGTCGTGTTTTAAGGAACAATCCCTCATAGTTGGTATCAAAGACATGTTTTTGATAAGTAAAACACAAACTTGAATAAAACATAAACCTTATATGTTGAAACCAAACGATCCTTGCCTAAAAACTATTAGTGGGGAAGTTAGCGAACGTGAGTTGTGGAAATTATATACGTACATGTTATCTTGCTTATGTATGTTTATGTGATACTTACATAGTAGCTGATGTTGCGATCGCTATCAACCTACAGAGCCTAATGGCTGACCCACACGAGGGCGGAGACGCGAGTACCAGTCAGCTTCCTATTATTATGGAGCACTTATAGAGGCTGTCCGACTAGGTGACGGCTTAGAGGCAGCAGTTAACCATTTTTATCACCATGATGACCGCCTATTTTGCTACACTGGCATCGACACCCGCTCCTACTATGGCTACTATTTCCATGTTACCAAGTGCTAGAGGCTCGTACGATACCAGTAGCAGTTTTGATAATACAGACTTTACCTGTAGTGACAGTGCCACCTATAGAGAAAGCTGAGACAGTTGTCGCATTCGAGAATTTCGTAAACTTGATTAGGATGCTAATTAAATATTTTTAGGTTTAATTTTGGATATAAGTATCTAAGGTGGGATCCACGTGTTACGGACCAAAGATCATAAGTCTAAATATTATTTTTGTGTGCCGTAAGTAATTTATTTATTATACAATATTTCGACTCGAAATAGGGTGAAGTTGAAGTTTATACGTGTTGTCCGTGAGTTTCGAAGTGCGTTAAGAATATTTCTCAATTTTTTACAAAATTGGGGTATTTTTCAGGGTTTAATTTTGGACATAAATTGATGTGATAATTATGAAATTAAATAAAATAATTAATAAATTGGTAGGCGGCTAGTGTCAAGCAAGGTCGAGGGTGACACACGTGGGATGTACAATAATGTGCATACCCAAGGGTGGTCGTTGGCGCGCGAGGTCGAGGGAGATACACGATATGTATATTGAGGAGATCAATATAATTAATCCTATACAAGTCAGTTAGGAGGTGATGATCTTGTTGATAGCCATAAAGATTGACCTCGAGATACGCGGTACGTACCTCGAGGAAGATCAAAATATATAATGGAAAGGAATCATTAGATCCGCCTAAGGATTCATACGACGCCAATCTCGAGGAAACCTTAATATTTATCTTCAAAACAACACATAAGCACCTCACTTTGAAATCGACATAGAGAAGGAGCCGAAATAGATGGTTCGAGAAGAAGAAAGAGAGAAAGATCTCGAGACTGTGGTGGGGAGAGATTGATACCTATGGTGAGATTGTTGTTATTACTTAATGTTGTGATTGTGTTGCGTTGTTGTTAGGTTAAGGTTATTGTTGTCGTTGATGTTGTGATGTTGATGTTGGTTTTGTTGCTATTGACAACGATGGGGACGAGGAGACTCGACTCGTCCGTGGAAGACGACATCCCTTGCTCAGACCGAACTTGAGGTTGGGGTAAGAGCCCAACCCCAACGCAATCGAAAAAAGAAAGGGTTGTTAATCGATTTATAGAAAATAAGGGAGATGAGGAAGTAAAGGGGTTTAGATCCCCCAGATCAGATAGAACCGGGTCTGGTTCAACTGAATCGGACCGGCCCAGTTTATGGGTCAAACCACCCTTTCCAAAATAAAAAGAAAAAAATGTTGCAAATTCGAAAACAAAATTCAGAAAATGGGACTAAAATCAGAAAAATCAAAATTTTGGACAAATTTATTGAAATTGTGGATTTTAATGAAAAATGAAGATTTTAGAATTTTCTCGAGGAGTTATAATGTGGTTTTTCCTTGTAATACATGTTACGGTACTCGAAAATGGTCGAAATTTAGAAAATTGTTTATTAGCCTAGTGAAGGTTGTTTTTCCATTTCAAACCATAATTTGCAGATGAAATTGTGATCCGGACATCCGATGAGTTTATTTGGAATGATTTCGGGTTTATAGGACTTGATAATACTAAAACTCAGAAATTAGTTGAAACTTAAGAAATTCGAATAGGAAAATATCAGAATTTCTCAATGATTTTAGG
Source organism: Stephania cephalantha (assembly GCA_039657325.1). NCBI lineage: Eukaryota > Viridiplantae > Streptophyta > Magnoliopsida > Ranunculales > Menispermaceae > Stephania > Stephania cephalantha. Next base: position 19,935,989 of record CM077579.1, on the reverse strand, counting down.
TAACATCGAGGATCTCGAAATCACTCAGAATGAAGTTCAGGGAATAGGTTGAAAGTATGTAAAAGCCAGGTAAACGTTGTGTGAGGCTTCGTAACCAACTTTGAGTTGGTTTGGTGGTAAGTAAACCCAACAATGATCTTTACTATTTATTGAATATCTTTGTATCTGTAATTGCATTATATTCAACATTGCATTTCATCATTCTTGGTCATGCATACAGAGAGAGTGTGAGGGAGATAAGCTTGTTTCTGAGTCTGGTTTACTTAAAGCTAGATTTCAATCCTATATATACATCGTTTAGTGAGACTAGCATAGTCTAACGTCGATAAGTTATCTATGCATTTCATGATCTTTTAATACTGTCACTATACTGTATTTGGAAGTGTACATTTGATTAAGTTAGGAGATAGCAACATAATGGATTGCATGTCATGTTGAAGTATATATTTTATTGTTTATTTGGAAATGCAATTACATATCTCCATGTATCAGACTAACAATTGCAGGAGTACGGATCAATGTAGGAATTTACTTATCTAACATCTTCGAGTTGTTTTTCATGGTGTTAGATTCTATATGAAGATATGGAAAGAATGGACAAGACTCAAAGATTATGGTATTTTTTAAAAAAAGTTAAAGTAATTTCTTCTTGTAAATTGTTAATATATATTTGTTTGGAATTCTTGGGGTGAGTGTAGGGCGTGAAATCTTATTAAATGGTTATGAGAATCTCCAAAGTTAGTTTAAAATATGTTGAGAGGTTGATATTTTAATTTTGGTTTATTTGGGATTGTAAAGTTATAATAAAGTTATCAGAGACTCTTAGTTTATAAATTTGAAGTTGATATACATTGTGAACTGTGGGAGGTTGTAAGTCCTTTTAGGCCTCTCCCTAATCTCGATGTCTATTAGGTGAATTTTATGGTAGACAATTTCTAGGGGAGGTGCCGCCGAAATTTTTATTAAAACACGGATATGATTTCTTAATTGCTCCAATAAAATAAGTTAAGAACTGAATCAGTTGAGGATCTAAATTACATTTTGAAGCATTATTAAGGATTGAAACAGATTTTTTGGAGTTCAAAGTTAAAAGAATATATTAGGTTGACTAGATTATCAACGGATTAAGGTAATCTAGGCCGGTCAGTCGTCCTCATGACGAGAGGGCAGTCAATAATATCGCCTCCTTTACCCACTACTACCACCACCACATATGTTAAGTCTATTTGGTGAAGGGTTTTGTTAGAGTCAGTGATGCAGCACAAAGATAGGTACCTGAAACAATTTGCTGGGGATTTAGTGAAGGTTGATTAAGAGAATGTTTACTATTTTTGAGATGGACTAAGGACAGACATTGGGTATCATGTAATAAGCACCGGGGCTAGGACAATCTATGGGCTATACGAACGTGCACTTTCCCACGAGACATATTATTTGAGCAGAGTAGTTGATAGGAAAGCGCAGGGTTCAAGATTGTCAACAGATAAGGGGTCTGATTTTGAGAGGAGGAGACTAATAGGCAAGGGATATAGGAGATGGAACGAATGATCAAAGAGTATAAGATCAGCGACACTAGCCACCCTAGCTGTGCTTCACTCATATGTACCTACCTTGCCACCTCCGACTAGATTAGCACTACTGCCTCCGCAGACTAAGCTGGCATCAAGCGACGGAGGTCGAGATGCATCGAGAAAGAAGCCACGCTAGACATAGACCCATACCACGTTTACAGAGCAGAGGAGACAACCGACATGCTTTAAATGTGCTCAAGTTGGACATATTTCTCGCCAATGCTCGCAACCCGCTAGTTATGAACAGGAGGCAACAAACCACATACCAGAGAGAGAGCCCATGAAATGGCAGGACCGGACCCAAAGGCGATACAGAACCATACCTAAGTTGTTTATTTACTTTCGTACTGCGGATACAATGTTTACTTTATGCATAATAGTAACTTCTACGAGTTCACTTTTTGGGAGAGTTGATGATTGGACTATCGAAGTCGAGTAGACTTAATCCGTATTACATGAATTGAAATTGATAATGAGATAATGGAAATAGTGTTGCTTGATAAGCACACTCAAAACTTTCAAAAGAAAATTATGCCAAGCAAGATTTTTCTTGAGTAATATGACCAGAGTGTCATATATTGTGATAATGTGTATGTGGTCGCTGAGCGTGGACTCGCCCACTGTGATATGTGAAGCCAGGTTGAAGTGGTCGATGGATCCACTAGTAGTACTTGAGAAATACGAACTTTAGGGCTAGTATCATTTGAAATTTCGGCAATTGTAATTATAATGAGAATGGAAGTTTTCTAAAATTATAAGAAGATAATGATTAAGTCAAAATTGATTTCAAGGATAAAATTCCTATTAGTTGTGAAGATTTTAACAACCCAAATCTCTAATTGTAAATTTATCCCTAATTAAGGGTCACTGATCAGTGACGTGGCTCGAGGGCATGTACACAATCGTAACATTCAACTTAGAGGTCGAGTTATTTTATAATTATGAGTGATGGATGCTTAGTGCATTGTATATGTGTAGACTTATTTAGTCATCTTTACTTATCGTTTATTGGCGTCAAGACTTGAGTATGGATGTAACTCGAGATGCGTACGAACATGGGACCACGTAGAGAAAGATACAGTTAGCCTGTATTTGATATTAGACACTAATGTTATGAAGTAATTTACTTACTTAGCTTATGGTTTGGGTATGATTTGAATAAAACACCTTAGTCTAGGAAATAAATCACACATCATAGTTCTATTTCGTGATGTGTACTAAAATTTGATCCTACACTTGATGAGTGTACATTTGGTGTTAGAATGATGAAATTAGGAGTGAATGAGGCTCATTAGATCTTCATGGAGATTTGAGTATAACTTGATGATGGAAGGGTAGAATAAAGTGACTTTAAGTACAACACTTGTCCATTTTGTTTTGTTCATAATTTTGCATGCACTAGACAAAGAAAATTCAAAGCTCAATTCTTGAGGGTTGCAGGAAATTTATGAGGGATTTACGGTTCAAGAAAGGAATTGGAGCTATTAGAAGTTTGAGATCAAGCCTAGAGCCCCTAGGTGAGATCTTTACACCTTTAATGCTTCAATTCATGATGCCTTTAGGTATGAATCAAGAGGCTTTTGATGTCAGAGCATTGGGTATGTCTTATGAGTTGTCCTTGATCAATCTAAACACTCCAATTGAGTCCCTAAGCCCCAATTTTTGAATTTACAACTTTTGGCCAAAATTGGGTTTTTTGTTCATGATTCTGAAATTCCAAATTTTAGATTTGAATATGAGTTTGTTTTTATAATTGAGCTTGAGATTTGAAATCCTTGTTATTTTCCACTAAGTTTACTATATATTGGATTTTAAAAATTAGTGGTGATTTGAAGGAGTTATGGATTATCTAATTTATTGGGTGTTCTTAACTATTTTTCATATGCAAGTTTAATTTGATGGATTTGATGATAAAATCGAAATACCTGCTACAGTGGATCATGGGAGTGCGTATAGCGAACGTCCAAGGCACTGGAGACAACCACGAGGGTGAAAAACCAGAATAAGCAAAGGTGCAACATGAGCTTGACGTGAAGGTGGCATCGTTGCCTTGCATGCACTGTGCTAAGCACAGTGTCGAGCTAACTAAAAGGGGCAGAAGCACTGCGCTATCATGACGCCGTGCATCTGTACGCACGGCGGTACCTATGTCGTCGTGCCCCATACCCCAATAAATAGTGTGGCACCATGATGGCGCCATGACTTGTACACATGACACCAACATAATGCTAGGCTTTTCTAATCAACTTTAAACCAACTTGAATAGCATGTACAAATCCTAAAACATCTTAATTAATTTCAGGAACTTAAGAAAGATTCTCTGGGAGTTATATGCGACCTTCAGAGTGTCGGGACAACGGATTAACATAGGATTTGCTTGTGATTGAGGTACGTAAACCTGCAAGGCAATTATCTCCATTTCTTTTCTTATATTTAGTTTAATTACAGTTGTTTCGACTGTTTAATAAGATTTGTGAAATATGATAATTTCTTACTTTACATTTGAACTCTATATCTATGTCATGATTGTGATGACTCCCATTAGTGATAATTCCTTATCTTGTTTAAATGAAACTGGTTGTTAATGTGACTATTATTCGTAGTTGAGTGTGAATTGTGCAAATTTAGATATGAGGATTATGGAGTTTCGGTAGGGCAGACCTACCAGACACATGTCACATATTTTTTAGAAGTCGTGTTCCTAGTATTACTCACTTTGGATCCCATTAGTGATAATTCCTTATCTTGTTTAAATGAAACTGGTTGTTAATGTGACTATTGTTCATAGTTGAGTGTGAGTTGTGCAAATTTAGATCTGAGGATTATGGAGTTTCGGTAGGGCAGACCTACCAGACACATGTTACATATTTTTTAGAAGTCGTGTTCCTAGTATTACTCACTTTGGATTAGGTTATGCTCATGTCATACATCGTGAGGGACACCTATTAGGCTTGGGGCTTGCCATAGGACTATGTTTCTCAATAATATATCAAAGAAATTCTATGGAAATAGGGCGTTGTCTTTCATATGGTCCGATGGATCCCGTGAGATCGCCAATAAGAACTTCTATTCTTATTGGTCAAAAGAACGCTATCGACCTAACTAAGACCTCCTAAGTGCCCGAACTTAGTATGACTCCTATTGCACTTTAGTTTGTTTATTCCTGCACTTATTAATTTTCTAGTCTACCCTGGTAACTACTTGCATGTGTTTTTTTTTATATGCTTTTAATTACAGGTCTTTCTATTCATGAAATGTTGATAAGTGGCCTCAGGATTTACTAACTGAAATTGTCATCTTTGGTGACAAATGTAGATCTGTATAGTAGCAGGCTAGGTAAGAAGAAGATCGATAACTACTTTTGAGCCTTTTGCATGTTGTTACTTCATACTTTTGTAGGTTTTGATTTTTTGTGTATTTACATACTTTGTCTTTCAGGTACTCTTAGGTTGTATATATATGGTTTGAGCGGTAGTTCCTCAACCAGACACATGTTTATTTCATTGTTCATTGCCACATCTTTATATATATACATGGGATCATTGTTTCCTACTTTATAAACTTAGGGTTTTAATTACTTTGCATCCGCTTAACTGTTAAGACTTATGCTAAACTACTTATAGACAACAAAAAGTTTTAATTATATATGAGTTTCACGAATAACTAGATAGTAGTTGTACTTATCTTGAACACGTGTATCAAGGATAATAAGAAAAAAAGTTTGACTAATACGTTGGTATGTCCTACGTAGCTGCGATTTGGGCTTAATGACATAATTAGGTCAGGCGATGCTATTTTTAGAGGAACAAGCCGTCATATACTTATTCTCTTAGAAAGAGCTAAATATGAGGCAAAGATGATGATTTAAACACTTGAAAATATTTATTTTAGTCTTGAATAACATCCAGGTAAAGCAAATGTTGTCGTTGATGCATAGAGCATGAGGAGTACTGAAACATTACGGTAGCTAATCTGTTGACTTATGAGTATGATTTGCTTGAAAAATTCATCTCTATGACTTTGTAGGAGATTCCTGATACCGATGATGAATCGATTTAAATACAAACCGTTTCTATTAAGAAAGTGATAAAGTTTCAGCAAAATGATGTGAATTATCGAAATTCAAGGTGTTTGTTGATGACAATAATAATCCAAATTGAGCTAAGTCTGCTGATGAAAAGTTGAGGCTTAGAGGTAGACTATTGATTGCATAGGTGGCTGAGATTCGGGATGAGATATTGAGAGAATCTCATCAGTCCAGATGTAATATTCATCCTCGCAAGAGTAAAATGTATCATGATATGAAGCGATTGTATAGGTGGCCAAGGATGAAAGCTGGTGTAGGTGACTATGTGAAGAGATGTGAAATTTGCAAACGAGTTAAGGCCAATCAGTGGAAATCAGGGGGTATATTGCAGCCACTTCTCATACTGGAATGGAAATGGGACCACATTGCAATGGATTTTGTTACTCATCTACCTACTTCTCCGAGTAAACATAATACATTCTGTGTTATTGTTGAAAGACTGACGAAGTTTGCTTTTTTTTTTCCATTTTCGATACCTTTACATATAAGAGCTTGTCGTATGAGCGAGAGGTGGTTTGCTTGCATGTAGAGCCATTAAAGATAGTTTCTGATCGTGATGTTTGGTACACATTGGGGTTGTGGAAGAACATGCAGGAACATTTCAGCACTTAATTACATTTCAGTACTGCATTTTATCCATTAAGGATAGTCAGACTAAAAGATTGAGCCAGCTGTTAAAGGACATGCTCAGGATTTGTGTACTAGAATTTGGAGGTTCATGGGTGGAATATGTACCTTTATGTGAGTTCTCTTACAATAGCAATTATCAATCGAGTATCGAAATGGCTCTGTTTAAGGCTTTGTATGGGAGACCTTGTCGTTCTCTTGCTTATCTGGTAGAACCGTAAGACTTGGCAGAGTTGGGGTCATAGATGGTTCGAGATCACACTGAGAATGTTCAGAAGATTAGTCTAAGATTGAGAGCAGCTTAGGAAGGGCACAAAAATTATTATTTTTTCTATCACTAGGTCATGTAACATAGGGAAGGAGATTGGGTTTAGTTGAAAGTCATCCCTCGCAAGGGCTACATTACATGTTTAGACTAAAAGGAAAGCTCTCTCCAAGATTTATAGGACCTTTTGAGATTATGAAACGAATTAGGAAGGTTGCGTATGGACTTGCGTTACCACCTCAGTTGGCCATAATTCATGATGTATTTCATGTGTCTATGCTTAGGAGGAAGGAACCTGATTCGCATCACATTGTAGAATGAAATCATTTAGATTTGCAAGGTGATGTCTCATATGAAGAGAAATATATCTTTATTACAAAAAGGAAGGTCCAAAAGCTTCAAAACAAAGAAATTTCACTTGTCTTGGTTGAGTGGAAGAAATTTCATGGCGACTTAGAGCAAACATGGAAACAAAAGAAGTACATGAGAGAGCATTTTTCAGATCCCTTTTAGTCCGGTAAATTTTATTTCAATTTTAATTTCGAAGACGAGATTTTTATTAGTTGTGAAGATTGTCAAATCCTAAAATTTTTAAGCTAATAATTATAGCTAATCGGGATTAACGAATCTTAATTATAGTTTAGGCTGCGAGTCGAGAGTTAATGATCGGTAAAATGAGATTTACAAGTAATTTAATTAATGTGTGATGTATGCTAAGTGTTGTGTATATATATTATGTTATTTTGAGAAACTTCAAATTAACTGAGTAAATTCAATATGTTGCGGGGTTTTATCTCGAGATACGTGTCGAAATGGGTCTCTATAGAGTTAAAATGTTGATCGAAACTATTGTTTTGAATTTCGCAAAATAAATATGTATTTAAGTTGAAAAATCCAAATTTTCAATGTTAATTGGATTTAACGAGCACATCGAATTGCGTGCAATATGTGTTGTCCAAGATTTTTGGAGCGCATTGGTAAATTTCCCAATTTTTGGCTGAATTTGAGTATTTTTTTGGGTTTAATTTGGACAAAAATTGAAGATATAATTACGAGAAAAAAGGCCAAATTACCCAAAAATGTATTGATTTCATATAGTTAAGGATATAAAACAAGGGGCAAAACGCTCATTTGGGGAACAAACCCCTAAAAATTGAAATCAACAGAGGTCTTCTTTTTTGTTTCATCATTTCATCTTTTGTCCCTCACCGTCTTTCATTCTCACAGTTAGTCTTTCTCTCACTTGTCTCTTGTTTGATATTCCTCTTTCTCTCTCTCGCGTCACTGTCTTAGGATTGATCGAGAGAGATGAGAGCCATGGGTGTCGATGATGTTTATGGTGGTTTCTAGGTTAGTTTCAATTTTAATTTTCAATTTAAGGACTGTTGGTGCTAGGGGACTGTTTAGATTCAAACCCCTCCTGATAAAAAAATTGAAAAAAAAATTAATTAAATAAAAATCCCTGAAAATTGGAGAAAATTCAGAAAAAATTAGATTTTTGGACTAATTAACGGAAATTGTTGATTTTTATGAAAGATTGGGATTTTAGGATTTTCTCGATGAAGTATATTAGAGTTGTGCCTCGTAATACGTGTTACGACACTAAAAATACCCAAAATTATGAAAATTGTTTTAAGGCCTAGTCACGATTGATTTTTGATGTCAAACCACAATTTGGAGTCGAAATTGGGATTCGACCATTCGAGGATTTGGTTTGGAGTGATTTCAGGGTTTTCGAGTCGAGGCAGGCTAAATTAAAATATATTAAATTGGAAAAAATTGTGGAGTTGTTATGTAATCTTACTGGACTTATTAAGCAATTGGAACCTCATGTGGACTAGTTTACTAACCCGAAGTGCAATGGAATTACGGTATCACGTTTGTATAGATAAGTAAATCCCTTAAGTAACCTTTACATTGTATAATTATACTTTCGTCTAAATTGCATTGATCCTTGATATTGCATTATTTGTTGTACATGCACACACGGGGGAGGGGGAGGATAAGGTCGATTTGAGTATTTTTATAGTATTTACTATAGCGTGGTTATAGGGGAGAACACTATATAATGCTTGAGGGGCTGGAGTTGCTGGTCATTTGCATCACGTGGTTTGATGAGATCACTTTGAACCAGATAATACTCCCGTAGTCTGGAGGAACGAGACTCATTTGGTTATCCTTTCAGAACATGAGTCCTGATTAATGTTTACTTACCACTTTTGTAGGATATCAAATTATTGTCGGATAACAGAAACAGAATGGATTCACGGTTGTATTTAAATTACTTAGATTATATTCTTCGTTTAATCTCTTGGATTATTATGCATTTGATTATTACATGTGTATTAAATAGTGTGGGATTTACTTATCTGACATTATCGAATTTTTATAATTGGGTACTGACAGGTTTAAGCGGCGACAAAGGAAAGAAAGCTTTCTGAATTTTTGTGACTTGCTTATTTTCATTCTCTCTATTTATGTATTGTTTTTAACATAAAATATTGTATAAATGGGTTTTTGGGTTCATGTGTGGTTAAAATCATCTTTGGAATGGTTTCAATAGTTTTGGGATGGATTGGAATACTGTGGAGCTAAATTAATGATAGTTTAAAGATTTTGACATCCTAAATTAGGTTAGAATGAATATCTTTATATATATATTATGTTTGATGCAATATATATTTGTATGGGTGGATTGTGAGTCCTTCGGCATTTTCACCAAGTGAGCATGTTTTGTTTGAAGACTTTTGATGGTCAGGTTATCCAGTGTAGGGTTAGAACCATAGGAGGTGCTACAAAAACAAATTTCGTATTTTTCGAGGATAATGTAATCAATTTAAATGAACTTTGTGATTTCAAATTAACTTTTGGATCCTTTATGGTAGATAAAGTATTATATTTGATAATTACGAGATGTTGATTTTGTTTAGCTATTGAAGGTGAGGTTAAGGCTGACTAAATTATCGGGGGTTGAAGGTAATCTAGGCCGGTCAAATTACCTAATTAGGTGGGTATGCAAATAACACTAAGATATAGCACAATTGGTGACTTATCACCATTAGTTAGAAAATAAATAAATAAATGATAAATGATTGGTGCACCTAATGACACGTGTGGGTCAGGGGTGAGACACCTAAAATGCTAAAATAATATGTATGCCTGAGTTTTCTCATTAGCGTGCATAGATAATTTATAGGCATAAGAATACATAAATATATATATATATATAATTATATATATTAGTTTATTTCTATATATATTTATAAATATAATAGTATGTATGCTCGAGTTTATTTATATTAGTTTCATACGGGATTTCAACTAATCTAAAAAATTATGTTTTCTCTTAAGGCCTTGTTTGGTTAGGGGCGGAGTTATCTCCCAAGAGATAACTTGCAGGAAGTTGAGAACTAGTCTTATTTGGTTGCCCAACTTGCCTGCAAGTTATCTCCCAACTTACACCTTAGGGTGTGAGATATCTCCCCACCACCTCCCTACGGAGTTATTACCTAGGAGTTGTGGACACAATTACCCCTCATTAATGACTTATTTACGACCCATCTCTATCTTGTTTAGATGCTATTTATATCAATTCATATTTTTTTTTGTTAAAATATTTAAAACTTTCCTATAAGTTTAAAGTTCAACCAAACATGAAAATATTAACTCCAACGAGTTAACTCCAAGGAGATAACTCCCAACTTACACTATAAGTTAGCAAAAACAAACCAAACGAGGCCTAGTTCAGCTAGAAATTTTAATTATTAAACTTCCCATTAATGTGTTAACTTGTTGAGCTTGTAAGAGAGAAAGATAAATTTATTGGCAAAATGATATGAGACATGGGGTAAAGAATAAGTTAGGCACAATTATTTTATTTACCTTGGAGAAAAAGGTGTCTATAAATATGTAATTAGTTATAATAGTTATCCAAATTGAAGTTTAGAGTGAGAGTTATAATATGTGGGACTACATGATATAATCAATCGATTATATATATAATTTAATAATAGTTACTTTAAAAAAGTTGTATAGTTGTTTAGTTCAAGTGCAACACTTAAACAATGACACAATTAAATGTAATATTATTTTGAGAAAGAGAAAGCTATCCAAATTAATGTACCGGTTGAATGAGAGTTATATATGCGGACTACATATAATCGATTATATATAGGCATAAATCGAAATAAAAAAATCGAAGAAACTAAAATCGCAAATAATTTCATGCATAGAAAATATAGGCGACTTCCAAAAAAGTAGGCATAAATAAGTGATTAAAGGGTATAAAAGATAATTCAAGTTACGAATGAAACTTTTGTTAGTCGTGCTTTTAATATATAGGTAGGTAGGTAGATATATATTAGTTAATATACGTATATATAATCCTTTGATTTGGATTAGATTAATGTGAAATTAAGGATAGACCTCGTGATTCGTACATGTATAGTGATGGTTGTAGAGTTATATATATTGTACAAAGCATTGTAGTGTATTGTATCATATAGACTGTTGTATATTGTATCATAGGCTTATGTTAGTTTACTTCAGTTAGTTACACAAGGGTGTGTAATGTGCACCTTCTTTATGTATATATAAACATTGTACACTGTATTTTAAGATTAATGAATAAGAGAATGTTTGTTGATCAGATTGATCAATACATTGTTTGATCTTCTGGTTTTGTTCATGTTCATTCTTGTTCATGGTATCAGAGCAGGTCTTCATTGTTGTTTGATCTGTTTTTTGAGTTTACTCTTTTGAGTGTGCGATCATGGCTACCATTCATGGTTCCTCAAGTTCCTCAATCCGAAATGGAGCAGGAAGAGTTGTTGATTTGGGAGAGCATGGTGTAGAGAGTCCATACTTTCTTCAGAGTTCTGATCATCCTGGTATGGTACTGGTTTCTAATTCTCTTAATGGTTCGAATTATCTTTCTTGGAGTAGAGCAATGTTGATTGCTTTGGGAGCAAAAACAAAGCTAGGTTTCATTGATGGCAGATGCTTGAAACCAGATCCAACTGATTCCAATGTGGATCGATGGATCAAAGTGGATTATATGGTGACTTCTTGGATTTTGAATTCCATTTCAAAAGAAATTGTTGAAGCTTTTCTTTACACTACTTCATCTTTTGATCTATGGAATGAATTGAAAGAAAGATATGGAGAGTGCAATTGACCTCTTTTGTATCAACTCAAAAGAGATATTTCTTTTATTAGTCAAGGAGATCTCTCTGTTTCTCAATATTATAAAAAGCTTAAGAAATTGTGGGATGAATTGAATTGTTTGGTTCCTTTACCTTCTTGTGAATGTGGAGCTGCAGCAAAGATAGCTGCTCTTGAATCTAATGACAGACTGATGTAGTTTCCAATGGGTTTAGGTGATATGTATGATCATATTCGTAATCAAATCTTAGTGATGGATCCCTTACCAAATATAAATAAGGCATACTCTATGATTCTTAGAGTTGAGAAACAGAAGGAAGTCCATGTTAGTTATTCACCTGTAATGGATACAGCTATGATGTTGAAAACTAAAAAGCTTTTTCTGGTCCATTTGTGGGAAATAAATTTGATGGTAAAGGGAATCACAAGAAATTTGTCAATAAAGATGAACTGTTCTGTGATCATTGTAAGGCAAAAAAGCATAACAAAGATACTTGTTTCAAGTTACATGGAGTTCCAGATTGGTACAAGAAAGAGATTGAAAAGAAACAGATGAATAATGGTTCTAAGTCATTTGTAAACATGATGGAATCACATCTGGATATACCAGATGCAGGAGCATTTCAGTTTGAAGATTTTCAGACTAATATTGCAGCTATGATACAACAAGGCATTGAGAGTTTTATGAAAGGAAAATGTATTTCATCTGAAGGTGTCCCTGCTCATGTGAACTCTGCTGTCTCTGAATTTACAGGTAGTTCACAAAAGAGGCCTTCTAGTTTTAATACATCATTTAGTTCAAATGCTTAGATTGTGGATAGTGGAGCAACAAATCATATGTGCATTAATTATGATTTGCTTGTTAATATCACTGCCTTGGCTAAACCTGTTTCGGTTTGTTTGCCTGATGGTCATACTAAAGAAGTTACATGTATAGGAGATGTGCATCTCAGTTCAGACATAATTCTTTTTTCTTGTTTACACATAAATTCATTCAAATACAATCTTTTATCAGTCAGTAAGCTTATTTCTTCTACTAAACTAACAGTTGAGTTTTATCCATCCTTTTGTGCTATACAAAACATTGAGCATTCTCAAGTTCTAGCTGTGGGAAGGATGATTAGAGGTCTCTACATATTAGATTCCAGCTCTTTCAATAAAGATGGCATTGCTTCATTTGTGTCTCCTACAGAATTATCATTAGCTTGTTGTAATAATGCTAATGCTAATTTTTCATGGCATCATCGTTTGGGCCACCCTTCTGTTACTGTAACAAAACACCTTGATTTGTTACTCAAAAATTCTTCAACCGGAAGAAATAATGTACCTTGTGATGTTTGTCACTTGTCTAAACAATGCAGACTTGTTTTCCATTGAGTTCTATTCAATCCACTTTTCCTTTTCAATTGTTGCATATGGATGTTTGGGGACCATATAAGCAACCTTCTCTTCAAGGAGCTCATTTTTTCTTAACAATTGTGGATGATTATAGTCGGTTTACATGGACTTTTTTGATGAAATATAAGTCATTGACGGGAAATCTCATCAAGCAGTTTCTAGCTTTTATTCACAATCAGTTCAAAGCATCTGTCAAAACCATTAGGACTGATAATGGTACTGAATTCTGCAATCAAGGATGTCAAGCCTTGTTTTCTGGTTTGGGAATTACACATCAAAGATCTACACCTTATACTCCTCAACAAAATGGTGTAGTTGAACGAAAACAACGTCATCTGTTACAAGTCATAAGAGCTCTCATTTTTCAATCTGGTTTATCCACTAAATTTTGGGGTGATGTTGTTCTTACTGCTACCTATCTTATCAATCGATTACCTTCTCAGTTGCTGAAATGGAAGTCTCCTTATCAACTTTTATTTGGAAGGATCCCAGATTATCTCTCATTGAAGACTTTTGGATGTCTATGTTTTGCTACTAATGTTTCTCCAAATAAAGCAAAGCTAGACACAAAAGCAATCAAATGCATTTTTCTTGGCTATTCCCCTGGACAAAAGGCTTATAGGATGTATAATTTGGCAACTCATGCCTGTTTTGTTTCAAGGGATGTGATTTTCTTTGAAAATCAATTTCCATTTCAAACTATTTCTTCAGGTTCAGATTGTCCATTGCCTATACCTTATAATGACACATCTGATTCCTTAAGAAATGTCCCTGATTCTGTTGTTGTGCCAAATTCTATAGAGTCCCCTGTTGAGGCTATTCATCATGATGTAGTACCTACTGATGTTGTAATGACTGATTCATCAATGCCGACTACTGATGTTGCTGAGATTCCTAATGGTGATCTTGTAATGACTCATGATGAAGTTGTTGCTCCTTCTTTGCCTCTTGTTCCTCGCAAAAGTCTTCGTGCTATTCACAAGCCTCTTTGGATGAATGATTTTGTTTTGAATAATGTTCAAACAAATGTCTCCATTACTGCAGAACCTGTTCTTTCTGCTGGTGTACCTCCAACATTTCCTTTCATTCATTCTTCTCACATTACTGATGATTACAAGTTCTTTCTAGCTGCTGTTTCAACCATAAGAGAGCCTACTTGTTATGATCAAGCTAAACATGACCCTGTTTGGGTTGCAGCAATGAATAAGGAATTACAAGCATTGGAGGATAATGGTACTTGGAGTCTCACAGCCCTTCCCCCTAACAAAAAGGCCATAGGTTCCAAATGGATTCACAAGGTAAAACTTAATCCTGATGGCTCCTTGGATAGATGTAAAGTACGTTTGGTTGCTAAGGGATTCAATCAAATTGAAGGAGTTGATTATACAGATTCCTTCTCTCCTGTAGCCAAGAATGTAATAGTCAGGATTGTCTTATCATTGGCTGCTGCTCACAATTGGCCTTTACATCAATTGGATGTTAATAATGCATTTTTACATGGTTATCTTGATGAAGATGTTTACATGAAGCCTCCTAATGGTTACACTTTGGCTTCTCCTAATCAAGTCTGCAAACTACAAAGATCATTATATGGTCTTAAACAAGCTTCAAGACAATGGAATCATGAGTTCACTTCTCAACTTCAGTCCTTTGGTTTCATCCAATCTGCTCATGATCCTTGTTTGTTTACATACAACGTTGATGGTCAATTTTTGGTGTTACTAGTGTATGTTGATGATGTTCTTCTCACTGGTACTTCTCTTGAGATGATTACCAAGGTCAAGGACTTTCTTCACAAGTTGTTTACCATCAAAGATCTAGGTCAAGCTCGTTATTTTTTGGGATTGGAGTTGGTTCGATCTTCTTCAGGACTTTATGTTCATCAACGTAAATATGTCCTTCATTTACTTAATGATGTCGGACTTACATTTGCCAAACCAGCAGCAACTCCTCTTCCTCATGACTGTAAATTTGATGATGTTGATTCTCCTTTGTTACTTGAAGCTGATCGATATAGAAGACTAATTGGACGTATTCTTTACTTGGTTTTCACTCGTCCTGACATTACATATGCCACACAGCAATTAAGTCAGTTTATTCAAGCTCCCACTGAACAACATTGGTCTGGTGCTATACATATTCTAAGGTATCTTAAGGGTACTCCTTCTCAGGGATTGTTCTTCCCTGTTCGGCTGATTTAAATCTCATTGCCTATTGTGATTCGATCGGGCCGCATGTCCTATTTCACGAAAGTATCTCATTGGTTATTGTGTCTTCATGGGTTCATCCTTGATCTCATGGAAAACAAAGAAACAAGCTACAGTTTCCAAATCATCTGCTGAAGCTGAATATCGGTGTATGTCTTCCACAATATGCGAGTTGTTATGGATTTCTTACATCCTTAAAGACTTATGTGTTCCAATATCTCTTCCTATACCTCTTTGGTGTGATAATAAAGTTGCAATTCATCTCTCTGCCAACCCTGTTTTCCATGAACGAACCAAACATTTGGAGATTGATTGTCATTTGGTTCGTCATCAATTCAAGCTTGGTTTTGTTCTTCCACAATATATTCCTACTCGATTACAACTAGCTGATTTGTTCACCAAATCTTTGTCGGCTCCTTTTTTTTGCATTACTGTCAATATGGGTCTATGTGACTGGCATAGACTTCAATCTTGAGGGGGGGATGTAGAGTTATATATATTGTACAACATTGTAGTGTATTGTATCATATAGACTGTTGTATATTGTATCATAGGCTTATGTTAGTTTACTTCAGTTAGTTATAGCAAGGGTGTGTAATGTGCACCTTCTTTATGTATATATAAACATTGTACACTGTATTTTAAGATTAACGAATAAGAGAATGTTTGTTGATCAGATTGATCAATACATTGTTTGATCTTCTGGTTTTGTTCATGTTAATTCTTGTTCAATGGTATCACAATTATGACTTAGGTAACGTTACAATTTTATACACATATAAACCTCCAGATCTGTGTGAGAGATCACCATAGAGATCAATGGTGCATATGGTGTGCAAGTGGATGCGTGTGGATGCAAGTGTAATCATGAGTTAGCAATTTCATGAGGTGGCTTTGTTGGTTGTAGTCTACCAAATAGATTTTCCTCGAGATGCATAATATCCTTTAGATGATGGGACGAAATGAAATTGGAGTCAATGTTTGTATTAGAACGATTAAGGAGCAATTGAGAAGCTTGTGAATATGGCTTCAGTTTGATCAGAACGTCAAGAACAAAAGAAAAAAAAATGAATGAGAGAAAGAATGTGATGAACAAACAAAGAATGATGAAAAGTTAACAGAATTGACAAATCAAGCTAAGTGATAGTGAGCTCTTGATAGGTTGAGCAAGAATCAAGAGAAATCAGTAAGTTTTCAATGTTCTTGTGCTTGATGAAGACTTATTCAACCCATGTCAGATTGTTGGTGAGTTATTCTCAACTTCCCATTTAAAATTTCATTAATTTAGATGCTAAGTAAATAATTCGAACTCGGTTTTATGAACCAGTTCATAGTCTTTAATTGTCATGAACTTTGTTGGTCAATAATTGGATGAAAAATATTGAAAATGGCTATTGAATAGAGTAAGATTTCAGCAGACACGACAGATCGCATGACTCTTTAAATACTAATTGGAATTGTTTGATTTCGGGTTATGTTGCTGATCAATATGTTAGATAGCTTCCCACCAAAAATTACGATTTTTGGATATGTATTTTGGGAGTTATGATTTTTATAATACTGATGTCCAGATATGCTGTCAAATGAGAGTTGTCTTGGTATATTCGGCGTAACTCTGCATTTTTCCTCGGATCGAGCAAACTATACTTTTTCGGAAAGATAAGAAGTAGATCTTAAATTTTCCAAGGGTATGTTTTGCAAATTTATATGTTTCAATGCATAAATAAGTCTGAAAAATTTCAGCGGAAACACTGTCTTTACAAGTCTCTTTTACTTGCACAACAAATGAAAGAAAAAAGGAGTTTGGGTTATGGGACTTTGACGAAACTTGGGCTAGATTCTTAGGATGATACTAGGACTAATCGAAGACCGCAATTGTGTCGGAGAATGTGCCCTAGGTCAATCTATAAACATTGTTTATCTTATAATTTTAGTTAATAAAATAGAGGTTTTCATTTGTTGTTTTAGTATAAGTAATTGCATGTTTACCTTATAGTAAGATCCATGGGTATTTGTTGAAATATCCTAAATGTCCCTAGTTGATCATTATACTAGGAACTATAATGAATTAAGACTAGTGTGAATCTTGATTGATGGTCATGTGATGATCATGTGTATAGGGAAACGAATCGAGATCCTGAGTACTTGTTAGTGTACAAGGTACTGGATCGACGAACATTAAGGGCGACTTTCCATGCCTTATATTTAAACAAAGGATATCGCATGAAAAAATGATATGAAATATGTTATTCATTAGGTTCTATAGATTTTGATATTCATGTTACTTGGGTAGTCATAATGTGGCATTCCCAAATTCTGGGCCGCCTTGGGACCTGCCAACGTCGCATCCTAAGTAACTAAGCCCTGCCACATCATGGCCCGCTTATCCATGATGCCCCGCGACCTAACTCCATTTAACCTTATCTTAGCTAATTAATCTCCATATAAATATTAATGATTTCATTAGCCTATTTATTGATTTATGAAATTATAATACCATTTTAGAGCGGAAGTCTTTAAATGAGTAAGTTATGCAATATTTAACAATCCTAAGTAATGAAGATCTCGGCAAAACGATACCATGTATATATCGAAGGCAAAATAAGTATAGCAAAAGATCTATATACATGTATTCAATGTTCTACAGTCTTCAAAACCCAACAAAAATATAAATACGTACATACTGTAGTCACACACGAGCTGGCTCCACAATCTCAGAGGTAGTCGCCCAGTACCTCTTTACCCTTGCCCTAGCTCGTCGAAGGATCTGCACTCGGTCACCCAACAAAAACAATTACGAGTCCAGTGAGTCAAATCTCAAGAGAAGTCCACACAATATTCATGAAATAAAAGTGATAACTATGAGACATGCGAATATAACACTTGGCAATATTACGTCATATTCCCATGAATGTAGGCAACATGACAAGCAAAATCAGTAGCGTGAAATAAATAAACAGCATATACCAATTATACGTGCTCGGAAATAAAGCAACAATAAATAAACAATCATAAAATCACATGAAAACCCTGACCCAAACCAGCCAGTAATCGATACAATCGAATAAGAACCACGTATATACTTACAGGCTTACAGTAACTAAATCCCAACTTCAGTTACCAGATGAACCCATCTAGATGCTATTTCAAGTCAAGGGAACAGCCCAAATCCCTCCAACGGTCGTAAGTATATCCTACTGTCGTCGACACGAGCACTTAACACAAGTAACCTGTGCAATGAGGCTTATTAGCTCGCTAATCACGCAACAAAATCTGAGTTTCGCCCAGAATCATTAGCGCGCTAATCAGTCTAGTTAGCGTGCGTGCTAATTACTATATGTGACGAAATTCTCAACTCGAGAGTTTTGTCCCAAACTCCCCAATTAGCTAACTAGACCCTACCAACATGTTCTCCATTTAAAATAAACTCCAAAACATATTTTAAACCATTTAAACCACCTCAGTTAAATCAAATTCATCAGTTCTATGAAATCCACTAGTTTTTCCAAATTCATCAAAAACCCAATTTAACAAAACCATTAATAAATCCACATTAGAAATGGTTATAAAACATACAATTCATCAAGTTTCCATAAAAATCAGGGATTTAACCCTTTAATTCATATTTCATCAAAAACCTACACTATTGTGTTCATTAGATAGTGTAGGAGATGGATTTGATAATTACCTAGATCTCCAAGTTGATGATCTCTAGCTCCAATTCCCTCTCTCTTTCTCTCTGATTTCTCAGCTTCCTCTAATGAAATGAATTTTTGGATTTGCATGTGTAGATGAACACATCAATATACATCAAAGTGGGATTGATTATTAGCCTTTGATCTCTATATGTTAACATATCTCGAGGTTTATCTAGTAGTTCAACTCTAGCCACATAACCCACTAACTAAATTCAAGTGACACCAATTGATACTCATAGGGTTCCTAGATGTGCCAATGCATATCTCGATGACAATCCTTTGGTTTCCGATTCATTAACCAAACTATATGCCTTTCTCATTTGATTTAAATTAAATTACTTTAAGTCCATTATATTACATATGGTTAGTGTTTTTATTTATCAAAATTAACCAACTTATGGAACTACTAACCTTTGCCTACCTGGCACTCGATGCCCCGCGTCTTAACAAGCATTTCAAGGTATGCCATATCCTATTGGTTTAATTTAATCAACTTAGCCTATGGTTACATTATCCATTTTAATTGTTTAACTAGTCAAATTAATGTGAATTAGTCAAGTTTCCTCGTAGCTCGCCTACCCGATACCCAAGTTGGCACGCCTCTCGAGACGAACACCCGTCACACAAATTCACCTGATAGCAACATATATACACACATGCGGTGCAATATAATAATAATAATTTTAAACACAACATATACACAACCACTATTCATAAATAACATATTTTCTCGGTTCTCATGTATGAATCAACCGAGTTGTCCACGTAATGCCTGAATTACGATAGTTAATCCACGAGACTAACTCTAATCCTAGTTTAATTAATTTGGGTCGTTACACATAATGCCTTGCTAGAGACCGCTTTTGACTTGTGTACGAAAATGGTTTTGGTTCACTTCCAACGTTGCATGAATATATTGGGTCGCACTCAAAGAATGACTTTGTGCAATTTCAAATTGTCCAGAGTATTTTTATGAAAAGCTTCATGATAAAAAAAACCCTTCGATTTGTTATATGGTAACTTATTAAAAGGGGCGTATATGTAATTTGGTTAAATTGTCTCAATACAATAGTTGTATTATGAATATGTTTTTTAATTGAGCTTATTTACACATATAAATTGAAGTTGAAAACCTAAAACGAAATAAGATTTCGTTTATGTTATTTTTTGAGTTCTCTGGATTTTGAGAGACAAAGAAAAACATTTTCTATCTCTCTTGGGGCTAACAGTCCTAATTGTGGTCACCGTTCGTGTGTTGATTTCTGATAGAAGATGTGCACTTGAATGTCTTAGAAATCGTTTTGTAGATCTAATTTTCTTTTGTAGATCTAGCTTAATGGAACTTATTTCCAATCATATTGGGGTTTTTCAAAAATTGTTTTGAATTTTTCCGTTGCGTATGAACCCCCAATAGTGGGATCAGAGCCTTAGGCTTGGTTCTATTAAATTTTTACATGTTTATTTTTATGTATATATGATATACGTGTGAAAACATGATATTGATTATTGTATATATAGGTTCTGTGATAATTGTTACCAAGAATTGATTTTAAAGCATGTTGTTAATTCTTGTATTTGATATATACACATGATTTGATTCAATGATAAAATTTATGTTTAGAGCATATCGATTAACATATGTTTTAATATTGAACAATAAAAACTTTGTAACTCTTGTGATGATAATAAGTGATATTTGCTGATGGTATACTATCTTTGATACTATGCCTGATGATGCGATTTCATGTGATATATTTTATGGTGTTGCTACATTTGATATACATTGGTGATAATTATTCATATTTTTAATGCACTCTATTTGATGAAAACTTATATAATAACTTTATATATTGATTATCTATTTATGATTAATCAATTTGTTAATACATCACGAGGTATATTTGTTTTTTTGGAGCTAGAGATCATCAACTTGGAGATCTAGGTAATTATCAAATCCATCTCCTACACTATCTAATGAACACAATAGTGTAGGTTTTTGATGAAATTTGAATGAAAGGGTTAAATCCCTGATTTTTATGGAAACTTGATGAATTGTATGTTTTATAACCATTTCTAATGTGGATTTATGAATGGTTTTGTTAAATTGGGTTTTTGATGAATTTGGAAAAACTAGTGGATTTCATAGAACTGATGAATTTGATTTAACTGAGGTGGTTTAAATGGTTTAAAATATGTTTTGGAGTTTATTTTAAATGGAGAACATGTTGGTAGGGTCTAGTTAGCTTATTGGGGAGTTTGGGACAAAACTCTTCAGTTGAGAATTTTGTCACATATATTAGATTGGCAAAATTTCATAGAAGAGAAGATAATGATTACCCAAAGTTGGAATGTGGAATTAAGTAATTTCCCCATGCGATGATTAAGAGTGGATTAGAAACAATCTTGGAAGATGGATTTATTCTTGATAAGGATGCGTATCCCAAGTATCTTCAAATAAAGAATTTTAGGAAAATCACAAAAGCATGGACATATTTTATCAATGCAAGCCTACAGCTGAGTTGTTAATGTTATAAAGTTGTGAATTACAAGGCGATTTTGTTGTTTCATATTCTTCAATTGTTTGGTTATATTAACGCCGACAAGTTCATTTATTATGCGATTAGAAATGTCATGAACATAAAAAGAATGAAGGATTACCTTTTCTCTTAATGATTATAGAATCTCGTAGACAAGATCGAGTTCCTATAGTAGTCTTGAGATGGATATTTTTCTAGACAAGACTATCACTGATGCTTACATAGAGAGCACCAAAAAGGTGAAATACTATGTGAATTTAGAGGATGAAAAAGAGAGAATAAAGATACTCTCAAAAGAGACTAAAGAGAGAATACAAATACGAACAGAGAATAAATGAGTTTTGGAAGAAACGAAAGTTCGTGCAAATGAAAGAATAAATCAGAGTTCAAAACTACCTGCTGAGGATTATACTGGTATGTACACGAACATGACGGAGTTAGTAATTATGTGATCAATTCTGCGAAACCAGATGAAAACTCTGAGGAATTAAGATTTAATGTTTTAGAACTGACGAGAAAATAGCATGGAGCTTGCATGGTTTCAAAAGAAGAATGACCAGAAAAATTCAAAGGAGAGGAGCATAAAATCATGTACCATCTATCCAAGTGAGATTACCACATGAGGGAGTGTTTTCAGATAGAATTCTAGAGATTGGAGTGGAATAAAGACTTATGCGACGAGTTATCAATCTTAACAATATGATCAAGGTGAAGGTGGTCATGATGCAACTTTTGGAAGGCGATTGTCATTTCTTCTCTTATTTATTTATCTCTAAGTGATCTTGTACGAGGTCTTAATTTGTAATTTGATACTATGATATGTGATATGTAGCCGACCCCAATTAATTTGGGACTGAGGCTATGTTGTTGTTGTTGTTGTTGTTGATCTGTGATATGTGAAACTGTGATATTGTGGTATGATGTTATTTATGTTTTGATGTGATGTTGATACATTATTTTTGATGATGATGCTTGGTAATTTATTTTTGTCGTGATTTCTTTGTTTATGAAAAATTTATTCATATGATAATTTGTTCATTAATTATTATTATTGTGTATGTTCCGTTTATGGTTCGTGAGGTATATTTGTTTTGTTGGAAACCCGACTTAATTTTTAAACTATGAGGATAAATTTTGGAATGAGTTTGGGGGTGTTTAGGTGAAGTGAAGTATAAAGAAACGAAGTATGAAAGATTCGAGAGGTAGAATTTATTTAAAGTTAATTGAAATTTTCAAATTTTTAAAGAAGATACAGGTAAAATTTCTTCATTTTATTTTATAAAGTTAGGAAAATATAAATTGAATATAATTTGGATTTAAATAGAAGAGATATTTTATTACCCATGAAAATAAAACTTCTAGATATAAAGTAATTGCTATACCCTATTTCACTAATGTAGATTGGATATGCACTAGAAGAGTTTAGAGGACTTGATTGTTTTGTGTTAGACATAAAAATGGGTAGAAGATCAAAATAAAAGTGAAAGATAAACAAGAAAGATTTCTAAGAATCATGTTATACAATGATTATTGGTCAAGTACATATATTTAATATAATGAAAATAAGTTATGCTACAATTAAAGGAAGCAATAGGAAATTAGGTAATAAACCTTTACTTAGTAGGAAAGAATAATTCATTAACTAAAGTGAAAATGAGAAATACTAACAGGAATTTTTAAATGAGAAAAATTGAGAGACCCAAAGGTTATAAAGGAAATGAAGCAAAGAATCTAATGGTGGAAAAATGTGGAATGAATTCTTATAAAAATAATAACGATATCCAAAGGAAATGGAGCAAGGAATAATAGAAATGAAAAAAAAACTATGAGAAGAAAAAGAAAAGAGAGATATAGAAAAATGAAAGAATGTTTAAAGGAAGACTTAAAATAAAAGACTTAGCACGAGTGATTATAGCCAAGTTGAGTGAAGTATCTTTTTTTCCAACTTTCAAATAATTGAACATGATAATGATATTTATTGTCTTATTAAAAAAATTCATATTGGTTTTGATGGTGGTGGTATTTTTAAATATTTTTTGAAATTTAGATTGATTTACTGATTTTTGTATCTTGAAGTTTTGTATTAGTCATCGTATGCTTGATGCTTATCAGTGGAGATTGAGAAAGCCTAAATAGTGGCCTGACCTTTGTATTAGTTGAACTTTGAGTTCAAAGGTGTATTGCATAGCGAATGTTGAATTGTCAATTAAGGGTTTGTTTTTTAAATCATTCTATTCTATCATAATTTTTATTTTGCATTAGGATAATATGTTTTTATTTAATGATCACTTTTGTATAAGAAAAATAAAAAATAATTATCAAATCAAAATAAAGAATGAAAAGAGAATATAATTGAGAATATTCCACATATACTCATATTTTTAACTTAAATACAAAAAGATTTAAGTCAAACCCACCTTTGGCATTGTCGTCTTGGCCACATAAACGGAAACACATTTCTAAACTCAATAAAGATGGACTCTTAGATTCATATGATTTAGAATCTTATGAAAGAAAAGATGACTAAAAGTACCTTTACTAGACATGGTGAAAAGGCAAGTGATTTATTGGGTCGAATACATACTAATGTATGTGATCCTATAAACACAATGGCTAGAGGAGGTTATAAGTACTTCATTACATTCACTGATGATTTCAGCAGATATGATTTTTTGTATCTCATGAAATATAATGCTGAATTATTTGAAATGTTTCGAACGTTTCAGAATGAAATGCAAAATCAACTTGGCAAAACCATAAAACGACTTTGATTAGATGGATGTGGTGAATAGTTCAGCCAAGAGTTTAATGATGATCATCTTAAAACTGTTCAATTTTCTTACAATTATTTCTACCAGCAACTCCACAATGGAATAGTGTTTTTGAGAGGAGAAATCAAACTTTATTAGATATGGCTCGATTTATGATGACTCATGCAGATCTTCCCATTTTCTTTTGGGGCTATGCTTTAGAAATTGCTATGTTTACACTAAATCGTGTCTCTTCTAAAGCAGTTGATAAAACACCATATGAGATATGGCTTGGGAAGATACCAAGTTTGGGTTTACAAAAGATTTGGGGCTGCGAGGCATTTGTACGACGATAAATCTTAGAAAAATGACTAAACAAGACTAGCAAGTGTCTTTTTGTGGGTTATCTTAAAGAAACTAGAATATACTACTTTTATACCCTACTGAGAAAAAATGTTTGTTGCTTGGAATAGTGTCTTTATGGAAAAAGAGTTTATTTCTAAAGATGTCAATAAAAATAAATTAAGACTTCAAGCAGTTCAAGAACCAAAAATAAGCACCAAACCGTTAGTAGGAGATCAAAAAGTTTCTAATATATTAAAGCCTCCACATGTGTAACAAGGCCCATGTAAATTTGATAAGGTAAGACATGAACCTGAAAGATATGGATTTCTCGTTACTGATAGTAGTAAGGTATTGCTTAAGGATTGATAAGTAAATAATTAGACAATATTTTATAGTATATTTTAGGGTAATTTTTGATTGAAAAGGCTATATTACACTTGGTTTTCAATAACAACTGAAGCTTTACGCTAGGATTTGCTACATAAATCGGCAACAAAGGGCCTAACGATTCGTCAGCAATTCTGGAAATGAACTCGGATTCGCTACCTATATCAATAAACCATACAATCATTATTTTCACCAATTTTCCAAGCGATGAGATTGAGGATTCGGTCAGGAGTCGCTGAAGTCGACCATGAGAATTTTGGATTAAAAAAAGGAATTTGAGTTTGATTGGGATATGTACTACTCATAATACTATATATACATATTTGACCTTAGGGCTTCAAAATTATGCGGTCATATATTGCCCTTGATTATTCTTAAGAGCCATTAATTAGTTTTAGATTATATTAATTGTTCTTGCATTAGAAGACTTTTTGGAGATTCAAGTTTTCAATTAGAGGTATTTTTTACAAATGTCTTTTATTTATTTTATTGCAATGTTTATTTTAGATATGTGTGAGTAGTATACTAATCTAGACAAATTCTGTACATGAATTTAAACCCTTTTTCAATGTAGTCATAATGAAGAAGAATTTGTATTTAATGCTTTAAACTTAATCGTATACATCAATTCAAGGTTTCATAAATTTGTTTTTGCATATTACAATCAAGAAAATTTATGTTGCATGCATAGTGTAGAATGCGTTTTGTGATATTAGGTTCTCAATCTAATATAAAGTAGTAACAAGGATTAATTTTAAAGTGATTTTACCGTTTAGACGTCTTAGGTAAATTATGTTCTAAGTTTGATATTGAAATGGCTAATTCCAATAATATTTTCTTAGTAGTAAAAAGTTTTCATAGAGTGTAATGTTGTTTTGTTTGTATTAGTTATCCTTGTGCTTTCAAAGAATTAATGGTGATAAAATTAGAATATGGCTTTTCCATTGATATAAGGAAAACTGATGATTTGATAAAGGCTACAAATCTTGCTTATGATTTAGGTTTAATGATTCAAGAATACTTCATAATATGATGATAGTATGATTATGACTATACTTTAATTAATACCTTTGAATTTACAATGGTTTATGTTTCACTGTTCTAGATATTTGTTAAGGTGTTTCTTTCATACTGATTTGATTTGAGTTGAATTTAGAATATTTAGTATTACTGAATTTGAATTGTATTATTTTGATTAGTTTAATTGATCATCATAGTTTAATTAGATAATTTTAACTTCCATTTTCATTAAGTTAAAGTAAAAACATAAATACACTTTAAAAACCTTTTTTTCAAAGGAAGATTGCAAAATCCTTATACATACGACCCAGTTACCACAACTACAAATAATATGAATGTACGCGAAACTTATTGTACACGATCGACACGTTTCATGCATCAAAATGAGCCTACTACTTATCAGGAGGCCGTGTCTAGCCCTAAGTTAAAACAGCTTAATGTCATGAACATTGAGATGCAATCTATGTATGATAACCAAGTTAGGAATTGGGTTGATTTATGTAAAAGTTTTAAGACTAATGGATGTAAATGGGTTTTCAAGAAGAAAACTGACAAGGATAGCAAAATTCATACTTACAAAGCACGGCTAGTAGTAGAAGTTTTCAAATATACTCCAAGTGTTGATTATGATGAGACTTTTTCTCCAATAGTGATGCTTAAATCCTTTAGAATTCTAATTGTCATAGCTATAGTTTCAGACAATGAGATATGGCACATGGATGTCAAAACATGTTTTCTTAATAGGAAACTACTGGAGGACTGTATATGATACAACTTGAAGGGTTTGTTTATTCTGAGAATTCTATGAAAGTGTCAAGCTTCAAATATCCATTTATGGATTAAAGTAAGCTTCTCAGAGTTGGAATCTTCATTTTGATGAAGCAATTAAGGAATTTGGTTTCATTAAGAATGAAGATGAGCCTTGTTTATACAAAAAAGTTAGTGGGAGCGTAATTGTTTTTTTGGTACTGTGTGTTGATGATATATTACTCATTGGAAATGACATCCCAATCTTGCAAAATGTCAAGTCTTGGTTAGGGAAGTGTTTCTCAATGAAAGACTTAGGAAATGCATCCTATATTTTGAGATTAAGATCTACGAGGATAGATTTAAGAGGGTGATATATTTAAGTCAAAGTGCTTATATACATATGGTGTTTAATATGTTTAGTATGCAAAACTCTAAAAGAGGGTCATTGCAAATGTCTCATGGCATATGTGTCAGCAAGATGAAATGTCCTTAAACTAATGATGAGCGATAATGCATGAATACAATTCCATATGCATAAGGTATTGTACCCATCAAGTATGCCATGTTATGCACTCGATCTAATGTATCATATGCTTTGAATGCACAAGCAGATATTAGTCAGATCTTGGTGAGAGTCAGTAGATAGCAGTAAAGAACATTCTTAACTACTTAAGAAAGACTAAATAAGAGTTCTTGTTCTATGGAAGTTTGGAAGACGAGCTTGTTGTAAATTGTTACAGAGATGCAAGCTTTCAAACTCACATAGATGACTTTAGATCGCAGTTTTAATATGTGTTTTTTTAATGGAGGTGCAGTAACCTGGAAAACTTCAAAGCAAGTGAATGTAGTAGATTCTATAATAGAAGCTGAGTACATTGTCGATAAGTCGGTATTTATATATATTTAGTAGTTTATTTTAGTATATTTAATTATTCAAAGTGTCTAAAATATATATATTAATTATATTTATTGGTCATTTTCAGGTGAAACGGAGTGCGCGGTTGAATTCGTGGCAAAAAATACTCAAAGGAGTACTTAAATGCAGTGATCGGATGCCAGACAGTTTGCCTCGAGTTACGTGTTGCGCGGTGGGTAGAACAGGAGACAACATATTTCAACCAATTAGACGCTGCCATGTCAGCGCATATCTTCTCTCAACCAATGACACGCTGCCACGTCGGTGGTTCTCCATCCCACACACACACCAATTATTCTCTCTTCTAGTTGCCAAATGTCACGCACACCACTCGTCCACTGTGTCATCATAGCCAGCTTCACCAATCCCATGCCGCCACATCAGCGTTTGCAGCCACGTCACAAACCAACAGCATCTCATTCGTTCAGCAGCTCTTCGATTCACCTCAGGATGCGCATCAGCACCGTCTCCTACATCTTCGCCGATTCTGCGCGTCTCCGCCTCTAGCATGCGCCACGTGTCGCTCTCACCCACGCCAACAGCGTCATCACAGCGGTCTCAGCCAATCAGAAGCTGCCACGTCAGTGCTCCAGCACAAAATGCACCAATAGGATGCAGACACCTGGCGGACCCCATTTTTTGAGCCAAAAAACAACCCTACGATGCTCCTCCACGCACGAGTCACCTCCCTAACCCCCAAAACTAGTTTCTCTCACCTCCCGATACCAATTTTTAGTAGTTTTATATATTAAGAACTTAGGTTTTATTATTTTAAAAACACGGACTATTATTGTTTTGTCATCGACTTTCTTCGACGATGATGTTCGGCTAATCAACTCCTTGCCTAGGTCGGAGGGGAAACAAGTCGGGATCATGGATTCATGGCATATTATGTGAAATCTTTTATTTTGTTATTTAATTAGTTTAAATTCTCCTATTTCATTGTTGTTGATTTTAAGGATTATGGTTTAGATCTAGGGTATGTATACGGCCAATGCATGCTTTTAGGTGGACAATCTACAGTTATTTGGACCATTAGTATCCGTGTAATTGTACTTTTGGACCAATAAAGTGACAAACACTCACTCGTTTACCGTCAAACCCTTTCGATTCTTGAGTGTGCAATAATTGAATCTAGGTCAAATCGGAAGCGGATGCGATCCGGTTATTTAGGATTAGTGTTCCCACAGACCCATATTACTGCGGTTAGTGTGTTAAACCCGATTGGCGGATGTCTAGGGTTATACATTAATTAGGGAAGTAGTTAGTGGCGGACGTCCTGGCTATTGAGATTAGGGGAACGAGGAATTTCTGGCGGATGTCGATTTTCTATAGCTAATCTAGGAGAATATAAATTCATGACAGTTTGGGAAAGATTGAAGACCATGATTGCCATTGAATCTTGATCCTGATTTGTGGAACTGTAGACTTAGGTGTTACTTAGGTATTAATTAATTGTTTTCAAAAATTAAATTAGTTATTTTATTTATTTAGTTTAGTTAGATTAGTTAGTTAAATTAATATTTATTTTAAAACCCCCGATTTTCCTTTTTTTTGTTTTTAACCTAAGAAATACTATCAATCTCTGAGGGATCGACCCTTTGCCACTATTCTACAAAATAGTTAGTTTAGGAAACTTTACTTTATTGTTGCGTTCGGCGCGCGTCAATTTTTGGCACCGTTGCCGGGGATTGGTATTTTTCTTTCTTTGGTTTTTTATTTTTATTTTTATTTTTATTTTTATTTTGCCTATCTAGTACTTTGCTCTTAACATGTATGCAGGCAACCCCGCGATGGACTCCTCCTACCCCCATAATTATGTTCGATTCGAAGACTCACATTATTATAATGTGAATGGGGTAGGTATGTCACATAATAGATATCAATTTTCTAACATGTATTCTTTTGTGGAACAGGTCGAGGTTTGCGAAATTTGTGGAGACTATTCTCATTCCGCACACAATTGTCCCTATTATCCACAGTATGAGAATTATCACTATTCAAGCGATGTATCGCCACAACCCGACTTCTTTGGGCTCATGTCAAACCCACAGGTTCCTCAACATGAAGGAAATCAACAATTTCATCAAAGCACCTCCTTGGAAGATATGATGAAGCAATTGATAGATAATCAACAAAAGGTTAATCTAATTCTTGAAGAGATTTGACAAATTGATTTTGAGATTCCAGGCTTGAAGGACTTGGAAACTCAATTTATTCAATATAATGTCAGGCTTCAGAATATGACTGATGAGGAAGAGTTGTGTAGTACACAACTAATTTTTAACCTAGATGAGGATGTGAGTGTTGATACGTTGAAAAATTTTGAGGTGAATGAGGTTACACAGGTGGAGTACTATTGGAGAGAAACATCGGAAGAATGTGAAGTCTTTCTAATTGAGCCAGAGATTGTCATTGCACTAAATGAGGGGGAAAATGAGATGAAAATTGATGTCATTTCAGACGAGTCGGAGAAGCTGCAGATAGAGAGCGAGGAAGACCAACCTCGGGTGTTGGTGCAACCACTCACCCTCCCATGCACATTTGGTACACCTTATAAGGGGGTGGAAGTAAGGGAGCGTTTGCAGATCTTCTACACTACTGACACCTTTGTGTTGGACGATCCTGATGCGATAGATTCTTTCGTGTTGGAAGTCCCGAATGAGCTCCTAAATCTGAAAGAGGGCGTGCATGCTTCATTGTCCAAATACGTAGATGCGTCATTTGTTGTTGACATCTCTAAAGGAGAGGGCATCACGTGATCAATCACGGCAAGTCTAGCCAAAGACTTCAAAGAAAGCGACTCGTTGGGAGGCAGCCCAGCTTCATTTTTATTTTATTTTATTTATTTCTTGCATTTACTTTAGTTTTAGTTCAGTTTTAGTTTTTTTATTTATTTAATAACACTCTAATTTGGTCTTTTTATTTTTACAGGTTACGTTTGACGTTCATTGGATGATTGGAGCGCTGAGTTTTGTAGGTTTGACTTTGAATTACATTTTTAGCATAATTTGAGCATTTTTTTTAGGAATTAACTTTTTTATAGGATTTTAGGTGTTTTGAGACTTGGTTGGGACATACCCAACTTAATTCGCCGCATTAGTGGCGGGTTTTTTAACAGACCCAAAACCCTAGACTTCATTCCATCATCTTGTTGAATTCACCCTTAGTTGAAAGACTTCGGGCTTGCAAGATTTGATTGAAATCTTTTCAGTTAACTCCTATGTTTACTAGTTCTTGTTCTTGTTATGATTGTTCTTTTATAGTTTCCTTAGTCACCTAAACATGATAGATTTTATGCGTTCACTGGTTTTTAGAGACTTTTTGTTATGTTGTTATGCATGCATTTGTATCATCTTCTTATCCATGTTTTTCTTTACCACTATCATTTTCTTTTTGTTGGATGGATGCCTTGAATTGTTTTGAACCTTGAGGACAAGGTTCGGAATAAGTTTGGGGGTATTTTAGGGATTGTGGATTGATTTGGATGGATTCTATGCGAAAGACCGCGGGTAAGATCTTTTATTTTTTTTATGCGGTTATATGCGATTGTGGATGGTAATGGTGGTGTTTTATATCATTTCTTTCATTTCTTATCTTTTCATACTTCTTTCTCATTTCATTAGGATATGATACACTTTCATGCATGTATTTAGTATAGTTTTTTTTTTATTGCATATAGAGTCACCCGAGACTTTGCTCATGCCTTTGGTCGTGGATGAGTACATTACAGTTGCCTTTTTAACTTGAAACTTAGGGAAAAATAGGAGAAACACTCAATCAAGCCCGTACCTTGCATTTTTATGATTTCATAATTAAGGACTTAGATGATGGTTAAACTTTGTTCTAGATAACGAAAATGAGTAGATGGTCGAATTTGTACAAGTGATATTATTTTAACCCACATTGAGGGAATTGCTTGATTATAGTGAAAGTGAGAAGTACTAACATGAGTTTTCTTAGTGTAGAGTGTCCCACAAGTTTCCACAGGAAATTGAGCAGGGAAACTTGTGGTGGGAAAAAGTGAGAAAAGCGGTCCACAGGAAATGGAGCAGGGACTGTATTAATTGAAAAAATATTTGGAAAACAAAAAAATGTGAAAAGAAATAATAAAAATAATGAATAAAGGCGGAAGTTGTGAAACTCCTCAAATAAAAGATTTAGTTCGAGTGTTTTCACTATATTAAGTGAAATTTTAACTTGCGTGCTTTTATGTATAGACCAATAAAACTCGTGAGTAGTCGATGGCCTTTGTTTTGGCCGAGTCTTTTTCTTGAAAGTGGGATCTTAATTGTGTTTGGGTTGCGAGTCTTGACAAATCATAACTCTGAAATTTCTTGAGTTGTTTGTTAACTTGGTGACTATGTAAACCAAAGGAACTCAATGAATTTGGGTTGGGTATAGGATTAGTTGAGCCAGTGCATTATTATATTAGGAGTCTAGTTTAGTTTGTGTTGTCATCTACACCTTTGCTCGGGACGTGCAAAGTCTTAAGTTTTGGGGTATTTGATAAGTCGGTATTTATATATATTTAGTAGTCTATTTTAGTATATTTAATTATTCAAAATGTCTAAAATATATATTAATTATATTTATTGGTCATTTTCAAGTGAAACGGAGTGCGCGGTTGAATTCTTGGCTGAAAAATACTCAAAATGGTATATTTACATGTAGTGATCGGATGCCGGACAGTTTGCCTCGAGTTACGTGTTGCGTGGTGGGTAGAACAGGAGAAAGCATATCTCAAACAATTAGACGCTGCCACGTTAGCGCATATCTTCTCTCAACCAATCACACGCTGCCACGTCGGCGGTTCTCTATCACACACACCAATTCTTCTCTCTTCTAGCTGTCAAGTGTCACGCACACCACTCGTCCACCGCGTCATCACAGCCAGCTCCACCAATCCCATGCCGCCACATCTGCATTTGCAGCCACGTCAAAAACCAACAACATTTCATTCGTTCAGCAGCTATTCGATTCGCCTCGGGATGCGCGTCAGCACCGTCTCCCACATCTTCACCGATTCTGCGCGATTCTTCTCCGCCTCCTGCTGCGCCACGTATCGCTCTCACCCACGCCAACAGCGTCATCACAGCGGTCTCAGCCAATCAGAAGCTGCCACGTCAGCGCTCTTGCACAAAATGCACCAATAAGCTGCAGACATGTGGCGGACACCAGCTTTTGAGCCAAAAACAGCCCTACGATGCTCCTCGGCGCACGAGTCACCTCCCTAACCCCCAAAATTAGTTTCTCAACTCCCGAGACCAATTTTTAGTAGTTTTATATATTAGGAACTTAGGTTTTATTATTTTACAAACACAGACTATTATTGTTTTGTCATCCACTTTCTTCGACGACGATGTTCGGCTTATCAACTCCTTGCCTATGTCGGAGGG
Source organism: Stephania cephalantha (assembly GCA_039657325.1). NCBI lineage: Eukaryota > Viridiplantae > Streptophyta > Magnoliopsida > Ranunculales > Menispermaceae > Stephania > Stephania cephalantha. Next base: position 19,902,869 of record CM077579.1, on the reverse strand, counting down.
GAAATAAGTCGAGTTCATGGATTCATGGCATATTATGTGAGATCTTTTATTTTATTATTTAATTAGTTTAAATTCTCATATTTCATTGTTGTTGATTTTAAGGATTATGGTTTAGATCTAGGGGATGTATACGGCAAATGCATGCTTTTAGGTGGACAATATACAATTATTTGGACCATTAGTATCCGTGTAATTGTGCTTTTGGATCAATAAAGTGACAAACACTCACCCGCTTGCAGTCAAACCCTTTCGGTTCTTGTGTGTGCAATAATTGAATCTAGGTTAAATCGGAAGCGGATGCGATCCGGTTATTTAGGATTAGTGTTCCCACAAACCCATATTACTGCGGTTAGTGTGTTAAACCCGATTGGCGGATGTCTAAGGTTATACATTAATTAGGGAAGTAGTTAGTGGCGGACGTCCTGGCTATCGAGATTAGGGGAACGAAGAATTTCTGGTGGATGTCGATTTTCTTTAGCTAATATAGGAGAATATAAATTAATGACTTTTTGGGAAAGATTGAAGACCATGATCGCCATTGAATCTTGATCCTGATTGGTGGAAATGTAGACTTAGGTGTTACTTAGGTATTAATTAATTGTTTTCAAAATTAGTTTAGTTATTTTATTTATTTAGTTTAGTTAGATTAGTTAGTTAAATTAATATTTATTTTAAAACCCCGATTTTCCTTTTTTTGTTGTTTTTAACCTAAGAAAGACTACCAATCTCTGTGGGATCGACCCTTTGCCACTATTCTACAAAATAGTTAGTTTAGGAAACTTAACTTTATTGATGCGTTCGGCGCGCGTCAATTGTTGTGTCAGATGCAGCTGAGGAGGTAGTTGAATCAAAAAGCTCACATCTAAACTAGGTGCAGTTCCAAGTATTGCTAACCCTATTTCCTTGTAATTTGAAAACAACGGGGCAATATGTAATGACCCATTACTTTAAGTTAGTTATTAGTGTTACTCGAATATTAATTAACACGAGTTAGGCTCTTGGTTAAGTCTTGCGTGCATTGATTAGCGTGTGCGTAGGTTTGTGTAATGTTCGATATTTGTGTGACATGTTTAACGAATTTCATAGGCGTTTGGATTAATTAAAGATTAATATAAGCCTATAATTAGGAAAAATAATTAATTATTAAATTTTTGGTATACCTAGTGTAACAAGGGAGTCTTGGAATGAATGTGCACGTCCGAGAATACTCGGTGTGTCCAATGAGTTTATTGGTGTTAAAAAACATAAGGATATATATAAGCTATAATTTGATTTGTTTAATATGGATCAATTGATCGCCTCGAGATGAGCGTAAGTAGAGGATGTGTTAAGATGTGTGTCACTTTATGATTGTTTCATTTTAATACAATCTCCATTATATCAGCATCGAGATAGCGTGATGCATTTCTTGAAGAAAATCCATATATATCAATCATAAACAACTCAAACTTATCACTGTTTTATCGATCGATAAGGGAGAAACAGGTGAGAGTTTGATCAATAAGTTATTGTGATAAAAAAAAAGAGAGAGAGAGAGAGAGAGAGAGAGAGTGAGCGAGCGAGGAAATGATATAAGAACTCATTAGAGGCCCTTCATGATGTTGTAAGAGGTGTTCGTTGATATGGTGATGAGTAAGTGATAGAATAAGGGTTGCTTCCATGTTCTCTATTTAGACACTCGATGATTGAGCGCTCTCCTTATAGTAGAGATGCGCTCCCTTTGAAGATATTGATGAACCTAATTGGTAGAGCGCGCACCACCAATGCAAGGAGCGCGCTCCCACCTGAGAAAAAAAATATTATACCTGAATTATTCATGAACATTTATGAGCGCTTAGGGACTTGTTTAGGGGTTGTAAATGTGAGGTATTCGACATGTAATGACCTCAAATGATTTGTGTTAGGTACTTAAACATCGGGAGAGATTCAAGTAACCCAGGTGTTAGTGAATTTGGAACAAGCCTTGGGGAAAGTCAACAAGGGTACGTGGGACTAAATTATATTATCAATTGTGTTATGTAAAAGTAGTATATTTAGTTCATATAGTTTATGAACTTGGAAATAGGAGCAATGTAATGTGACAAATGTAAAACGTAACTCATAACTTGGATGTGAGTCAGATTGAGTCAATTAGATATGAAGTGGTTATGAGGTTGCTAAGGATTAGCCTTACCATTCTACTACTTCATAGTCTGTGGATTAATATCATTGTTCACTATCTAGAAGAATGTGAAAACTCAACTAGTCTTGAATACACTAACGGAATCACCATCGGCCAATGTGTGGATTTCATTAGTGGTATTTTTGAACAACTGAGATATGACTCTTATAATGAAAACTAAAAGTGACGTCACAAGTACAGTTGCTATGAGGTTGTGGATTTGGATCTGTTATCTATTTTTATATTATTCGGATGCACTAAATAATTATTTAATGGAATCATATTGTTATTTATTATTTTTATTTATAAAATAGACTTTTAATTTATAATTGTGTGTCACATACTAGGCAAGTTAGAGCGGTCACTGCTTTAAACATTTCTGGTTCACGCGTAGCCGCTTCAATAAAAGGGAAAGAGAAGATTTAGGAGTTTTACCGTCATCTCTGCGATAGAATAAGCCTTCCTTGTACATATATTGTTTCAATCACATTATTGTAATATAATAGAGTTGGGAGGTTTTGTAACATGCTATGATTTTGATAAACTCTAGAGTTATGTATATCATTTGTATTATCGAAAAAAATTTAATTTTTCGCTACGTATAATTTTATTTATATTTTGATATCGATATACGTGTTGAGTTTATCAAGTATGGAAAGAGAGGTTGGTGGCTCTACTTAAGTCTAGCTGTTGTGCAAGGGCTTAATTAGGGTTTTAGGTCGCGTGTCACCCTAATCGGGATAACGGATGTACAACTTTGTAACATTGCTTAGGGTTTTATTGAGGCTACGCAAAGGTATAGCTTTGACATAGTTTTGTAATATAGCTTGGTTGAGGTTTTCCTTGGATTCAAATTAAGGAATAACTTCGATACATTTTGGTATTAGAGATTTGCTCTATATTATTCTTAAACCTTTTCAACTCAAGCTTTGATGCACTTTGGTACCAAAACCTAAGTTTCCTGACTCTGAGAGTTGTCTCGAGTTATAAAGAAGCTTATTATGTGATAAATGAGTTTATCATGGGTTTTGGGGGAAAATGAAATTATTATTATACATTAAACCCTGCATTTATTGTTATATATTGTATTGATATGATTTCCCTGTGTTCTATTAATTTTACCTTAATGTTTTTATCTCTTATTTAATTTGTAAAATCTAATGGCGGATCGGGGAAAGGGTTCGTATGGGCATGGACCTTAAGGAAATTCGGAGAGTGAAGCTTATTGGAAGTTTAGATTTGAGCAACAAAGAGGAGAGCTCATGGAATCTTAAACAAAGTTTATTGCAATGTTGAGCTCATGGAATATTAAACAAAGCTCATTGCAATGTTGATGACATAGATGGGACCACCAGCTTAGCGACATGAGATACAGCCTTCGGCGAGTCCCGAGGTTAGCACGACTAATGCTAGAGCTGAGACAGTAGCAGCTCAAGCAATATCGGTGGTAATTCAAATTCAGCACCGAAGCAGCTGCAGTAGTGTCAGTACATTCTAAGAAGGCTGCATTTCTCAAACACGTAAGGAATTCATGAAATATGATATCATTAGGTTCAATGGCACTATTGAGGATGAGGTAGTTGAGACCTTGATACCTGAGATGAGTAACTCTTTGTTGCAGTTGATGTTGAAGAGTAGTTTAAGATCAAATGGTCATTTTTCTGTTGATAGAATCCACTCGTAAGTGTTGGAATCCCCTAGAGAAAGAGAGAGGGGAAGACTATCACTACTTAGCCACAGTTTAGGACCATCTTTTACATGCAATACTTTTCGAAGGCAGTTAGGAACAGTAAGAAGACTAAATTCATACAATTGAAATATAAAGTGATGTATGTACGAGAAGACGAGCAAAGGTTCACAAAATTGAGCGAGCTTGTTCTAGGAAGGGTAGAATTGGAGGAAAACAAAATAGAAACTAGGTAAACTATGAAATACGTGTCGTAGTTTCATCTCATCCTTGCATTAGTGACGCATTTATTTTTTAGTGTGTGTTGGAGGTGGAAGCATTCGTATTAGGCCATGCACTAAAGATAGTGATAATTCTTCCGCCAGCTCCATATTATTCGGGCATTCTGAGGGTTCGAGAGTTGTTTGTTGTTTCATATTTAGCCAACTCAATCTTCATGGGCTAAAGGAACTTGAGAGTTCTTTAGCTAAAGGCAGGGAATAAAGGTTCTAAAATTGGTTCATCTGCTTCTTTTGTTGTTCCAACTCAGCTAATTCCATAGGGAGTTGTATATGTTAGCGTACCAATTGGTGCACCATTTGTTTCATAACCTTCGGTGTCAAAACCACCTTTACCACCACTAGCTTAATCATGAGGTAAAGGTATAGGCAAGGGTCAGGCTGGTCTAAGACCTAGCAGTTCTGGGCAGGTTTCTCGGGCCAATGGAGGATCTCACAGGCATAATATAATATGTTATTAGTGTGGTCAACCAAGCTACATCAGAAGAACTATGCTACGCCTCCAACTTCTTCAGTAGGGAGTGTTATGCATATTGTTGATCAGTCTCATGCAGTGGTTGAGGCGGATCGCGAGGCTATGAGGAGGCTTGTGGAAGGTATTTTAAATATTTGTGGTCAAGATATGCATGTTCCTACCGATACTGGTTTAAAATTTTTCTTTGTTGCTAATGAATTGGTTGATGAGTTGAAATTGAAACCTGTTAGAGTCAATACATTATTTATTTTGAGTACAACAGTGAGTGAGAAGGTTTATCCTAACTTGATCAGTGAGAGATGTGTGGCAAAATTAGGGAGAATGAGCTCCTAATTGATTTAAGGGTTATAGAGTTCCTAGATTAAGATACATTGCTAGGAATGGATTATTTAGCAGTGTACCATGCAAGTATTAACTGTTTTTATAAACGGGTAATCTTTCAGATCTATAAACTTTCTCAGATTTTAATCGATAAAGGCTATAATCATTCATGACTTACAACTCATGGAAGGGGTTACAATTCATGGAAGGGAAGCTACTCTTTGAGATTTAGAGGAAATGGCAGGGTTTGTTACTTTTTGTGAACTTGGTCAGGAACTTAAGGTTAGTGAGATACTAGTCGATTGTGAAGTTTTGAAAGTCTTTCTATCTGAATTGCCGGAATTCCACTACCACGTGTCATTTACTTCATCAATGATCTTATTATTGGCATCAAACCCATATCTATTCCTCCGTACTATATGGCACCAAAGGAATTGCATAAGTTGCTGACTCAGCTAGTGGAGTTGTTACAAAAAAGATTTATCCATCCTAGTATGTTACCATGGGGAGCATCGGCTCTTTTTGTGGATCAAGTTGAATAAGCAAAATTGATGAATCGGACTAGATTGTGATTTCTCAATCCGCAATAATTGGATCAGATTAAGGATCGACCCTAATTGGATTAAATCCAATCCATGTGCACCACTATGTTTAACAATCACATATACCCCCATATCTATATATATATATATATATATATATATATATATATATATATATATATATATTTCAATCACATATAAATCTATCTACATGCTTTAGATATACATGGCAACCAACGTACAATTTGGTTTGTAATAATTAACTATAATAAAATACTAAAGTTTAATTAGCTAATTTCAACTATCTATGGCATAAAATTCATACATACACACTATTATACACCATTATTAGCATGCACATATCGAATCCCCACCATTCAAACCTGACACCCGGTTAAATTGATTAAATCAAAAGTATACCAAAATCAAATACATCCCATAATTAACAAAAGGTGTACCAAGATTAAATAAAAAAGTAATCGTGCCTAAAAAGTGACCGTGATATTAATATATTACACCACCACTAAGCAAATCAACACCAAAATATTATATTACTTAAAATTTCTATTATCACCGGTCATCGAGCCTCACTAATTCACCTGTCACCAACCCTCAATTTACTGTGTAAATAGTAATTAAGACTCATTAGTCACATAACTAGGTCTGAACACAGGTTTATGAAATCTAGATCCTAAAAGAAAATAAATATGTAAAATAATCTTAATTGGCTTAGATCCAAAAAGAAAATTTCCCTTACTTCTTCACTTGTTAAGACAATTACGCGAACAAACGTCTAAAATGATTTGTATTTTATCCTTCATTTTATAATTTGGTGAAAGGGATTTATTATAATATTTAATGCCAATATGAATTTTCATACAAATCTCTTTTTCGCTCTATATGTAGAATATTTTCAAAGTTTTATTTCATCAACTTTCCACTTTGCTTCAATTACCTCATGTGAACTGCACTTTGTATCTTGTCTCATATCCTATCCTATCTGAAGAAATACAAACTCTTGATGGTGTATATAGTTATTTTCACATCAAGCTGAAACGTGAAGGCCTGAGCCTAAAAATAGGGCATTGTCACCCAAATCTCGTCATTAAGTCAACCTTTTTCTCCTATTCACCTTGTTATTCGTGTTTGGGATAAGTGTTTCATATGTCTCATTATTCGTAATTTCAGAGTTAATTAAAACTTTTCAAGAGTTTGATAATTAGCGAAACATTTGAAAAAATATCAGAAGTATAATATATAACACTTATATGTGGAAATCAGGAAAAAAATAACATGTAAATTAAAACAAGCGAGTGAACAGTGTAATACATGCATCAGTCAGGGAGTCTAGTCTTTCAACCTAATATACCAGCTAAATGTATGAAAACATATAGTGTAAATACAAACATGTAAAACTGACAAAATAGAGCTAGTCACCAAGGGCTCAGTGGTATTCGTCGATCTTCTCCTTCCCTAATCTGCTACCTGACGAATCTGCAATTTTCACTAAAGATAACAATTCGAGTGAATAAATCATGTGGCCATTCATTCTCATTTGCAAATAAATATACAAGAATGGTAACCAAAAGCATACAATAGCTATGAAAAAAAGGATAGTTGAATCGTGCGTATGCAAACAAGTACCAAGATACTACAAATGAGACATAATTGAGCAATTCATGCAAGCCTAAATCCGATCGACCATGAGCTTCATCACATCAGCTTATATATCATATACTCAGACCATGAGCTACGTCTGTTTAGCCAATATGAAACTCCATCAAAAAGTAGTGAACTATGTCACATCAGCTAGATAGAGCGCCGATATCCCTACGGAATCTAACTTCATTTCCTGCTCTAAACTTGTGAAATCAAGGATTCTAGACTTGTGGTCTACTTTATAGAGACTCTAAACTTTCATGAATCATGGATTAAACCAAGACAAGCATTTCAAAGACATACATATGAAAATGGGGGCAAAACATCACCAACCGAGATAGATAACATAGTAGCATGCTATTCACATCATACAAAGATGGAGATCAATCATAGTAAAGAGTCCAAGTCAAGATGTGTAATTGATAAGAAATAATTTATGACGACCCTCACCTGACCTAGGGTCGAGTCGCCAGGCCCTGACCGCTACCCAGGCCCAATACCCGAATCGGGCTTGAACAAACGGTCTATTACGACTAAAATAGCGTGCAGATCATCAACTAATGCATTTAGATGAATAAGTGCGGTAATAAATGAAAGAAAATTCATAAGATGTACTATGAAACTATAATTAGGTTTTCAATTCCTTAAAACAACTCAAGTCATTCAAATAGTAACTGAAGTTCAAACTAAAGGAAAGTAAGGTTCATTCTACCCAAAAGACCTATTTAAATACAACCCAAGTTTGTAATTTCAAAATCAAATAATTCGATAATAGCATATCAAAGCTCATAACAAGAGAAGCCTGCAAACAATCGCCTTTCCCATACCTCGATCTAGCACTAAGGTGGATGGTCCTGAAATGTAAGTGGGGTAAGCTAAAAGGGACAACGGAGCTCAATAAATGTAAAACGCATTCAACCATCAAACATATAAGTAATATCTACTAATAATGTGAGTCTATCATGAATTAAAAGTAAATAAAGAGAAAGAGGGTATTTCATGGATGGCATTTGTCAAATTCATAAAGCATCGCATAGGGAACATAAAAGCATTTATAAATCAAACTATCATGCAAGGGCGATTCGAGAGAGATCATAAAGCATAATAATATTTTAATTCGGGCGACTGATTCCCCTACTCTCGAAGTGAATTAAAGCATTAGTTGACATAAAGGCCTTTATGTCTCCTAACTAATCACATCAAGTCCACAATAGGTTCGTCCAAAGCGATCACCAATGTGTGCACCAATCTCATGTATCAATCTCATGGTATGACTCGAGTAATAGTGACAACCATACAATTCTCAGGTGGTGGCGATGACCATGCAATTGTGTTAGAGTCAAAATCAAATAGTGGCGACAACCACACAATAATCAAATAGTGGCGACAACCACGACATAATTAAATAATGGGGACACCCACTAAAATGAGGCAAAGACGATCAACTAAGACACATCAACCGACATTTAAACAATGAGAATATAGTGTGCAGGTGACGAGTTTACCTTGCAAAGTGCTTTCCTTGATTTTGGCTTCAAACCCACCAAATCACTCTATCTACCTCTCCTACAACTTTCTCTCTTATTTTTGGGTTTTCAATCAAAGTGGTGGCTAGGGTTTTGTTTTTATACTTGGGTGTAATTATTGTAGTGTTTGCATAATTACTCATTTACCCCTAAGCTTAATTTAAGCCCATAATCACCACATTTAGGCTTTCTTTTTTATTATATTATTTAAAATCAAATTATTTATAAACTAAGTAATTTACTTTGCATTAATAGCAAATAATACATCCAAATTAGCACGACATGCAATAATAACACGTGAAATTACTAAAATACCCTCATTGTGGGTATTCTAGATTTTTAGGTTGGTATAAAATGTCATGAATCAAGTCAAACCATGTTTTATCAGTCTATAACAAGCATACATAAAACACACATACAAATCACGACATTGTGAAGTTAAAAACTACTAAAACAGTCTGAATGAATGTATTTCAAAACTGAAATAAGAATGAAATGGAAATGGATGTTTGACATATTTACTTACCTCAAATACACGCAAAATCCTAGCCTAAATCGGCTTTCGACCACTCCAGACTCGCGTCCCACACCCTGGTGGTGTCTACACTCTAGGTTTCTGAGGTGTTTTGGTATGTATTAGAGTGGGTTCAGTACATTTGATAAGGTTTTGGACTCAGCTAATGTGTTTTAAGGTTTTTGAAAATGTTGCATATTTTTAGCTGTTGAGGGCTAGTAGCTCGCTAATGGGTAATTTCATCGTGCTACGTTTCCTCATTAACGTGCTAGACATACTGGAACCTAGAATTCTTTGGCCAAAATTTTGAGTTTCCTTCTCAGAAAATGGGCTCCACCAAAGCCCTAAGACTCCTTTCTCCTCCTCTAAGGCTCCATAACATCCTTCAGGAAACAATAACATACTACACTTCAATAATTATCATTAAACCATCACAATTTCCATGCATTGAAAAGCAAAAATGAAATTTTCTTCAAGAACACTTAAAACTTTAAAATTCATTACTTGATCAATTCAAATCCAAATTCAAAATTTTTTGTTAGTAAAGTTAGTGAATTTTCACAAATAATCTAATTATGAAGTTAGATTTAAAAAGCGCAATTCATTTTCACATCAGAATTGAGGAAAAATATAATCATTTTAAAACCCCAACTTGGCAACAAACTTGTAAAACAAAAAATCGGGACTTGAAATTGAAATTGGAGCTTTAATTAGCTTTTAAAATAGTGAAAAATACTTTAATTCCATTTTAAAACTAAATCCCCTTGAGTCAAGACTTGTTACTCATGAATTGTAAATATGATTATGTAGAAATTATACCTAGGGCTTCCACCTCTTCACTAGCTTTTGAATCCTCTTAATAGGCCAATTCTTGATCCTTTTGAGAGGTAAATTTAGTGAACTCCGGCACTAGTTCTCCAGAACCTCTCATCAGTATACATGAATAAGAATTTAGAGGCTAAGTGTGGTATATATATATGCCTAAGGTGATATGATCGGATCCCTACATCATTAGCATTTAACCACATCTATAGGTAGGCCAATTGGTTCTCCTTAACTCCTACAACCCACTAACTCTCTCTTACTAACACCATCTTTGACAATAATCTCATGGAGTTCATCTTATCACGTATCTTGGGTCGTATCCATGGTTCGTATTCATTTGTTGAAATTAGGATTTATAACACTCGTAACATAGGTATAATTTGGTTACATAAATGTGTAAATAATTCAATTTTAATGCTTACCATATCACTCTCTTCTTAGGTCCCACGCTTCCATGCATCTTGATGTGCATCTCAACTCGCGTCTTGACGCCTATACATACTAATTCAAGATGATTTAATAATTTACACACATAAATACACTAAGAAAACACCATATGAATATAAAAATATACTTTGATAATGTGCCAAGCTCGGACCGCGTATCTGTCAATGGGTCCCACATCGCGGGTCAGTGTTCCTGATTAAGGATAGAACAAGGGTTAGACGTGTTGGTCATTGCATGACATTTCTTTTGTAGTCCATAAAACTTAAATATAACTGGTCGAGTTTAAATTATCAAATTCATATCCTTTTTAAGTTTTTAGAGATTGATTGTTAGTCAAACTCTAAAACTAAAACCTAGATATAAAGTAATATAAATGATATCTAAGTACAAAAATAAATACTAAAGAAGTGATGCGTGTTTAACTTATCATGTGATGCCTACTAGGAATCACATAGACATACTCCAGCCCAAGATTTCAACTCCCGAAATAGATCAGAATATACATTAAGGCACATTCTGCAATCTTTCACTAGTTCTCAAAATTTTTACTCACAACATCATTTACACTTGTGGATTTAAAAAGAAATTTAATACTTTGATTCATCAGTCAATTCGCTTCCTTTTTATAGAGTTAAGTGAATTTTTTATTTTAGGTATGAAAAACTTAATGAAAATTAGGAATCACTTTTAAAATTGTCCGTCGAAAGTGTTTTCTAGTAATTCCTTACTATTACTTCAATTGTTTGAGAAAACAATTTATTTCACATGTTCTAAATAATTGAATCTCGATTTCGATAAATTATTTTCTATTTGACTAGCTAGTTAGAAAAACATACATTTTCTAAACCGTTGTCTAGTAAGGAAAACTCTTGGATTCTTTGATCAGATTTTCTATTAAACTTTGTTTGATGAAAAGTTTGACGAAAAAGAGATATTGCAAATATATAAAATTTGTAATTCTATATATTTCTTTTGTTTCAAGTCATGTCTTGAAGTGTTCAAAAGAAGAATTCTTTTTCAACTCTAGATTAAAAAAAAATATTAATATTAACATTATCACCAACTAATCTCGTGGTGTAGCACTATAATATGATCCGATAATCAACACATCCACCAGAACTGTTTATACAATTTTCGGTTCATACCTTTCAACTACTAGAGTTGTATGATATTCTTGTTAGAAATCTGTGAAGACATCTTTATTTTTTATCAAATTCATTTTTTCCGTCCTTTCTCTAATATTTCATCACAAATGTAGTCATAGTACTTCACTAATTCACTTCTATACTATTCACATTCCAACCATTTTCAAACTTTATCTCTATGATGGTTTTAGGTCAACTCACTAGTTGCCTTAACAATTTTAAAGTTAGAGAACTCTTCTCTAGTTCTAACCACTATCTCAAAATAGAAAATTTTAATCAATAGGACTTTCCTTTATAACACAAAATAAACAAACTGTTAATAATCTTCCTGAGACATTATATATCTCTATGAAGCACACTTGTTTGTTTTGGCAAGTCTCACAGTCGGCAAATCATCTTTAAAACCTCACTATTCCTCATTCATTCTAGTCGATATTATTTATTTTAATAAGAAAGGGTCTCGTGACAACTTATTTATCTATAAGGTAGTCCTCAGTTGACTTTTATGAAAAATCACATACTCAATTATAATCACAATCATTTTTTTCTTTCTAATATTCGAAGGTAAGTGTATACCTCACGAACCTCTACGATGTGAATGAATAGTGACAATGATTTTTGGAGTTACTCAAACTTTAGATTTTCGCAGAAGTCTCCTATTGTCATATATATACCTTGATTAAAATAGTCTATACATGCTATTTTCACCTATCACTTCGCATCTTTACATCTCATTTCTCATATATTGGGTCTGCTTAACTCCATATTGTCAACACTTTTTATTCTCATATTTATTTTCCGCCTTATCTGACACAGATTTAACAATATTTTCATAGCATTAAATAATCTATTTTATCTTAATCAGGAATTAAAATGACAAGTTTTACAATTCATTTTTTTTCAAACATTCAGCTAAAAAATATACGGGCTTCTAAGAGACTCAATAAGATACAAACTTATCTTATTTTTGATAATTTCAAATATTGTCACTGACTGTTTCAATTATCGAACATGGTATTCTCTAAAGAGAAATAGAATATTTAATGTTTTTAGTCTTAAATCAATTCAGCTTTGACTTAAATACAAAGGTTTGATAAAAAAACCTTTTTACACTAATTAACTGAAAATTCTACACAACATTAGTCTAAACCGACTCTTTGTATATAATATATACTAAATCTTTCATCAGTAAAGATATCTCTTCCTTTATTCCATTCTAAATTGTAGTGATAGGTATCAGAGTCTAGTTTTGCTATGTTTATTTCTCACTGAGTACTTAGGAAGTCGAAACACAAATAGCATCATCTAACTTAATAGCTGAAACTAGTTATTAGTAGCTTTTCCCCGATTGTCTTAGTCTCTTACAACTTCAGCTCTATAATACCATATCGAATATAGTTAAAATTTTGACATGAATTTAGCGTTGTGCTATCACATGACACTAACTTAACTAAAATAAGTATTAATTTATTTATTCTCCAATTAGTCCATTCATTACCATTTTCGTATTGTTTAACGTCACGTTCAAATTTTTTTATAACCGAACAATTTAAATAAGAAATTATCAAATTTATATATTTTACACCTCTTGTGAGATAATTAAGAATTTTATAGTATGGTTCTATTTACATTTTAGTTATTTAACTTTGAAATGAAAACAATACATTACCTACAATAAAGTTCACAAATATAAATCAATTTGGATAACTTGATTAATCTTTGTCACTAATCAATTTGATTTAAGATCAAGCCTGTTATATCCAACACATTTCTATTTTGGACTTTTGTTTCTATTTCACCGTTTTTGAGACTTATTTTTAAAAGCAAATTTGGTTCATAACTTTATTTAATTATTACCATTTACAATTTAACATACATTATCATGTTACTAGTGTAATAAGTATTAATCATGTCCTAAGTACATAAGATACATATAAATTATTAACTCGAAGACTAGAATCCCTTAATACTTTATATACTATCATCTGACACTTCTATTTGCTTCCTAATATATCTCAAACTAACACAAGTTCATCAAATGATTTAGAATCATTTAAATCTTCACTTAAGTCAATCTAATTTTTTTAAAAAGTTTTATGTTATAGTTCGATATTTTAAAATTTTTAAGCAATCTGGGCTTAGTACTTACAGTCATGAGACTCTACGAGTTAGGCTTCAACCTATTAGCCATCAGTTTCTCCTGTAAACTGATATCCTTAAATATTTTTGGGGTTCATGCGCTGCGAAAAACTCAAAACGATTTTTGAAAAACCCCAATAGGATCAAATATAGGTTATATTAAACTAGATCTAAAAAGTAAAACATACCTTAATCCGTGATTTTCTTCTGTGATTGTTCGATCTCCTAGACGTTCAAGCGCGCGTCCTCTATCAGAAATCCACACATGAATCATGACCACAATTTAGAGTGCTAGCCCCAAGAGAGATTGAAAACATTTTTCTTTCTCTCCTAAAATCAAGAGAACTTGAAATTCGCAAAAACAAAAATCTTATGTCGTTTTAGGGTTTCACCCTTTATTTATATGTATGGATAAGCCCTCACTTAAAATCCTATTCGTAATACAACTATTGTTTTTAGGTAGTTTAAACAAATTACATTTACACCACTATTAATAATTTTTCATATAACAAATCGTAAGGGCTTTTATGTCATGAATTTGATCATATAAATTTTTTTACTCTGGACCAATTAAAATTGTGCAAAGTCATTCTTTGTGTGCGAGCTAATAGGTTCATGTAACGTTGGCAATGAACCAAAACCATTTTGATACACAAGTTATAAGTGGTCTCTAGCAAGGCATTATGACTACCCTAGTAGCATGAATATCAAAATCGATACAACCTAATGAATACCATATATCATATCTTTTTGTCGTGTGATATCTTTTGACTAAACATAAGATATGGAAAGTCACCCTTAATGTTCAATCATACTAGTCTCGATTTTTAGGTAAACTGAAAACATCCAAGTGACATTGATTTTATCAATTCACATGGACTTTGCCATTATTAGCCTATCATATCGAGGGATCCACTGATATCTCTTCTATACAAGAGTGACAAATTCTATTTTAATTACACACCTTCACATATTATTCATATGGTAGTCAATCACAATCTTTATAATCGTCCGGTTAAAGAAAACGTTTGATTGTGTGAAATTAGCATGCTCATAATATTGAAGTCCATGGTAATCTCAAGTTGAAGGACTAAATGATATACTTATCATGAGTAACACTTATGACTTAATCCATGTGGTGTTCTCATAGCGGGTCAGTCCAGTTTTCGTTCCCTAACAAGTACCCATGATCTAGATTCGTATCCTTATACGCATGATCATCACAGGACCATCAATCAAGATTCACACTAGTCTTAATTCATTATAGTTACCGGTATAATGATCGACTAGGGACATTTAGGATATTTCAACAAATACCCATGGATCTTACTATAATGTAAACATGCAATCACTTATAATAAAACGACACATGAAAACCTCAATTTAATTAACAAAAATTATAAGATAAACAATGTTTGTTGATTAACCCATGGCACATGCCCCAACATATATCATTTTCAATAATATTGAACTATTTTACAATTATATCTCGTAAGATTGAAATTACAAGTCTAAATTCAAGTCGAGATATGGCCAATTACTATATGTTCCCTCTTTTACTTTATGTTCTTAATTTTTAGTACTCATTGTATTATATGAGTATAGAACTCAAAAGTTTAGGGAACAATTACCTATCATGTATCTAGCGATAATATAAAAATAAATCATACATATAACACATCTCATAATCTTTTATCTTGTTACCCCAACTCAATGTCACTTCCCAACTAATCATAACTTTATTATGGAATTTAATTTCGAATTTCTTAATTGTCCCCAAGAACTTTTTTTACGTTACTAAAACCTGAGCTAAACCAATTAAGCCAAAGCTAAGCTTCGATACCAACTTTGTCAAACCCTATTTAATTGGGGCGTCTGACCAACCAAGATTATCCTAATCCAACTAATTACCTAGTAAGCCTTACTTACCTCGAGACACGAATCGAGTTAAAATCCAAAATATAATATATCCTCTACTCGTATCAAGTTCTTAATTGCTTTAAATGAACCGATTCAGAGGACCACACAAATTAGTATTCATAATTTCTTAAAAAATTAGGAAACATATCCTTGCTCAAGTTCGTGCTACTAAGCTCAACCAGTCTACCCACCAAATCAACCAAACAAATCACAATATATCCATAACAGTTTATATAAGCCATGTTGTCTTAAAACACTCATTTAATAAATGTAAATGAAACCTGGAACTCAATTAATGCCTAAATAATCAAGCCTAACATTCACCAAGTCCCATTTCTAATAAAAATAGTTCAAATATATAAACAACAAAAGAAAGATCGAACTCATACAGTTCATTAGAAATCCTTTAGAATGTTCCCTTCCCTTAAATCTGCATAAGCAACCTGACATCATCAAAAATGGCTAGAGGATGTCAGATAAGTAAAATCTACACCGATCTTTACTCTCGCAAGAGTCTAGTCTAAGACACGATGAGGTGTAATAGCATTTTAAAGTAAAACAACATAATATATATCAATATGAAATGCAATCAATTCCATTCTTGTTCCATAACTACAATCAAAAGTCAATTACCAAAAGTAGTACGGGAATAGTACTAAGAAATCGTGAAGATGTGGATTGGTCTGTTAGTTAAGTGTTCTCAAGCTCCAGCTTCGATGTACCAAGCACACTCCAGTAAGTACCCTTCCCGGAGCTTACGGTGTTCATACTCAAGATCAGGAGAGAATGACAAGGGGGAGTCCATTGATATCCATTATCTCAACCAAAACCCCAATTGCTTTAGTTCGCGACTCTCTTTTACCTAACACGAATCTCACTCCGATGCATAAATGCATGAACAAAGCAATTGAAATGCATAAGAACTTAAAACACTTGCAGGCACAAAGATATATCAATAAATAGTAGATATCACAACAGGGTTTACTTACAATATATCGCTACAAAACCTACTCTTTATTGTATTTGACCAAACTCATTAGTACATCTCATAATCACCTAAAAATAATTAAAACTTCATTTTTTAAAACTTCTTATATGTTGACTGCATTTCTTCTCAAATAAATTAACATAATTACTAATGTTAATTCCTTTCAAATCTTTCTAACACTAATTAAACCATGTATTTCTATAAATATAAGCATTAACAAGGCTTCCAATTCTTCAAAGTATTAGATGAGTTTTAATTTGTTATTCAATACCACTAAACATTAAACAAAATAATATAGGTTAAGTCAACACATTAATTGTTGTTTGTGAAATAATATTCAATCACTTTACTCATTGAGATTGAAAAAGTTAAATACCAATTCTTGATATGGCCATCCACAACATCAAGATACAACAAGATATCATTAGCTATCAAAATAGTAGAACATCAAAGTAATATTATTGTATCTTACCCTAATTGTAAAGGCCTAAGTTAATTCAACTGAGATAAGCATTTATCACAGGGATTAACGATCGTAATTCGAGAGTTATGTGGATAACTCAGTTGGCTCAGACATGAGAACTGAGGGGATATGCTATTACTGGATGATGGTTGTGTATGTGTGGTGTTTAAATCATTATTATTGTATTGCACTGCATATGTGTATGTTGTTATCGAAAAAGTTGGTGTGAGGAGAAATTAGCTCAAAATGTGTGTCAAGACGCGGGGCATCAAGTTTCGACTAGGCGAGGATTGGCGGGATCACTAATGTATCCACATGAGTTTCTAAGAACACCAATCATATGTATTATAATGGGCCTAAGCTAATGTAGTTAAATTAAATAAATAAAGGCCTATAGTTTGGTTTATTTAATGCAGAACCATAAGATTTATCAAGAGATACATATTGGCACATCTAGGAACCAAATGAGTTGTAAATTGGTGTCATTTGGAGAGAGTAAGTGGGAAATGTGTCAAGAGATAGGTCATTAGATGAATCTCGAGATACGTAAATACATGGAGATTAATGGCTAGGAATTACTCCCACCATAATAGAAATATATGATAACTTGATCAACACATGCAATCAATCTACATTCAATTCATAAAAAATCATAGAGTTGAAGTGGTGATTTGGAGCTAGAGATCAACTAATTGGAGTTCAAATTGGAGATCCAATACAAGGTAATCATCTCCTTCACCCCATATCCATTAAAATGAGTTCAATTTTAGGTTTGTTGATGTAAATTCAATTTCGAGGATTAGGTCACTGATTTTGATGAATTATTGATTAATTGCAAGTATTGTTAGCATTACAATTTAGAATTAGTAACTGGTTGTAACATAAATTGGGTTTTTGGTGAAATTTGAAAAACTAGTGGATTTCATGAAATTGATGAATTTGATCCAATTGGTGTTTTTCTATTTGTTTGGATGATGATTTGCATTCATCATGGAGTGGAGACTGAATTGGCAGGGTTTGATTAGCCAATTGGGGAGTTGGGGAAAGAATTCTCGAGTTGAAAATTCTGTCACAGAGCGCAGTTAGAGTGCTAACTAGTCTGGGTGTTCTATTATTCTTCAAAACGAAGAATAGTAGTGCACTAAGCAGATCCTCTAGCACGCTAACTCTACCTAATACGCTAAGCAGACGCATCAGTGCGCTAATAACAGATGTAAATTAAATGTAAGGGCTATTTTTGAGATTTTCGATTTAATACATACCCAATCACCTATAAACATACTAAATATGTAAAATTGGACTTCAAGAACTTAGGGGACCTTAGCTAGGGTATCGAGGAGCTAGTCAGGTCAGACTGGGGGGTCTAGAGATGTTGGAGTGCGGATTGAGGTGTGTAAACCCATTGGAATGCCTCAATTAAATTTATGTTTTTTTTTATCGATATCAGATTACATGTGTGACTACTGGTGGGAACACATGTGGTTTCACTCCTATTTCGATTTGCGTATATATTGGTTATGGCTAAATTGCTTGCACGGGTTACTTATGTTTAGTGCTAGTGTCAATGGTAGTCGAATATATTTACGACTGTCGAGAGGGATTTAAGGTGTTTCCTTAACTTGAAATAGCATCTGGAGGGGTTCATCCATTAACCATAGTTAGGGTTTAGTCACTATAAACCTGTAAGTATATACGTGGTTCTTGTCATGTTTTATCGATTATTGGCTGGTTTAGGTCAGGGTTTTCTCGTGATTATACGGTTGTTAACTTATTAATGCTTTATTTATGGGCATGTTTAGTTGGTATGTGATGTTTATTTATCGCTACTATTTTGCTTGTTGTATGCTGCCTACATTTATGAGAATATGACTTACTATCGCCAAGTGTTATATTCGTATGTCTCGTAGTTTACCAATTTTATTTCTTGAATGTCGTAAGGACTTCTCTTGGGATTTTACTCACTGGACTCGTCACTGTATTTTTGTTAGGTGACTGAGCGCTGATCCTTCGACGAGCAATGGCAAGGGCAATAAGGTATTGGGCGAGTACATCTGAGATACTGACAACAACTTGCATTTGATATCAGTATGTATATATTTATGTTTTTGTTGGGTTTTTAGGACTGTAGAATATTAAATACATGTATATGGATCTTTTGCTCTACATATTCACATTTGATATATATTATATCTTTTTGCCAAGTTTTCCACTATTTAGGAATGTTAAATATTGAATAACATACCCATTTAAAGACTTCCGCTGTAGAATATACAGAAGGTGATTCAAATTAGGTCACGGGGATGAGGATTTGGATTCAACAATAGTCGCACGATTCACTACTCACAATAGGCCGTTTGAGCTATTGATGGATATGATACGTGCACAGACAACAACGATTTTATAACTCACTATTGCTCGGGTATAGAGCACGCCTGAGAGGACAGTTGCTCCGATGAAAACTTCACCAACTATTCAGGCTGTAGCGACGCATGTAGTGGTACAGGAGACTCTGACAATGGTTACTACACCGATAGTAGCACAGATTGAGATACCGACTACTACACCGGCATAGACATACATGTTTGAGACTTCAATGGCAGTAGAGGTCAAGTTGATGAGGGAGTTCATCAAACTCAATCCAATATATTTTCATGGAGGTAGAGACCTGGAGGCAGCTGGGAAATGGTTAATTGCACATTAGAGGCTACACAAACTACTGGGGATTCAAGAGATCAAACAGGTTATGATATCGGGGCATATACTGAGAGGCGATGATGCCGTATGGTGGACAACATATATAGACACCCATCTATATTCGACTACACGGGCTGAGTTTCGATAGATTTTTCATGATCAGTACATTCCAATCAAGATCCGACTGAGGCCGAGAGAGGAGTTCATCGATTTGAGACAGGGTAACCAGTCGGTGTTACAGTACATGGATAGATACCACTACTTGATATAGTTTGCCACGGACGTCGCAAGCACTGAGAGACTACAAAAGTTTTACTTTGTCCAAGGTTTGATTGAGAACATAGCCAGAGCCATTGTTTCCTCTAGAGCTCAGACACTACAAGAGATGTATGATAGAGCGCTTACCCATGAGACACATTTGATACAATAAGTCGGTGAGACAATTTAGATAGAGTTCTAGGCAGAGGTAGAGAGATCAGGATGGCAGAGAGGGCAGATATTAAAGTCGAGGCTGTAGAGATGACAATCGGACAACTAAAGCTTATGTTGTAATCGCTACCAGTGCCATTGCAAAGACAAACTTAGGACCATGGAGGTAGGGACTAGAGATCATAGGGTCAGGGCCAGGGGTCAGGGAGTCAGCGGGCAGGATAAGGATGGAAGATTTCATGTTAGCGATGTGAGTAGGAGGTCATGTAAGGATGGACTGTTTGCGGAGATCGATGACTCTGCTAGTGGCGACACTGATGCTGACTCGAGAGCTGATGCATGTGGTGATTGAGGTAGGCCGAGAGACGTCCCAACAACGGGTTAAAGGTACGTAATTTAAAATTTTGAATAATTACAGTTAAGGTTCATGCATGCATGGTAGATTATGGTGGACTACGGTAGACTATGGTAGGTTGTCGTATGACATGGGATTGTCATGATGGGTAAAGGTAGGCTATGGTATGGCATGGGATTGTCAAGGTAAGTCATGGTTGGTTATGACTATTATGTTGTGATACATGATATGAGAGATTCATGGTTACCTGGTGTTAGGTAACCGGGTTAGGGAAACTTGGGCACGGAATTGAGCTGAGAGTGGGTTGCGGAGGTGTTAGAGAGCGTGATGGATCATGATCACCTCGGCAGCATGCGCTTATCTCTCAATGTAACACTGCGTCCCATGTGATGGGTACGAGAGTAGTGGGGTGTTCAAAGGACCATAAAATGGTATTATAAAGGTGTGAGGCGTGGTTATACTGGGATAGGTTAGATGCACCTAAGTTTACTCGAGATCTAAATTTTGGGGACGAAATTCTCCTAGTTGGGAAGAATTGTAATAGCCCAAATTAATCAAACTAGGATTAACGTTAATCTCGAGGATTAACGTTAATGTCGAGGATTAACGATCCTAATTTGGGCGTTATGCAAATAACTCAGTTGACTCGGACACGAGAACTGAGGGAATATGCTATTATTGGATGATGATTGTATATATGTGGTGTTTAAATTATTATTATATTGCACTGCATATGTGTATGCTGTTATCGGGCGAGTTGTTGTGACAGGGAGTTACCTCAAAATACGTATCGAGGCGCGAGGCATTGGGTGCCAGGTAGGCGAGGATTGGTCGAACCACTAGTGTATGCAAAGGAGTTTCTAAGAACAACAATCAAATTTATTATAATGGGCCTAAGCTAATGTAGTTAAATCAAATAAATAAAGGCCTATAGTTTGGTTAGTTTAATGAGGAACCATAAGACTTATCTAGAGATACATATTGGCACATCTAGGAACCAAATGAGTTTTAAATTGGTGTCATTTGGAGAGAGTAAGTGGGAAATGTGCCAAAAGATAGGCCATTAAATGAATCTCAGTATATGTAAATACATGGAGGTCAATGGCTAAGAATTAATTCCACCTTATATATATATATATATATATATATGATAACTTGATTAACACATTCAATCAAATTACCTACAATTTAGGAAAAATTAAAGAGTTGAAGAGGTCATGTGGAGCTGGAGATCAACAAATTGGAGTTCAAATTGGGGATCCAACACGAGGTAATCATTTCTTTTACCCCATATACATGAAAATGAGTTCAATTTTGGGTAAGTTGATGTAAATTCGAATTTGAGGATTAGGTCATTGATTTTGATGAATTATCGATGAATTGCAGGTATTGTTAGCATTTCAATTGAGAATTAGTAACTGTTTGTAACAAAAATTGGGTTTTTGGGGAATTTGAAAAAACTAGTGGATTTCATAAAATCGATGAATTTGGTCCAATTGGTGTTGTTCTAATTGTTTGGATGATGTTTTGGAGTAACCATGGATTAAAGAATGGATTGGTGGGGTTTGGTTAGCTAATTGGGGAGTTGGGGACAAAATTCTCGAGTTGAGAATTTGTCACAAAGCGCAGTTAGCGCACTAACCAGACTGGCTAGTGCATTAACTAGTCTGGGTATTCTATTGTTTTTCAAAACGAAGAATAGTAGCGTGCTAGAAAGATCCCCTAGCACGCTAACTCCACCTAGCGCGCTTGGGAGACCCATCAGTGCGCTAATGACAAATGAAAATTAAATTTAAGGGGTGTTTTTGTGATTTTCGACTCAATACACATCCAAACACCTATAACCATACTAATATGTAAAATTGGACTTCAAGAACTTAGGGGACCGTAACTAGGGTATCGAGGAGCTAGTCGTGTCGGACTCGGGAGTCTAGAGAAGTTGGAGCGCGGATTGAGGTGCTTAAACCTATTGGAATGCCTTACAAAATTTATGGTTTGTTTTATTGATATCGGATTACATGTGTGGCTAATAGTGGGCAAACATGTGGTTTCACTTGTATTTCGATTTACGTATATATTGGTTTTGGCTAAATCGATTGCGCGGGTTACTTATGTTTAGTGCTCATATTGATGGCATTAGAATATATTTACGACCGTCGGGAGGGATTTAAGGTATTCCCTTGACTTGAAATAGCATCTGGAGGGGTTCATCTGTTAACCATAGTTAGGGTTTAGTCACTATAAACCTGTAAGTATATACGTGGTTCCTATCCTATTTTATTGATTACTATCTAGTTTAGGTTAGGGTTTCTCGTGATTATATGATTGTTTACTTATTAATGCTTTATTTCTAAGCATGTTTAGTTGGTATGTGTTATTTATCTATCGCTACTATTTTTGCTTGTTGTATGCTGCCTACATTCATGGGAATATGACTTACTATTGCCAGGTGTTATATTCACATGTCTCGTAGTTTACCAGTTTTATTTTAAGAATATTGTGTATACTTCTCTTGGGATTTTACTCACTCGCTCGTCACTGTATTTGTTGGGTGACTGAGTTCAGATCTTTTAACGAGTAAGGGCAAGGGCAAGGAGCTATTGGACGACTACCTCTGATATAGTGATGCCAGCTCGTGTTTGACATCATTATGTATATATTTACGTGTTCGTTGGGTTTTGGAGACCGTAGAACACTGAATACATGTATATGGATCTTATGCTATACTTATTTACCTTTTATATATACATGGTACCTTTTTGCTGGGTTTTCCACTACTTACGATTGTTAAATATTGCATAACTAACACATTTAAAGACTTATGCTGTAAAATTGTAATCTAACTTGATAAATTGATTAACTTGCTAATTAAATCATTAATACTTATATGGAGATTAATTAGCTAAACTAGTGTTAGTTGGAAAAGTTTAAGCAACCAGATAGGTCACAGGGCATCAAAGATAAGCGGGCCATGACGTGGCAGGGCTTAGTGAATTGGAATGCGACATGGTGGTTTCCAAGGTTATTAGAATTTGGGGCCGTCACACTAATAGTGCAGAAAAGCACTCGCTTAGTCTATGCACATCTAATATCCACCTTCAAACATCGAACATAAGTTAATCTCTTACAATGTCCTTAGCACCGTTAAATTGGAATCCCATATATGCATCTCCCTGATTTATTTTTTTTAGCCTGAAAAGATTACTGTTCAAAGATGTGCTTTTAGTGATTCCCTAGATTATATTTGTTAGTGCTTTAAATAATTTCACCATGTCATTAGGAACTTTAAATTTGAAATTGATAACTTGTATTATGTGCTGATTTTTAGGCTTTAGTATTTCATGATTGTTAAACATAAGCTTTATATATTAAGGATTGCATTAATACAAAAATATACTTCAGCATCAAGTTGTTTCTTCTTTTATTGTTGTGTCTTCTAAATTGCTAACACTAGTATCAGAGCTTTCTGTTCTTAAGGTCCACCACTTAGAAAGAAAACCTCAATCCAATATAGAAATGGATTTTGAAATGATGTCGTTTTAAGCACTTGCTCCACTGGTGTTTGATGTAGAGAAATACTTAGTTTTGATAGCTAGAATTGAGGCTTACTTAGAGGGACATGACCTTTGGTAAGCTGTTTAGGAAGACTATAATGTTCTTTCACTGCCCTACAATCCTACTGTGGCATAAATTAAACTTCATAAGGAGAGAAAAGTAACAAAGTCAAAAGGAATGAGCTTCCTTGTTTGCTGTTGTCTCACCAATAATCTTCACCAAAATTATGCTCTTCGTATTAATATTTGAAGTATGAAAGTTTCACAAAACTAAATAGGAGGGAAATGAGAATATCAAAGTAATGCAAGTAATTAATTAAGTTATATAATCTAAAAAGTGAAAAATGAAGGAGTGAGATTCAATTAAAGAGTACGATGATAGGCTTCTAAGCATAGTCAACAACGAAGATTCCTTATATCTGAGTTTCTTGATTTAAGATTGATTGAAAAATTTTTGAAGCAAGTATTTCTTCTTTGAAGAATACTAAAAAATAACGAAAAATTATCTTAATAGAATTGCTACATGCTTTACAGGCTCATAAACAAAGGATATTGATTAAAAATGAATGTTCTATCGAAGGAGCCTAGCTAGCTAAACAATTTAAGCAAGGAAAAAAAGAATAATTATGACACCTGTAGTTGCTGTTTAAAATAATGGAAATGAAAAATGAGGCAATTTTCCTTCATGCAAACATTGTGGAAAGAAAGGTCACCCTCCGTTTAAGTGTGGGAGAAAACCAAACATCAAGTGTCATAAATATTACAAGTTGGGGCATCATTAGAAAATTTGCAAGAATAGTTTTTAGCAAACAAACAGTGCTCAAGTTGTCAAACATGAGGAAGAGGATGAGCATCTATTTGTTGCAACCGGCGACAACTTAAATGAAGGTTGACTAGAAAACAGTGGTTAATTTTGCAATCACTAAAGGCAAGGAGGGATGTTAAAAGATGTCTCATTAGTGATTAGGTAGATTAGATTTGTTATTGATTTAAATAATTTGAGCATGTCTTTATGGACATAAAATTTGTAATTGATTGTTAGCATTATGTGTTGATTTTTATGATGTTTCTTTAACATAAGCTTTATGGATTGAGCATTGTATTAATACAGAAATATACTTCAGCATCAATTTGTACTTCTTTTATTTGTCTTTTAAATTCTCAACAATTAAAATTGTTTGATACTTCACACCAAAAATGACTAAATATTAAAAAAAATTCAGAGGATGCTTAGCTCATCACCATGGCTTCTATGCTATTAAATACTAACTCTTTTTAGATCTTTGGCCCATCATGTTGCACTCAACACTTTATCATCTTGGCACCTCTACTTTCTACAAACTCTCTCTTCCTCTAGCTCTTTAGACTGCCAACATCTCACTTCTTTTGACTCAAATCTAGTGCCACTATTTATTGTTTTCTCTTTGATCTTTGTTATCTATTAATTTAACAACTTGTTAGTGGAATCAAATGGAATCATTCTTTTCGTTTAATTCACATTGTGTGAAGCTAAATGGTGTGCCCAAGCTCTTTAATTAATTTTTTTAAACATTATTTGAATTTTTTTAAGACCCCAAACAGGCATGCTTTTCATTTCATTAACCAAATTTAGGAGTTACATAAGCGGAAAGAGATAATGGAAGTACATCAATCCATAGACCACACACATTCTGTTCCATGGCCTTCTTAGCCAAAAAGTGTGCAACAATATATTTCAAACAAGGAAGGAAAATGTAACTCCTCTTTAGTTTTTTTATAGAAAAAATTGGGACGATTCCCCCATTAATTAATCATTCAATAAAAGTCCCCCAATGTAAATCACAGGGAAATGCTCATGAGGTCCTACGATGGCTTTGATGACATTGAGAGTACCCCCAATAGTGAAGGTGTCAATACAATCCCCAACACCTTAAGATCTCGCGTACCAATCAGTCGCATAACCCGCGCTATCATTGTTGATCAAAGTCAAATGATGCATAATGCCCCTTATGTAGGCAACAATTCTTTAATTGTTAGAAATGGTCAGCCATTACATATATCTAGCATCAATACTGGTAGAACGTCATCTCTTAATTTAATGTTATCATTCATTAGTACATTATGTGTTCCACAAATCAAAAAAACTTGTTAAGTGTTTTTCAACTTACTAGTGAAAATAACGTACTGAAAGAATTTCTTGCAAATGATTTTCATATAAGGGATATCAAAACCAATTGGCCTAGCATTAGCCATACCGAACTAGATATTTCTTCCACAGTTAATCCACTTAGCCAATGTTAACAACATCTAATCACAGATTATTAGCAGGATTTAAAAAAAAGGTTGAGGTACTTTAAAGGTAATATGGACTGGAATTTATGTTTCAGGTAGAGTTTTTAGTTGTATATTACTGGTTTTTCTGATTCTGATAGGGTGGCTTTGCCTGATGATTGTCACTGCCCAAATTTTAAATCTCATTTATCATCTATGATCAAGATCACGGACCCATAACGTGGGATCCACACCATGATATAGGTGTATTGACCGAGGCAAGATGGCCGAGGTATATGTTAGATTTGTTTGGGTGTATGCCTAGTGTATTGTATATGTGTAGATTACTAAATCACTTTTAGTGTATAAGTGTCGAGACGTGAGTGAGAGCGTGCCCCGTGATGCCTGTTGACGTGGGACCGGGGTAGAAAGTGATGTGGTAAGTTTATTTTAAGCTAAATGTAAATAATATAATGGCTTTAATGTAGCTATGGTTGATATAGAATTAAATGTGCCTAAGTGATTTAAAAGAAAAGCCATATGATGTGCTTCGAGACATGTATTAGCATAGCTATAGATTAATTGAGTTAGTCATTTGTGTTACTTAGGTTTAGTTAGTGGAAGTTAATGGGAAAAGTGTCAACATGTGGGCCATTAGATAGGTCTTGAGATACATGTTTACAACAAGATGTGTGGCTATCATTTAACCATATTTATTCATATATATAGCAATGAATCAACACATGCAAACCAAGTTTTCTCATTTCATTTACGTAACAAGTAAGGAAAGCTTGCTGGAGTGATCAAGGAGGAAGAGAAGTTGAAGAAATTAGTGGGTTTAGTGAAGGTGGTGATCAATCTTAGTGTGTTCATCAAGTAGGTAATTTACATACACTAGTTATTTAGTTTAGTTTGATGAATTGATGGAATTAATGATATACATGCCTGTTTTTATGTTGTTGATGATGTTTTAGGGTTTTGGGAATGTGTATGGAGATCCCCAAAGCATTGGCGAAGCATATGTGTGGAGTAAACTCAGAATTCTATTTGCAGAATTCAGGGTTTTCTTGCACATAGCGCGCTAGGTGAAACATTTAGCGCATTAATGAGGTCATTAGCGCGCTAATCCACTTTATTAGTGCGCAAATTGCCCTAACAACACAAAAATCTGCAATTTTCCAAAACTTCGAAAACATTATAACTGAGCCTAAAACATTATGTAAGGGCCTAAACACATCCAAAAAAATGTTATAGGTCATCAGAAACCTAGGAAAGAATTACGGGGGTGTGAATACGAGATTTGAGGTGTCGGGAGGTCAATAAAGCTAGGACTTTACACTGTTTGATGTGAGTATACCCGTTGATTGGTTATTTACTTTTCATTTCTAGTTTTAACTTGTCTATTATAGGTATATTGACTATGTCAAGCTTTGTACTCTCATATCATGGACTTGTTTGGTATTCCTCACTAGATGAGATTGGTTTCCATGATATTTTGATAACTTGAATTCTTTTGAATCCATTCAAGTGTTATATGTCATTTCTTGTTGGTTTATAGTAATGTAGTATAAATAACATGCTATTAAGGGTTTGTGAGTTTATGAATGACTTTGTGAGTTTATGAATGGCTTTATGGACTTGTACTATTTGGAAAAATTTGTTTTTTGTAGCATAGCCAAATCTTTGGATTCCTTATTGAGTCATTTTCTTGAAATTATAAAGTAGTTGTAGAATCTAAAGTCCATTGCACTATGAGTAGATCAACACACGGGGTTAGAGTCCCTAGGGATGTTGGCATTCGCCACTAGGATGAGGCACACGAGGTTAGAGTCCCTGGGGTTGCTGATGATTTACGAGGTTAGTGTTCCTGAGTCCACTGAGGTTAGAGTCCCTAGTGAGGTAGATTGTGTGAGACATGTACATTCCTTAGTGGTTAATGGCTTCACTGACATAGGTCACAGCTGATCGGATCTAGATCATAACTATTTAGCCTCGTGTCAGTTTCACTTATTAATTGTGGTATTTCTTAGCAAGAGTGTGGTACTTTCCTTTCTTTATTTAACTTATGCTTTTATATACCATTTAGTTTGATTTGGAAATGTATCAACAAGGATTACTATTACTTTTTGTACTCACCGTCCTTTTTATAACGGTGGGTGCAAATCCGTTGATAAGCAGGCCAGGTAAGGGGAAGATTGGTGACTACCACTAAGCCAGCGGTGTACCTGTACATCGACATTTTGTTGGTTTTGGTATTCTATATATTATATACTTATGTTTTTCACATGTTTTGGGGTTGTATATAGGGATAAGTGTTTAGCTCCCTAACTTATGATAACCACCACACTGCTTATATTCGCCACTTGTTATATAAGCATGTGATCATGGTTTCCTAGTTTCCACACCCTTAGGATTTATAATAATTGCTTCCGCATAATATATTAAGCCTTCTACTAAATTTTGTAATTGTTAATAAGTTTTAATTAACTTTGATTTTCAAATGTAGAATGATATGTGTTTTACTTATTCGAACATGAGTTGGAGTAGATTTGGACAGAAAGGCTGACTAATACGTGATTGAGTCCTATGGGGTTAGGATTTAGGCTTAATTACGGGATTAGGTCGGGCGGTGCCCTAGATTAGGGAAATGGCTGTCACAGTTGATATTAGAGCCATGTTCTCAATAAGTAAGACACAAAACTTGAATAAAACACAAATTGCAGATGCGGAAACCAGATGATCTTTGCCTAGAAACTATTTGTTGCGAAGTGAGCAAATGTGAGCTGAGGGTTTTAATAATATGTTAAATTCTATATGTATATATCTACAAGTTATACCACGTAGTAGCTGATTCGTGTTCGTTATCTACCTGCAGACATCGATGGCAGACACACGATATGGCGGATATACTGGAGCTAGCAACAATCGGCCTCCTACTACCTAAGCTGACGATTATCAGAGGCTGTCTAACCGGGTAGCGCCTTAGGGCCAATAATTAGCCGACTTCATCACCATCATGAGAGAGCACATGGCAGCTATCACACCAACCATTCCCGCCACTCATACTACTACTACGGTGACACCCCAGACCACCAGGACTAAGACTACACCTAGCATTACTACTTCAAGACCTCGAGTACGCGCACCACCGGTACCACAGCCACGTGTAGACCCCGTAGCACCACATTCGCCAAAGTTACCAATAGCAACTGTATAGGATACATCTATAGTTGGGGACACATCTACTCCTACGCCTACACCTTCTGAGGCAGCAACACTATCGAGGGATGCCAAGCTGGTGAAGGAGTTCATCAGGCTTATGCCAGTTTTCTTTGCCAAAGAGCGAGATCATGAGAAGATTGAGTGACAGGAGAAGTTACATTCATTATTGGGAGTTAAGGATAGGTTACAGCCCATGCTCCCTTACTACACACTAGAGAAAGGTGTAGATGTTTGGTGGAGGACCACAGTGGCGAGTAGAGGCAGGCTGAGGGTGAGACAGTGATGGGTTATAGAGATAGATAAGGCTACCTTAGACATTTTGTCGGAGACTTAGTTATACATATGCTGATGATGCTTTCTATTTTAGTGATGGTTTGAGATGAGATATAACACAATCTTTTGTAAGCACCGGAGCCATATCTCTATAGGAGATGTAGGAGCAGGCTCTCTCTCATGAGACATGAGTCGGGTAGAGACGACGATGGACGGGCCGAGTTACTAGAGAGGGGAGATGGTTATGAGTAGAGAGGACGGAGGGGTAAAAGACAAAGGAGAGCGAAGAAACGGTTTCAGAAAGATGAAGCCCAGGGTTCTTATGTACGATTAGTAGACATGCACTACCACAAGCCCTTGTACATGACACTTAAGGTAGACCTCCCTTACCTCCTCCAGCTAGGCAGGCATTACCAGCACCACCAGCACTTCGATTGCAGCAGCAGTAGGGTAGAGGTCGAGGTAGAGGCTGAGATTTAAGATAGGGACATAATCAAGCACTGGGAAAGGTTCAGGATGATCAGGAATATGAGACAGCGCAGGTGGTTAAAGTCTTTGAAGGATTACTTCTTTTTTGTGGAGTATCATCTAGGAAAAGCCAACGTAGTCGCAAATGCACTGAGTATGATACCAGTTAAAGATGTTGGGATTTATGCATAGATGAGAGTACTGACCGTGTCTACACAAAGAGTGTCAAAAGGTCAAAGGACCGACAAGTTGTACTTGAGGTTTAGTGAGTTGGCACAGAGTACAGATTGTGTTAACTAGACAAAGACGGCAGATCGGTGTCTGAGATTCAGAGATAGACTATAGATAATGTCAGTGCCAGAGCTGATAGATGAGATTCTTCAGGAGTCACACCATTCCCGATTCACCATTCATCCAGGCAGGACCAAAATTTACCATGACATGAAGAGAAATTTTTTATGGCCTGGGATAAAGGTAGATATGTTTAAGTTCATTAGGAACTATGGGATTTCTCAGCAAGTGAAGGCTGAACATCACTAACCAGGAGGATTGCTATAGTCTCTTCCCATTCCACGATAGAAGTGGGAAGACATTTCTATCGATTTTGTGAGAGGATTGGCAAAGACCACTAGGAGACATGATTCCATCTTGGTTATCATTGATAGACTTAAGAAGTCTACTCATTTTCTACCAGTAGTCGCGCATTACACGTTTGATCAGCTGAGTATAATGATCGAGCAAGAAATTATTAGGCTTCATGGAGTACCATTGACTATTACTTCTGATTGTGATGCAATGTATATGTCCATGATGTGGTGAAGTATGCAGGAGAAGTATGGTACGTGTCTACAGTTCAGCATGGCTTTTCATCCTCAGATTGATGGGCAAACTGAGAAATTGATTCAAGTTTTCAAGGACATGTTGCGGGCTTATGTTTTAGAGTTTGGCGGATCATGGGAGGAATACCTACCATTGTGTGATCTTGCTTACAACAACAGTTATAATGCCAGTATTGAGGTGGCACCTTTTGAGGCTTTGTATGGCAGACCTTATCGCTCGCCAACATGTTGGGTTGAGCCAGAGGACCGAGAGATTTTTGTTAACCATACGGAGAAGGTCAAACTGATCCGTCAGAGACTCAAAGGAGCCCAGGATAGACAGAAGAAATATGCAGACAAATATTGCAGAGATCTCACGTATACTGAGGGAGCCTTTATATATTTAAAGGTTTCCCTTTGGAAGGGTCTTCCAAGATTTGGAGTAAAAGGTAAACTTGCACCAAGGTTCATCGGGTCTTTCATGATTAAGAGACAGGTTGAGAAAGTTGCATACAAGCTTGAGTTGCCTCCACAGATGTCAGGAATTAATTCAATCTTTCATATTTCCATGCTTCAATTAGCTGAGACGAGAGCAGGTGATCGAGCGACTGTGGATTTGAGTCAAATAGACTTTAGTGATGATATTACATATGAGGAGCAGCTTATTCAGATCATGGATCGAAGGGTACAACGGTTGAGGAACAAGTCTATCCCGAAAGTTCTAGTCAAGTGGCAGTTCCATGATGATACATAACTTACTTGGGAACGGGAAGACTATATAATGGATAAATTCTCGTACCTATTTAATTCAGGTATTAAACTAATCTAAATTCTAATTTTAAGGACGAAATTTCCATTAGTTAGGAAGAATTGTTACGGCCCGAATTTTAAATCTCATTTATTATCTATAATTAGGATCACCAAATCGTGACGTGGGACCCACACCGTGATATAGGTGCATTGACAAAGGTAAGATGGTCGAGGTGTATTTTAGATTTGTTGTGGCGTATACCTAGTGTATTATATATGTGTAGATTACTAAATCACTTCTACTCGTGTATAGGTGTCGAGACATGAGTGAGAACGCGCCTCATGATGCGTGACGACGTGGGATCGGGGTAGAGAGTGATGTGTTAAGTTTATTTTAAGCTAAATGTAAATAATATAGTGGCTTTAATGTAGCTATGGTTGATATAGAATTAAATGTGCCTAAGTTAGTGATTTAAAACAAAAGCCATATGATGTGCATCGAGACACATATGAGTATAGCTAGAGACTAAATGAGTTAATCATTTGTGTTACTTAGGTTTAGTTAGTGGAAGTTAATGGGAAAAGTATCAACATGTGAGCCATTAGATAGGTCTCAGGATACATGTTTACAACAAGATGTGTGGCTATCATTTAACCATATCAATTCATATATATAGCAATGAATCAACACATGAAACCAAGTTTTCTCATTTCATTAACATAACAAGTAAGGAAAGCTTGCTGGAGTGATCAAGGAAGAAGAGAAATTGAAGAAATCAATGGGTTTAGTGAAGGTGGTGATCAAGCTTAGTGTGTTCATCAAGTAGGTAATTTACATACACTAGTTATTTAGTTTACTTTGATGAATTGATGGATTTAATAATAAACATGACTAATCTTGCGTTGTGGATGGTGTTTTGGGGTTTTGGGAGTGTGTATGGAGATCCCCAATGCATTGGCGAGGCCTATGTATGGAGTAAACTCAGAATTCTGGTTTTTCCTACATATATCGCGCTGGTGAAACAATTAGCGCGCTAGAGACAGTAGTTAGCGCGCTAATGACCTTATTAGCACGCTAATCCACTTTATTAGCACGCTAATTTCCCTGACGGCAGAAAAATCTGCAATTTTTCAAAACTTTGAAAATACTATAACTGAGCCTAAAACCTTAATTAAGGGCCCGAACATATCCAAAAACATGTTATAGGTCATCAGGAACCTAGGAAAGAGTTACGGATGTGCGAATATGAAATTTGAGGTGTCAGGAGGTCGGTAAAGCAAGGAATCTACATTGTTTGATGTGAGTATACCAATTGATTGTTTATTTACATTGCATTTCCAGTTTTAACTTGTCTAGTATAGACTATAATGACTATGTGTACTTTGTACTCTTATATCATGGACTTGTTTGTTACTATTCACTATATGTGATTGGTTTCCATGATATTTTGATAACTTGAATTCTTTTGAATCCATTCATGTGCTATATTTCATTTCTTGCTAGTTTACAATAATGTAGTATAAATAGCATGCTATTAAGGATTTGTGAGTTTACGAATGGCTTTATGGACTTGTACTCTTTGGAAAATTTTGTTCTTTATAGCATAGCCAAGTCTTTGGATTCCTTAATGAGTCATTTCCTTGAAATTATAAAGTAGTTATAGAATCTAGAGTCTATTGCACTATGAGTAGATCAACATAAGGGGTTAGAGTCCCTAGGGATGTTGGCACTCACCACTAGGATGAGGCACATGAGGTTAGAGTCCCTGGGGTTGCTGATGATTTACGAGGTTAGAGTCCCTGATGCCATTGGGGTTAGAGTCCCTAGTAAGGTAGATTGCATGAGACATGTACATTCCTTAGTGGTTAATGGCTTCAATGACATAGGTCACAACCGACCGAATCTATATCATAACTATTTTGCTTTGTGTCAGTTTCACTTGTTAACTGTGGTATTTGTTAGCATGAGTGTGGTACTTGTCTTTCTTTGTTTAACTTATGCTTTTATATACCATTTAGTTTGATTTGGAAATGTAAACAAATTTGTCAATGGGGATTACTATTATTTCACTACAAAAAAATAGTAAATTAGAAACGGAAATAGCAACGGAATCTAATTCCGTGGCTAACTTGAAATGGTTAGAAATAGAACTGAGATGGAAGCAGTCAGAGATGGAATAGAAACAGATTACACACGAAAGTAGAGACGAAATTAAAATTCGTTTCTAAAAAAGTGGCGCCAACTCTTCCGCCAAAAGTTCAGTAGTTTATAACCACCTATCACTTCTCGAGATTTGTGCATGAATCTATGAGAACGATTGAAAAATATAATTCACGTCTCTATCTCCTCAAACTCTATCTCTTCTCGAATTCTCGCACTCTCTCTCTCCGCGAACTCTCTCTCCCTTGTCTCTCAAACTAAAATCTCGAATCACTCATTGTCAAACTCCTCTCTTCACTGGTACCGTCAACTCTTCTCTTCTCCGACTCCACAACTCCTTAACTCTCTCTTTCTTTGAACTCTCTCTCTCCCAAACCCTAAAATCTCTGCTCAATATTCACCGCCGGCAGCCATTATTCACCGAAGGCAGGCAGTCATGACTTTGTTGGGTGATTTGGTGGGTTTTAGGAGCAATTGAAATGAGGTTTTGGTGGTGGTGTTGTTTGAAGAGATTTAGAAATGGGGGTTTTGATATGGTGGGTTTTGGTGGTGGTGTTCGGAGTTTGAGTTGATGTGTGTCGAAGCGATTGAAATGAGGGTTTTTCGTGGTATCTGTCAGAGCTCATGTCATCTGTCGTCGCCCCCGCAAAAGCTATCACTGTCGTCTGCTTTGTCCCTCGCTGTCGTCTTCCGGAGCGATTGAAACAAGGGGATTTGGTTGTGTCTGTCGGAGCTAATGTTGTTTGTCGTCGCTGCCATAAAATCCATATTCGTAGTCTGCTCTGTCCCTCTCCGTCGTCTGCTCTATCTCTTTTTGTCGTCCCTCATCAACTGACCACTATGATCAAGTTTGGGTTCATTCACTTTGTTGTTCTTGATTTAATGTTTAAGGTTTATTATGGTGGATGAATTCTCGAATCATCGTTCCCTACTAGGTTTCAATTAGTGTTTTCTATGCATTTGCATGGCGAAAATGTAACTCGAACTCTCGAATCATTGTTTGTTTTTTTGTTTTTTATTTTTCGCTCGACTCTTATACCTAACATTTTATTCACTTTAGGGGCTAGTACTTTGGTCATGACACATTCCAGTGGAGTATAGAGTGCTAACAATACAATGAAGTAAGAGTCCAAGTCTCAACATGGTTAATTAATTAGCATTACTACTGTTAACGTCACTGTATTATCTTAATTGAGGAACTAGAAATACCTTAGATTACATAGTCGTCCAATCGAAATGAATTTTGTAGATGAAATCATGCTCAATGGAGAACTTTCTGGTCTTTGCTTAATGCAATGGTAATAGACAGAAGTAGAAGAAAGTGAGAAAAAAGCTAAAATAATAAAACAGGGGAAAGATAGACAACAATAGAAGAGGAGTCATTTAAGGACTGCAGTAAGTCATTTTTATACTATAAATAATGTCACTTTTCTTATGAAGTGATATGCATTTCATTGTCAAACTGTTTTTTTTTTCTTCAACTGTTGCTACTTAGCACTGTTTCTTCAAAGGGCATTAATGATTGATGATTGATGGTGGAATTAGAGCTTATGAGAATTACTCTTATTTATTGAATGAACATTCAGATAATTACTGTCAATATTAGGAGCTTACGATTGATGGTTCTTTGACCTTGTAAAGAGTAGGGAAAAGGCTGTCAAAGATTAGTGTTGTTTAGCTTTTAAAAATCAGATTGGTCAAGAGTAAATGTATGTCCAAAAATCAGTGCTGATGAATGATGAACTGCAAAGCAAATGTATGTCCAAAAACCAGTTTATCTCTAACTGATAATCTTAGTAGGAAAACAAGGGGGATTCAAAGTGTAGAAGATTAGTATTGTTTAACTTTTAGAGATCAGATTGGTCAAGAGTAAGGGAGAGAGAGAGGGTATAGAGAAAATCACCAAATTTTGTTTTCTTCATTTCTCTTTTTTTTGTCTATACTGGTACTAATGTAAGAAGAAGGAAAGACCTTGAAAGCTCTTGAAAATAATAAACAAAGCCCCATTTTCTCTCCCTCTCTTTGTTTTAGTTTTTGTATTCTTCTTTACAGCATCTCTAATTCTGCACTATTTTCTTTTTGCTTGTTTTATCTCTTTATGGCACTCCTTATTTTCAATAGGCTTTAGATGGTGACATCTTTCACTCTGTTGCAATTAAAAATATGCATCTTTACATTTTATCATTATCATCTTTTAACCTATTACGACAAGTGCATGCATAAATGGATTTTTATCTTGGAATAGAAAAAGACAAACCACCCATCATGTAAAAAATTGTTGGATAAGTACTAGGATGGATTGATTCAATGCAGGGAAAGTAACTAGATTTTGATCAAAAGTAAAAAAAAATAAAAAAAACCATTTTGAATTAAGTTGTTTTTTAGTTTTTACTGGCTAGCTAGTTTGATTAAAGGTATTGGATTCTTTCTTGTGGAGTCATGCTTTCACATAGATTTTGATTAGAGTTTTCAAAAGAAAATTGTAAGTTAGTGATGTGGGCATGTGTTGTAAGGTCATGAGTGAGAGTGAGTCATTTTTTAAAGGTAAGAGTAAATAAGAACTCATGAGTGATGAGGACACTGTACAGTGTTTCTGATGAGGGGGTGATGGTGTGAGAGACCACACACATGCATGGAATTGTGAGTATAGATGTCCTTATTTTTGTGTACCAAATAAGGGGGCTGCCTGCACAGAGTGCTGAATTTTTGTTGCAATTGTTGGGTGTGTTTTTGGGTGAGCCATGTTTGGTGCATGTCTTTCTTTCCATGCAATTCAATCACACCATAGTTATTATTATTGTGGCTGTAGATTTATCAAGGCTATGCCTTTAATAGGTTGTGTTATGTGTGTGAGATCAATGTTGCCCTTGTAATTTAACATTTCTATTCTCTCAACTATCCCAACTATCACAATTCATACAGTGAGAGTTAAACTGCATAATTGGAAGGAAAGACCTTGAAAGCTCTTGAAAATAATAAACAAAGATTTTAGATTTTATATTAGTATAATAAGTATGCTTTAAAGATTTTATATTGTATGTTAGAAGAGAAAAAGATTTTAGATTGTTAGCTCATTTTTATCACATATTTGATTTTTTGGGTTCAAGTTTGGTTGTGCAGCAGTTGTTTATGATTGCCTTGCACTACTGGGAACTTCTTCACTTTAAGGTACTTGTTTGATAAATATAATTTCTTAGAATTCTATATAAGATTGTATAACAAGGTTATTTTAATCTAGTTTTATTTGGTTGTGCAGCAGCTATAAGTTGAGATTAGTCAATTCTGACTTATATATTATTTTTTCATGCATAATTCTACAGTGGTCGGGCATTTTAATCTAGTTTTATTTGTATATTCAAGTGTTATTGCTTTGTTTAATCATTTTGAAATTGGGTGCATTGCGTTGCTCAAGAGAAATATTCTTTAAATAAAAATAAAAGAAAATAATTTGAGTAATCTATGGTGATAAATAATCTTTAAATGCAAATAGGGTAACTAAGTTTTGTTAATTATTGTAGAAAATGCATGTCCCACTTTATCTTTTGTGAACCAGATCGAGCCTTTCAATTGATATATTGTTTCATAAGAATACAAGTTAATTTATAAACACGCTTCAATTTGATAGTGATGATTTGTTAAGGAAACTTTTTAACTAGCCAATGATGAGATAAGGGGTACTTAATGTACAAATAGATCGCCCATAATTGAATATGAATCAATTAACTACTACTTTATATAATCATGTATCGATCATAGATGTCTACATTCAAAAATATTGATTTGAAATTAAACCAAAGAGACTACGGAGTATGGGCCGACTTTCCTTATTAATGGGTCGGGAACAGCCTTTCCCTTTGTTTTTCGAGGATTTTTTAGATCTGGTTACAAGGCGCCTAGCTACATGGCTTTGTGAATGTTGGGAGCTTTATTTTGAACTTTAACTTCTTTTTTTTGTTAGTCATGAATAGATAAAGGCATCGTCCTTCTAGTCTTGCATTCGTCGTACAAAAAATAAATAGAAAGTATGGCAAATTATGGAAAATAAATAGAAAACCAAAAAAATATCTAATTAGTATCAAAGTCTAAACACATCACATGGAATATCGTTCCTACTATTAACATTCACTGACACACTTCCTCACCATCTGTTCATGAACAAAACTAGATTCAATAATTACTTTCTAATCTATAATTACAAATTACTTCAATATTTAGTTGAATTTGTAAGTGTAGTCATGATATACGACCAACTCTTTAATTTGTCACCGTAAAATTATCCTCTATTATTTTTGTTTATTGTTTTTGTCACTTTTGTTTCATACTCATGATTAGTGGGTTTAATTATGCTTTTTGTTGTGTTTGTGTGTTTGTTCCCAACACTTATAAGTTTTGATGATTAGGCATGGTTTGGTTGTGACTAGTAGGGGGATTGACCAATGTCAAGTTGGACACACAAGTAGACGTATACTATCGAAAATTATTAAACTAGTTGACTAATTTAATTGCACAATTACAATAGGAATGTTGTCTACAAGTCAAGACTGGATGTACAACCGTATCGACAACGGCTTCGTCTTGTGTTAAAGAATTCATAGTGTTTGCAAAGCAACATTGTCCTACCTACCAAAGTGAAAGGAAGATTAGATGTCCGTGAAATTATAAGAAATGTCGACTTGTACCATACATGGACATCAGAACGGTTGAGTACCATATATGTAGGTACAAATTCATTCCAAGATATCATTGTTGGTACGAACATGGTGAAAATGGAGGTCAAGAGCCACCAAACAGCTACCAATTCAATAACCATATTGATGATGCTGATGGGGGAGGTTTTGATACGGCAACTTACCATGAGATGCTACAAAACGTGGCAGGTCCAAGTTTTAATTAGAATCACGTGGAAGAATCACCAAACCCCCAAGCACGCTAACTATATGACATGATTGAGGCTAGTAGCGAGCAATTGTGGCTTGGGTGCGAAACCATGACAAAGTTGTCCGCAATGGCGAGGTTGCTTGCGATCAAGTCAAAACACCATATCTCTGAACGACGGTATAATGAAATCATAAAATTCATGAAGGATTGTTTGCCAACCGACAATTCATTGGTTGAAAGTTTTTATGCCACTAAAAGACTAATGCGAGGTCTAAATCTTCCAGTTGAGAAAATAGATTGTTGTGAGGACCAATGTATGATTTATTGGGAAGTGGAATCTGAATTGACATCATGCAAATTTTGTGGAAAATCGTGCTACATTGCATGGTGACGAGGTCGTGGAACGAACACCAAAAAATGCCCTTGCAAAAAATGTACTACTTCCCTTTAGGCCCTCGATTGCAATGCTTGTACGCGTCTAAGTCAATAGCAAAACATATGCGGTGGCATGGAGAGCATTCCTCGCCAGAAGATGTTATGCAACACTATTCTGATTCGATTGCTTGTAGGCATTTCAATAATGTCAACAGAGACTTCGTCGCCGAGGTTCGGAATGTTCGTTTAGGGTTGTACACTAATGGCTTTCAAGTTTTGGGGATTTCAGGTAAATCGTACTCTTCGGGGCCCATAACTTTGACTCCGTACAATCTTCCACCATCAATGTCCAGGAAATCTGAGTTTAAGTTCCTAACGGTTATCGTTCCTGGACCGACCCGCCCAAAACAAAAAATTGACGTGTTCCTTCAGCCGTTTGTGAAAGAGTTGCAAGATTTATGGAACAATGGGGTGATTACTTACGACGATTCCACAAAGATAAATTTTTGTATGCGAGTCGCCCTTTTATCGACTGTAAGTGATTTCCCTGCGTATAGCATGTTGTTCGGTTGGAGCACACACGGTAAGATGGCTTGTCCATATTGTATGGAGGATATAAATGCCTTTCAATTGTGAAGCGGTGGAAAGACAACGTGGTTCGACTGTCACTGTCATTTCTTATTGAAGAACTCGCCATTTAGGAAAGATAAAAAAATTTTCTTAATGGCAAAATCGTACCAAATGACGAACCGCCGGCTTTGCCATCTGGTGAAGAAATTTTGACAAAAATTGAATCGTTAGGCTTGATGAAGGTGATAGAAATCGGAGCTGATTCTGTAAATGGGAGGATAGCTAAGACTTCGGGATGGAGAAAAAGAAACATTTTATGGGACTTGCCGTATTGGAAGACAAACTTGATCAGACACAACTTAGATGTCATGCACATCCATGAGGATGCTTAGGTGCAGGTGTGGTAAAACTCGTAAAGATAGAATAAGAAATATAGAAATTCAAAGACAAGTAGGAGTAGCACCAATTGATACAAAGATTAGGGAAGGGCGGTTGCGGTGGTTTGGTCACCTATAAAGACGGCCTACAAATGCCCCAACTAGAAAACTTGGCTCAATAGAAACTGTAGAAATTCGACGAGGTAGGGGCAGACCAAAGTTAACATGGGATGCATTAATTAGGAGGGAATTGAATGGTTTGGAAAGCTCATCATCAATTGGACTTAATCGAGCACAATGGAAAAGTTTGATCCATGTAGCCGACCCCAGTTAATTTGGGAATGAGGCTATGTTGTTATTGTTGTTTTATATTCACACTATTATGAGTGTACGAGGCAAAAGTAAGGACAATGCAAAATCAAGACAAGATATTCGTGAATATTGTCACCGACCTTCTCTACACATTGATTCGGCGACAAATACTAACGTCCTTGGATGCTATGCTTTCGATAACTAAAAAAGCAAAAAATGTGCGAGTGGGTTGAAAAGTAGTGTTTTCCTGACGATTATGCTTCGAATCTTGGCCGATGTATGGATCCAAAGAATTTGCGACTGTTCGGCATGAAGAGTCATGATTGTCATATTTTCATGCAACGATTGATACAAATTGCATTCAGAGAACTCCTCCCAAATGCGGTTTTGGTTGCAATTAGCGAGCTGAGCCTTTTTTCTGATCCCTAACTACTAAAAGTGTCAGTGTCAAAAATATGGAAATTTTAAAGTCGAAATACCTAAAATCATTTGCAAGTTGGAGAAAATATTCCCTCCAAGCTTCTTCAACTCTATGGAACACCTACCAATCCACTTGGCTTACTTGGCACGTCTCGCCGGCCCACTTCAATTTCGGTGGATGTATCCATTTAAGAGGTAATATCTTGAGTTCCTGAAGTTGTTTTTCCATTCGATAAAAGTTTAAATTAACATTAACTAAACTTCGATAGGTACCTTAAACATTTGAAAAACAACGTTCGGAACAAAGCGAAGGTTGAAGGCTCGATGTGTAATGCTTATTTGGTCGAAGAAGCCACATCGTTTTGTTCTTACTATTTAGAAAAAGTAAGTCTTTACGTTGCACGCAAAGTGCAACGAAATGATGATAGTGGTTTCGGGCCCACACCACATTTTGTGGGCAATTTCTCAACTTTTACTTATCCTGGATGACCCTTGGGCAAGTCAAAGGAGCGGTACTTAACAGAGCAGGAGTATAATGCCGCTCATTTGTACATACTACTCAATTGTCCAGAGATCGCTCCTTACATCCAGTATGTCGCTCACTTTCATTAAAGAATGCAAGTACATTCATTATTCATCTTTTACCAAGACATGATATTTACATGTTCGTTTCTTGTAGGATCTTTATCGATGAAATCACTCAAGGAATGGGGGAGTTGGACGTCGATACTATTCTAGAGCGCAACTTCCCCATTTGGTTTCAAACATATGTAATGTTATTACAATTGTAGGTTATTGCTTTGTTTATTTCTTTCATAAATAATGTGTCTTCACTTTCTAAATTTTCATGAATAGGCTCGAAATTCCATCATAGATGAGACGATTGTTAATCTTTCAGTTGGTCCTAGTCGATCTTGTAATGTGTACCCTGGTTACCTAGTGAATGGGTATAAGTTCCACAATGAAACATACGACATTAATAGATCGACATAGAACAACGGTGTTTTGGTGAAGGGTTCTAACTACACTGATGTTTCCCATAACTATTATGGACTACTAAAAGAGGTTGTAGAGATTGAATATATAGGCCTTAAACGTGTGGTGTTGTTTAAGTGTGAATGGTTTGATCCTACGCCGAATCATGGTGTGAGGACTCACCCAACACTTAAATTGGTAGAGGTTCACTGAAGTCGATGATATAATAAGTACGAGCCATTTGTCCTTGCAATGGAAATCACTCAAGTGTACTAC
Source organism: Stephania cephalantha (assembly GCA_039657325.1). Lineage (NCBI taxonomy): Eukaryota > Viridiplantae > Streptophyta > Magnoliopsida > Ranunculales > Menispermaceae > Stephania > Stephania cephalantha. The sequence goes on along the minus strand of CM077579.1, from coordinate 19,860,622 downwards.
CTTTCGTACCCTTCTTTGAGGAATGAGCGATAAGAATGGCTAGCAGTATGTTGTTGTCAACCAAAATTCGCCGACGAGGAAACGAGCAAAGACGATAATGACCAAGGTTCTGGCAAAGATTGCATTCCAAGATGTTGAACCCACCACGTGTGTAGTTGACGATGCAATTCAAGATTTCAACAATTTGGACGATCCAAATGGTACCCGCGTCATTGTTCAAGCGGGTCCAAGCCCTGAAGACAATGACGTCATTGTTCAAGTGGGTCCAAGCCAAGAAGAGAATGACTTCATTGTCGACAGTGAAGAAGATTCAGAAGAAGAATCATCAACTTCTAGTCATAAGAGTAAATTTGAAATGGAAGACAACGAGTAACGTATGTCTATGTTTTGTCAATGTTTGATCGACGTTACGTGAAATTTCTAAACATTTGGTTACGATCGTTTATGATTGGTGTTTTTTTAGGTTTCATGGCTCGTAATGATCAGCCTCCACTGCGAGGTCCCACAGTACCTCAGGGCTGTCGAGGGATACCTTTAGAGCGTCCTCATTTAGGAACCAATATACCAACTGGACCTCATGGATCAGCCACACGAGGGGGTCGAGGAGGTCGGGGATGGTTCGTATCCTATCGATTCCGCTTCTCGTTCACTCGATCATGAATTACACTCAGCGTTACCTTCGCCTACCATACCGTCCGCATCACCTGTACTATCGACAACGTCGTCTGGAACCATACCAAATTGCCTATTGCAGTCACCACCGGCAACATTGAGACATGGCACTCCTATATCGACGATGCCTGCGCCTCTAACCACCGCATCACCAGTAGCATCCCATGAGGGCCGAGCAAGCTTACAGGTTACAAGCGCTCCGCGAGCACCTCAGAAGAGAGGGGCCGACCCCCCTCGCGCGCATAGGATCTCGATCAGACTGATTACGAATAATACGTAAGTTTGTATTCGATTAATTAACTTATTTCTAATTATCCATGTAAACTATTAAATATGTTTTTATTTTATGCATTTTAATGATACACAGGGAATTGCATCCTTTTCATTCTTGTGCACGAAGGATGACAAAAGTTTTTAAGAGATTGATGATTCCAGAAGGTTATTGTTAGAAGTCGGTACCGGATCATCATAAGGACCACTACTGGTGCCAATGGTAGGTATGCAAGAACAAAAAATGTCTTAGGATTTATTGTTATACAAGTTTTCCAATGTCTCGTAATAATTGCACTCGCCATTTTATAGGTATATTTTAGATGGGATAACACGATTCACGAGGATCTCATTCGTGCAGCGTACGACATGCAAGCAAGGTATATCGGTACACCGCATTGATGCATAAGTTAACGAAGAATCGAGTCCAGCCCGATAAGTCGATATTTATATAATTTTAGTAGTTTATTTTAGTATATTTAATGTGAAAAGTTTCTAAAATATATATTTAATTATATTTATTGGTCATTTTAGGTGAAACGGAGTACGCGGTTGAATTCGGGGTAGAAAAATACTCAAAATGAAGTATTCACATGTAATGATCAGATGCCGAAAGAATTGCCTCGAGTTATGTGCTGCGTAGTGGGTGGAATAAGTGACTGCAGACCAAGTAACGCATGCTGACGTGGCAGCGTGCCATTGGCCAGCCTGGGATACGTTTCGAACCATGACACAACACGTCTTAAAACTTTGTGCGATTTCAACCTTTAAACTGCCACGCATCGCTCACATATTGGTCCTCCACGCTCTCCCACGTCATTCCACTCGCTCTCCACCAATCAGGCGTTGCAATGTCACCATTAGCAATTACACTACAACCCAACCAATTCTCTCCTCGTTCAGTAGCTCTTCGATTTCCTCGGGATACATACTGCACCGGCGCCCACATCTTCTCACAAGCAGCACAATTTCTCTCAAGCAACCAGCTCCCAACCGCCACGTGTCGAGCCCTCACGGCGGCCTCTTCAACCAATCAAGAGTCGCCACGTCAGCGCACGACAAGAAACTCCACCAATGGACAGCTGACACGTGTCCTGACTCTGAATTTGGACAACTAGTAGGCCCAGGATGCTCCTTGGCGCACGTGTCAATAAAGATAACACCAAAATTAGTTTCTCTCACCTCCTGGGACTAATTTTTAGCAGTTTTATATATTAGGAACTTTAGGTATTATATGAAAAACACCAACTATAATATTTTTAGCATCGACTTATCTCGACGATTGCCTAGGTCGGCGGGGAAACAAGTCGGGATCATGGATTCATGGCTTATTATGTGAGATCTTTTACTTCATTATTTAATTTAATTTAATTCTCCTATATCATTGTTGTTGATTTTAATGGATATGGTTTAGATATATGGTATGTATATGGTCATTACATGCTTTTAGGTGGATAACCTACAGTTATTTGGATCGATTGTATCCGTGTAATTGTACTTTTGGACCAATAAAGTGATGAACACTCACCCGTTTGCCGTAAAACCCTTTCAATTCTTGAGTGTGGAACAATTGAATCTAGGTTAAACCAAAAACGGATGCAATCCAAAAGCGCTTGAGATCTAGTTATTTAGGATTAGTGTTCCCACAGATCCATATTACTGCGGTTAGTGTGTTAAACCCGATTGGCGGATGTCTAGGGTTATACATTAATTAGGGAAGTAGTTAGTGGCGGACGTCCTGGCTAACGAGATTAGGAGAATGATGAATTTTTTGCGGATGTCGATTTTCTATAGCTAATCTACGAGAATTTAAATTAATAACTTTTCGGGAATGATTAAAGACCATGATGTGCCATTGTCTCTTGATCCTGATTTGTGGAACTGTAGACCTTTGTGTTACCTGAGTGATTAATTAATTGTTTTGAAAATCATTTTAATTATTTATATATTTAGTTTAGTTAGATTAGTTAGTTAAATAATTTATTTAAAACCCCCAATTTTTCATTTTTGTTGTTTTTAACCTTAGAAAGACCACCAATCTTTGTAGGATCGACCCTTTACCACTATTCTACAATATAGTTGGGTTAGGAATTTTATTTTATTGACACGTTCGGCGTGCGTCAGTTTTTTGCGCCATTGCCGGGGATTAGTTTTCTTTCTTTGGTGTATTTATTTATTTATTTATTTATTGTTATTATTTATTTGTTTATTTATTTATTTATTTTAATAAATTGGAGCACCCCATGAGTTTTGTTAGGTTTGACTATGGATTATATTTTTTTAGCATAAAGTGAGTATTTTTTTTGGAATTAACATATTATTCGGATTTTAGGTGTTTTGAGACTTGGTTGGGACATACCCAACTTAAGTCACCGTATTAGTGATGGGTCTTTGAGTAGATCCAAAACCATTGACTTCATTATATCATCTTTTTGATTTCACCCTTAGTTGAAAGACTTCGTGCTCGAAAGCTTGATAGGAATCATTTGACTTCACACGTTGTGCGTTTTTGCTCGCTGACGTGGCGAGACGTGATTGGTGGAGATCGCTACCTTGCTTGCAAGCTGGGGGTGTGAGCATGATGTGGCGCTTGCTGATTGGAGGAGAGAAAATGGGTGACGTGCTTGGAGAAGGTGAGAACGCGCCACGTGTCAGCTGCTGTGATGAGAACCGCTGACGTGGCAACGTGTGATTGGTTGAGAGAAGATATACGCTGACGTGGTAGCTCCCAATTGGTTGAAATATGCTGTCTCCTATTCCACCCACCGCGTAATGCGTAACTCGAGGCAAATTGTTCGGCATCCGATCACTGCAAGTAAATACTCCATTTTGAGTATTTTTCCGCCACGAATTCAACCGCGCACTCTGTTTCACCTAAAAACGACCAAAAAATATAATTAAATATATATTTTAGATACTTCGTATAATTAAATATACTAAAATAAACTACTAAAGGCATATAAAAACCAACTTATCAAATACCCCCAAACTTAAGACTTTGCACGTCCCGAGCAAAGGTTTAAATGACAACACAAACTAAACTAGACTATCCCTATACCTATACCTACACCCGATTCAAGATTCATGGAGTCTCTTTGGTTTACATAGTCACCAAATTAACAAGCAACTCAGAAAATTTCAGAGTTATGATATGTCAAGACTCGCAACCCAAACACAATTAGGATCACACTTTCAAGACAAAGACTCGGTCAAAACAAAGGCCATCAACTACTCATAAGTTTTCTTGGTCTATACATTAAACCACGCAAGTTTGAAATTCTCACTTAATATAGTGAAAGCACTCGAACTAAATCTTTTATTTGAGGAGTTTTACAACTTCCGCCTTTATTTAATATATATATATTTTCTTTTAACATTTTTTTCTTTGAATCTTTTTTTTTTCAATTAATACGATCCCTGCTCCATTTCCTATGGACCGCTTTTCTCACTTTTTCCCACCACAAGTTTCCCTGCTCCATTTCTGTGGAAACTTGTAGGACACTCTACACTAAGAAAACTCCTGTTAGTACTTCTCATTTTCACTATAATCAAGCAAATCCCCCAATGTGGGTTAAAATAATACCACTTGTACAAATTTGATCGTCTACTCATTTTCATTATCTAGCACAAAATCCAACCATCATCTAAATCCCTAATCATGAAATCATAAAAATGCTGAGCTACGGACTCGATTGAGTGTTTCTCCTAATTTTCCCAAAGTCTCAAGTCAAAAAGGCAATTGTAATGTACTCATCCACAACCAAAGGCATGAACAAAGTTTCGGGTGACTCTAAATAACTAATAAAAAATAAAAAAAACTAAAAAAAATACTAAATACATATATATGCATGAAAGTGTATCAAATTCTAATGAAATGAGAAAGGATTATGAATGGACAAGAAATGAAAGAAATGGAAGAAATGATATAAAACACCACCATTACCATCCGATATCCGCATATAACCGCATAAAAAAAATTAAACTATCTCACCTGCGGTCTTTCGCAAAAGAATCCATCCAAAACAATCCACAATATCTAAAACACCCCTAAACTTATTCCGAACCTTGTCCTCAAGGTTCAAAGCAAGTCAAGGCATCCATATGACAAAAAGAAAATGACAGTGGTAAAGAAAAACATGGATAAGAAGATGATACAAATGCATGCATAACAAAAAGTCTCTAAAAACCAGTGAATGCACAAAATCTCATGGCATATGTCTTAGCAAAACTCACTGTCTTTAAACTAATAATGAGCGAGAATGCATGAATATGATTCCATAAGCATTAGCTATTGGATCCATCGTTTATGTCATATTATACACTCGACCTGATGTATCATATACTTTGAGCGCAACAAGCAGATATCAGTCAGATCCTGGTGAGATTCCTTGGAAAGCGGTACAAAACATTTTTAAGTACTTAAGAAAGACTAAAAAAGAGTTATTTTTCTATGGAAATTTGAAAGATGAACTTGTTGTAAATGGTTACACAAATACAAGTTTTCAAATTGACATAGATGACTTTAGATCACAGTCTGGATAGGTGTTTACTTTGAATGCGGGTGCAATAAGCTAGAGAAATTCAAAGCAAAGGACTATGGCAGATTCTACAACAATAGTTGAATACATTGCAGTGTCAGATGCACCTGAGAAGACAGTTTGAATAAAAAAGTTAATATCTCGACTCTTGTAGTTCCAAGTATTGCTAACCCCATTTGCTTGTATTGTTACAACTGGGGCAATATGTAATGATCCAATACATTAAGTTGGTAATTAGAGTTAACTCGAGTACTAATTAACCCGAGTTAGGCTCGTGGTTATGTCATGCGTACCTCGATGAGTGTCTACGAAGGTTTGTGTAATGTTCGATGTTTGTGTGACATGTTTAATGAATTTCAAAGGCGTTTGAATTAATTGAAGATTAATATAAGCCTTTAATCAAGGTATAAATAATTAATTAATAAATTTTTGGTACACCAAGTGTAACAAGGGGGTTGTGGAATGAATGTACACGCCCGAGAATACTTGTTGGCTTGTTCGATGAGTTTATTGGTGATAAAATATATAGGAATAGTATATAACCTTTAGTTTGATTTGATCAATATGGATGATTGGATTGTCTCGAGATAAGCGTAAGTAGAGGATGTGTTAAGATGTGTGTAACTTTATAGTTGTGTCACTTTAACACAATCTCCATTATATCAGTCTGACCCATATCGAGCGAGTACAATAAGTTTCGCTCCTATATTATACTTTTAATATTTTGTAGTAGTAGTAAATGAGAATTATCTCCACAGGGATTTATTAAACTTCTCTACGAAAAAGGACTTTTAATGGGTTTATTAATTTTCCTTTAATTTAATTTAATTAATTAAAAATATTAATTAAACTCACTAATTCAATATATAATATAATATTCATTAGCTAATTATACTAACATTACTAACAAAATCTAAATTCAATATTAATCGTAAAAATTCAACTCAATGACAAAAAAATATCTAAACAAGCATCTAAAATAATGAAACATCAATCCGTTTTACATTGAAACATGCTACTTTAATCATATAGTTATGAGCATACTTTAAAAAGTACCGATCATTTCACTCTAATCATAAGTAAGCAAACAACCTTTACTCACCGATGGAAAAGCCATGTTCCAATTTTATTGAAATAACCCCTTTGAATGCAAAAAAGTATTAACTTCACGCAATAAAACCATATTACACTTTATGAAAACTTCAAACTACTAAATCTAACACCTTCGAAAATACACTTTATTATTAGATTTAGATCTCAAATTCACCTACCGCATCTAAATGGTTATACCTTTCAAACAATTCTAGTTACTACTTTAATTAGATAAACTATTTACATATCACAATACAAATTCTACACTATGCATGCACTACAAAAATCATGAGTAAAATCAATAGATAATAACATTGTAAAATCAGTGAATCAAAAAATACGATTGGTTTAAAGAATTAAACACATAATCATCTAATCCTAACTACATTGCTAAACGGATCTAGTTCATGTTTGGACTTTGTTTAGATTGACAAACTACTCACTAATATTCATAAATAACATCACAATAACATAGATAAAAGACAGATAAATACATCTAGAATTAAAACTTTAAATCTTCAAATCTTTTCAAAAGCAATGAATAATAAAGCAACAAACTAAAACAATAAAGAATGGCTCCAAGAGTAATGAATATCGATTTAAGTACTCTATGGCAACTAATTACATAACCTCAGGGTCATATTTATAGTATTCTTAGTAGTAAACATCACAAACTAACTCAAACTAGTTATAGTTATAAAAAACTCACGAAATATGTTCCAGCAATTCCTCAGCCATTCAGGGTTAAATGGAATCGTTTTATTAATCCTTAAAATTAAAGTCAATGTTTCAACCAATTAGAGTGGCGATTCAGGGTACGTAGGACTCGCTGGAAAATCACTGATGTTGAAGTCCAGTTTTTCCATAATTCATTGTTGATTCTTTGCATACTCTTTCCGCTTGATTAATTCCTTCATAATCTTTCCTTTTTACTCAATTTCTTCATATATTCCTTTTATTACATGAAATAAGAAAAACAAGAGAAAACCTCATGTTATATAGTATTTTATATCTAAAATCATCCTAAAATAGACTATAAAACATATCTAATTATTGACTTGTTAAATACCCCTAAACTTAATACTTTGCTATCCCGAGCAAAGGAATACAAACAAGTCAGTAATTAGACATGTTTTATAGTTTATTTTAGGATAATTTTAGATGTAGAAGACTATAAAACACGAGGTTTTCTCTTATTTTCTATATTTGAGGTAATAAATGGAGAATATGAACAAATAAATGAAAATGAGAAGATTATGAAATAATTAACTAAGTAGAAGAAGTATACGAAGAATTCTCACCAAGGAAGCAAAGAAGAACTGAAGTTTTGTACCAGCGATTCTCAGCGATTCTTGAAAGACATATAATCGTTGGGCAAATCGATGGATACAAGAAAGTACCAGTAAGCTTAATTTTCTAGATTTACCCAGCGATTCCTATCACACCAAAATCATAGTGAATCTCTGAGAAAGATTTTGTGAATTTTAAATAACTACAAGTTTTTTGAGTTATTTTGGGATGTTTACTACTTATAATACATTAAATACTAGCGTAGGGCTACAAAATTAGTTGCCCTTGAGTACGTAGATCAAAACTCCATTGCTCTTGGAGCCATTATCTTATTTTCAAATTTTATTGCTTTTTTAGAAGATTTGAAGATTCAAAAATTTTAATTAAAAGGTATTTTCAATTATGTCTTTTATTTATATTATTACAATTTTATATGATTATGAGTGCGTACTTTGTTTGATCTAAGCGAAGTCCCAACGGGAACTAGATCAGTTTTGCAATGTAGTTCTGATGAGATGAATATGTGTTAAATACTTTAAACCATTTGTATTATATGATTTATGGATTGAATAGGGTAATATCTATTGACTTTAATCATGATTTTTGTATTGCATGTATATTCTTGAATGTGCATTGTCATATATAGTTTCATTATCTATTTGAAGTAGTAATTAGAATTGTTTGAAAGGTAAATTCCATTTAAATGTCCTAGGCGAATTTGAGATTTAAATCTAATGTTAAACTGGCTTTCCGAAGTTGTTAGATTTAGTAGTTTGAAGTTCTCATAAAGTTTAATGCGGTTCTATTAGGTGAATTTAATCTCTTTATGTAAATAAAGGGGTTAGCTCAATAGAATTAGAACGTGGTTTTTCCAATGGTATAAGGGGAACAAATAGCTAACTAAAGGTTTTTTATTTACTTAAGATTAGAATTTAATGATTTATCTTACTTTATAAAGTATGCTCATGACTATATAGAATGGATTTATATGTTTGAAATGCAAAATGGATTTATGTTTCATTGTTCTTGATATTTGTTTAGATTTTTATTTATTATTGATGTTAATCAATTTCATTGATTGTGAATCTGGAATGTGTTAATTAATTAAGATAATGTAGTTAGTTAAGTATTATTATATTATAATTAGTTATTAGTTAGTTTCATTATTATTATTATTAAATAGAACAAAGATAAAAATAAAAAAAACTTTGAAAAGTCCTTTTTCCTAGAGAGGTTTGATAAATCCCAGTGGAGACGATTCCCACTTGCCATTACTACAAAATAATTAAAATATAATATAAAGGCGAAATTTTTCTATACGTCGACATGTGTCGATTTTTGACACCGTTGTCGGAGATTTAAACTTAATTTCTTAGGATTTTTAGACGTTGTATGGTATATACAATTTGTCTTTCTAATTTCACAGGATCTTTACATCTGTTTGATCCTGAAGTAGATAGAAAATTTAATAGTAATTTAAGACAACGAAAACATAGAGGACGCCATACTTTAATCTTAATAATAATAACAATGATTATAGAGAACTTACTTTTACGAAAGCTAATCAAAATATCACTGCTCATGAACTAATGTGTTTTGTCTATCCTGAGGGATTTCCCGAATTTGAAGTTAGATCTGGATTCAATAGTGCTCTACCTAACTTTTTGTTGTATGTATTCAACACAAAGTCAATGGGATGAAACCTAAAGACTGTACACTAGAACAAGTCAAACTTAAGGCTTTTCCTTTTGTATTGAAAGATCAATCACTAGATTGGTTGTTTTATCTTCCTCAAGATTCGATAACTACATGCACTAAAATTTTCGAAGCTTTCGTAAATAAATATAAGCCTGCAAGAAAAATTAGTACTTATAGAAGACAAATCATATTCGTGAAGATAAAAGACGATGAATACTTCAACGAATTTGGGATAGAATTTAAAGATTGATTTGAACTTGTCCACAACATGGATAAAATCAAAGAGCCTTATTAGAATACTTATATCAGGGACTAAATCATTTTGAACAAATACTATTAGATACCATATGTGGTGGATCATTATTTGATGTTATACCAACACTAGCAAAAAGAAGTTATTAATAAGATGGCCAAGCAATCTAAACAATATGGTGAAAAGATCAATACATAAAGAAAAAAAGTTTATGAGGTTAATAATAAAAAAGTAAATAAATTGATGAAAAGTCGAAGAATTGTCTAACATGGTTAAGCTACTATTAAAGGATGGATCAAATCAAGTTAAAAATGTGGATTTTGTAATGAAATTACACATTCTACATATAGGTTTCCTACTTTACAAGAAAACAACAATGAAAAAGTCAATGCAGTTATGAACCAATATTATGGTCCACCTAGGAACTAATACAATAACAAAAATTATTACAAAGGGAAACCAAATTTAAATATTAGCTACGGTCCACAAAATCAAAACTATACCACTTTTAGACCGAGATCACCAACGCAACCGACAACAATGCAACAACCTCAGCAAACTATTCAACCTACGCAACCAAATTTAAAACAAATATTGCACAACTTTATGACCTAAAGTCTTCATTACATTATGCAAATTTCTCAAAATCATATTAAAATTAAAACATATGTTAACGAGCTAAAAAATCAATTAAGTCAAATGACTCTACAAATCAACAAGTTAAGCAATCAATTAAAGTAACTGCTCAACTTATGAATGCTACTAATCAAGCACAAGTCAACGCTTTATTTCGTGAAAATGGAAAAGAAACGAAAATGCAACAAAAGACACCAAAAAGAGGTAAAAAAAATCAAAAGTACCTAAGACAATAGAACAAAAAGAATAGGAGATTATGGAAAATTTCATTCCTACTAGGGAATGGATGGCTGAACAACTAAAATACAAACCTTTTCCCAAAAGGCTATAATCATGGTATTTAGCAAAAGTTGAAGCCTACAAAAAATCCTTAAAATTTTTGAATTAGTTAACCAACACAAAGTAAAGAATAATTATAAGTCAAATAAAGATAAGTATTCTAATTCTACTGTTCCACAACGATTAGCACATGCTGGGGAGGAAGAACATAAAGAAGACATATCTAAACCATTTAAGAAATTATAAATTAATGAAAACTTAGAACAAAAGATTTCATCTTTAACAACAATGGCTGAGAAATGTTCAAACCCAGAAATGTTTGTCATACCAATCACAATAGGCAATTCTTCTATTGAATTTTCTATGTGTGATCTCGAGGCATCAATCAATGTTATGTCACTTAAGCTTTATCAATCATTGAAAATAGGATCATTAACTACTACGCCTATTAATATTTACTTTAGCAAACAATACATTTATTAAACCATTTGGATTATTGGAAGACATCTTCGTACAAGTACATGATCTAGTATTTCTAGCCGATTTTTATGTCATGAAAATGGGAGATTCCATATCACTCAATCCTTTACCTATACGATTAGGTAGAACTTTTCTTAGGAATACTAGGACTAAGTTGGATATTTCCGAAGGAACAATGTCTATGGAATTTGAAGATAAAATTGTCAAATTCAAGATTAATAAAGAACTTAACTATGAAACCTTCGAAGAATATGATGAATTTTTTGATAATAAAATAGATGATAATGAATTTTTAGACTTAAACTATTACAATAATTTTAATGTTGAAATTTATGCAATCAATGCTGTAACTGTGAAAGCTAATAAATGGACCCATAAGAAAGAAACAGTAGAAGACACTTCAAAAGAAAATAAAGTAACTCAATAATAGAGAGTTAAGCAACCGGGGATGGAAGTTTCTAGATTAAAGTACAATAAGAAAAAGAAAAAAACGAACTTGAATCCTATTAAGCTTAATGATCCTGGAGGCATACACTTGCACAATAAAATCAAATGGACTTGGTACTACTGAACTAAGTGTGATATGAACTCTTATGCAAACCTCATGCCCATACATTTCTTTCTACACACTCATTGAAGTTGACAACAACACGCGCTTATGAACAATTCTCTTTACTGGATGGAACTTCAATTCATCCAATAGGAATGGTCACAGATGTGCCAGTTCAAGTAGACAACAACACCGTACCCATGGACATATTGGTAATGTTACACTTTATCAATGAAAATCCTCGTTTAATATTAGGACGACCATTCTTAGCCACTACTCATGCTATTATGGATATTCTGAACAAAACAATTACTCTAATAATTAATGGTCGAGCACTCATTTCTTGAATGGTACTAGAGTGGAAAACCCTAAAGTTAATTTTAAAGATCCAAACTGATTCTAGAAAGGTTAAGTCGAACCAACGACGATAAACAAAAGTGATATATTAGAGCCATCCCTAATTTTATTTTTATTTCAGGTTTATTTAATCTCATTAGGAATTTATTTTAGTACATTTTTATTCTCTCACTTTTGACTCTTGTATTGGAAATATTATCAGGATTTCAGCCCCAACATAATTTTAATAGAGGGGAAGTGATCGAGTAGTTTTTGCTTATATGTCCTTTATGCAAGTCGCATTAATCACTTGCTTATATATTTATTTATTCATTTAATTGATAAAACTATTTATTTAGTTATATGTCCCACTCAAACTTTAATTTTTTAGTCAATTCTACCTTAATATGATTTTTTATGAATGAGGAATAGGTTGATTACGAGATAACTTAAAAAACATTAAAATAAGTGTAGCGATTCCTAGCGATTAAGATTAACACTAGGAATTGTTGGCTAAATTAGTAGTAGTACACAATAAAATCAATGCGAATTCGTAGTTTGGCAATTCCACTTAATTAGGAATCGCTGGTTAAATCGGTTGGTCCTAAAATTTTCAAGTAGCTTCATTATTTTCGATTCATTCAGTGATTCCCAGTGATTCCACTGAAACAAGAATCGTTGGACATGATTTTTGGTTTTTAAAATCAAAACCCCAAAATCACCACACACTTTATACTTTTCACACTTGCAAACCATTGCACTGCTTCACCAAAATTTGAATTTCTTGCATAGGTTCAACCATTCTAAGCTCAATACCATAGTATTTAAGTGATTCCCACCTTAGCCCAAAATCATTAGAACAAAAAATCTCAATTTTAGGGGTATTGAGCAAAATTAAGGTTTTAGGGATTTTTGACCTAAAGCTCGAAGGGATGGTGTAGAGGAGTTCAAGAGCTTCAATCTTAAGAAATTCACTCTCAAGAAGGTAGTAACATCAACCATAGCTCTTTACTTTAACAAATTTTTGATTCGGAGATTTTCGCAAATTTTTTAATATTTTTCGAAATCAATTTGTTGGAGTTTATTCAATTTTATTACACAAATAGTTTTATTGATTCAAATTGAATAGGAATAGCGATCCCATTGATTTTTTGTTTACAAATTGAAAAGTTTTGGAATTTTTGCTATAATTACACATATTTGCAAATAGTTCACAAATGCAAGTTTGAAATGAGTGTGGGGGTTTGATTATTGTTTTATTTCAATTTAAGTTGCTATGATTTCAAAAAGACATACAAATTGTGAACATTTTGGGTAAGTACATTTAGAAAACTAATTTTCAAGTACATTTTAGTTACCACTTCGATGCTAACTATATTTTATATTTACGATGAACTTCAAACTAGCTTTCCAATAAGATTTCTCCTCTTCAAATAAAGTCTTGAATTTTATCAACTATTTTTGAGGATGTTGTTTCTATCATTTTCATGTTTCTTGAGTTTTTTTAACTTGTGATATTTGAAATCTGAAACAATGGTCAGAGGAGGAAAAGGTAGAATTTCTCAAGAGAAGGGAAAGGCACACTTGTAGAAAAACCCAAATAAAATCCAAAGCTCCACCCAAACCAATTAGGCCAATCGGGGTTTTAATGAATAACCCCTGAACTAGAGCTGATGGGGCATGTGCCCTAGGTCAATCCATTAACTGTCTTTATGAATACTTTTAGTTAATAAAATAGAGGATTTCATTTGTTGTTTATTATAATTAATTTGCATGTTTACATTATAATAAGATCCATGGGTATTTACATAAATATCCTAAATTTCCCTAGTCGATCATTATACTGGGAACTATAATGAATTAAGACTAGTGTGAGTCTTGATTGATGATCATATGATGATTATACGTATAGGGATACGAATCAAGATCACGAGTACTTGTTAGGGAACAAAGTCTTTGGACCGACCCGCTATGAGAACATCACATGGATTAAGTCATAGTTGTTTCTCATGATAGGTATATTTTTCGGTCCTCGACTTGAGATTGCCAGAGACTTCAACATTAGGAACACAAGTAATTTGACACAATCAAACGTTGTCTTTAAGGACGATTATAAAGGTTGTGATTGGTTCTTGTGTGAGCAATGTGATGAAGTTGTGTAATCGAGATAGAATTTGTCCCTCTCATATAAAGAGAGATATCTAGTGGATCCCTCGATGTGTTAGACTGTTAAAAGGCCTAGTCTAAGTGAATTGATATTGATCAATGTCACTTGGATGTTTTCGGTCTACCTAGAGATCGAGACTAGTACGATTGAACATGTTGGATGACAATTCCATGCCTTATGTTTGATCAAAAGGATATCGTGTGACAAAAGGATGTTATATACACTATTGATTAGGTTATATCGATTTGATATTCGTACAACTTAGGTAGTCATAATGTCTTGCTAGAGACTGCTTATGACTTGTATACCAAAATGTGTTTTGGTACACTGCCAACGTTGTATGAGCCTATTGGGTCGCACACTAAGAATGGTTTTGCGAGATTTTAAGATGATTCAGAAAAATGAATTTTATGTGATAAAATTCATGTAAACGTCCTTGTGGTGTATTACACTTATACTTCTTTAAGTAAGGGTATATGTGCAATTTACTTAACCGTCTATATACAAGGGTTGTATAAATAGACGCTTTAAGTTAGAACACCGATACGAAAAAAAAAAAGGCTGAAACTCTATTTTCGTTTTAGAAACGACTTAGGGTTTTTTGGTATGCTCTGGATCGTTTTGGAGAGAAACAAAAAGGTTTGGTATTCTCTCGAAGCTAGCACTTCAAATCTCGCCGCCGTTCATTGTGTGGACTTGGCCGATAGAGGCGTTCATCGTTGGCGGCGCCTTAGAGATCGATTAACCTTCAGAAAGGTATATTGCGATTGAGGTATGATTAAGTTTTTCATGGTTTAAACGTTTTTAATGGAATTAGATTCGGATCCTGTTGGGGTTTTTGTCAAAACTGTTTTGTAATCTCCGCTGCGTATGAACCCCTAAACCCAACAAGAGCACCTATAGAGCCTTCTCCACCTTTAAGTTTAGAATATGATCTAAAGGGAGAGGAAGACATTGAGGAGGCATCCACAACTCATTTCCATACCCATAACCTTATCAGCGCTAAAGCCATTTCTAGGATGACGAGTGACAATAAAAAGAATAGAAATATTATATAGGAAAGGGGTTTGAATATCAAAAACAAAGTCAAGTACAAGCCTAGGATTCTAAAAATAATTAGGGAAAGGAACTACAGATTATTAACTAAGGATTACTACGCCGATAATGATATGGGATCCTCAGCTAAAATGGGGTGTGAAATTTTAGTTAGAGAATTATATGCGAACGAGCATGTAGATGGGAATAAGAAAGTAGCCATAGTCTAAGGAAAACTAGTGGACTACTTACCTGAAAGAATAAACCGGTATTATGGTTTACCAGAAGTGCACTTAAGACAACATACAAGTACCCTAAACCTGAAAACATGTATAGACATGGATTTCCCTATGAGACCATTAGGAACAATTTAGAAGCTATTCCTGGGGATGGTTTCAATTTTGACTCAAACAAGTACCCAAAATACATACAAGCCAATAAATTTTGGAAAACAACCAAAACTTGAAGCTTTTTCTTGAACGCAAGCCTACAGCCTAGTCTACAACATTACGACATAGTAAACTATAAGGCGACTCTCATATACCACATAGTCCAAAGGATCGAGTACATCGATGTTGCTTGAATAATCTATAAATCGATTAGGAATGCCATGACCACCTATAAAAAGGATGGACTACCTTTTCCCTTAATGATCACCAAGTTTTGCAAGCAAGACCGAGTTCTAATGAGAGGAGTAGGGTTGGATGTATTCCCGAAAAAGACCATCACTGATGATGTCATTAAGAAAAGCAAGAAGGTCACATGATACATTGACTTAGAAGATGGATGAGTGATAAATGCTATACAAATGAGAGAACCTATAGAGATAAGAAGAGTATAGGCAGGTAGCCAAATAAACTTAGAGGAAACTTAGACTGCCACAAACCATGAGCAGACGAATTAGACCACAGAGCTACCTGTAGATGACTTATCTACTATAGATGTGGAAGACACTGAAATGGCCATGATGCATAATCAGATGAGAACTTTTAGACATCAAGATTTCATGTTCCAGAACCAACGTAAGATTGCCCGAAGCATCAATGGATCAAAGTGACGCAAGACCAAGAAGACTCAAGGAGAGTGAGCCAACATTCAAGTCCCATCACTCAAGCTTATGATTCCTAACCATGGAGTCTTTATTGAAAACAACCTGGTGGAGGGGTTATACTACATCCTATATGATCCCGAGGCAAGCTACTAGTCCCAATAGCCTGATCATGGAGATAATGGTGATGATGCGATGTCTGGATGGAGGTTCTAAGATTTTTTCTTCTTTGTGTAATCTTTTCATGATTGTGATTCATGTGAGGTCTATGTTTGTAATCTTTTCCTGATTGATGTGGAATATGTTCACGCTTTAATACACTTGCTTTGGTATGATTTCACAATTTGATACAATGAAATGGTTTGATGTGTTGAATGCAATTCAATTAAATTCAATGATGCTTGGATTGTTTAAATAGACTTTACTTATTAAACTAATTCTTATGTTCGCTAATTAATTTATTTATTTATTTATGCTTCACGAGGTATTTTTATTTTTGTTTGAAAACTCGACTTGGTTTTTAAACCTTGAGGACAATGTTTAGAATGAGTCTGGGGATATTAAGTGAAGTGAAGTATGAAGATGCAAAGGATTGAAGAAACGAGAAGTAGAATCTAGTTGAACATAATGAATTTTTCAAAAATTTTCAAAATACAGGTAATATTTTCCCACTTCATTTCATTTTACTTAGTTAGGAATATGATCTTAATTAGAAATGGAAGTGATATATTATTATTACCTATAGAAATAGAGATTTTATGATGGTAAGAAATTTTTATAACCTATTTGACTTCCCCTAGATTGTGTATGCACTAGAGAAGTTTAGAGGGGATTGATTACTTTGTGTTAGACATTATAATAGGTAGAAGATCATATCGATAGTACAAGATAAATAAGACATATTTCTAAGAATCTTGTTATACAGGTTATTGATCAAGTTTTGATATATATATGTAATGAAAAGAGCTTATGCCACAATTGTAAAGAAATGTATGAAATAGCCAATAAACTTTAATTAGTTGGAAAGAGTACATCCTTGACTATAGTGAAAATAAGAAGAGCTAACAAGAGTTTTGAAAAGAAAAAATAGATAGACCCACGGATTCCAAAGGAAATGGAGCAGGGAATCTAGTGGTGGGAGAAAAAAGAGAAATAATTCCTATAAAAAGAATGATGAATTCCAAAGGAAATGGATTAGAGAATCGCGGGAATACAATATAAAGAAGAAAAAGAATTTATATAAATGAAGAAGAAGAAAGAAAGATATAGAAAAAGGAAGGAAGTTTATGATAAAATTCTTCAAATAAAAGATTTAGCTCGAGTGCTTATAGTTAAGTTAAATGAAGTATATCTTTTTATTCCGACAAATAAATATGAAATCAGAATGAGATAAGAAAAGAGAATTTGATATAGATTATTCAATTGCTCGAGACAAAAGGTTAATAATTAGACATGTTTTATAGTTAATTTTAGGATAATATTAGATACAAAAGACTATGTTACACAGGTTTTTCTCTTATTTTTTATTTCTGGTAATAAATGGAGAATATGAAGAAATGAACGAAAAAGAAAAGAGAATATGAATGAATTAATCAAATGGAAGAAGTAAACGAAGAATTATCACCACAGAAGTAAGAAAGAATTGGAATTTTGAACCATCGATTCTCAGTGATTCTTAGAGGACACTAAATCATTGGCCAATTCGATGAACACAAGAAAGGACCAGTGAGATCACTTTTCTAAATTTACTTAGAAATTCCTTTAGACAAAAATCGATGTGAATAGCTGGGTAAGATTTCTTGGATTTTAAATAACTAATAGTTGTTTGAGTTGTTTTGGTATCATTACTACATACAATACTATAAATACTAGCCTAAGGTTACGAAATAAGTTGCCCTTGAGTACGTAGAACAAAATCTCATTACTCTTGGAGCCATTGTCTATTATTTTCATATTTTATTGCTTTTGGAGAAGATTTGAATATTTGAATGTGAACTAGATCTGTTTTGCAATGTTATTTATAATTATAAGTTAGTAGTTTATTTGATCTAAACAAAGTTCGAACGTGAACTAGATCTGTTTTATAATGTAGTTATGATGAGATGAATATGTGCCTAATGCTTTAAACCAATTGTATTCTTTGATTCACTGATTTAATATGTTAATTACTATTGATTTTAATCATGATCTTTGTATTGCATGCAAAGTCCATATTGTGTATCGTAATGTATAGTTTCATTATATTTTTATGTAGTAACTAGAATTGTTTGAAAGGAAAACACCATTTAAATGTCCTAGGTGAGTTTGAGATCTAAATTTAGTGTTGAAGTGGCTTTCAGAAGATGTTAGATTTAGTAGTTTCAAGTTCTCATAATGTTTAATGAGGTTATATTAAGTGAAGTTAATGTCTTTTCTACCAGTATAAGGGGAACAAATAGATGTATTGAAAATCACAAAATCAAAATAAGAAATCCTTTTCTGAACAACATTTTTTGACTAAATTTTCTTGAAAGGTTTTTATTTTTGATTGAAAATAAGGAGTGTTAATTATTTGATTTGTCTTTCGATTTTTAATTTATGGTTTCAAAAATTCTATGTGATTTTATTTGTATTCGATTTGGTTTGTTATTTTATTAAGATATTTATTTCTTGGTGGCGTAACAAAAGGAAAATCAAGTTCTTTACTTTCTATTATTGTTTTTATGACGTTGGTTGTAACCGAAAATGGTTGTATTTTCTTGTAAAAATGGTGTTCCTAATAGCATATCATGCTATAGATCTTTTATAATGATAAAAGAAGTTGGTATACAAACATTATTTTGACAAATATGTGCAAGATCAACCTCATTATAGCTATCACCGCTCGACTTCCTGGTCATGCGTCGCTCGGACCTATAAATGTTCCTTATAATCTCGCATTGGTTCAAGAACATGAACTCTTGATGTTTCAGAGTTCTTATCTAATTCTGCAAGATCAACCTCATTATAGCTATCACCGTTTCATTAGTATACATTCTAATTAAATCTTCTGCATATAGCTCTGGGGTCTGGTTCATTTGCTCATTATACGCGACATTCTACATTTCTTCAAAATTTCTTTGGTTTATGCCCGTATTCTTCTTCTCTCTGTGCTTTCTCTATTGTGTATCATTTCTCTCCCATTCCTCCTCTAAATCGACATATCCACGGACCTTCTTGGTGCTTTCGATGACTTCGTCAGTGACGGTCCTATCTAGGTAAACACATAACCTTAGACCTCTCATTAGAACTCGGTCTTACTTGCAAAACTCTATAATCATTAAGAGAAAAGGTAATGCTTCTTTTTTCTTTGTGGTAATGGCCTTCCTAATCAAATTATAGATTATTTTGTCAACATCAATATATCAGATCGCTTGCATTATGTGGTATAAAAGAGCCTCCCTATAGTTCATGACGCGCGCTGAACGCGTCAATAAAGTAAAGTTTCCTAAACCAACTATTTTGTAGAATAGCGGCAAATGGTTGATCCCACAGAGATTGGTAGTCTTTCTTAGGTTAAAAACAACAAAAAAGGAAAATCGGGGGTTTTTAAATAAATATTAATTTAACTAATTAATCTAACTAAACTAAATAAATAAAATAACTAAGCTAATTTTTGAAAATAATTAATTAATACATAAGTAACACCTAAGTCTACAGTTACACAAATCAGGATTAAGATTCAATGGCAATCATGGTCTTCAATCTTTCCCAAAAAGTTATTAATTTAAATTCTCCTAGATTAGCTATAGAAAATCGACATCCACTAGAAATTCCTCGCTCCCCTAATCTCGATAGCCAGGACGTCCGCCACTAACTACTTCCCTAATTAATGTATAACCCTAGACATCCGCCAATCGGGTTTAACACAATAACCGCAATAATTTGGGTCTGTGGGAACACTAATCCTAAATAACCGGATCGCATCCGCTTCCGATTTAACCTAGATTCAATTGTTGCACACTCAAGAACTGAAAGGGTTTGACGGCAAACGGGTGAGTGTTTGTCACTTTATTGGTCCAAAAGCACAATTACACGGATACTAATAGTTTAAATAACTATAGATTGTCCACCTAAAAGCATGCACTGGCCACATACACACCCTAGATCTAAACCATAATCATTAAAATCAACGACAATGAAATAAGAGAAAGTAAACTAAATTAAATAATAAAATATAAGATCTCACATAATATGCCAAGAATCCATAATCCCGACTTGTTTCCCTTCGACCTAGGCAAAGAGTTGATTAGCCGGAAATCATCGTCGAAGAAAGTCAATGCTAAAATAATAATAGTCGGTCATTAAAATAATAAAACCTAAGTTCGTAATATATAAAACTACTAAAAATTAGTCTCGGGAGGTGAGAGAAACTAAATTTAGGGGTTGGAGAGGTGACTCGTGCGCCGAGGAGCATTGTAGGGCTGTTTTTGGCTCAAAAATAGGTATTCCCCACGTGTCCAAACCCATTGATCGAGAGTGTTGCGCGCAGCTGACGCGCCTTCTGATTGGCCGAACCGGCTGCTGATGACGTTATTGGACGTGGAGGTGCTGACATGTGGCGCACACTGGAGGCGGAGAAGAATCGCGCGACTCGGACGAAGATCTAGGCAGATCGAAGAGCAGCTGAAGCGAGTGAAACGCTGTTGGTTTTTGATGACGCGTGGCGGGACGTGATTGGTGAAGAGCTAATAAGACGGTGACGTGGCAGACTCTCATTGGAGCAAAAGGTAACTGTGACGTGGTGTTGTGCTGGTGTCCAATGAGGACGCACCACGTGGCTGGCATTACTTGGTCTGTTGTCTCCTATTCTACCGACCGCGCAACGCTTAACTTGAGGCAAACTGTCCGGCATCCAATCACTGCATGTAAATACTCAATTTTGAGTATTTTTTCGCCACGAATTCAACCGCGCACTCCGTTTCACCTAAACACGACCAAAAAATATAATTAATATATATTTTGGAGACTTTCCATATTTAAATGTACTAAAATAAACTACTAAATATATATAAATACTGACTTATCAGTTCACTATATCATAGTGTTGCAAACTAGGTTGTAGGCTCGCATTTAAGAAAAAGCTTCAAGCTTTGGTGATTTTCCTAAAGTATTTGGCTTGGATGTGTTTCGAGTACCCGTCTTTATCAAAAAGGAATCTGTCCCTCGGAATACCTTATAAACCATTGAGAATGGTTTTATGGGGAAACCCTTGTCTATTACCATATTCGCAATTTGGGTACTCGTTATTCTGTCTCATTTGAAATTTTGGTAAACCATAATGCAGGTTTATTCTTTTAGGTGAGTGGTCTATTGGACTTCTTTAGTCTATGGCAATTATTTTATTATCATCTTTGTGCCCATTTGCATTAAACTCTCTCACTTGAATTTTACAACCTCTTTCAATTGAGGACCTAACATCATTATTAGCATAGTAATTCCTAGTTAACAATCCCTAGTTCCTCTCTCTTATTATGTTCAATATCATAGGCCCATACTTAGCTTCATTTTTCACATTGAAAACCCTTTCAGGTATTATTTTCTTATTTTTACTAATATCGCTCTGCATCCTATTGATAGCTTTTTCATTGATAAGGTGTTGGCGGGAGAATTGTATTTTAGTTGTCTCCTCAATCTCTTCCTCTTCCTCTTCCTTTGACTCATCGGTAAAACTTAAAGGTGGAAAAGGTTCTCTAGGTGTTCTAGTTATGGGGTTTCTCTACTAAAGGTGCCTTCCCCTTCTCCTATCTTGTGCTTCTACCTTTACCTCCTTTGGCCATTGTTTTAAATTCCAAAACTCACAAGTCCAAAAACTAAAGAAACCTGCAAATGATAGAAATAACTTTTTCGAAAATAAATTGGTCGAATTCAAGGCTTTATTTTAAAAGGACAAATCCATTTGGAAAGCTAGCTTGAAATTCATTGGAAACTTCAAATAAAATTTGCATTGAAGTTTTAACTTTAATATAAACAATAAAATCAGTTTTCTAAATATCATAAAGCAATTAGGTGATAAATCGTAGTCTCTTAAAAAATAAAACAAATAATATTCAAACAAAACCATGAACAAAACCCCAAACTCATTTAAAACTCGCTTTTTAAACCATTTCCAAATACGTGTTAGTACAACAAAAATATCGAAATTTTTGAATTTGTAAATCAACGATCAATGTAATTGCAATTCTTAGTCTATTGGAATCATTGAAACCATTTGTTGAAGAAAATTGAGTAAATCTCATCAAAATAATATTGAAAATTATTGAGAAATTTGTGAAAATCCCTCCAATAAATTTTTTCGTTAAAGTAAAGAACTAGGGGTTGATGTATTTGCCTTGTCGAGAGTGAATCCCTCAAGATTTAAGCTCTTGAACTCCTCTAGACTGTCCCTTAAACCTTTAGGTCAAAAATTTTAAAAAACCTAGTGTGGTTAAAAACCTCCAAAATCGAAAATTTTGGTTCGAATGAGAATGGGTTGAGAATTGACTCACTTAAGGCAAATCCTGTATTAGTTGGTGTGCAACGATTTGCAAAAGGGTGCAATGATTTGTTAGCGTAAATGATTTGATGTGTGTGGTGATTTCGGGGTTTAGGTTTTAAGAACAAAAAATCGTGCCCAACGATGGAGTCACTAGGAATCATTATGTGAATCGACATTAAGTAAGGGTTAGTGACCCATCGATCTGAGTAGTGATTCCTTTGTAAGGCAAATCACTAGGGATTTGACAGACTCCAAATATGCATTAAATTACTTGTGTTCTTCTACTAATTTTGCTAGTGATTCCAAGTGTTATTCCAAATCATTGGGGAATCACTAGGCCTAGTTCACTATTTTTCCATTTTATCTCATAATTAACTTATAAATTATATATTAAAACTCATATTAAGGTAGAATTAACTAAAATTTTGAAAGTTAGAGTAGGACATGTAGCTAACTGAATACTTTTATTAATTAAACAAATAAACATATAAATAAGCAAGTAAATAATGTTACTTGCGTAAAGACCAAATAAACAAAAAAAACTCGATAACTCCTCCTTACTTGAAAATACTTTGGAGTCTAAATTTCAAAAATATTTTCAATATAAGATTCAAAAAGTGAGATAGTAAAAACATACTAAACTAAACTAATTAAATTTCCAATAAAATTAAATAAACATAGAATAAATATAGAATAGTGGATGCCTCCCATTGAGCGCATTTGTTTATCGTTGTTGGCTCAACTTAACCATTCTAAAAATAGGTTAAATCTCTAAACTTGAATTTAGGATTATCAATTCTAGTGCCATTCTAGAAAGTGAGTGCTCGACCATTAATCGTCAGAGTAATTGTTATGTTGTGAATATCCATAACAGCTTGAGTAATGACTAAAAAATGACGTCCTAAGATTAAAGGAGGATCCTTATTGATAAAGTGTGGCATTACCAAAAAAATTTTGGGTACGATGTAGTTTTTGACTTGAACTGGTACATCCGTGACCACTCCTATTGGTTGAATTAAAGTTCTATTCGGTAAAGAGAATTGTTCGAAGCAAGTGAGTTCAACTCTAATTGAGTATGTAGGAAGAAATGTATGGGCATGAGGTTTGCATTAAAGTTCTATCACATTGAGCTCCAAAGTAACAAGCCCTATTGACTTTAATGTGCAAGTGCACACTTCTGGGATTATTAAGCTTTACAGGGCTTAATTTCAATATTTTCCTTTTTCTTATTGTACTTGGACTTAGAAACTGTCGTCTTGTTAATGCTTTTACCATTCTCTCGATTGCTTAACTCTCAAGTCTTGAGTTACTTTCTTTTCTTTCGAAGTTTCTTCAACTTGTTCTTTCTTTGGAATCCCTTAATCAGTTTCCATTGTTACTGCATTGATTACATGAATTTTAGGATTAAAGTTATTATAATGGTTTATGTCTAAAAAGTCATTTTTATCTATTTTATTATCTAATCATTCATCATATTCTTCATAGGTGTCATAGTTGTGTTTGTTATTAATATTGAATTTCACAATCTTATTTTCAAACTCCATAGACATCGTTCCTTCAGAAATATCTAATATAGTTCTAACCGTTTTTACAAAAGGTCTACCTAAGTGTATTGGCAAAGAATTAGGTGATGTTGAATCTCCCATTTCCATAACATAGAAATCAGTTGGATATATTAAATCATCTACTTATACTAAAATTTCTTCTAATAGTCCATAAGGTTTAAAAATGGTATTGTTTGCTAAAGTAAAATTAATAGGTGTATTTGTTAACGATCCTTTTTTCAATGATTCATAAAGTTTAAGCAACATAACATTAATTAATGCTTTGAGATAACATATAGCAAATTCAATAGAAGAATTTCCTATAGTGATGGTATGACAAACATTCTTGGGTCAAAAAATTTCTCAGGCATATTTAAAGATGAAATGTTGTCCTAAATATTCATGAGATTCTGCCAAAATTTGTCTTTACATTCAAGTAATTCATAATTTGACTCGGTTAAAATGTCATTAATTTATAATTTCTTAAATGATTTAGATATGTCTTCTTTTATTTCTTCCATCCTAGCATTTGCTAATCGTTGTCGAATGGTAGAATTAGAAGGCATACATTCATTCGATTCATAAACATTGTTACCTTTGACTTGGTTAACTAATTAAGAATTTTGTAGATATATTTCATAGGCTTCAACTTTGGCTAAATACCATGAGTATAGCCTTTCGGCAAAAGGTGTGTATTTCAGTTTTTTGGCCATCCATTCCCTAGTTGGAATGACATTTGCCATCATCTCCTCTTCTTCTTATTCTATTGTTTTAGATATTTTGATTTTCTTTTTACCACTTTTTGGTGTCTTTTCTTGAGTATTTCTATGTTTTTAATTTTCACAAAATAAAGCATTAACTTGTGCTTGGTTAGTAGTATTTGTAGTTTGAGTATTTACTTTAGTTTCATTACTTAACTTGTTGATTTGTAAGATCATTTGACTTAATTGATTTTTTAGTTCATTAATAAACGTATCGGTTTTGATTTGGTTTTGAGATATTTGTGTAAAGTTTTGGTGATTTTGGGTCATAAAGTTGTGTAACATCAATTCTAAATTCCGTTTCGTAGGTTGAATAGTTTGTTGAGGTGACAGCCTTAGACTCCACAAATTGGACCCTGGACAGCCTAAACCTACGTGGACCCTTGGTCAACTCCCGCAGAGTCCACCCAAGCCTAGTCAGCCTCTCATCCAATTTATTCAATCATTAGTTGCTTATTTGGTTTGTGTTTAGTTTAAAAAGTCTTAATATTTATGCAACAAAATTTAAAAATATTTAAAGCAACTTAAATAAGTAAACAGTGGTCAAAACATGCCTATATGTGGAAATCCTGCAAAATAGATCTTGTGTATATATCTAGTGACAAACAGTGTGAAGAATTGTCATATACATATATCAAACGTGTCGCAACCCAAAATGAACCCCAAGTAACTAAAAACATAAGTGTATATCATATGTACAGTCCAAGATATAAAAAATAAACCTAATCTAGTAACAAAGAGGAGCTATGATAAGTTGCTATATATATGCTTTTAGTAGTCTATTTTAATATATTTAATATGTAAAGTCTCTAAAATATATATTTAATTGTATTTATTGGTCATTTTCTTGTGAAACGGAGTGCACAGTTGAATCCGGGGCAAAAAAAATACATGAAATAGTGTATTTACATGCAGTGATCAAATGCAAGTAGATCTGCCTCGAGTTACATACTGCGCAATCGGTGGAGTAGTGACCAACAGACCAAATAACGTTGGGGAGTGACACAGTTAAGTCACTTGGAACCAGCTGCTATTGGATTGCCTCGAGATGTCCGCTATTCAGGCTCACACTCCTTCGGACACACTAGTGCGATTCTTAACCAAGTCAGTTGCATGTCACATGTCGTGTTTCCACTTATCCATTGTGCATTCCTTCACTCCAAACGCCTCCACGTGTCATCACACCATTCATCCAGCACGCTACCAAGTAGCTCCATTTAGTCTCAGCAGCATGCGTTGATTCTCCTCGGGATGCATGTTACACAACCTCCCAAAATTTAGCACGAGTTCAAGCGATTTCTCATTCTTCCTTCCTGCCTCCACGTGATGCCTCCTAATTCGTCTCCGGCAGTCCAGCTACGCATCATAGCCTATCACAACGTGCCACGTGTTGCGTCCATAGCAGCTTGACCAATCCGAGCTTGCCACATGTCCATAACTCCAAATTTCTAGCCCAAAATAGCCATAGATGCTCGGCGCACGTGTCACGAGACCAACCTACAAAATTAGTTTCTCTCAACTCCAGGGACCAATTCTGAGTAGTTTTTTATATCAAGAACTTAAGGTATTATTTAAGTATCGACTTTTATACTTTTGGAATGCTGGAGGCTCTCGAAACCATGTCCGACTAAACAAACCCTTGCCTACGTAGGATGGGAAACAATTCAGGATTATTGATTCATAGCATAACTTGTGAGATCTATTATTTTATTTTTTTTAATTTGATTTAATTTCTTCTATTTCATTGTTGTTCATTTTCATGAATATGATTTAAATCTAAGGTATGTATATGGCCATTGCATGCGTTTAGGTGGACAATCTAAAGTTAATTGGACCAATTGTATTTGTAATTTTACTTTTGGACCAATAAAAGTGACAAACATTCACCCAATTGCCGTAAAAACCTTTCGATTTTTGAGTGTGCAACAATTGAATCTAGGTTAAATCGGAAGCGGAAGTGATTCGGTTAGTTAGGTTTAGTATTCCCACGGATCCTTATTATTGTGGTTAGTGTGTTAAACCTTATTGGCGGATGTCTAGGGTTATGCATTAATTAGGGAAGTAGTTAGTGGTGGATGTCTTGGCTACCGAGGTTAGGGGAATTAGGAATTTCTGGTAGATGTCGATTTTTCATAGCTAATCTAGGACAATTTGAGTTAATAATCTTTTGGGAAAGATTGAAGACCATGATTTACCATTGAATCTTGATTCTAACTTGTGGAACCGTAGACCTAGGAGTTACCTAGGTGCCCATTAATTTTTGAAAGTTATTTTCATTACTATATTTATTTATTTATTTTATTTAGATTAGTTAATTAAATCATCTTTTTAAATCCCCGATTTCCCTTTTTGTTTATTTAACCTTAGAAAGAATATAAATCCCTGTGGGATCGACCCTTTTGCCACTATTCTACAAAATAGTTGGTTTAGGTACTTTACTTTATTTACATGTTCGGCGCGCATCAATTTTTGGCTCCGTTGCCGGGTATTGGTATTTTTCTTTATTTTATTTTATTTTCTTAATTTTATCTATCAAGTCCTTTGCTCTTAACATGTATGCAGGCAACCCCGCGATGGACTCCTACTACCCTCACAATTATGGTCGATTCGAACACTCACATTCTTATAATGTGAATGGGGTAGGTATGTCACATAATGGACATCAATTTTCCAACATGTATTCTTTTATGCAACAGGTCGAATTTGCAAAATTTGTGAAGATTATTCTCATTCTGCAAATGATTGTCTGTATTATCAACAGTATGAGAATTATCACTATTCTAGCTGTGCATCGCCACAACCCGACTTCTTTGGGCTCATGTCAAGTCTACAAACTCCTCAGCACGAAGGAAATCAACAGTTTGAACAAAACACCTCCTTGGAAAATATGATGAAGCGATTGATAAATGGTCAACAACAGTTTCATGAAGAGGTTCAACAAGTTTATGGCACGCGTCGATTTTTGGAGCCATGAGTTTCAAAGCTTGCAGAACTTGTATGCTCAACCTATTCAATTGAATGCCACGGATTAGAATATGACTGACAAGGAAGAGTTGTGTAATACACAACCAATTTTTCACCCATAAAAGAATGTGAGTGTTGATACGTTGAAAAATTTTGAGGTGAATGAGGTTACACAGGGGGAGGACTATTGGAGCGAAACAGCGGAAGGACTTGAAGTTCTACACATTGAGCCAAAAATTACCATTGCACCGAATGAAGAGGAAGAAAATGAGATGAAAATTGAAGTCATTTCAGGAAGGCTGGAGGAGCCGCAGATAGAGAGCAAGGAAGACCAACCTCTAGTGTTGGTGAAACCACCCACCCTCCCATGCACATTTAGTAAACCTTACAAGGGGTGGAAGTAAGGGAGCGTTCGCAGATTTTGTACACTGCTGACACCTATGTGTTGGACGATCATGATGCAATAGATTCTTTTATGTTGGAAGTCCCGAATGAGCTCTTAACTCTGAAAGAGGGCATGCATGCTTCATTGCCCAAATACGTAGATGCACCATTTGTTGTTGGCTTCTCGAAAGGAGAGGGCATCACGTGATAAACCATGCCAAGTCTAACCGACGACTTAAAAGAAAGGCGATCGTTGGGAGGCAGCTCAACTTTGTTTTTATTTCACTTTCATTTCTTGCATTTATTTAAGTTAAAGTTTAGTTTTAGTTTTTTTATGTTTAATAAAACTCAAACTTGGTCTCTTGGATGTTTTCAGGTTGTATGTTATGTTTGATGAGCACTGGAGGTATTAGAGCACCCCTGAGTTTTGTAGGTTTAACTTTGGATTACATTTTTTTAGCATAATTTGAGCATCTTTAGGGAATTAACATATTATCAGGACTTTAGGTGTTTTGAGACTTGGTTGGGACATATCCAACTTAAGTTGCTACATTAGTGGCAGATCTTTGAGTAGACCCAAAACCCTAAACTTCATTCCATCATCTTGTTGATTTCACCCATAGTTGAAAGACTTCGGGCTCTGAAGATTTGGTATGAATTATTTAAGTTAACCCCTATGTTTACTAGTTCTTGCTCTTGTTATGATATTTCTTTCATAGTTTCCTTAGTCACCTAGACATGAGAGATTTCGTGCATTAACTAGTTTTTGGAGACTTTTATTATGTATGCATTTGTATCATCTTCTTATTGTTTATCTATGTTCTTCTTCACCAATAGTTTTTCTTGTTGCATGGATTCCTTGACTTGTTTTGAACCTTGGAGATCCGGAATAAGTTTGGGGGTACTTCAGTATTTGTCGATTTAGTTGGCTAGATTTCTTTGTGAAAGACCGCAAGTGAGATCATTTAATTTCTTATCATACGCGCTTATATGCGGTTGTCAATTAGTAATGGTGGTGTTTCATATCATTTCTTTCATTTCTTTCCCATTCATACTTCTCTTTCTCATTTCATTAGTAGTTGATACACTTTCATGCATGTATTTAGTATAGTTTTCATTTTTTTATTGTTTAGAATTACGTGAAACTTTGTTTCATGCCTTTGGTTGTGGATGAGTACATTATGGTTGCCTTTTTGAATTGAAACTTAAGGAAAACTAGAAGAAACACTCAATCGAGTCCATAGCCAAGCATTTTTATGATTTCATGATTAGGGACTTAGTATGATGGTTTAGCCTTACGCTAGATACAAAAATGAGTAGACGATCAAATTGTGCAAGTGATAATATTTTAACTCATATTGGAGAATTTGCTTGATCATAGTTGAAGTGAGAAGAGCTAACATGAATTTTCTTAATATAGAGAGTCCCACAGGTTCCACAGGAAAAGGAGCAGGGAATCTTATTTCGGGAAAAAATGAGAAAAGAGGTTCATAGGAAATGGAGCAGGGATCGTATTACTTGAAAAAAATGTGGAGAAAAAAATTAGAGAGTATATATAAAATGAATAAAGGCGGAAGTCGTGAAAACTCCTCAAATAAAAAGATTTAGCTCGAGTGCTTTAACTAGATTAAGTGGGATTTTAAACTTGCGTTCTTGAATGTATAGACCAAGAAAACTCGCGAGTAGTTGATGGTCTTTGTCTTGACCGAGTCTATGTTTTTAAAGTGTGACTTAATTGTGTTAGGGTTGTGAGTCTTGACATATCATAACTCCGAAATTTCTTGAGTGGCTTGTTAACTTCGCGACTATGTAAATCAAAGGAACTGCACGAATTTTGAGTTGGGTGTAAGATTAGTTGAGTCGGTGCATATTTATATTAGGAGTCTAGTTTAGTTTGTGTTTTCATTTACACCTTTGCTCAGGATGTGCAAAATCTTAAGTTTGGGGGTATTTGATAAGTTGATATTTATGGGTTTTAGTGGTATATTTCAATATATTTAATATGTAAAGTCTCTAAAATATATATTTAATTATATTTATTGGTCGTTTTCAGGTGAAACGGAGTGCGCAATTGAATCCGGTGCGCAAAAAATATGTGAAATAGTGTGTTTACATGCAGTGATCAGATGATAGTAGATTTGCCTCGAGTTACGTAATTCGCAGTTGGAGTAGTGTCCAGTAGACCAAACAATGCAGGGGAGTGACACAATTAAGTCACTTGGCACCGATTGCTGTTGAATTTCCTCGAGATGTGTGCTTTTCAGGCTCCCACTCATTCGCACACACTCGTGTGATTCTAAACCAAGTCAGCTGCATGCCACGTATCGTGTTTCCACTTATCCACTGTGCCTTCCTTCACTCCAGACGCCTCCATGTAACGTAACACCATTCGTCATGCACGCTACCAAACAGCTCCATTTCTTCTTAGCAGCATGCGTTTATTCTCCTTGGGATGCGTGTTACACAACCTCCCAGAATTTCGCACGAGTTCGAATGATTTCTCATCCCGCCTTCCAACCTCCAGAGTTGCCTCCTAGTTCCTCTCCAGTAGTCCAGCCACATTTCACAGCCTATTAGAATGTGCCCATGTCGCGTCTATAGCAACTTGACCAATCCGAGCTTGCCACGTGTCAAGAACTCTAAATTTCAAGCCAAAAATAACCATAAATGCTCCTCGGTGCACGTGTCACGAGACTAACCCACAAAATTAGTATCTCTAAACTCTAGGGACCAATTTAGAGTTGTTTTTTATATCAGGAACTTAAGGTATTATTTAGGTATCGACTTTTATACGTTTGGAATGCTAGAGGCTCTCGAAACCATGTCTGATTAAACAAACCCTTGCCTAGGTCGGAGGGGTAACAAGTCGTGATTATTGATTCATGGCATAACTTTTGAGATCTATTATTTTATTATTTAATTTGATTTAATTTCTTCTATTTCATTGTTGTTGATTTTGATGAATATGATTTAAAATCTAGGGTATGTATATGGCCATTACATCCTTTTAGGTGGACAATCTACTGTTAATTAGACCAATTGTATCCATAATTGCATTTTTGGACCAATAAAAGTGACAAACATTCACCCGATTGCCATAAAAACCTTTCGGTTCTTTAGTGTGCAACAATTGAATCTAGTTTAAATCGGAAGTGGACCAGATTCAGTTATTTAGGATTAATATTCCCACGGATCCTTATTATTGCGGTTAGTATGTTAAACCTTATTGGCGGATGTCTAGGGTTATGCATTAGTTAAGGAAGTAGTTAGTGGAGGATATCCTAGCTACCGAGATTAGGGGAATTAGGAATTTATGGCAGATGTCGATTTTCCATAGCTAATCTAGGAGAATTTGAATTAATAATCTTTTGGGAAAGATTGAAGACCATGATATGCCATTGAATCTTGATTCTAAATTGTGGAACCGTAGACCTAGGTGTTACCAAGGTGCCCATTAATTGTTTTGAAAGTTATTTTGATTACTTTATTTATTTATTTATTTATTTAGATTAGTTAATTAAATCATATTTTAAACCCCCAATTTCTTTTTTTATTTTTTAACCATAGAAAGAATATCAATCCCTGTAGGATCGACCCTTTGCCACTATTCTACAAAAAGTTGGTTTTGGTATTTTACTTTATTGACGCATTAGGTGTGCGTCAAGCTAACTTTGAGGAAACTCAGAAGAAGTCACTGATCGCAGGCTTCTTGCCCCTACTACTAGAGGGACGTGCAATTATTATTAAAAGTGGAGACAATCGCATTGAGTAAATCAGAAGAATTTCAACAATAACTCAGATTAAACAATAAACGAGTTCATTAATTATGCTTGAAAGAAATAAAGTAAAGAGAAAGAACAGTAAAATGCATGATAGATAGACTACATTGATCAACGGTAGAGACTAAGTGACCGAAAAGCAAAAGATAGGGAGTAAGTGGTCCTGACACTCTACACGTGGGCTCAAAGAAACTTTAAAACGTCTAAGTGTCTAACACTTGTGCGGCGGGTCAAGCCGCATCGACCGCACTAAATCCGTTTGGCACTGTCGGCTCACTTGAGTCTCAGTCAGAGAAAATTCCAAAGGGAGCCATAGACTAAATCTCATACTCAACCACAATGGGACTCGAATACGTGAGAGGAGCCACGACACATGGCGGATGCTCACACAAATGATTCAGACCCATCGTGAAGCTACAAGAGCTAGTCGGCTACTCAACCTGTGAGTATACACAACTAGACAAGACCACCTAGAACCTAGGTCACTCGGTAGGGAATTAGAGTCCAATAATAGCAATAATTCCATCAAATATAGCAAGGAAATGAAAAGAATTAATATTGAATTTCTTACTGGTTTACTTATTCAATAACGCAAAATCAAGTAAATCGCGACTCCCACACGCCTCAAAATACGTACCAGATACCCAACACCCGACACTAGTCTCTTAGGCTTTTGGTATCAATTTAAATTGAATTAGGTGTGTTTGAGTCTATTTTTTATGATTTAGATTTTTAAATCTCAAATAGTTCGAAAAATAGAATTTATTGTGGTTGCACGTTTTTCCAGAAAAATCTCGGCGTAAGATTTCTTAAAGAATCCTCGAACATACTTTCCTATAACTTGTTCTCACTTTTCTTATTTTTCCTCATTTTTCCCTATTTTTCTTGATTTTTTTTATTTTTATGATTTTATGTTATCTTTATAAATTAAAAAGTAAAAATTATTTAAAAATTATTTTTTATTAAATTCGGGGCTGTTGGCCCCCCCGAAAAGGGCCCACCCCGGTTAGGCAGGCCTGAGCTCAGCCCAACCCAATGGGCGCGTGCGATCCCCTCCCTCATCTCCTTCGTGAAAACGAATGAGAGGGGGGATGAAACAGAGAGGCATCTCTCTCCTTTTTTTTTTTTTTTTTTTCATCAAAATCATCAATCATACTCTTCTTCTTCCTATTATTTTTTGCTTTAAATCAACTAAGCTCAACTTCAAACTAACAAATCAACTCTATGAAATCAAAATTACTAACCATGAGTTACTCAAATCTACCTTACATATTGGCTACCTAAAATTGAAGGAATGCAGAGGTTGAACATGATAATAACTTAGTTGAAAGTTTTTTTCCTCTTTTTCTCCTTCTCTTCTCCAAAGCAAAACCCCTAACTCTTGATACACCACACACCCATCGATTGTCTTTTCCCCTTATCTACATTCATTTTTTCACACTCACTTATCACACTCACTCCACTAACAAGTGATACATGTGTCCAATTTAAGAATTATCTATTTTGCCCTCACCATGCATTAATTAATTCATTCAATAAAACCATTAAGCAAAATTTTAAACATTAGGTACTTTTTTTGATTTATTGATCAAACTATAGTCCCATACCCGTGGATGCACGCATCTCGAGTATTACTTCACTCGCAGTTCGACGATCAAAATGAAATAATTAAATTGCATACATTTTTATTTTAGAGAAGTAATACACAAATCATCAAAAACTAAAATAGCTTGATGTTGACTCTTGAGGGTTGATCTAGTTTGCCATGTCACAAGAGGTCCAAATCATAGTCCTGAAATGTCGTGTGGCATGAGTTAGAATTTTTAGGGTCGTTAAAGTCAAGGTACTTGCATTGGCGTAGGTTGTGTTGGTGCTCTTGGTCTATAAGTTGTATAATTTTGATTTTTTTTATCGTAGCTAAAGTTTGAATTTTATTTTCCATTATAGTAATTGTTGCTATTATATTGATTTCTAGGAGGACCAGAATGTTAGTTCATTACCGCGGTGACTTCTTCATTTTTATCTTCTTGCAAAGTAAAACATGTATCCGTTGGATGTGTAACTTCATTACAAAATCCTCCTGGTTCAACTTGATTTGATCTATCTTTTAATAATAGTTTAACCATGTTAGATATTTCTTCAATTATTGCGTCAAATTTACTACTTATTTTATAATTAACTTCGTAAACTTTCTTTTCCTGATGTGTCGATCATTTCACTATAATGTTTAGATTGTTTGGTCATCTTATTAATAGTTTCTTTTGCTAGAGTTGGTGTAACATCGAATAATGAACCACCACTTACTTTATTTAATAGTCTTTGTTCAAAATGATTTAGTCCTTCATAGAAGTATTTTAATAAAGCTCTTTAGGAGTATCTTGAGGGATTTCTTGAATTTGAACTTAAATCTGGAGTCATTAGTTCTCTACCTAACTTCTACAGTAAGGACAATGGACACCTTCTAAAATTTATATGGGAATAGAAACATAAAGTTAATGGGATGATTTTCTAAGACTGCAAGTTAGAACAAAATAAACTTAAAGCTTTTCCTTTTGTATTGAAAGATCAAGCTAAAGATTGGTTGTTTTATTAGAATTAGTTTCACAACTATGATTTGTCTTCTATAAGTACTAATTTTAATTGCAGGCTTATACTTATATAGTAAGGCTTCTAAAATTTGAGTCCATGTAGTTATCGAAACTTTAGGAAGATAAAACAACTAATCTTGTGCTTGATCTTTCAATACAAAAGGAAAAGCTTTAAGTTTGACTTGTTTTAACGTGGAGTCTTTGGGTTTCATCCCATTGACTTTATGTTGGTATTCTCTAATAAATTTTTTTGGGTCTTCATTGTCCTTGCCTGAGAAATTAGGTAAAGTACTAATGAATCTAGATCTAAGTTCAAATTCAAGAAAATCCTTCAAGATATACAATACAGATTGGTTCATAAGCAGTGACATTTTGATTAGCTTGCTTAAAAGTAAGTTCTCTATTATCATTATTGTTATTAACATTAAATTTCTTATTAGCTTCCATTGTGGTAGGTTGGTGTTCTCTTCGTTGTTGTTATCTTAAATTATTATTAAATGTCCAATCAACCACATAATCAAACAGATATAAGGATCTTATAGAAATAGAACGACGAAGTGGATAGACCATACAATGATTAAAACTCCAAAGAAATTATGTTTAAATCACCGGCAATGACACTAAAAATTGACACGTGTCGAGCGAGTATAATAAATTTCCCTCATATATTATAC
Source organism: Stephania cephalantha (assembly GCA_039657325.1). NCBI lineage: Eukaryota > Viridiplantae > Streptophyta > Magnoliopsida > Ranunculales > Menispermaceae > Stephania > Stephania cephalantha. Next base: position 19,825,088 of record CM077579.1, on the reverse strand, counting down.
TTTCAATATTCTATAGTAGTGGTAAGAAGGAATTGTCTCCATAGGGAATATCAAACTTATCTAGGAAAAAAGAGTGTTAATGGTTTTCATTATTTTTACTTTGCTTTAATTAATTAATTAAAAATAGTAATCAAACTCACTAATTCAATCTACAAGAAAATAATAATTAACTAATAATACTAACTTAACTAACATAATCCAAATTCATTATCAATCAGACAAATTCAATTCAATGATAAATAAATATCTAAACAAACATCCAAAACAATGAAACATCAATACGTTTTACATTCAAACGTGTTACTTCAATCTTATAGTTATGACCATACTTTATAAAGTACCATAGATCATTAAACTCTATTTACAAGTAAGTAAATAGCCTTTACCAAACCATTTGTTCTCCATATACTGGTGGAAAAATTACGTTCTAATTTTATTTAGCTAACCCCTTTGAATATACAAGCATTTACTTCACGCAATAAAATAACATTACACTTTATAAAAACTTGGAACTACTAAATTTAACACCTTCGGAAAGCCACTTCAATATTAAATTTAGATCTCAAATTTACCTAGGATGTTTAAATGGTCATACCTTTCAAACAATCTTACTAACTACTTTAATTAGATAATGAATCCAAATATCACAATACACATTCTAGATAATGCATGCAATACAAAGATCATGATTAAAATCAATAGATAATAACCTACTACATCAATGAATCAAACAATACAATTGGTTTACAGCATTAAGCACATAATCATCTCATCATAACTACATTTCAAAACGGATATAGTTCACGTCCGGGCTTTGTTTATAATGACAAACTACTCACTTTGAAAATCATAAATAACATCGCAATAATATAAATAAAAGACATAATAAATACAACTGGAATTTATATTTTAAATCTTAAAACTTTCTACAAAAGCAATGAACAATAAAACAATAAACTAAAACAATAAAGAATGGCTCCTAGAGTAATGAAATAATGATCTAAGGATACAAGGACAACTAATTGCATAACCATAAGGTCATATTTATATAATTTTAGGTAGTAAAAATACCAAATCAACTCAAACTACTTGTCGTGATCTAAAATTCATAAAATTTGTTCCAGTGATTCCTCAACGATTTTGGGGTAAGTGGATTCGCTAAGTAAATCCTTGGAATTGATGTCCCTGTTTCCACCGATTTAAGTGGCAATTCTGGGTACGTAGGAATCGCTACAAAATTGCTAGTGTTGAAGTCCTGCTTTCCTTGATTCCTTGTTGATTATTTGCATACTCTTTCCACTTGATTAATTCCTTCATATTCTTCTCTTTTTACTCCATTTCTTCATATATTCATTTTATTTCCTTAAATAGCCAAAATAAGAGAAAACCCCATGTAATATAGTCTTTTACATCTAAAATTATCCTAAAATGTATTATAAAACATTTCTAATTATTGACTTGTCAAAACCAACTTAAACTTACCACCGTTTCATCGATCGATAAAGGGAACAAGTGAGAGTTTGATCAGTGAGTTGTTATGATCATGATAGAGATTGGAGGGAAGGAGAGAGAGAGAGATAGATAGATAGATAGATAGATAGATAGATGGATAGATATATAGATAGATAGATAGATAGATAGATAGAGAGTGAGTGATCAAGGGGGATTAAACCACTGTTGAATAAGAGATCATCATAGTTGGTAAGTTAAAATTTTAGCTTTGGGATTTTTAGTTGAATTGATGATGAATCCTCTTTGATTTTTGTTGTTGATGATTGGAAATGATATAAGACCTCATTAGAAGCCCTCCTTAATGTTGTTAGAGGTGTTGGTTTATATGGTGATGAGTTAGTGATCTAATAGGGTTGCTTCCATGTTCTTTATTCAAACACTCAATGTTGGAGCGCTCTCCCTATAATAAAGAAATGCTCCCTTCGAAAATATTGATGAACCTAGTAGGCGGAGCACGCCCCACCAATGCAAGGAGCGCACTCCCACCTCGAAAAATAGTAATATTATCGAATCATTCATGGAAATTTTTGAGGGCTTGGGGATTGGTTTAGGGGTTCTAAATGTGAGGTATTAGACATATAATGACCTCAAATGATTTGTGTTATGTACTAAAACACCGAGAGAGATTCAAGTAACCTAGGAGTTAGTGAATTTGGAACCGGACTTACAGAAAGTCGAGAAAGGTAAGTGGGACTGAATTATATTATAGATTGTTCTATATAAAGTAGTAAATATAGTTCATATAGTTTATGAATTAGGAAATAGGGGCAATGTATTGTGACAAATGTAAAACGTACATCAAAACACATAGGCGAGTCGGATTAAGTTAACTGGATATGGAGTGGTTATGAGGTCGCTAAGAATTAGCCTTACCCTCCTACCTTCATAATATGTGAATTAATATCATCGTTCACTATCTAGAAGAGTGCGGAGAGTTAGCTAGTCTTAAGTACACCGATGGAATCACACATCGACCAATGTGTAGATTTCATTAGTGTTATTTTTGAACAACCAAGAAATGAATATTATAAGAAATAGTAAAAGCGACGTAACAAGTACACTTGCTGTAGGACTGTGGATTTGCATATGTTATCTATTGTTATACTATTCTGATGCACTAAATAAATATTTAATGGAATCATATTGTTATTCATTAATTCTTGTTTATAAATAAACTTTTGATTTATAATTGTGAGCCATTTACTGAGCAAGAGGGAGCGTTCACCCCTTTAAGCATTTTAAGTTCACACGTAGCCGCTTTGGCGAAAGGGAAAGAAAAGATTTATGAGTTTTATTGTCATCTCAACGATGTAATGAGTCTTCCTCGTATATATATTGTTTTAATCACATTGTTATAATATAATACGGTTGGGAGGTTTTGTAAACATGCTTTGGTTTTGGTAAACTCTTGAATTATGTATATCGTTTATATTATTGACATATGTCTAGCATGTACAATAATTTTTCCTTTTTATATTATAATTTAATTATTTTGTAATAATGTTAATTAGGAATTGTCTCCATAGGGATTTATCAAACTTCTTCTGGAAAAAAGGACTTTTAAAGGTTTTATTATTTTTATTTTATTTTATTATTAATAATAATTAAACTATCCAATAACTAACTATAATATAATAATACTTATCTAAATATATTATCTTTATTAATTAAAAAAATCTAGAATCACAATAAATCAAATAGATTAAATTTAATAATAAATAAATATCTAAAGAATTATCCATAATAATGAACCATAAATCCGTTTTGCATCCCAAACATATAAAACCAATCCATATATAGTCATAGTATACTTTATAAAGTAAGATGAATCATTAAACTGTAATTATAAGTAAGTAAACATCCTTTAGCCAGCCATTTGTTCCCCATATACCGATGGAAAAATCATGTTCTAATTCTTTGAGCTAACCCCTTTATTTACATGAAGACGTTAACTTCATGCAATAGAACAACATTTAAGTTTATGAAAACTTCGAACTACTAAGTCTAACATCTTTGGATAGCCACTTAAACAGTAGATTTATGTTTCAAATTCAACTAGGACATTTAAAAAGTGTTTGTCTTTCAAACAATCGTAGTTACTACTTCAAATAGATAATAAAACCAAATATCACATACACATTCTAGAGTATGAATATAATACTTAAATCCATGATTAAAATAAATAGTGATTCAAAGAGTACAATTGGTTTAAAGCATTAAGCGCATAATCATCTCATTATAACTACATTGCAAAACGAATGTAGTTCATGTTTGGATTTTGTTTACTACTCATTCATAATCATAAATAACATTGCATTAAATAAAAGACATAATTGAAAGTACCTTTAAATTAAAATACTTGAATCTTCAAAATCAAAGAAATAATAGACGATGTATGTAAACTATATAGAATATGGCTCCAAGAACAACCAAGGCTTCTAGAGATTCAAAGTACAATCAATGGCAATTTTAATTTTTTCGTAACCTTAAGTTAGTATTTATAGTATTCTAAGTAGTAAACATCCCAAAACAACTCAAACAACTTGTAATTATCTAAAATTTTTGTAATCTTACCAATCAATTCACAGTGATTTGGATGTGATAAGAGTTGCTGGGAAAATCTAGATTTCTAAGCTTATTGGTCATTTCTTACTTCCACCAATTTGGCCAGTGATTTAGTGTCTCCTCAAATCGTTGAGAATCGCTGGTTCATAATTTCAGTTCTTCTTTACTTCCTAGGTGAGAGTTCTTCATGTTTATCTTCAACTTGATTAATTCCTTCATAATCTTCCCATTTTCCTTCATTTCTTCATATTTTCCGTTTAGTACTTGAAATATCAAAAATAAAAGAAACTACATATAATATAGTCTTTTACATCTAAAATCTTCCTTAAAATGAACTAAAAAACATGTCTAATTATTGACTTGTGAAATACCCTAAACTCAGCAATTTGCTGTCCCGAGCAAAGAAATACTCTCAATCATTTTTTCTTCTTTCCTCGTTCTAATTTCATAATCATATACTCTAATTCTTAAATAAAAATAATCTTAAAATATAAATAAACATATTACCTTCATAAAAATAAGAATAATGATAAAATGGAAAGAACTGAAAAATAACCCCTTTATTTAATAACTCAACCTCCTAATTGCACAATACACCTAAAAAATAAAAGTTAAATCGATCACTAAGGTCAAGGCATTACATATGTTTTCTCAATCTCCACTGACAAGCATTAAGCTTACGATAACTAATATAGAATCTGGAGACAAAAAAATCACTTAATCAATCTCATTTTTCAAACAATATTTAAAATATCACCACAATTAAAGTCGATAGGAATTCTTATTCACCAATAATCATCATTTTGTATTTATTTGTTGGAATAAAAAGATATACTTCACTTAACTTAGCTATAAGAACTCGAGCAAAATCTTTTATTTAAAGAGCTTTTCATAAACTTCCTCCATTTTCTTATATCTCTTTTTCTTCTTCTTCAATTATATAAATTCATTTTATTCTTCATATTGTATTCCCATGGTTCCCGACTCCATTTCTTTTCAAATCCGTTATTCTTTTTATAGGAAGTATTCCATCATTTTTTCCGCCACTAGATTTTATGCTCTTTTTCCTTTGGAATATGTGAGTCTCTCTATTTTTTTCATTTAAAAACTCTTGTTAGCTCTTCTCACTTTCACTATAGTCAAGGAAAAACTCTTTCCAACTAAGTAAAGTTTAGTGGCTATTTTCCTATTTTCCTCCACAATTGCAACATAAACATTCAATACATATATATGAAAACTTGATCAATAATCTTTGTAGAACAAGATTTTTAGAAATCTCTCTTGTTTTGCACTATGGTATCAATCTTCTATTCATTATAATGTCTAACATAGAGCAATTAATCCCCTCGAAACTCCTCTAGTGCATACACAATCTAAGAAAAGTCAAATATGGTATAAAAATTCCTTTTCAAAATAAATTTTAAATTTTCATAGGTAATAATTATATGTCATTTCCATTCAAGTTATAATCATATTCTTATTCCAAACTAAATAAAGTAAAATAAAATGGGAATAAATGGATTATAACTCTCATTTCTTTCATACTTCGAATCTTCATATTTCATTTAACCTAATACCCCTAAACTCTTTTCAAACCTTGTCCTAAATGTTTAAAAATTAAGTCAGGTGTTCCAACAAAAATAAAAATACATTGTGAAGCATAAACGAATAAATTGAATAATTACTCACATAAAATAAGAAGGAATCGAATTAATATAGAAAATTTAAACAAATCTATGTATCATTGCATGAAATTAAACTTAATACATCAAACCATTTCATTGTATCAAAGTGTAATATCATACCAAAGCAAATGTATTAGGGTGTGAACATATACTACATCAATAAAAGCATAAGATTACAAACACAGGCCTCACATGAATAATACTTGGGAAAAGATTACACAGAGAAGAAAAATTCTCGGGACTGTCAAGACGTCACATCGTCAATGTATCAATATATCTTTTTTTTCTCCCAATGACATCACCAGTGATAGTCTTGTCTGGGAATTCAAACGATCATACTCCTCTCATCAAAACTCGATTTTTTGTTTGCCAAACTTAGTGATCATTAAGGGAAAAGGTAGTCCTTCGTTTTTCTTAGTAGTCATGGCATTCCTAATTAATTCATAGATTATTTGACCAATGACAATGTACTCAATTCTTTAGACTATATGGTATAGGAGAGCCACCCTAAATTATACTATGCCGCAATGTTGTAAACTATGTTGTAGGCTTGCATTTATGAAAAAGCTCCATGCTTTGGTTATTTTCCTAAATTTATTGGCTTGTATGTGCTTTGGGTACCCGTTTGAATCAAAATGGAAGCTATCCCTCAGAATAGCTTCTAAACTGTTCCTATTGGTCTCGTAGGGATTTTGTGTCTATACATGTATTTGGGTTTAGGTACTCATTATGTTGCCTCAAATGAAATTTCGGCAAATCATAATACTGAATTATTCTTTCAGGTGAGTAGTCCTTTGGTCTTCCTCGGATTATAGCTATTATTTTATTCTCATCTATGTGCCCATTAACATAGAATTCTCTAACAAAAATTGCACACCCTATTTCTATTAAAGACCCCGCGTCATTATCGGCCTTGTAATCCCTAGTCAATCATCTACAGTTCCTCTCCCTAATTATGTTTAGGATCCTTGGCCAGTGCATGATTTCATTTTTGATATTCAAACCCCTATTCAGTATAATCTTTCTATTCTTACTAATGTCGCCCTACATCCTAACATTGGCTTTGACATTTATAAGGTTATGGTCATGGAAAGAAACGGTGGGAGTCTCCTCAATCTCTTCCTTTCCCTCTGAATTATATTTCAAAACTAAAGGGAAGGAGAAGGCTCTTTAGGTGCTCTAATTCGGGGTTTTTCAATGAAATCTCCATTGGCCTAATTGGTTTGGGTGGTGTTTTGGAGTTTTGTTCGGTTTTATCAATATATTGTGCTTTTCCCTTCTCATTTCGAGATCTTCTACCTTTTCCTCCTCTAGTCATTGTACCGGATTTCAAAAATAACAAGTTCAAAAACTTAATAAACCTGTAAATGATAGAAACAATGTTGTCAGAAATAGTTCGATAAAACTCAAGACATTATTTTAAAAGGACAAATCTATTTAGAAAGCTTAGTTTGAAATTCGTCGTAAATGTAAAATATACTTGTATCAGAATGATAAGTAAATTGTAAACTTTGGAAATAGGTGTTCTAAATATTGTAAAATAATTAGGTGACAATTTACAGTCCTTTCAAAATCATAGCAACTTAAAATAAAATAAAATTATAAACAAACCACAATCTCATTTCAAACTCGCCTTTGAAAACCATTTGTAAAATATGCATAATTATAGTCAAAGTTCCAAAATTATTGAATTTTTAAATCAATAATCAATGTGATCACTATTCCTATATTATTAGAATCAATGAAATTATTTTTCCAGGGCAGTTGAATAAATTTCAACAAAACAATTTCAAAAAATATTGAACAATTTGCAAAAATTTGAATCTAAAATTCGTTGAAGTAAAGAGCTAGGGTCAATATCATTAACTTTTTGAGAGTGAATTTCTTAAGATTGAAGCCCATGAACTCAACAAGACCATCCCTTCAAGCTATTGGGCGAAAATCCCTAAAACCCTAGTTTGGCTCAAAACCCCCCCGAAATCAAGATTTTTGGTTTGAATGAGACTAGGTTGAGGTGAGATTCACTTAAATACTATGGGATTGAGTTGGAAATGGTTGAATCTAGGTAAGAAATTCAAATTTTATGAAGGGGTGTAATGGTTTGCAAGTGTGAAATGTGTAAAGTATATGGTGATTTAGGGTTTTTGGTTTTAAAAACCAAAAATCGTGCCCAGCGATTCCTATTTAAGTGGAATCATTGGAAATTGATGAATGAATCATAAATAATTAAGTTGCAAGAAAATTTTATGACCTGTCGATTTATCCTGCGATTTATGTTTAAGTTGAATCGCAGGGAATCGTCAGACTCTAAATTTTGCATTGATTTTTTCGTGTACTGCTACAAATTTAGCCAGCGATTCCCATTGTAAATCTGAATAACTGGGTATTGCCAAGAATATTTTGCTGTTTTTTTCAATTGATCTCATAATTAACTTATTTATTATTCATAAAAACTCATATCAAGGAAGAATTGACTAAAAATTTGAAAGTTTGAGTGGGACATATAACTAAATAAATACTTTTATTAAATAAATAAATTTATAAGCATGTAAATAATGTGACTTGCATAAAGGCCATATAAGGAAAAACAACTCGATCACTCCCCCTCAATTGAAATCACTTCGGGATTGAAATTCTAAAAATATTTTCAATACAAGAGTCAAAAAGTAAGAAAATAAAAATATATTAAACTAAACTTCAGTAAATCCCTAATAAAATTAAATAAACATGAAATAAATATAGAATATGGTTGCCTCCTAAAGAGTGTTTTTTTTTTACTGTTGTTGGCTCGACTTAACCTTTTCGAAATTAATTTGGATCTTCAAACTTAAATTTAGTGTTTTTCACTCAAGTGCCATTCCAGAAAGTGAGCATTTGACCATTGATTGTCAAAGTAATTGTTTTGTTTATAATATCCATAACATAGCATGAGTAATGGCTATGAAAGGTCATCCTAATATTGAAGGAGGATCTTCATTGATAAAGTATGGCATTATAAAAAATTTGTAGGTACCATGTTGTTGTTCACTTGAATATGACCACTCGTATTAGTTGAATTGAAGTTCCATCTGGTAAACAGAATTGTTCAGACGCAAGTAAATTCAACTCCAATTAAGTGTGTAGAAAGAAATGTATAGGCATGAGATATACATTTGAATTTGTATCACTCTAAGCTCTGAATTACCAAGCCCATTTGGTTTTAATGTGCAAGTGTGTGCCTCCAGGATCATTAAGCTTTATAGTACTCGAGACTGGCTTTTTCTTTTTCTTATTATATTTAGATCTCGAAACTTTGGGCTTGTTAATGATTTTTTCATTCTCCAGTTGCTTAACTCTCCATTCTTGAGTTACTTTCTTTTCTTTTGAAGTGGCTTCAGCTGAATCTTTCTTTGAAACATCTTTATTAGTTTCCATTGTTACTGCATTAATTGTATAAGTTTCAGCGTTAAAATTATCATAATATTTTAAGTCTAAAAATTTATTATCTTCTATTTCATTATCAAATAATTTATAATATTCTTCATCAGTGTCATAGTTATGTTCATTATTAATCTTGAGTTTGACAATCTTATCTTCAAACTCCATAGACATTATTCTTTCAGAAATATTTAACATAGTCCTAGCCGTCTTTAGAAAAGGTCTTCCTAATAGTATAGGAAAAGGATTAGGAGATATTGAATCTCCCATTTTCATAACATAAAAACCAACTGGAAATACTAAATCACGTACTTGTACTATTATGTCTTCTAATAATCTATACAGTTTAATAGTAGTATTATTTGCTAATGTAAGATTAATAGGGGTAGTAGTTAATGATCCTACTTTAATGATCATAAAGTTTAAATGATATACGTTAATTGATGATCTAAGATCACACATTGCAAATTTAATAGAAGAATCGCCTATAGTGATAGGTATGACAAACATTCCTGGGTCGGAACATTTCTCAGGCATTCTTTTTAAAGGTGAAATCTTTTATTCTAAATTTTTATTAATTTTAAATTTTCTAAATGATTCAGATATGTCTTCTTTAGGTTCTTCCTCCCTAGCATGTGCTAATCATTGTGGAACGATGGAATTAGAATGCATATATTCATTTGAGTTATAATTATCGATTACTTTTTCTTGTTTAATTAATTTTGAATTTTGTAAAGATTTCTCGTAGGCTTTTACTTTGGCTAAATAGAATGAGTATAGTCTTTTGGAAAAAGGTGTATATTTCAATTGCTTGGCCATCCATTCCATAGTGGGAATGACATTTTTCATCAACTACTTTTCTTCTCATTATATTGTCATAGGTATTTTATTTTTCTTTTTACCTCTTTTTTGTGTTTGTTCTTACGTTTTCATTTCTTTTCGTTCTTACAAAATGAAGCGTTAACTTGTGCTTGATAAGTAGCTTTCATAGTTTAAGTAGTTGCTTTAATTTGATTGCTTAAATTGTTGATTTGTAGAGTCATTTGACTTATTTGATTTTTTAGCTCATTAATAGATGTATCGGTTTTAATTTGATTTTGAGAAGTTTGCATAATGTTTTGATGCCTTTGGGTCATAAAGTTGTTTAATATTTGTTCTAAATTTGGTTGCATAGGTTGAATATTTTACTAAGTTCGTTTCATTATTTTAGGTTGTGTTGGTCCTCTCGGTCTAAAAGTGGTATTGTTTTGATTTTGAGGACCGTAGCTAAGATTTGAATTTGGTTTCCCATTGTAATAATTGTTATTATTGTATTGGTTCCTAGGCGGACAAGTATATTGGTTAATAATTGCATTGAATTTTTCATTGTTGTTTTCTTGTAAATTAGGACACACATCCGTAGGATGTGTAACTTCATTACAAAATTCAGATGGTTTAACTTTATTTGATCTATCGTTTAATAGTAGCTTAACCATGTTAGATAATTAATCACCATTTTCATCAAATTTTTTACTTGTTTTATTATTAACCTCATAAACTTTCTTTCTTGATGTATCGGTCTTTTCACCATATTGTTTAGATTGTTTGGCCATCTTATTAATAGTTTCTTTTGTTTGTGTTGGTGTAACATCAAATAATGATCCACCACATATGATATCTAATAGTCTTTGTTCAAAATGATTTAGTCCTTAATAGAAGTATTCTAATACGGCTCTTTGAGTGTATCCATGTTGTGGACAAGATGAAATTAATATTTATAATTTATCCCAAAATTCATTAAAGTTTTCACCGTCTCTCAATTTCATGACTGTGATTTGTCTTCTATAAGTACTAATTTTTCTTGCATGCATATATTGATCCAGGAAAGCTTTTAATATTTGAGCCCTTGTGGTTATTGAATCTTGAGAAAGATATAACCATTCTTGTGATTGATCTTTCAATACAAAAGGAAAAACTTTAAGTTTTACTTGTTCTAACGTGCAGTCTTTAAGTTTCATCCAATTGACTTTGTTTTGATATTACCTTATAAATTTATGTGGGTCTTCATTGTCCTTACCATAGAAGTTAGGTAAAGCACTAATAACTCCAGATGTAAGTTCAAATTCGAGATATCCTTTAGTATAGGCAATGCGCATTGGATCATAAACAGTGACATTTTGATTAGCTAGCCCAAAAGTAAGTTCTTTATTATCATTACTATTATTAAGATTAAAGTTATTATTGGCTTCCATTATGGGAGGTTAGTATCCTCTACGTTGTTGCGATGTCTTAAATTACGATTAAATGTCCTATCTATCTTAGGATCAAACGAATGTAAGGATCCTATGAAATTAGAATGGCGAACTGGATCAACCATACAAGGTCTAAAAATCTTAAGAAATTGTGTTTAAATCCCTAGCTATGGCGCCAAAAATTGACATTTGTCAAGCATGTACAATAAGTTTCCTTTTATCTTATACTTTAATTATTTTGTAGTAATGGTAAGTGGGAATCGTCTCCACAGGGATCTATCAAACTTCTCAAAACAACCAAGGGTTCTAGGGAATCAAAGTACGATCGAGGGCAATTAATCTTGTAACCCTAGTTTAGTATTTATAGTATTCTAAGTAGTAAACATCCCTAAACAACTTTAACAACTCGTAGTTATCTAAAATTCCTGTAATCTTACCCAGCAATGCACAACGATTAGGATGTGATAGGAGTCACTAAGCAAATCCATATTTCTAACCTCAATAATCATTTTTGGGGTCCACCATTTTGGCCAGCGATTCAATGACTAAAAGGAATTGTTGAGATTCGTTGGTTCATAATTCAAGTTCTTCTTTACTTCCTTGGATATGATTCTTTATATACTTCTTCCACTTGATAAATTCCTTCAGAATCTTCCATTTTTTCCTTCAATTTCTCATATTATCCATTTTTACCTGAAATATAAAAACAAGAGAAAACCCCATGTAATATAGTCTTTTACATCTAAAATCATCTTAAAATGGACTATAAAACATGTATAATTATTGACTTTTCAAAACCCTCAAACTCAGCACTTTTCTGTCCCAAGCAAAAGAATACTGTCAATCATATTTTCTTTTCTTTCCTTATTATGATTTCATAATCATATACTTTAATTCTTAAACAAAAATGATCTTAAAATATAAATAAATGTATTAACTTCATAAAGATAAGGATCATGATATAATGAAAAGAACTAAAGACCAACCCCTTTATTTGATAACTCAACCTCCTAATTGCACAATACACCTTAAAATTGAAAGTTTAATCGATTACTAAGGTTAAGGCATTACATATGCTTTCTTAATCTCCGCTGACAAGCATCAAACTTACGATTACTAATATAGAATCTTAAGACACAAAAATTACTTAATTAATCACTTTTTGAAACAATATTTAGAATATCACAACATTCAAAGTTGATAGAAATTCTTATTCTAATCATCATTTCATAACCGTTTGTTGGAATAAAAAGATATACTTCACTTAACTTAGCTATAAGAACTCAAGCTAAATCTTTTATTTAAAGATTTTTTCATAAACGTCCTCAATTTTCTTATTTCTCTTTTTTTTCTTTAATTATATAAATTTAATTTCTTCTTTATATTGTATTCCTACGTTTCCCTGCTCCATTTACTTTTGAATCCGTTATTTTTTATCCAAATTATTCAATCATTTTCCCACCACTAGATATTTTGCTCCATTTCCTTTGTAATACGTGGGTCTCTCTATTTTCTCTCATTTAAAAACTTTTGTTAGCTCTTCTCATTTTCTCTATAGTCAAGGAAATACTTTTTTCGACTAAGTAATGTTTATGGCTATTTTCCTATTTTTCTCCTCAATTGAACTCTATTGTTAGAGCCATAATATGTTTCTATTTCTTTCCACAACTCATTTCTTCATTTTGTTTCGGTGTATTTCCAATAATCTGCATTGCGATCGGCATCATTGCGTTTATCAACCATCCACAAAAATTACTTAATTAATCACTTTTTGAAACAATATTTAGAATATCACAACATTCAAAGTTGATAGAAATTCTTATTCTAATCATCATTTCATAACCGTTTGTTGGAATAAAAAGATATACTTCACTTAACTTAGCTATAAGAACTCAAGCTAAATCTTTTATTTAAAGATTTTTCATAAACGTCCTCAATTTTCTTATTTCTCGTTATTTTTTTTTTCTTTAATTATATAAATTTAATTTCTTCTTTATATTGTATTCCTCAATCCAACGTTTCCTATGGGTATTTCATCGCATGCTTTCCTATTTTCATTCTCCATTTACTTTTGAATCTTTCGTTATTTTTTATCCAAATTATTCAATCATTTTCCCACCACTAGATATTTTGCTCCATTTCCTTTGTAATACGTGGGTCTCTCTATTTTCTCTCATTTAAAAACTTTTGTTAGCTCTTCTCATTTTCTCTATAGCTCTACATATTTTTCTATCTATTTTCCAAGAAAATCTATTTGACTCTTGTTATGGTTTATGGCTATTTTCCTATTTTTCTCCTCAATTGAATCAATCTATCCCCATTCTTTTAACCTCTACGACCTTATCCTTATAATCATTATCCACCACAATTCCTACTCCATTGCATTTTCTATCATGGCACCCTGATAAACTTTCAATACATATATATAAATACTAGATCAATAATCTTTGTATAATAAGTTTCTTAGAAATTTGTCTTGTTTATCTTGCACTATCATTTCAAACTTCTACCCATTATAATGTCTAACACAAAGCAATCAATCCTTTCTAAACTCCTCTAGTGCATACATAATCTATGTGAAGTCAAATATGGTATAAAAATTTCTTTTCATCATAAAGCTTCAATTTTCATGGGTAATAATAATACATCATTTCCACTCAAATTATAGTCATATACCTATTCCTAACAGAATAAATTAAAATGAAATAGGAAAATATTACATGTATTGTGGAAAACGTGAAAAATTCAGTCAACTTTGGATAAATAAATGGATTCTACCTCTCGTTTCTTCCATACTTCACATCTTCATATTTCACTTCACCTAATACCCTAAAACTCATTCAAAACCTCATCCTCAAGGTTTAAAACACATCAAACTATTTAATTGTATCAAATTTTGAAATTATACTAAAGCAATTGTGTTATGGTATGAACATAAATCACATCAACCAAAGTATAAAATAAAAAACATAGACCTCACATGAATAACACTCAAGAAAAGATTACACAGAGAGGGAAAAATCTCAAAATCATCGTTCAAACGTCGCATTGTTACCATTATCCCCATTATCAAGCTTTTGGGAATGGTAGCTCACCTCATGACCATTAAGGGTCTAGTCTACTCCCTCTACCAGATTATCTTCAGTAAAGATTTTCTGATTGGGCATTCTCAGCTGGAGTGATGGATTGTGATTATTGGCTCCCTTGCCTTGAGTCCGTCTGGTCCTGCGTTGCTCTTATCCATAGAGGATTCGGGAAATCTCGCATTGGTTTTGGAACATGAACTCTTGATGTCTTAAAATTCTCATCTAATAACATAAGATTGTCTGCATCATGGCCATTTCGTGTTCTCCGCATCTACGCTGGTGAAGTCCTCTACAGGTGGCTCTATGGTCTGATAATCTACTTATTGTACACTGCAGTCTGATTTCCTCGATGTTCCTTTGATTATTTGCCTATACTCTTCTTCTCTTTATTGGTTCTCTCTTTTGTATGGCATTTGTCTCTTATTTGTCCTATGAGTCAACGTATCTCGGTAATTTCTTATTTTCTTAATGACATCATTAGTGATGGTCTTGTTTGGGAACACAACAAATCTTACTCCTCTCATCAGAACTTGGTCTTCTTTGCAAAACTCGGTGATCATCAAAGGAAAAGGCAGTCCTTCATTTTTTTACATGGTCATAGTGTTCTGAATCGATTCATAGATTATTCGGCTAACGACTGTGTACCTGGTCCCTTAGACTATGTGGTAAAGGAGAGATGCCATGACAAGGCTGTAGGCCAGCCCTATAGTTTACTATATCGTAATGTTATAAAAAGGGTTGTAGGCTCGCATTAAAGAAAAAGCTTCAAGCTTTGGTTGTTTTGCTAAATTTTTTGGCTCGTTTGTGCTTTGAGTACTCATCTGAATCAAAATGAAAACCATCATCAAGAATAGATTATAAATTGTTCCTCATGATCTCGTGGGGAAATCCATGTCTAAACATGTATTCAGGTTTAGGATACTCATTATGTTGCCTCAAACGAAACTCCAGTAAATCATAATACCGATTTATTCTTTAAGGTGAAGAGTCCACTTGTCTTCTTTGAGCTATGGCTATTGTTTTATTCTCATCTCCGTGCGTGTTAGCATATAATTCTCTAACAAAAATTGCACAACACATTTCAACTGAGGACCCCAAGTCGTTATTGGCGCAGTAATCCCTAGTCAATAATCCCCATTTCCTCTCCTTAATTATATTCAGGTTCCAAGGCTTGTACTTGATTTCATTTTTGATATTGAACCTTCTCTACTATAATCGTTCTATTCATACTAATGTCGCTCTCCATCCTAGCAATGGCTTTGGCATTTAAAAGGTTATGGGCATGGAAAGAAAAGGTCGGTGCCTCATCAATCTCTTCCTCCCCCTCTACATCATATTCAAAATTTAAGGGTGGAGACGGCTTCTAGGTGCTCTAGTTAAGGGGTTATTCAATTATATCCGTATTTGCATAATTGGTTTGGGTGGAACTTTAGGTTTTTGTTTTAGTTTCTCTACAAGTTATGCATTTTCCTTCTCATCACGAGAACTACTACCTTTTCCTCCTCTAGCCATTATATTGTATTTCAAAAATCACAAGTTCAAAAACTTAATAAACCTCTAAATGATAGAAATAATGTTGTCAGAAATAGTTCAGTAAAACTTAGGACGTTATTTCAAAAGGAGAAAGCTATTTGGAAAGCTCAATTTTAAATTCGTCATAAATGTAAAATATACTTGCATCAGAATGATAAGTAAAATGTAAACTTTTAAAATCGGCGTTCTAAATATTGTAAACTAATTTGGTGACAATTTGTAGTCTTTTTGAAATCATAGCAACTTCAAATAAAATGAAATCATAAACAAACCCGCAAACTCATTTCAAACTCGCATTTGTAAACCATTTGCAAATATGCGTAATTGTAGTAAAAATTTTGAAATTGTTGAGTTTGTAAATCAATGATCAATGTGATAACTATTCTTATGGTATTCGAATCAATGAAATTCTTAGTGCAAGGCCTTTGAATAAATTCCAACAAAACAATCTTGAAAAATATTAAGAAAGTTGCAAAAATCCCGAATCAAAAATTTGATGAAGAGATAAGGCTGATGTTATTACCTTCTTGAGAGTGGAATCGCTAGGTGAATTTTGATGTTTTGAGGTTGATATAAATGATGTTTTGAAGTCATTTTGATGTGGAGAGTATGATTGTAGGGTCTAGGTAGCTAATTGGGGAGTTTGGGACAAAATTCTCTATTTGAGAATTCTGTCACAGAGGGTAATTAGCGCGCTAACTAGACTGATTAGCACTCTAATGATTCTAGGCACTTTACTGTTTTTCAAAATGAAGAACAGTAGTGCGCTAGACAGATCCCCTAGCGCGCTAACTCCACCTAGCGTGCTACATAGACCCATTAGCGCTAACGACGGACAAAAACTTAATTTAAAGGGTTATTTTGGGATTTTTGACTTAAATACATACCGAAACACCTATAATCATACTAAATATGTAAAATTAGATTTCAAGGATTTAGGGGGCCGTAGCTCAGGTATCGAGGAGCTAGTCCGGCCGAATTTCGAGAGTTCGGGGAAGTCGAAACGCTGATTGAGGTGCGTAAACCCATTGGAATGCCTCACATAATTCATATTTTGTTTTCTCAATGTCGGATTACATGTGTGACTATTGGTAGGGACACATGGCATTTTCTACTCCTATTTTGGTTGCGTATATATTGGTTGTGGCTAAATCGCTTGCGCGGGTTACTTGTGTTTAGTGCTCGTATCGACGGCAGTAGGATATACTTATGACTGTCGAGAGGGATTTAGGGTGTTCCCTTGACTTAAAATAGCATCTAGAGGGGTTCATCGGTAACTGAAGTTGGGATTTAGTCAATATAGGCATGTAATTATATACGTGGTTCTTATTCAATTTTATCGATTACTGGCTGCTTTAGGTTAGGGTTTCCTCGTGATTATATGGCTGTGTACTTATTAATGCTTTATTTCTGAGCATGTTTAGTTGGTATGTATTAACAAAGCTAAAAACATCAAGAACAAATCAAGAATAGCTTCATCTTTTGCTTCTAAAGAGAATATGACAGCTCTGTATTTATGAATGAATTAGTTCATACAAGGTGTGTGTTACTCTTTTTCACACATGTCACAACTCTATTGGTAGAGTTGTAACTAACATCTCTCACTTACGTAACACACATTACAACTCATTTGTTCACTCTCTCTGTACACACACATATGTCACTCTCTATTTACAACATATCAGTGGTTTACACTAACATCCCCCTCAAACGAAGGGGAGTGGAACTACACCAAGTTTGTTTGACAAATAGGTAAACCGAGGAGATGACAAAGGTTTTGTTAAGCAATCAACAATTTAATCAAGAGAGAGAACATAATGAACAGACAGAGAGCCTTTAGAACTTGATCTCTTATATAATGCACATCAATCTCTATGTGTTTGGTTCTAGAATGGAAAACTGGATTCCTTGCAAGAGCATGGCACTCTTGTTGTCACACCACACAATCGGTTGTTGTAGTAATGGAAAATACATTTCAGATAGCAAGGATTTGATCCATTGTAGTTCAGCAGCCACCTAAGCTAATGATTTGTACTCTGATTCAGTGCTAGGACGAACAACTACAGCTTGTTTATTCGATTGCCAAGATATCAAATTGCATTAAAAGTACACAACATAGCTAGCAATTGATTTGCGATCCTCAAGTGAAGAAGCCCATTCTACATCAGAATATCCAGTGAGGGTGAGTTTGGAACCAGGTTTGAAACACAAACCACACATATAGTGCCTTTGAGAAACATCAGAACCCTCTTTAAACCTTGCCAACGTGCCATTAAAGGAGATTGTTGATATTGGCTTAATTTGTTCACAATGTAAGCAATATCTGGTCTAGTGTTAACCACATACTGCAATCCACCCAAAATGCTTCGATATAAAGAGGGATCATTGAAGAGATCAGTGAAATCAGTCTTTAAACTCTTTGAGACAACTGCTAGTGTATCTATAGGTTTGGTAAGACTCATACCAACTTTCTGAATGAGAGAAGAAATGTAGCTTGATTGATTGAGACATAGTCCTGAAGAATCTCGATGAACTTCAATCCCCAAGAACATACTGAGATCACCAATGTCTTTCAAGGCAAATTTATCATTCAGTTTGTCAATGAACTTCTGAATGAGGGCAAGACTAGTACCAGTTATGATGATATCATCAACATATACTAAAACATATAATAGACTGGCATTCTGATGAAGAATGAACAAGGAAGTGTTTGAAATGGCATTATGAAAACCCCAAGAGAGTAGTTGATGTTTAAGTTCATCAAACCATGCTCTGGGAGCCTGTCGAAGACCATAAAGTGCTTTATGAAGTTTACACACCATGTCAGTACTGCTTTTAGTAACAAATCCTTCAGGTTGATTTGTGTACACCTCTTTATTTAACTTGCCATTCAAGAAGGCATTGTTAATATCAATATGTCTCATAGACCATCCGAAAGTAACAACAATATAAAAGATAATGCGAGTGGTAGAAGCCTTCACAACAGGACTGTAAGTCTCTAAGAAATCAATGCCAGGAACTTGTTTAAATCCCTTTGCTACCAAACGAGCTTTTTAACTGTTAACAGTACCATCAAAATTCATTTTTATTGTAAAAATTAACTTATTTCCTACCATGTTTTGTGATGGAGAAGCTGGAACTAATGACCAAGTACCATTGATAATTAAGGCATTGTATTCTTTATCCATAGCTACTTTCCAATGGGGAATTGATAAAGCCTAAGTTGTTGTTTTAGGAATTTCCTCAGATGTGGAAGAAACTGTAGAATTAAAAACTTGTTTATGAGCAATGGAACTTTTAGATCTAGTAACCATTGGATGGATATTACTTCTAGGCAATGGTACTGAAAGTACAACAACCTTTGTAGGTACATTAGAAGACATTGATGAGGGAACATGAATAGAAGTATGTAGTGCAGGAGAGGGACTAAACAAATTTGATGGACAAACAGTTGTAGTTGGTGCAGCAGCTGGAGTACTCCCTATTGATGGAATAGGTAGAGATATCACAGGTCCTTGAGCAGATACCGAAGTAGTAGACTTGGAAAATGAAGAGAATAATGAAGAATATGGATATTTATCTTCATCAAACAAGACATGTCTAGATATATACAATCTTCCAACTGAAGTTAAACATTTGTACTCTTTGTGCAAAGAACTGTATCCCATAAATAGACACTTCTCGGAACTATATTGATATTTATGTTGATTGTAAGGTTTTGTGTAAGGTTAATAAGAATAACCAAATATATTCAATATAGTATAGTCTAGAGGTACATGAAAAACTTTTTCATAAGGATAGATACCTTGAAGTACCCTTGTAGGTAGTATGTTAATGAGAAATACTGCAGATTCACAAGCATCCCACCAGTACTTAAAAGGAAGATTAGCCTGTGCTAGTAGAGTTAAACTAGTCTCAACAATGTGCCTGTGTTTTCTCTCCACTCTACCATTCTATTCATGTGTGTAGGGACAAGGATATTGAAATGATATACCATGTTCTTCCAAGAAAGATTTAAACACCCAATATTCACCTCCCCAATTAGACTGGACAACCTTTATTTTTGTAGAAAATTGATTCTCAACATTGAGCTTGAACAATTTGAAAACATAAAATGCATTTGATTTCTTTCTTAAAGGATAAATTCAGGTAAATCTTGTACAATCATCTATAAAACTTCTGTAGTAATTGAAACCATCTGATGAACTCATTGGTGAGGGTCCCCATACATCAATGTGAATTTTATCAAGTAAATTCTTACAGGAAGTCTCAGAATTTGAAAATAGTAGTGAATGATGCTTGCCCAGTGAACATATAGAACAAAAATCATCTTCAGTACAAGATATATGTAGTGACTATCTTAGAATTTGGTGAAGCGTTTGTTTAATAGAATGAACAAGCCTAATATGCCAAACTTTAGATGGATTCTTCGCTGATAACAAGTAAGCTTGAGCTGACTGTGTTGCAGACTTTACTGAAGGGAAAAGAGAAGTTGAGGAAGAAAAATGATATAGACTATCTTAAAGAGTACCTTGTAGTAACAATTGCTTAGTTGAAGAATCCTTCACCAAACAATGCTTATCAGTAAATTCAATGACAACATTGTTATATTTTGTTAGCTGAGAAATGCTAATTAGATTTTTTTTTACGTGAGGAACACACAAAGTATTTGGAAATCTAAGTTTAGCATGAGTAGATTATATATGTATAGAAACAACATATGAAATAGGTAATGCACTACTATTCCTAATAATTAAAGCATCCGTACCTTGATAAGGAGCACAACCAGTCAGTTGATTTGGATCAGGTGTGACATTAGCTGTGGCACCATTATCAACATACCAAGAGGAATCTGTAATGGATTCAGTAGAAGGAAAAGGATGACTACTGGAAGAACCACCAAAATTGCCTTGATTGCCAATAAGATTTGCACTCTGTGACTGTCCAGAATAAGGTCCTCTTTTATTTGCATTCTGAAAATGCGGTCCTTGGAAAGTATTGGTATGATTTGATTGAATGCTCATGTAACTCAAATCCTGTATGTAGTAGCAATTAGCTGCGAATGACCAATCTTTGTACAAATTTGACAGGTAGGTCTATTATTTTTTAAGAACTTAAAGCCTCCTCTTTCTCTATATCGTCATTCTCTTCCTCTATTGCTACCATTATATTGTCTGCCCCCATTATGAAAATCCTGTTTTGAGCCATTATTCCATAGAGTATTAGATTGTCCATTTTCACATCAGCAACATTAGCTTCAGTAACTCCTTGAAGATTCAAAGAATTTATACCATGTATAACTTGTAGTTTTCCCAATTTGGCTTCAAAACTAAGAAGAACAGACTGCAATTCAGGCAAAGTTAGATCGTATCGATGTTCCAACAAGGTGGTTATAGGAAGAAATTCACTATCCAAACCAGACAATGTACATGATATCAATTCAGCTTCAGACACTACATCACTAGCTATAGAAAGATTGTCTGCATATTCTTTCATTTTCCTCAAGAATTCAATCATTTTCAATGATCCTTTAGTAGTTGTTCTAAGAGCAGTCCTGTTGAGCTGAATTTGCGCTCTATTATTGGCTCCACACATGTTTTCAATGGATAACCACAGATCATTAGCAGTCTTTGGCTTATTTTCAACAGCTTTTCTAGTCATAGATTGAGCAATCGATGGTTCAATAGCACATAAAAGCCAAGCATACAACATTCGGTCACGAGAAAACCAATCTTGATACTCATGAGTATACTCTCCTTTTTCATTCAACATGATAGGAATTGGTGTTGTACCAAAAAGAATCCCATCAAGAAGACAACCTTCTATTGCAGGAACAATAATGGACTTCCATAACAAGTAGTTATTTTCTCCTGATTTGATTGAAACAATTTGATTAAGAGAATTACCAAATGGTGCAATCAACTGATTGTTGATTCCTGAATTTGCATGAGAAATAGGATTCATTAATTGTGATGAACTTCTAGACTCCATTACTTCACAATCCTCAAACTTTCTTCACAAATCTTCAATAATTCTTCAGATCTTTGATAAGATCAGCACATAAACCATTTCGATGTAACTGATCTTTAGAAATCCAGGTCTTCGACAAGAACTGGATTAATTTCTTCAATGACAGAGATGTCACTTGAAGATTACTTGTAAACCTTCAATCTCACACTCGATGATTGATCAAACACTGTGTTAATCGATCACCAACGATGGTGACGATGAAATCACAGCTCTGATACCATATTAACGAAGCTAAAAAATCAAGAACAAATTAAGAACAGCTTCATCTTTTTCTTCTGAAGAGAATATGACAGCTCTGTATATTGAATGAATGAGTTCATACAAGGTTTATGTTACTCTTTTTCACACGTGTCACAACTCTATTGGTAGAGCTGTAACTAACATCTCTCTCTCACATAACACATATTACAACTCATTTTTTCACTCTCTCTGTACACACACATATGTAACTCTCTATTTACAACATATCAGTTGTTTACACTAACAATATATGTTATTTATTTATTTCATGCTATTGATTTTGCTCGTTATGTGCTGCCTACATTCATGGGGATATGAAGTACTGTTGCAAGGTGTTATATTCACATGTCTTGTAGATTATTTGTTTTATTTCATCAATATTGCATGGACTTCTCTTGGGATTTTAATTACTGGACTCGGCACAGTATTTGTTGGGTGATTGAATGTAAATCCTTCGATGAGCAAGGGCAAGCGCAAGGAGGTACTAGGCGACTACGTCTAAGATTGTGGAGCCAGCTCGTATGTGACTACAGTATGAACATATTTATATTTTTGTCAGGTTTTGGGGACTGTAGAAAACGATTACATGTATATGGAACCTTTGTTATACTTATCTCGCCTTGATATATTCATGGTATCTTTTACCATATTTTCCACTACGTAGGATTGTTAAATATTTCATAACTTACTCATTTAAAGACTTCCATTGTAAAAAGGTATTATAACTTCATAAAATGATTAACAAGTTAACCAAATCAATAATACTTTTATAAAGATTAATTAGCTAAGTTAAGGTTAACTGAAAAAGTGTAAGCAACTAGTTAAGTCGCGAGGCGTCAAGGATAAGAGGGCCATGACATGGTAGGGCTTGGTGACGTGGAATGCGACATGGCGGGTCTTAAGGCAGCCAAGAATTTGAGGGCCGTCACAGTTTGGTATCAAGCGAGGTTTCGAGGCATCCTTGGGAGTAATTTAATGAAATTGAATAAAACTTAACAAATAAACCTTAGATGTGGAAACCCGAAGACCCTGACTTAGAATCCTAGTTGGGAAGCAAACTTGAGATGGGTAGTGATAGGGTTTATATATCTGTTATGTTTTTTATTGTATATATTATATACACGTATACGGAAGGTGATTCGGCGCACATTTTTTATGCAGATCACGATGGATGGTCAGCCGACTCCACCTACAACAGATGTTGGTCAGACGAGTGATCAGACCAGATATGAGGTTTGGATTCGATAGTAGTTGCACTGTTAGCAGCTCACGATAGATAGTTTAAGCTATTGATGGATATGATGTGCACACAAATTGCAGCGATTGCATCACTCACCACCGCCTGGGTACATAGCTCGATTAAGATGACAGTTGCTCCGATGATAGTTCCATCGACTATTCAGACTGTACCTATATATGCAGTGGTGTAGAAGACTCCAGTAGTGGTTGCCGCACCGATCGTAGCACTGACTGAGACGTCGACAGCTACACCGACACAGACAGACATGTTTGAGACTTTGATGATGGCAAAGGTCAAGTTGATGAGGGAGTTTATCAAATTCAATCCCGGATATTTTTATGGATGCAAAGACCTGGAGGCAGTCGGGAAGTGGCTATTTGCGCATTAGAGGTTACATAAGCTACTGCAGATTCAAAAGAGCGTACAGGCTAGGATATCAGGGCATTTTCTGAGAGGGGATGTTGTTGTGTGGTGGAAAGCATATATAGATACTCACCCAGAGCCCACGATATGGGCAAAGTTCACAGAGTTGTATTATGATCAAGTATATTCCAATGGAGGTAAGGTTGAAGCTGAGAAAAGAGTTTATGGCTTGAAGGTGGCAGCCGGTCAGTGTCATAGTAAATGGATAGATAACGGTACTTAATATAGTTTGCTACGGATGTCGCAGGCACCGAGAGACTACAGACATATTACTTCGTCCAAGGGTTGATTGAGGACATAGCCAGCGCCATTGTTTCCTCCGGAGCTTAGACACTATAAGAGATGTATGATAGAGCACTTACCCATGAGACATATCTGATATAGAGGGCCGACATGCATTCATCCACCGAGTCAGAGAGATAGACTGGACAAAGTTCTGGGTAAAAGAGACCGAGAGATCGAGATGACAGAAAGGACAAAGGGTACGATCGAGGCCGTAGGGATGATGATCGGGCAGCCAGAGCTTATGTTGTACCCGCATTACAGCGCCACCGTAGAGGCAGACTCAGGAGCAGGGAGGCAGAGACTGGAGATCACAGGGTCAGGGCCAATGGTCAGGGAGTCGGCGGGTAAGACTAGGAAGGAGGATCATATGTTAGCGATGTAGACAGGAAGGTCATGTAAGGAGGGACTGTTCACGGAGATTGTTGACTTCAGTAATGGTGACACCGGTGCACACTCGAGAGCCAGTGCATGTGGTGATTGAGCCAGGCTGGGAGACGTCCCTGCAGCGGGTTTAGGGTATGTGATTTTAAACTCTTAATAATTACAGTTTAAAGATTATTCATGCATGGTGGTACGATGGTAGCTCATAGTGTTATGACATGGGATTGTCATAGGTCATGGCATGGCATGGGATTGTCATGGTGAACTAAGGTAGGTTATGGCATGGTATGGGATTATCATGGTATGTGATGGTTGGTTAGGACTATTATGTTGGGATACAAGATAGGAGAGTTTTACAGTTACTGGTGTTAGGTAACTGGGTTAGTGAAACTTGAACACGGAAATCAAACTGAGAGTAGGTTGCGGAGATGTTGGAAAGATTGTGACTAATTTGATCACCTCGACAACATGGGCCTATGTCTCCGAGTAACACTACGTTCCTTGGGATGGGAATAGTGGGTGTTAAAGGGACCGTAAAATGGGACTATCAAGGTGTGACGCATGGTCACATGGGGATAGGATAGTTGCATGAGAATTTACTAAAGATTTAAATTTCGAGGACAAAATATCTCCTTGCTGGGAAGAATTGTAACGGCCTAAATTAATTAAACTAGGATTAGCATTAATCTCGGGGATTAATGGTCATAATTTGGGCGTTACGGGGACAACTCGGTTGACTCGGACAAGAGAACCGAGGGAATATATTATTTGTGGATGGTGGTTGTATATATCTAGTGTTAAAAATTATTATTATATTGCACCGCATGTGTGTATGTTGCTATCGGGCGAGTTTGTGTGATGGGGGTTCGCCTCGAAAGGCATGCCAACATGAGTATTGGGTAGGCGAACTACGGGTACACTAGGAAACTCGACTAATTCATGTTAATATAACTAAGTAATTCAGTTAAAATGGGTAATGTGACCATAGGCTAAGATGATTCAATTAAAACAATAGGCTATGACGTACCTTGAAATGAGTGTCGAGACGCGGGGCATTGAGTGTCGGGTAGGCGAAGGTTAGTGGGTCCATAGTCGGTTAATTTTGATAAATAAAACACTAACCACATGAATTATAGTGGGCCTAAGCTAATGAAATTAAATCCAATTAATCAAGGCCTATAGTTAATTATTTAAATTTGAAACTATAGAATGTTTCTAGAGATGTGCGTTGAAGCATCTTGGAACCATATGGAGTAATAATTGGGGTCACTTGAGTTTGGTTAGTGGGGGTTAGTGGGCTAAATGGCAAGAGACGGGCCATCAGATAAATCTTGGGATACGTAAATATATGAGGATAAAGGGCTAGTGATCAATATCACATTAATATATGTATAAGGATTTGATTAGACACATGGAAACCAAACCAATTTGATTTCAAGTTTCTTAGAGAAGAAGAGGTGATTGAGGAGTTGGATTTCAAGGGTTTGGAGGCAGATTTGAAGGATTTAAACTAAGGTAATCTACATCTCCATCTCCTACACTTTCAAATGAGTCCAAAATTTGGTGTTTTATTGGAAAATTGATACAAATTGATGAGGGAGGTTTAGGTCACTGATTTATGGTGTTTTTTCATGAATTATAAGTATTATTGGGGTTATAATTTAGAATCATAGAGTGGTTTTGCACAAAATTGGACTTTTAGGTGAATTTTGGAAAAATTAATGGATTTCATGGAATTGATTAGTTTGATCTAATTGATGTGTTGAGGTCATTTTGGTGTGGAGAGTATGATTGTAGGGTCTAGGTAGCTAATTGGGGAGTTTGGGAAAAAATTCTCGAGTTGAGAATTTTGTCACAGAGGGTAATTACCACGCTAACTAGATCGATTAGCGAGCTAATGATTTTGGGCACTTAACTATTTTCAAAATGAAGAACAGTAGCACGTTAGACTGATCCCCTAGCACACTAACTCAACCTGACGCGCTAACGACAGTCATAAACTAAATTTAAAGTGTTGTTTTGAGATTTTTTTACTTAGCTACATACCCAAACACCTATAATCATACTAAATTTGTAAAATTGGACTTTAAGGACTTAGGGGACTGTACCTCAGGTATCGGGGAGCTAGTCTGGTCGAATTTCGGGAGTCCGGGGAAGTCGGAGCGCGGATTGAGATGCGTAAACCCATTGGAAAGCCTAACATAATTCATGATTTGTTTTATCGATATTGGATTACATGTGTGACTACTGATGGGCACACATAGGGTTTTCTACTCCTATTTCGGTTTGCGTATATATTGGTTGTGGCTAAATGTCTTGCACGGGTTACTTGTGTTTAGCACTTGTGTCGACGGCAGTCGGATATACTTACGATCGTCAAGAGGGATTTAGGGTGTTTCCTTGACTTTAAATAGCGTCTGGAGGGGTTCATCCGGTAACTGAAGTTGGTATTTAGTCACTGTAAGCCTATACGTGATTCTTATTCGATTTTATCGATTATTGGTTGCTTTAGGTTAGGGTTTTCTCGTGATTATACGGCTGTGTACTTGTTAATGCTTTATTTCTGAGCATGTTTAGTTGGTATGTGTGTTGTTTATTTATTTCATGCTACTGATTTTACTTGTTGTGTGCTACCTACATTCGTGGGAATATGACGTACTATTGTCAAGTGTTATATTCGCATGTCTTGTAGATTATGAGTTTTATTTAATGAATATTGTGTGGACTTCTCTTGGGATTTTACTCACTGGACTCGTCGTTGTATTTGTTGGGTGACCGAGTGCAGATCCTTCGACGAGCAAGGGCAAGGAGGTACTAGGCGACTACCTCTGAGATTGTGGAGCCAGCTCGTGTGTGACTACAATATGTACCTATTTATATTTTGTCGGGTTTTGGGGACTGTAGAACACTTATTACATGTATATAGAACCTTTGTTATACTTATCTCGTCTTGATATATACATGGTATCTTTTGCGGGTTTTCCACTACTTAGGATTGTTCAATATAGCATAACTTACTCATTTAAAGACTTCCGCTGTAAATGGGTATTATAACTTCATAAAATGCTTAACATGTTAACCAAATCAATAATACTTATATAAAGATTAATTAGCTAGGTTAAGGTTAGCTGAAAAAGTGTAAACAACCAGTTATGTCACGAGGCGTCAAGGATAAGAGGGCCATGACGCGGTCGGGCTTGGTGATGTGGAATGCAACATGGCGGGTCCCAAAGCGGCCTGGAATTTGAGGGCCGTCACAGTTTTAGGTTAACTCACTAGTTTCCATAACAATTTTAGAATTAGAGAATTCTTCTCTAGATCTAACCACTATCTCGAAACACAAAATTTTAATCTATAAAACTTGTGTTTATAACGCCAAACAAATTGTCAATAATCTTCCAGAGACATTATATATCTGTATGAAGCTCACTTGTTTGTTTTGGCAAGTCACTCAGTCGGCAAATCAACTTTAAAACCTTATTATTCAATGTTCATTCTAGTCAATATTAATTTTTTATGAATAAGATATTCTCATGACAAAATTATTTATCTATAAGGTAGTTCTCAATTGACTTTAATGAAAAGTCACATAATTATTTATAATCACAATCACTTTTTCATTTTAATATTTAAAGGTAAATGTGTACCTCAGAAACCTCTATGTTGTGAATGAACTGTGATAATGATTTTTGGAGCTACTCAAACTTCTAATTTTTGTACAACTACCCTAATGTCATACCTTGATTCAAATAGTCTATACGTGCTACTTTCAGATATCACAACTCATCTTTACATCTCATTTCTCATATATTGGATCTGCTCAACTCTATATTGTCAACACTATTGATTCTCATATTTATTTTCCTCCTTATTTGATCAGGATTCATCAATATTGTTATAGCATTAAATAATCTATTTTATCTTAATCTAGAACAAAAATAAACAATTTTACAATTCATTTTTTTTTAACTTTCAGCTAAGAACATATGGTCTTTTAAGAGACTCAATAAGATACAAACTTATCTTACGTTTGATAATTTCAAATATTCTCACTGAATGTTTCAATTATCTAACATGGGATTCTTTAAAGAGAAATATAATATTTAATATTTTATGTCTTAGATCTATTTACCTTTGACCTAATCATAAAACATTTAGAAAAAAATATTCTTACACTAATTACCGAAAATCTTACACAACATGAGTCTAAATCAATATTTAGTTAAAATATTGAAGTGAATTTAGCGTTGTACTATCACAAGACGCTAACTTAACTAAAATTAGTCGTAATTTATTTATTGTCCAATTACTCCATTCATTACCATTTTGGTAATGTTTTAAACAATAGAACCATTATATTCAATTTTTCTTATAACGGAGAAAATTGAATAAGAAATTATCAAAGTTACATATATTACACCTCCTGTGAGATAATTAATCATTTTATAATATGGTTCTATTTACATTTTAGTTATTTAACTTTGAAATGGAAACATTACATTACCTATGATAAAAGTTCACAAATAAAAATCAATTTGGATATCTTGGTTAATCTTTGTCACTAATCAATGTGATTTTAGGTGAAGCCTGTTATACCCAACAAGTTTCTATTTCGGTCTTTTGTTTCTTTTTCACCATGTTTGAGACTTATTTTTAAATCAAGGTTCATGACTTTATTTAATTATTACCATTTACAATTCAACATACATTCTCATGTAAGATACATATAAATTACTAACTCAAAGACTAGAATCCCTTAATACTTTATATACTATCATTTGACACTTCTATTTGCTTTCTAATATATCTCAAACTAACACAAGCTCATCAATCGATTTAGAATCATTTAAATCTTCACTTAAGTCAATGTGAAACTTTTTGAAAATTTTATGTCATAGTTCGATATTTGAAATTTTTAAAGCAATCAGGGCTTAATACTTACAATCCTGAGACTCTACGAGTTAGGGTTCAACTTATTGGCCATTAGTTTCTCTAGTAAATTGATATCTCATATAAGTTTCAATAATATCGAACTATTTTACAATTATATCGAGTTTGCTCCTTCTTTTACTTTATGTTCTTAATTTTCAGTACTCATTGTATCATATAAGTATATAACTCAAAAGTTTAGAGAACAACTACCTATCATGTATCTAGCGATAATATAATAATAAGTCATACAAATAACACATCTCATAAGTCTTTTATCTTATTACCACAGCTCAACGTCACTTCCAAACTAATCGCAACTTTATTATGGAATTTAATTTCCAATTTCATTAGTGTCCCCAAGATCTTTTCTTAAGTTACTTAAACCTGAGCTAATCCAACTAAGCCAAACCTAAGCTCTGATATCAACTTTATCAGACCCCATTTCATTTGGGAGTCTGACCGGCAAAAATTATCCTAATCCAATTGATAACCTAGTAAGTTTTACTTACCTCAAGATATGCATCGAGCCTAAATCTAAATTATAATTAATCTTCTACTCGAATCAAGTTCTTAATTGCTTTAATTGAACCAATTAAAAAGACCACACACATTAGTATTCATTATTTCTAAATAAAATTAGGAAACATATCCTTGCTCAAGTCCATGCTACTGAGCTCTACCAGTCTTCCCACCAAATCCATCAAACAAGGTATAATATATCCATAACAGTTTATATAAGCCATGTTGTCTTAAAAACATTCATTTAATAAATGTAAAAAAAACCTGGAACTCATTTAATGCATAAATAACCAAGCGAAACTGTGGTGGCCCTACACCCCGTGCCCGTCCCGGGGTGTCATCGTGTCGTGCACTCCTCGCCTTGTGGGCTCAGCTACACGTGTTCGACACTTGCCTGTCCATCTCATGTCTCGATATTTATGTCCACTTGTCTGTTATTAGTTTAGTTAATCGGTTATTCATATTTTTTGAAGTTATTTCCTCAAGTCTTTCAATTCCTTAAATATAACTATTTGTAGCTTATTCAAGTCCTAACCATGCTAATGTTTTACGTTTTACAAGTTAAAGGTTAATCACATTTTACAATAAAGTAACGAAAGTCATAATTAGAGTAAGTAAAGCATTAAGTTCATTATAGTATGTAGCATCATTAATATGAGCATGTCGTACTGCGGAAAACCCAGAAAGTACTCCATATATAGGCAACAATACCATAAAACATGATATATATACATGTACAGTGTCACTCCAGTCTCCTAATTACCCAAAATAAAGCAATATATCAAAATAAATATGTTAGTAGGTCCTTGATAGCACACAATCTGATGTAGTCGCCTAAGATCCCCTTGTCCCTACTAGTACTAGGATCAGCACTTGACTTCACAAAGGCAGATGACGAGTCAAGTTAGTAAAATCCCAGGGAACTCCATTTAGCATTCAAGTAAATAATAAGCCAAAGAAATGTTAAATAAACATGCATAAATATAAACAAGTAACTAAAAATGGATCATTGCATGCATACATAACAAGTGGATAAATAAAGTATATGCTCGTCCTGGTCAAACAAGACTGTATTTCAGATCCCCATGATCCTTTCAGTGGGTGCTCCAACTATTCTTTCACCTAGTTCCTCGCGATGATTGGCCTAAACCTACGGTTCACCGACACGTGCACCAGTCAGTAGTTCGGGTTACAATTCACCGAGGGCTTTGTAACACGTGCTACAGCTTAGCGTACCATAAACACACAACAAATATATAGGTGGGAGTAAAGTCAACCAACCATCCAAAATAGTGTGGAATAGAATAATATGCAAGAATGGACAAAAGCAATATAAAAACAATAATTAAATACTCAAGTGTTGTCCCTATGGGTTTTACAAACTTCAAACACACTCTTCGACTTCCCCAAACTCCCAAATCCGACCCGCCTAGCTCCCTGGTACACGACCTATTGTCCCATAAGTCCTTGAAGTTTAATTTACGTGTTTAAACTAGTTACAAGTTCATAAGTATGTATTAAGTTGAAAATTAACCAAAACGGCCCTGAAATTAAGTTTTCATATATCGATAGCGCGCTAGAGGGTCTATCTAACGGGTTAAGTGTGTGTAGCGCACTCTATTGTTCTTCATTTCTAAAAAATGTTGAGCACCCAGACTGGATAGCACACTAGCCAGTCTGGATAGTGCACTATCCGTACTGGGTGAGAGAATTCTCAACTCGAGAATTCTATCTCGAAACACTCCAAATGGCTATCCCAGCCTTGTCGACCCATTCTCCACTCAATGAGGACTTCAAAAAACCATTAACAACAATCAAACTAACAATAATTCGATGATAATTATCAAATTCATGAATTCACTAGTTTTCCCAATTTCACCAAATTCCCAATCTCCATTAAAATTAGTTTACAAATATTTCCCATGAAAATTCTATTTTTTATACTTTGCCATAAATCCATTAACGATAATATGTGCTTTCACTACATCCCTCTGAACAAATTTCTGCTTATAACATTCAATACATGGATAATAAATTCTATCAGCAGAGGGTTTCTAGAGAATGCAAAATCTAAAAATTGATCAACCCCATCAATAGATTCTTTGGAAAGCCTATTAGGTATGTCAATCCAACTCTTATCCACATTTACCATAATTGATTGCAAATAATTAAAATCTTGTACAATTATAATATATGATGAACAAAGAGTTAAAATTAATTTGAAGAAAA
Organism: Stephania cephalantha; assembly: GCA_039657325.1. Taxonomy (NCBI): domain Eukaryota; kingdom Viridiplantae; phylum Streptophyta; class Magnoliopsida; order Ranunculales; family Menispermaceae; genus Stephania; species Stephania cephalantha. Next base: position 19,792,780 of record CM077579.1, on the reverse strand, counting down.
CATATCTTAGAAAAAAAAAAAACAATTACTAAACCAATCAAAGGAATAAATTGTTTTTCTACTTGTTTCGATAAGCACTATATTAGATTCATATCCTAAAACATTATAAGAAACATTTCATTATAAAAATTATGATACTAGAAAGTACAATAATAATGGGAAAGAACACTTAGAATATCATCATATAAAATTAAAAATTACAATAAGTATTTCATCACATGAAGTATGCTCAAGAAAATGGTTTCATGATCTAGGCTATAAGTATACAGATTTGGTTTGCCAAAATTAGTTAAGACATTTAGTTATTTATGATAAGAAATACTACATCTTCTAAGCACACATCTTAACACGCAAGTATTTAAGTTTTTATCAAACTAAATGGATAGTTTTGATTTTCAAAACTGATCAAGAAATAATAGCTACCAAAACTAGTGTACGTATGAAATATCAAATTGATTTTAGGACATGTTCCAATAGGTGAAATTTGAGAAAATCTCACTATGAAGTTCGTTGTTTAGCACTCTGTCAAGTACCTCCAATTGTTGTCAAAAAAATTAGTATTAAAGATTAAGAAAAAAATAATACCACCATAACTAAGTTCTTAAATCATTTACCAAAGTGGGTACTTGGTATCATTTTCTCATCAAATTCAAAAAGAAAATACAAACATCAACCAATTAGGTGACCCAATGGTTTGGTATGGAGTTTGGGAGTAAGAGGTCTTGGGTTCAAACCCAAGTGGGGGCAAGTTCTTTTTTCTTATTAAAAAAAGAAAAAACACATAGTTCCATTGTTCAAAGAAAAGAAAAATACAGAGAGGAGTGCAGTAATAGTGGAAAAAAACACTTAAAAAACATAAAGTAGGAAAAAATAATACAATTTCAATTCACTGTTGTGTCTTTAGCTAATTAAAGTCCGAAAAAAAAAACAATTAAAGAGAAGTGTAAGAAAAATAGTGAAAAGAGTTTGGAAAAGAGAGCCTTTAGCACATATTGGGAGCTAAGTTCATGTCCATATATATTTATAATATAGTGCCCTATATCTAGTTATTTTATGGAGAAGAGATATGGGTGATTTAGTATTCATTTTCGTGTTTGGTATCCTACTCACATTAATCTTTTTAGTTGTTGAAGCTCATGCCTACGGGACATTAATACTCCAATAACAAACCTTGTGGAAAATGGGTTGTTGACTTTTCTTGGTAGAAACTCTTAGTTTCCACAAGCCATACCAATCTAATTCTATAGGGAATTCCTTGGAAAGCCACTGCTCACTCAAGTACAAGAAAATCTTACTTAAAAACTTAATTATTGTGTCTCGATTTCTTATGATTTTTCAACTCGTGGTGAAGTAAATACTAAGCATGGAAGTCTCACCTTAAAATCAACACCTGAACTAACTTGTACTAAGATAATAGAGATTGATCGAAAGAGATCATATGCATCTTAAAGCCTGCGCGACCAGCAGAAGTAAGGGAATGTCACAGATAAGTGTTCGATTGTCGAGAAATTATGATAATTTAGATAAAGATGATGACTAATTAAGTTCAAAGTACACAATCTAAAGACTAGCTTTAGTGAACCTAATAGTATTGTGCATAGCCATCAATATTGGCTCTTTAGGTATAAATTTCACAGATTTGTTGGTTCTATCTCAACAAAGTAAAAACCTCAAGACCCACTAGACACAATTAATAAATTTTAATGCAAACATCTGCTTAAAATAACTCGCTTCACATTTCTTGAGGAAAGTTCTACATGCCAAAGGTTTGCGCTAGCGGTAGCTAACTCAATTCTGATTAAAAGAATAGAGAGATTTAAGAAGCGGATTGGGGAAAAAAACCTTACTTGAGAACATTATTGTGTTTATTACACCATGGAGGGACTAGTAGCACTTTATCTGATTTTGAAAGAAGGGAAAACAATGAGAAATCCACAATAAATGCCCTTTGTCCGACAATACAAGAAGAAAATCTCAACCATCTAAAAACATATAGCAAAATTTCACACAAAGAAAACTAGTTGTGCTTGATCAAGAAAATTTCAGCCGAGTTAATCACTATTGATTGCACAAAAAAAATAAAGATCAATAGAAAGATTTGAGAGTCATACTAGTAATTGTCAAGAAATTTAAAAGAAAATTGAAATACCTAGATCGATTGAGCACCGAAAGTGGAAGCTACAATTATTGAAAGCTAGGGTTCCAATGGTTTATCGGATCGAGGATAAAAGATCAATGAAATTTTAGCGCTTAGATCTTCCCAAACTTGCTGCCCCAAATCTTCCCAGTGTTATCGATAGCGAGATCTTCTCCAACGTGCGCACGAGCTCTCCAACTTTTCAACTCCCGTTCTTCTCTTTTTGTCACATTTAGAGATAATATTTCCAAAAGCTATCAATTTTGTCTTTAATAACCAATACAAAGCCCAAGCCCACTATTCTTTTGCTACAATTACAAAGATGACCAAAAAGCAATTATGTTTACAACGAAATATGAATTTGTAGTTAATATTTTATTTTTTTGGTGACATAATATTTGTAATCTGCTAAATATATTATTTTACTATATTTGTTTATTTTGTTGTAAACGAATGTCGCTTAAGACCCTAATTTTTGTAGAGATGGTAGTGTTAATTAGACTTGTAAATCATTAAAAATTCATCAAAATAGTGATCTAGTCCTCAAATTCGAATTTACACTAAAACATCCCAAATTGAGCTCATTTTGATGAATTTAGTGTGATAGAGATGATTACCTTGTGTTTGATCTCCTAAGTTGACCACTAAATATTGAAATCTAGCTCGAAGATCTTCTACTTCCTCTCTTATTTCCCACATTTGCATGTATTTGTGATAATGGAGATAAAAAAATTTCACTAAGTCAAGTATTTATATGTTGTGTTGTAATCTAATGTGCTATGCATATCTCGAGGACTAACTTGTGGTACTTATTAATGTTGTCACACAAAGATTAATGACTTCATTGAGCCACTAAACAGCCTAGTATCACTCAAATTAGGATCATCTTAATCTTCATCAATAGCTTAAAATATTTCCTTCTAACTATAGGAAATTAAATTCAACTATTTAAATTGTTAATTTATGCATACAATTAATTAGGGTTGGTGTACTTATACTCCATTATTAATGAATTTGGGGTCTCGCCAACCCTCGGCTACTCGGTGCCCAGTGCCTCGCGTCTTGGCACGCATCTCGGGACGTGTTATAGCCTATTGTTCTTATTAAATTAACTTAGTTTATGATTATAATACTCGTTTTAATTGACCGACTAGTCATCTTAACATGAATTAGTCGTGCTTTCTAGTACATAACTAGTTTGCCTACCCGATACCCGCATTGACATGTATTACGAAGTGAATACTCGACACACAATCTCGTATGATATAACAATACAAACATAAACATGCAATGTATTAACGAATAACTCATAAATATGCATCGTACATATGCAATCAACAGACAAATTGGTAATGCACCTAGGTCGACGTGTGTCCTATCCTATCCACAGCGTCCATGTGGATCTGAGTTGGTGTCCTAATCAAAAATTACGCAATAAATAACGGCCTTAATAAAACTGGCCGCTACAATTCTTCCCAACTAGGAAAAATTTCGTCCTAAAATTTAAGTAAAACTAAACGTCGTATCGTGAAATAGCTGAGAGTATCTCTCTCACATAGTCGACTCGAGCTCCCAGGTGAGTCCTTCTATCCAACGAACTAGAAACTTAAGGAACTCCTTGCTCCTGAGTACCTGAACCCTGCATTCAATGATCTCTATTAGCCGCTCCTCGTAAGTCGTATCAGGCTGAACTTTAATCTGTCTCAAGTCAACCATCGGTCTCAGTCCTGAACTAGCCAGTCTCAACATAGAGATGTGCAATGTCAAATAAACCTTAGCAAACTAAACAGGTAACTCTAAACGATATGCTACGCTGCCAACTCGTACTGCGACTCTGAACAATCAAATAAATCTCGGCACCAGTTTCCCTTTAATCTCAAATCGCTGTTGACCATTCCAAGGGGAAACCTTCAGGTAAATCATGTCACCCTCCTTGTAGTTTTGACACTCATGATACTTATCTGCATATTTCTTATGTATGTCTTGTACTGCTCGAAGTCTTTGTCGATTCTATTTAATCTTCTTTGTGTAATCAATAATTATTTCTGGCCCAACGGTAACTATATACTCTACTTTGCCCAACATACAAGTGATCTACAGGGCCTCCCATATAGCGTTTCAAACGATTGCATCCTAATACTCGCCTAATAACTGTTGTTGTATGCAAAATCATATAGTGGTAGATAGTCCTCCCAAGAACACCCAAACTACAAGATACAAGCCCTGAGCATGTCCTTTAAAATCTGTATCAATCTCTCTTATTGGCCGTCGGTCTGAGGTGGTAAGCCGTACTAAACTGCAACCTGGTACGAAACTGCTCTTGCATAGCCTCCAAAATCTTGAAGTCAACCTGGGATCCCTATACGATACAATAGAGACTGACACCCTATGCAATCTAATAATCTCCCACTCAAACAATATGCTCAACTATGGGAACGCTTATTTCATCAAAACAGGAATGAACTGAGGCGATTTCGTCAGCATGTCGATCACAACCGAAATAACATCATGTCACCACGATGTCTGCGGTAGTCCACTAACAAAATCTATACTGATGTGCTCCCATTTCCATTGTGGAATGGGCAGTGGTTGTAGTAGTCCATCAAGTCTCCGTGTTCAGCCTTCACTTGCTGGCAAATGTGACAACTCCTGACATATGTGTTGGGGCATATGCCCTAGGTCAATCAATTAACTGTCTTTATGAATACTTTTAGTTAATAAAATAGAGGATTTCATTTGCTGTTTATTATAATTAATTTGCATGTTTACATTATAATAAGATCCATGGGTATTTACATAAATATCCTAAATGTCCCTGATCGATCATTATCTTGGGAACTATGATGAATTAAGACTAGTGTGAGTCTTGATTGATGATCATATGATGATTATACGTATAGGGATACGAATCAAGATCACGAGTACTTGTTAGGGAACAAAGTACTAGACCAGGCCGCTATGAGAACATCACATGGATTAAGTCATAGTTGTTTCTCATGATAGGTATATTTTTCAGTCCTCTGACTTGAGATTACCAGAGACTTCAACATTAGGAACACAGTGATTTGACACAATCAAACGTTGTCTTTAAGCGGACGATTATAAAGGTTGTGATTGGTTACTATGTGAGCAATGTGATGAAGTTGTGTAATCAAGATAGAATTTGTCCCTCTCATATAAAGAGAGATATCCAGTGGATCCCTCGATGTGTTAGACTGTTAAAAGGCCTAGTTTAAGTGAATTGATATTGATCAATGTCACTTGGATGTTTTCAGTCTACCTAGAGATCAAGACTAGTACGATTGAACATGTTGGATGACAATTCCATGCCTTATGTTTGATCAAAAGGATATCGTGTGACAAAAGGATGTTATATACATTATTGATTAGGTTGTATCGATTTGATATTCGTACAACTTGGGTAGTCGTAATGTCTTGCTAGAGGGCGCTTATGACTTGTATACCAAAATGAGTTTTGGTACACTGCCAACGTTGTATGAGCCTATTGGGTCGCACACTAAGAATGGTTTTGCGAGATTTTAAGATGGTTCAGAAAAATGAATTTTATATGATAAAATTCGTGACAGAAACGTCCTTGTGGTGTATTACACTTATACTTCTTTAAGTAGGGGTATATGTGTAATTTACTTAACCGTCTGTATACAAGGGTTGTATAAATAGACGCTTTAAGTTAGAACACATATATGAAAGATTAAGGGCTGAAACTCTATTTTTTGTTTAAGAAACGAATTAGGGTTTTCTGGTACGCGTTGGATCATTTTTGAAGAGAAACAAAAAGGTTTGGTATTCTCTTGAAGCTAGCACTTTGAATCTCGGCCGCCGTTCGTGTGTGATTTCTTGGTAGAAGCGTTCGTCGTTAGCGTGCGCGCCTTAGAGATCGATCAACCTTCAGAAAGGTATATTGCGACCGAGGTATGATTAAGTTTTCATGGTTTAAACGTTTTTAATTGAATTAGATTCGGATCCTGTTGTGGTTTTTTGTCAAAATTGTTTTGTAATTTCCGCTGCGTATGAACCCCAAAACCCAACAGTGGTATCAGAGACTTCGAGTTCGATTCCATTAAATTCACTGCATGTTTTCTTCTTATATATACATGATATATGATTGAAAGCATGTTAATAGTTTATGTATATGTGATATACATAAGTTTTATGTGAGATTTATTATCATGTTTTGTGTATATGATACATATATTCGTGATTTAATTGAAATTAGTTTCGTACATGCTAGTAACCATGTTAGCTTAATTCGAATAATTTTAATGAATTGAGTTTCGTGTTCTGTGATCCATGACACCATTAGATTCGATTGGGATATTAGTTCATGATTCAATTACATGTTTGTGATTATTTGGATGAGGACCGAAATTGCAAATAATTAATTTTTGAAATTATTTATTTATCTTGTTATATCTATTCTGTTATGAAGTTTCTATTTGATAAAGATAGATAACAAATTAGATTAGGAGATATAAGCAAAATCGGTTTCGTTATCCCTATTGGATAGGAGATAAATATCAAGAATCTTGTTATTGGTGATATACTAGGATTCAAATATCTTAAATCCAAAATAAATAATTAATTTTTGAAATTATTTATTTATCTTGTTATATCTATTTTGTTATGAAGTTTCTATTTGATAAAGATAGATAACAAATTAGATTAGGAGATATAAGCAAAATCGGTTTCGTTATCCCTATTGGATAGGAGATAAATATCAAGAATCTTGTTATTGGTGATATACTAGGATTCAAATATCTTAAACCCTAATTGGATTAGGATAAGATGATTAGTTAGATGTGGGCCCGGGTTAATTAAAATGTTTTAATTGACTTAATTTCGGATAAATTAAGGGCTTAATTTAGGATAATAAAATCAGCAAAAAATATGATTTTCTATAGCGAATTTTAATTTTCAGAATTGAGATTCGTCTCCTAAAAAAAAAAAAAAAAAAAAAAAAAAAAACGGGTGCGGTGCCCCCTTTTCCCGCGTCCGCTGACAGGTCAGCGGGACCGTCGTCTAACTAATCCTAGCGCACGAAAATTCTTTTATTAGTGAACAGTATAAAAATTTCCAAATTGTTTAGTGATTGAACAAATCAATAGAATATATGATATTTCATCGTTTACATAAAATCACTAAAACTGAATAAAATCCCTCTATTAAATTTTAAGTCTCGTGCCATCCATTTTAAACACTTGTCAAAGCCTCGATCACACTAATATAGTTTCAGCCATAGCTGGGTATATTGTGTTATCTAGGTAAGACAAGTTGGGTAAGAGTTACCTAAATGTTTAAAAATGGTCCGACTTAATAAAGCTATCAAAATAGTTTTGAGCTTTAGGCACATGATGAGATAAAAAACATGCTAAGACATAAGATGTCCCGTATCTCATAAAACTATTTAAAATTACATAAGATGTAATTGGTAACTGTTACCTACCTAAATAATCTAGTTCTGTGTTTCATGCCATAGCTGTCATAGAATTAGGTGAAATATGAATTTTAGTCCCCTAAATAAACAGTATGTTTTAGGAGGGTTGTTAATTTAGTGGGAGTCTATTCCTCTATACTAAAATAAACTTTGCATAATCTTTATTGTAGATCAATGGCCTCTTCGAGTAACAATAATCCCCTGTCACTGCGATCTATCCTTGTGAAGGATAAGCTATCTGGGACTAACTTTCTTGACTGGTTCAGAAACTTGAGAATCATTCTCAAACATGAACGCAAGTTGTATGTCCTGGATGCTCCAATCCCTGAGGACCCACCAGCCAATGCTACGAAAGCTGTGAAGGATGCGCATAATAAGCATGTCAACGATTCTACTGATGTTGCATGTATTATGCTGACAACCTGTGGTTCTGAACTTCGAAGGACATGGAACTAATGGAAGCCTACGACATGGCTATAACGCTGAAGGAAATGTTCCAACAGCAAGCTAGGCAAGAAAGGTTCGAGACAGTCAAGAACCTACATTCTTGCAAGATGACTGAGGATGCGCCAGTTAGTCCTCATGTTCTGAAGATGAAGGGCTATGTTGACCAACTTGATAGACTCGGATTTCCCATAAGCCAAGAGTTGGCAACGGATTTGATCCTGAATTCATTACCAGAGAGTTACTCACAATTTGTGATGAACTACAATATGAATAATATGGGAAATCAATTTCAGAGTTGCATTTGATGCTCAAAACTGCTGAACAAAATATCAAGAAACCTCTAGTAATGTGTTGATGGTCCAAAAGGGAAAGGGAATGAAGAAGAAAGGCAAAGGCAAGGCTAGAGTTGCCAAGGCCATTCTTTGCACTGTCGCAAAGCCTATGGAACAAGTCAAGCCCCAGCCTGTTCCTGCTTCAAAACACCCAAAAGAAAAGGAAGGAAATTGTCATTTCTGTAATCAAACCTATCTTTGGCATTGTCGTCTCGGGCACATAAACGAGAAACGCATAACGAATATCCATAAAAATGGGCTTCTAGACTCATTTGATTTAGAAACATATGAAACGTGCGTATCTTGTTTACTAGGCAAGATGACTAAAAGTCCCTTTACTGGACACAGTGAAAGGGCAAGTGATTTATTGGGTCTAATACACACCGATGTATGCGGTCCTATAAACACAATGGCTAGAGGAGGTTATCGTACTTCATTACATTTCTTCGATGATTTCGTGAGATATGGTTATGTATATCTAATTAAACATAAAGTGAATCATTTGAGATGTTTCGAACGTTTCAAAATGAAGTGCATAATAAACTTGGTAAAACTATCAAAAACACTTCGATCAGATCGAGGTGGTGAATATATAAGCCAAGAATTTGATGATCATCTTAGAAATTGTGGGATTGTCTCCCAATTGACTCCACCAAAGACAACTCCACAATGGAATGGAGTTTCGAAAGGAGAAATCGAACCTTATTAGATATGGTTCGATCTATGATGAGTCATGCAGATCTTCCATTATCCTTTTGGGGTTATGCATTACAAACTGCAGCTTTCACTCTAAATCGAGTTCCTTCTAAAGCGGTTGATAAAACACCATATGAGATATGGTACGGAAAGAGACCTAGTTTGTCTTTCCTTAAGATTTGGGGTTGTGAGGCTTACGTGAAACGACAAGTCTCAGAAAAACTAGCACTTAAATCTGACAAGTGTTTATTTGTGGGGTATCCTAAGGAAATAAAAGGATATTACTTTTATAATCCCGCTGAGAACAAAGTGTTTGTTGCTCGGTATGGTGCCTTTATGGAAAAATAGTTTATTTCAAAAGACACTAGTGGGAGAGAAATAAATCTTGAAGAAGTTCAAGAATCACAGATAAACACTGAACCGCTACTAGAAGTTCAACAACGTTCGAACAGTTGAACCTCCACAAGTGACACAACCCACGTAAACTGGTAGGGTAAGACATGAGCGAGAGAGATTCGGATTTCTCATTACTGATAGTCGTGATGTGTTGCTTATGGATCAAAATGAACCCACCACTTATCAGGAGGCTATGTCTGGACCAGACTCAGATAAATGGCTAAGTGCCATGAACTCTGAGTTGCAATCCATGTATGACAACCAAGTTTGGAACTTGGTTGATTTGCCTGAAGGTGGTAAGACCATTGGATGTAAATGGGTTTTCAAGAAGAAAACTGACATGGATGGCAAAGTGCATACTTTTAAAGCAAGACTTGTAGCAAAAGGTTTCAAAGCGGACTCAAGGTGTTGATTATGATGAAACTTTTTCGCAATAGCCATGCTTAAATCCATAAGAATTTTAATTGCCATTCTTGCATATTATGACTATGAGATATGGCAAATGGATGTAAAAACAACATTTCTTAATGGAAAGTGCTTGAGGACGTGTATATGACACAACTCGAAGGTTTTGTACATCCTGAGAATTCTATGAAGGTATGCAAGCTTCAAAGATCTATTTATGGATTAAAGCAAGCTTCTCGAGTTGGAATCTTCGTTTTGATGAAAGTCAAGGATTTTGGTTTTATTAAGAACGAAGATGAGCCTTGTGTATACAAGAAGGTTAGTGGGAGTGTAGTTTTTCGCAGTGCTTGTATGTTGATGATATATTACTCATTGGAAATGACATCCCAACATTGCGAGAATGTCAAGTCTTGGTTAGGGAAGTGTTTCTCAATGAAAGACTTAGGAGATGCATCCTATATCCTAGGGAAGCGATCTATAGGGATAGATCTAAGAGGCTAATCGGTCTAAGTCGAGTGCTTACATAGACAAGTGTCTTGAATAGGTTCGGTTTGCAAGACTCTAAAAGAGGATTGTTGCCAATGTCTCATGGCATAAGTCTCAGCAAGATTCAATGTCCTAAGACAAATGATGAGCGAGACCGTATGAATAAGATTCCATATGCATCAGCTATTGGATCTATCATGTATGCCAAGTTATGCACTCGACCTGATGTATCATATGCTTTGAGCACTACAAGCAGATATCAGTCAGATCCTGGTGAGAGTCACTGGATAGCAGTAAAGAACATTCTTAAATACTTAAGAAGGACTAAGGAAGTGTTTTTGGTCTATGGAGGTTTTGAAAATGATCTAGTTGTAAATGGTTACATAGATGCAAGTTTTCAAACTGATATAGATGATTTTAGATCGCATTCTGGATATGTGTTTACTTTGAATGGGGGTGCAGTAAGCTAGAAAAGTTCGAAGCAAGAGATTGTGGCAGATTCTACAACAGAAGCTGAGTATATTGCAGCGTCCGATGCAGCAAAGGAGGCAGTTTGGATAAAAAAAGTTCATTTCTTAACTAGGTGTGGTTCCAAGTATTGCTAACCCTGTTTGTTTGTATTGTGACTATAACGGGGCAATAGCACAGGCCAAGGAACCTAGATCACATCATAGATCCAAACATATACTCAGGCGTTTTCATCTCATCAGAGAAATTATTGAGAGGGGAGACGTGAAGATTTGCAAAGTACCTATTGAAGACAACGTTGCGGATCCATTAACAAAAGCTCTTCCACAAGCAAAACATGATGGTCATGTTAGATCATTAGGCATTAGATGCATGTATGATTGGCCCTAGTGCAAGTGGGAGATGTTGGGGCATGTGCCCTAGGTCAATCCATTAATTGTCTTTATGAATACTTTTAGTTAATAAAATAGAGGATTTCATTTGTTGTTTATTATAATTAATTTGCATGTTTACATTATAATAAGATCCATGGGTATTTACAGAAATATCCTAAATGTCCCTAGTCAATCATTATACTGGGAACTATGATGAATTAAGACTAGTGTGAGTCTTGATTGATGATCATATGATGATTATACATATAGGGATACGAATCAAGATCACGAGTACTTGTTAGGGAACAAAATCTTGGACCGACTCGCTATGAGAACATCACATGGATTAAATCATAGTTGTTTCTCATGATAGGTATATTTTTCGGTCCTCGACTTGAGATTACCAGAGACTTCAACATTAGGAACATAGTGATTTGACACAATCAAACGTTGTCTTTAAGGACGATTATAAAGGTTGTGATTGGTTACTATGTGAGCAATGTGATGAAGTTGTGTAATCAAGATAGAATTTGTCCCTCTCATATAAAGAGAGATATCCAAAGTGGATCCCTTGATGTGTTAGGATGTTAAAAGGCCTAGTCTAAGTGAATTGATATTGATCAATGTCACTTGGATGTTTTCGATCTACCTAGAGATCAAGACTAGTACGATTGAACATGTTGGATGACAATTCCATGCCTTATGTTTGATCAAAAGGATATCGTGTGACAAAAGGATGTTATATACATTATTGATTAGGTTGTATCGATTTGATATTCGTACAACTTGGGTAGTCGTAATGTCTTGCTAGAGGGCGCTTATGACTTGTATACCAAAATGAGTTTTGTACACATCGCCAACGTTGTATGAGCCTATTGGGTCGCACACTAAGAATGGTTTTGCGAGATTTTAAGATGGTTCAGAAAAACGAATTTTATATGATAAAATTCGTGACAGAAACGTCCTTGTGGTGTATTACACTTATATTTCTTTAAGTAGGGGTATATGTGTAATTTACTTAACCGTCTATATACAAGGGTTGTATAAATAGACGCTTTAAGTTAGAACACATATATGAAAGATTAAGGGCCGAAACTCTATTTTTCGTTTAAGAAACGAATTAGGGTTTTCTGGTACGCTCTGGATCGTTTTTGGAGAGAAACAAAAAGGTTTGGTATTCTCTCGAAGCTAGCACTTTGAATCTCGGCCGCCGTTCGTGTGTGGACTGCTGGCAGAGGGCATTCGTCGTTGGCAGCGCCTTAGAGATCGATCAACCTTCAGAAAGGTATATTGCGACCGAGGTATGATTAAGTTTCCATGGTTTAAACGTTTTTAATGGAATTAGATTCGGATCCTGTTGGGGTTTTTTGTCAAAATTGTTTTGTAATTTCTGCTGCGTATGAACCCCAAAACCCAACAATATGTTCCTACGTCATCCTTCGTCCCTTTCCACCAGGACAATCACCTCAAGTCATGATACCTCTTGATCCGACCAGGATGAACTGTGTAGCGAGACCTGTGTGCATATTCAAGAATCCCATCCTACAGCTCATGATTTGCAGGTATCCATAACCTCCCTCAGTTTCTCAAATATTGATTTATCAACTCTGGCTAATCAATACACTATGGATCCCGAGCTAGACCAATGAACCACTCATAAAGCCCAACAACCCACTGACACTCGACGACCTTCTTAATTGATACAGTCGGAGCTCTTATCTGACAATAAATGTGCAGCTCGGCCGTAGTAAATACATTTTTCATGCACATAACTGATGTTGCCGGTAATAAGCCATGCTCGTGTGTCATACATATGTCTGATTATCTATCTTACTCAATGCGTCAGCTACGACATTCGCTTTCTCATGGTGTTACTCAATAGCGAAGTCATAGTCCTTTAGCAGCTCAAGCCATCTCCTCTAACGCATGTTCAAATCTCTCTGAATGAAGATATAACACAAATTTTGATCATCCATGTGCAAGGAGAGCCTCTCTTCGTAAAGGTAATGCTTTCAGACCTTCAGTTCGAAGACAACTGTTGCAGGCTCCAAGTCGTGCACGAGATAATTCTCCTCACGGGGTTTTAACCATTTAAAAAGATAAGCAATTGGTCTACCTCCTACATCAATAATATCCAAGACTAATGCCTGATGCATCTATGTAAATTGACCAACTTTTACTTGGGTCTGGAAATGTCAACACTGGTGCGGAAGTCAATCTTTTTTTAGCTCCCAGAAAACCTGCTCACACTCCTATGACCAATCAAATCTAACATCCTTCTTGGTCAATCTGGTCATCAGTGCTAAACTCGAAGAAAAGTCCTATACAAATCGTCGGTAGTATCCTACCAGTCCCAAAAAACTCAGAATATCGGGAACAGACATAGCCTTAATCTTTTATGAATCCATGAAGATACCCTGATCGCTGATGGCATGTCCCAAAAATCTCACTACATTCTGTCAGAAGTCACACTTGTTGAACTTGGCATAAAACCTTTGTTCTCTCAGTATTGTCAAAACTGCCCTAAGATGTCTATCGTGCTCCTCAAGAGTCCTGCTATCGATCAAGATATCGTCAATGGAAAATATGATGAATCTGTTGAAATATGGTATCATGACCCTGTGCATCAGATCCATAAAGATTGCTAGGGCATTAGTAAGGCCAAACAACATGACTGTGAACTCGAACAACCTGTATCTCGTGCTAAAGGCGGTGTTCTTGATGTCCTCCTCTCGAATCCTCTACTGATGATATCCTAAGCGAAGATCAATCTTCAAAAAGAAACCTAGCACCTCTAATTGGTCAAATAGATCATCAATCCTAGGGAGTGGGTAACGATTCCTAACTATCACCTGATTCAGCTTCCTATAGTTTGTGCACATCCTCATCGAACCATCATTTATCTTCACAAAAAATAATGGAGCTCACTAAGATGACCTACTAGGGTGGATGAAACCCTTTTCAAACAAATCATTAAAAGTTGTGTCTCCTAACCTCCTCTTGCTCAGATAGTGATATCCTGTAAGGTCTACTGGCGATCGACTGAATCCCTGGTATCAGCTCGATAATAAACTCAGTCGTTCGGTGGCAATCCTAGTAGATCATTTGGGAATACGTCGATGAAATCTCAAACTATCGGAACATTCTTAATCCTGACCGCGGTCCTAAATTCGAGACTCAACTATCACTGCGAATGCCTCTATCTCCTGTGTTGTAGCTAGTCGCCCCTGGTGATAGGTAAGTCTATCGAGATGCAACTAATGAGAACTCTGGTATCCCAGGAATGTAAAACTTAAATCTCTTACTAAAACGATCTATCCGTGCATGATAAGGCGATAACCAATCCATCATGATGAGTGCATCAAACTCTAGGTACTCTAATACTCGGAGATGTGCCGGTAACTGATGTCCCTTAACCTCTATCACCAAGTCTCTACATATCCGATTAGGGTATATCTTGTCCCAAGCTGTCGTACTGAGAACAAGGTGTATGTCTACTGTCTGTGCTACTAAAACTAACTCTCTAACAATCCATCCATCAATAAATGATAAATTACTACCATAATCAAACATAGTATGCATATGTTTACCATGGATATGTAACGTACCCTCAACGAGCTTTCTGGTCGCTCCGTCATCTGGTTATGCTGTTGCGTAGGCCCTCTCTGGCCTGATTTGGCTCTCGTCGCGGTGACTGGGGTGCTTTATAGTCTACCCTCAAATGTCCCCTTAGATAAGACATATGATATATACGCCTCTCATGTCTATCAGCCTGTACGTCTCTAGATCTTTGACCCTAACCTCAGTTTCTCTTACCCTTGTCATGTTATCCCTGATTTCTACCCTGACGATACTGTTGTGGCTGCTGCCTACGCTACTCATTATGTGCTGGTGCCATAGCGTGAACCTGCTACATATCTTCATACCGAAACTAACTATCCCGCTGATCATCCCTGCAGTCCCTATCTCCTCTATCGTCCATTCGAACCTTATCCAAATGACCCATTTGTCTCTTTAGCCTTTCGTCTGATAAAATTTTTTGTCATGTCTGCACCTCAGTCCCAGTAATACGTCTACCCGAGCTCTGCATCAGAAATGTCTCATGTGCTAACGCTCTATCACAGATCTCATGTATAGTAGGAGCCCCTAATGAAACCACTGCCTAAGTAATCTTCTCATCCACACCTCGAATGAAGTAATAGATCTGTAGTCACTCTGTCCCCACCACATCCATCGAGAACTATAACAAATACATATAACGTTCCATGTATTACATTAGTGAGCAGTTACCCTATCGCAAGGCTAGAAACTCCTCTCTCAACCTCAACCTCACCTCTATGGGAATATATTGATCATAAAATAACTCTCGAACTCTGCCCATGTCATTGGCTTTGGGTGTGTATCTTGATACGTGGTCTACTAGACTACTGCATAACCTCTAAAACATGGTCCAAATAGACGAGCCAGCACCCTTTCGTCGTTCATCATCAGCTTCTGGAACCGCTGATGAGAAACTATCCATTTCCCTGCCGGTACAAGGTTACCACATTTGTAGAAGAAACCAGGCTAAAACTTCATAAACTCTTTTAAAAGCTTCGCCTCTAGGATCAAAATGAATCCTGATGAAGCAACAATAGTAGTGGTAGTCAACTGCTCTGTAGTCAAGGATGGGGCGTAGGAGTCAGAGTCTCTATTGTAATGACAACTAGTGTAGCTCCGTATGCTAGTGTCTCCGTAGCTGCTCCATTAATTGATATTTATGAGACAACCAGGGCGACGGCTGTCCCTGCGGGTGGTGTGACTACATTGGGTCTTGGGGTGCTATAGCCGTAGATGTAATAAGTGTTGTAAGTGTGATAGCATTATTATGTAACTTTTAAAGTACCTTGGCCATCTGAGTCTCCAAGGTTGTGAGTCGATTCTCCACACTTACTGTGATATTTGAATCCTACTGCATCGCTAATCTGTCCATAATCTCCTGAAGCGTAGTCGATAGTCCGTCCATCATCTACATCAAGAAGCATACATCAAATCAACCTTGGTTTATATACTTATATATCATATATATAATGAAAACATAACACGTATATAAACCTTAACTCTACTCGCCTCACATCACTTCGCAACTAGGGTTCTAAGGCAATATCATCGGGTTTCCACAACTATGGTTTATTGATTAAGTTTATGCTCATTCTTTTAAGTTTTCCAAGTTACTAAAACTCAGCTCTAATACCAACTGTGGCGTTGGTATTAGTTTAAAGAACAAACTAAGATTCATCCTAAAGGCTCCATCAACGTCTCTCTGATACCAACTGCTAACACCCCGCACCTCGAGGTCGTCCCGAGGTGTCGTCATGTCATGTGGTCCTTTCCTGGTGGGCCCAACTATACTTTTTCGGCACCTGCCAATCCATGTTATGTCTCGATATTCGTCATGTCTTGTGGTCCTCAACTGTTTGTAGCTTATTCAAGTCATACCCGTGCTAGTGGTTTGTGTTCTGCAAGTTAACAGTTAATCACATTTAACAATAAAGCAACGGAAGTCTTAATTAGTGTAAGTAAAGCATAAAGTTCATCATAGTATATAGCATCATTCATATGAGCATGTCCTACATGTGGAAAACCCAGAAAGTACTCTGTATATAGGCGACAATACCATAAGATATGATATATACATGTACAGTGTCACTCTTGTCTCCCAAATACCCAAAATAAAGTAAAATATCAAAATAAACAGGTGCTAGTAGGTTCTCAACGACTGGCAATCAGATGTAGTCGCCTAAGATCCCTTTGCCCTTACTGATACTAGGATCTGCACTCGATATCATAAAAGGAATGATATATAGATGTACAGTGTCACTCTTGTCTCCCAAATACCCAAAATAAAGTAAAATATCAAAATAAACACGTGCTAGTAGGTTCTCAACGACTGGCAATGGGATGTAGTCGCCTAAGATCCCTTTGCCCTTACTGATACTAGGATCTGCACTCGATATCATAAAAGGCAGATGACGAGCCTAGTGAGTAAAATCCCAAGGAACACCATTGAGCATTTAAGTAAATAAGAATCCATACAAATGTCAAACAAACATGCGGAAATATAAACATGCAACTGTAAATGGACTATCGCATGCATACGTAACAAGTGGATAAACAAAGTGTGTGCTCGCCCCGGTTAGACTAGACTATACTTCGGATCCCCAAGATCCCTTCAATGGGTGCCCCAACTATTCTTTTACCTGGTTACTCGCAGTGATTAGCCAAAACCTACGCTTCACTGACACGTGCACCAGTCAGCAGCTCGAGTCACAATTCACAAAGGACTTGGTCACACGTGCTACTGCCTAGCATGCCATAAACACACAACGAATATACTAGTGGGAGTAAGCTCAACCAACCGTCCAAAATAGTTTAGAATTGAATGATATGCAAGAATGGACAAAAGCAATATAAAAACAACAATTAAATACTTAAATGATGTATTTATGGGTTTTACAAACCTCAAACACTATCTTCGACTTCCCTGAACTCCCAAATCCGACCTGCCTAGCTCCCCGGTACCTGAGCTACTATCCCCTAAGTCCCTGAAGTTCAATTTACGTGTTTAAACTAGTTACAAGTTCTTAAATATGTATTAAGTTGAGAATTACCCAAAACGGCCCTGAAATTAAGTTTTCATCTGTCAATAGTACGCTAGAGGACCTATCTAGCGTACTAGAGAGGCACCTAGCGCGCTATTGTTCTTCATTTCAAAGAATAGTGGAGCACCTAGACTGGATAACGCGTTATTCATGCTGGGTGAAAGAATTCTCAACTCAATAATTATATCCCCAATATTCCAAATGGCTATCCCAGCCTTGTCGACCCATTCTCCACTCAATGAAGATTCCAAAATGCCATTAACAACAATCAAAACAATAATAATTCGATCATAATTATCAAATTCATGCATTTCGCTAGTTTTCCCAATTTCACTAAAAACCCAATCACCATAAAAATCAGTTTAAAAACAATAATGGCAGTGTTAATTAAACTTGTAAATCATCAAAGATTCATCAAAAATTGTTATCTTGTCCTGAAATTCGAATTGACACCAAAACATCCCAAATTGAGCTCATTTTGATGAATATAGTGAGATAGAGATGGTTACCTTATGTTTGATCTCCTATACTGACCTCCAAATATTGAAACCAAACTTTAAGATATTCTACTTCCTCTCTTGTTTCCCAGATCTGCATGTATTTGTGACAGTGGAAATGAGAAAATCTCACTAAGTCAAGTATTTATATGTTGTGTTGTAGTCTAACGTGCTATGCGTATCTCGAATACTATCTTGTGGTCTTTATTAATGCTGTCACACACTGATTAATAACTCCATCAAACCACTAAAGAGTCTAGTATCACTCAAACTAGGATCATCTTAATGTTCATCAATGGCAAATTTAAATTCAACTATTTAAATAGTAACTTAGGCATACAATTAATCATGGTTGGTGCCCTTAGACTCCTTTATTAACAAATTTGTGGTCTCACCAACCCTCGACTACCGATACCTGGTGTTTCACATATTGGCATGCATCCCGAGGCATGTCATAGTCTATTGTTTTGATTAAATTGACTTAGTTTATGGTTATATTACCCGTTTTAATTGATCAACTAGTAATCTTAACATGAATTAGTCGTGTTTTCTAGTGTATCCGTAGTTCGCCTACTCGATACCCGCTTTGACACGCATTATGAAGCTAATACCCATCACATAATCTCACACGATATGAAAGTACAAACACAAACATGTAATGTATTAATGAATAACTTTTAAATATGCATTGCAAATAAGCAATTAACAAACAAATAACTAGTGCACCTAGGTCAACGTGTGTCCTAGACTATCCACGGCATCTACGTGGTTCGAGCTAGCATCTTAATCTAAAATAACGTAGTAAATAACGATGTTAATAAAATGGGACGTTACACTAACAATCCCCAAGTCCCATTTCTAATAAAAATAGTTCAAATATAAAAACTATAAATGAAAGATCGAACTCATACAGTTCATTAGAAATCCTTGAGATTGTCCCTTTCCTTAAATCTGCATAAGCAACCTGACATCATCAAAAACATATGGAAGATGTCAGATAAGTAAAATCTATAGTGATCTTTACTCTCACAAAAGTCTAGTCTAAGACACGACGACTTGTAATAGCATTTCAAAGTAAAACAAGAGAATATGTACATCAATATTAAATGCAATCAATTCCATTCTTGTTCCCTAACTACAATCAGATGTCAACTTCTTAAAATAGTACAGGACTAGTACTAAGAAATCATGAAAATGTTGAGTGATCTGTTAATTAAGTGTCCTAAAGCTCCAGCATGGATGTACCAAGTGCACTCCAGTACGTACCCTTCCCAGAGCTTAAGGTGGTCACACTCAAAACCACCAGAGAACAAAAAGGGGGAGTCCATTTATATCCATGATCTCAATCAAAACCCAGTTGCTTTGGTCCGCGACACTCTTTTACTTAACACGCGACTCACTGTGATGCATGAATGCATGAACAAGGCTATTGAAATGCATAAGAACTTAAAACATTTGCAGGCATAAATATATATATATATATATATATATATATATATATATATATATATCAATAGACAGTAGAGATCACAACAGGGTTTCCTCACAATACAACACCATCAAACCTATTCTTTATTGTCATCGACCAAATTCATTAATAGATCTCATAATCACCTGAAAATAATTACAAGTTCATTTTCTTAAATTTTTTATATGTTGATTATATTTCTTCTCAAATAAATTACATAATTACTAACGTTAATTCCCTTTAAATCTTTGTAACACTAACTGAACCATATATTTCTATATGTATAACCATTAATGATGCTTCTAACTCTTCAAAGTATTAGATGAGTCTTAATTAGTTATTCAATACCACTAAACATTAAACCAAATAATGTAGGTTAAGTCAACACATTAATTGGTGTTTGTGAAATAATATTCAATAACTTCACTAATAGAGATTAAAAAACTCAAATACCAATTCTAGATATGATCACTCACAACCTCAAGATACAACTAGATATCATTAGCTATAAAAATAGTAGAACATCAAAGTAATATTATTGTATCTTACCATATCAGTCCACAAAAGCACTTCCTTAGCCTGCGCACATCCATTACCCACCTTCAAACACCGAACATAAGCCAATCTTCTACAATGCCCTTCACATCCTTAAATTAGAATCCCATATGTGCATTTCTCTAAATTATTTTTTTTTCAATCTGCAAAAATTAGTGTTGAAAGATGTGCTTTTAGTGATTAGCTTGATTAAAATTGTTAGTGATTTAAACAATTTAACCATGTCTTTAGGAACTTTAAATTTGAAACTCATTACTAATATTATGTGTTGATTTTTAGGCTTTTGTACTTTATGTTAGTTAAACATAAGCTTTATATATTGAACATTGCATTAATACAAAAATAGACTTAGCATCAACTTGTTTCTTCTCTTATTATTATGCCTTTTAAATTGCTAATGGTGGTATCAGAGCTTTCTTTTTCTTAAGGTCCACCATTTAGAAAGCAAATGTCAATCCATTATAGTAATGGATTCTGAAGCGATGTCGTTTCAATCACTTGCTCTACCGGTATTTGATGGAGAAAATTACTTAGTTTGGGTAGGTAGAATGGATGGAGGCTTACTTGGAGAGACATGACCTTTTGGTTATTTTGGAAGTCTACAAGTTCTTCCACTGCCCTACAATCCTACTGTGGCATAAATTAAACTTCATAATGAGAGGAAAGAAAAAAGTCCAAGGGACGAGCTTCTTTGTTTGTTGCTTTCTCGCAACAATCTTTACCAAAATTATGCTCTTCGAATCAACCGTTGAAGTATGAAAGTTTTACAAAATTGAATATGAGGGAGATGAGAATATCAAAGTAATGTAGGTAATTAATTTAGTTATATAATTTGAAAAGCAGAAAATGAAGGAGTCAAATTCAATTAAAGAGTATCATGATAAGCTTCTTAGCATAGCCAACAATGTAAGATTCCTTGCTTTTTAGTTTCCTGATATAATATTGATTGAAAAAAATTTGTTACGATTCTAGAAAGTTTTGAAGCAAGTATTCCTTCCTTGAAGAATGCTAAAAACTAGGGAAGAATTAGCTTGGTAGAATCACTACATGCTTTGCTCGCTCAGAAACAAAGAATATTGATTAAAAATGAATGTTCTATTGAAGGAGCTTTGCTAGCTAAACAATTAAATCAAGGAAAAACGAATAATAATTATGGCACGGAAGAAGTTGTTGCTTAAAACAAAGGCAATGAAAAATGAGGAAATTTTCCTTCTTGTAAACATTGTAGAAAGAACAGTCAACCTCCTTTTAAGTGTGGTAGAAAACCAACCATGTGACGGCCCCAAATTCCGGGCCGTCATGGGACTTGTCATTTCGCATTCCACGTCACCAAGCCCTTCCACGTTGAGAATAACTAATTAAGGTTAGCTGAAAAAGTGTAAGCAACCAGTTAGGTCACGAATTCTCAACTCGAGAATTCTGTCCCAAACTCCCCAATTAGATACCTAGACCCTACGATTGCATTCTCCATTCTATGGTGTTACCAAAACATCATTTACAATGACAAAAAAACATCATTTAGCTTAGAATCATCAAATCCATGCATTTCACTAGTTTTCCCAATCTCATCCAAAACACCAATTTATTCAAAACTAGTTGTAATCCTTAATAAAAATGATCACAAAACATATATTTCATCAAGTTTTCATCGAAACCAGGGATATAACCCTCTAATTCCAATTTTAGCAAGAAAACACCAAATTTGAGTTCAAATGAAAAATGTAGGAGATGAAGAAGAAGAAGATTACCTAGGTTTTATCCACCAATTTGACCTCTAAATTCCTGAAGTCTAGTTCCAAAACTCTATTTTCTCTCTGATTTCCCAGCAATGTAGTTGGTTTAATTTGCATCTGTTGATCAATCATCCTATATATATCAAAATGGGATTGATTCCTAACCCTTGATCCCTATGTATTTACATATTTCGAGGTTTATATAGTGGTTCACCTCTAGCCACTTAGCCCACTAACTCCCACTAACTAAATTCAAGTGATACCAATTGATGCTCCCATAGTTCCCAGATGTGCCAATGTGTATCTCTAGGAAAGTCCTATGGTTTCTAATTTAACTACAAATTAATACGCCTTGATTTATTTGATTTAGTTAACCTAGCTTAGGCCCATTATAATACATATGGTTAGTGTTTTTAATTCACCATAATGACAAATTTTGTGATCTCACTAATCTCGACTACCCGGCACTCGGTGCCCCGCACTTCGACTTGCATTTCGAGGTACGCCATAGCCTATTGTTTTTAATTTAATCAACTTAGCCTATGGTTACATTACCCATTTTAATTGCTTAACTAGTCAACTTAATGTGAATTAGTCGAGTTTCCTAGTGTACATGTAGTTCGCCTACCTGATACCCGCGTTGGCACGCCTTTCGAGGTGAACCCCCGTCACATAAACTCGTCTGATAGCAACATACACACATGCGGTGCAATATAATAATAATATTTTTAAACACCACATGTACACAACCACCATCCATAAATAACATATTTCCTCGGTTTTCGTGTTTGAGTCAACTGAGTTGTCCATGTAACTCCCAAATTACAATCGTTAATCCCCGAGATTAACGCTAATCCTAGTTTAATTAAATTTGGGCCGTTACAAACCATCAAGTGTCATAAATATAACAAGTTAGGGCATCATTAGTAGATTTTCAAGAGTGATTTTTAGCAAACAAATGGTGCTCAAGTTGTCGACCATGAGGAGGAGAATGATCATCTATTTGTTGCACCCTTCAACAACTCAAACGAAAGTTGATTTGAAGACACTGGTTAATTTTGCAATCACTAAAGGCAAGGAGGGGTGTTTAAAGATGTGCCTTTAGTTATTAGCTAGATTAGATTTGTTAGTAATTTAAATAATTTGACCATGTCTTTAGGGACTTGAAATTTGAAATTGATTGCTAGCATTGTGTGTTGATTTTTAGCCTTTAGTTGTTAATGTTTATTAAACGTAATCTCTATATATTGAGCATTGTATTAATACGAAAATAGGCTTTAGCCTCAATTTGTTACTTCTTTTATTTGTGTCTTTTAAATTTCCAACAATTCAAATTGTAAATATGACTAAATATAAAAAAAAAATTAGCTCATCACCATGGCTTCTATGTTATTAAGTACTTATTCTATCTGAATCTTTGGCTCGTTGTGTTGCACTCATCACTTTGTCACCTTGGCTCCTATACTATCTATAAACTCTAGCTACCTCTAGCTCTTTAGACTGCCTACATCTCACTTCTTATTAGTCAAATCTAGTGCAACTATTACTTGGTTTCTCTTTGATCTTTATTACATGTTAATTCATTCAATTGCTAACGGAATCAAATGGAATCATTTTGTTTGTTTAATTAACATTGTGTGGAGCTAAATGATGTGCACGCGCCCTTTAATTTATTCTCTTGACATTATTTTTAATTTGTTTTTTGAAAGCCCCAAACAGGCAAACTTTTCATTTCATCAACCAAAGTCAAGGAGTTACATAAGTGGAAAGAGATTGTCGAAGTAAATCAATCTATAGACCACACACATTTTGTTCCATGGCTTGCTTAGCCAAAAAGTGTGCAACACTATTTCCCAAACGAGAAAGGAAAATGTAACACCTCTTTATTTTTATTTTCTTATAGCAAAAACAAGGGACGATTCACCCATTAATTAATCATTGATTATGAGTCCCTCAATGTAAATCACAGGGAGATGCTCACAAGGTTCTACAATGGCCTTGATGACGTTAAGAGCACCCTCAACAGTGAAGATGCCAACACATGCCCCAACACCCCGAGATCTCGCATACTAATCAGTCGCATAGCCCGCGCCATCACTGCTGATCAAAGTCAAATAATGCATAATGCCCCTTATGTAGGTAACATTTTCTTAATTGTTAGAAATGGTTAATCTTCACATATATCTATCATTAGGACTGCTAGAACTTCATCTCTTAATTCAACATTATTATTCAAAAATACATATGTGTTCCACAAATAAAAAAAAAACATGTCAAGTGTTTCTCAATTTACTGGTGACAATAACGTATTGATTGAATTTTGTGCAAATGATTGTTATGTAAGGGATATCAAATCCAATGAAGTGATGCTTTATGGGACTGTTCAAAATGGATTGTAATATATGTTTGGTTCTTCTCTTCCTTCGCCTTGTGTCAATAAAATATTTTGGGTGCCTAATCAGGATTTGCCTGCATTGTGGCACCTCCATTTAGGACCAAGATCATCAAAACAATGGCTTTCCCATAGAAGCAGGAGTATCAATTGGCTTAGCATTAGCCATACCGGATCTGATATTGCTTTCATAGTTAATCGACTGAGACAATATCAATAACATCCAACTACGGCTTATTGGCAGGCTTCAAAAAAGGTGTTGAGGTAATTAAAAGGTATTATGGATTGGGGTTTATGTTTCAAGCAGAGTTCTTACTTATGTATTAATGGTTTTTCTAATGCAAATAGGTTGGCTTTGCTGGATGATCGTAGATCTATTGATGTTTATGCTGTGTATTTGGATCAGAATCAAATTAGTTGGCAATCGAAAAAACATCATGTGGCGACACGGTCAACTACCAAGTCCGAATATTGTGCTTTGGTTCACGTATCTAATGAAATTATATGGGTTAAGTCTTTTCTATTTAAATTAGGCATTGGTCTTCCTGCAACTCCTGTCATCTAGTGTTATAATATTAGTGCTCTAACATTGGCGAAGAATCAAGTCTATCATACAAGGACTAAACATATTGAACATGATTTTCATTTTGTTCTTAATCAAGCCTTTGTTTGTTCTCTCTTGATTCATCATGTACTTCATGTTGATCTACTGGCAGACAGCTTTGCCAAACTTTTATCAGCTCCTTGATTTACCTTCTACGGTCCACTACGTCGAAGCACAGCCGCACCACCCAGTCGAACTGGTCCAGGGCCTCCGATCCGATCGAATCGAGCTGAGTCCAGTCTAATTTGGAGACGGGTCGTCACACTAGAACTTCCCCTTCATTTGATGGGGATGCTAAAGTAAATCATTAGTTTGGTAACGTTTGGTTGATGTAACAAAATGTATTTGTCATGTGAGTAAGTATGAGGTATTGTATTGATTGTATTATGATCCTAGTCAACGATCAATGACTAGTTGATCTGACGTTGTAAGTGAGTTTCATCCTATAGTTGTAATCTTGTATTACATTGATATTGATATATAAAGGAAGTTTCATCTCTGTTTTCTCTGATTGAGAAAACTGAAAGTGATTGTTTGTTGGAGATATTTTGGCGTTCTTAAATGAGTGTTGATAACGCCCCTTTGTCCCTCTTCACATCGTTCATCCCATATAAGCACCGCTCCGCTCCTCCCTCATCTACTTCAACTCCTCTGAACATTTCAAACTCAACTTTATCTCATCCCTTGAGTCCCTAACAAACATGTCGTCATTGAAAAACCCTAGAGCCGCGAGAAACTAAAACAATAGTTGCTTTGGGGGCCGATGATGCTTCGGTATGTCCTCGGTCCTCGTCTGTCCATTCGTCCTTGTACAATTAACACACCAAACCAGTAGATCAAAGATCAGATGATCAGTTGATCATCAATGTAACAGTTCAGTGAATCAAACGAAGAAGAAAACATGAATCATATTCATCTGTTATTCATTATACATCAAAAATACAGAGTACATGACTTATATATATACAAAGAAGGTGTACATTACACACCCTTGTCATAACTAACTGATCTAAACTAACATGTACCTATGATACAATATACACCAAAGCATATATGATACAAGATATACACCAAAGCATATGATACAATACATTACGGTTCTATACATTACATAACTCTACATCCCCCCCCTCAAGATGGAAGTCTATGCCAGTCACATAGACCCATCTTGGATAATAAATCAGATAACAAAGGAGCTGGTAAAGACTTGGTAAACAAATCAGCTAACTGTAATCTAGTAGGAACATATGTTGGAAGAACAAAACCACTCTTAAACTGATGTCGAACCAGATGACAATCAATCTCCAAATGCTTGGTACGTTCATGGAAAACAGGATTGGCAGAAAGGTGAATGGCAGCTTGATTATCACACCAAAGAGGTATAGGAAGAGGAGTAGGAATACTTAAGTCCTTAAGGATATAAGAAATCCATAACAATTCACAAACTGTGGAAGACATACTCCTATATTAAGCCTCAGCGGAGGATTTAGAAACAGTAGCTTGTTTCTTAGTTTTCCATGAGATTAAAGAGGAGCCCATGAATACACAATAACCAGTAAGAGATTTTCGTGAAAGAGGACAAGCAGCCCAATCAGAATCACAGTAGGCAACAATTGGAAGATCCAACTGAACAGGGAAAAACAAACCCTGAGAAGGAGTACCCTTAAGATACCTCAAAACATGAAGAGCACCAGACCAATGTTGTTCAGTAGGAGCTTGAACAAGCGACTCATTCTTGTGTGGCATAAGTAATGTCGGGACGAGTGAAACCCAGTAAAGAAGACGACCAATTAGTCTCCTATACTGATCAGCTTCAAGTAACAAAGGTGAATCAACATCATCAAATTTACAGTCACGAGGAAGAGGAGTAGCTGCTGGTTTAGCCATGGTAAGACCAACATCAGTAAGTAAATCAAGAACATACTTGCGTTGATGAACATAGAGTCGATGAAGATCGAATGAACTCTAAGCCCAAAAAGTAGCGTGCTTGTCAAGAGATCTTTAATGGTGAACAAGTTGTGCGCGGGAAGTCCTTGACATTTTTAATCAACTCAAGAGATGTACCAGTAATAAGAACATCATCAACATATACTAACAATACCAAAAACTGACCATCAATGTTGTAAGTAAACAAACAAGGATCATGGACAGATTGAATGAAACCAAAAGATTGAAGTTTAGAAGTAAACTCATGGTTCCGTTGTCTTGAGGCTTGCTTTAAACCATATAAGGATCGCTGAAGTTTGCAAACTTGAGTAGGAGAAGCCAAATTGTAACCATCAGGAGGTTTCATATAAACATCTTCATCAAGATAACCATGTAAGAAGGCATTATTAACATCCAATTGATGTAAAGGCCAATCACGAGCAGCTGCCAAGGATAAAACAATCCTAACTGTAACATTTTTGGCAACAGGAGAGAAAGAATCAATGTAATCAACACCTTCAATTTGATGAAAACCCTTTGCAACCAACCGAGCTTTACATCTATCCAATGATCCATCAGGATTAAGTTTAACCTTGTAAACCCACTTAGAACCAATGGCCTTTTTATCAGGTGGTAGATCAGTGAGACTCCAAGTACCATTTTCCTCCAAAGCTTGTAACTCCTTATTCATTGCTTCAATCCAAACAGGATCATGTTGAGCTTAAGCATAACAAGTAGGTTCCTTAATGCTTGAAATAGCAGCCAAAAAACTCTTCTAATCATCAGTAATGTGAGAAGAATGAACAAAAGGAAATGTAGGAGGTGTACCAGCAGAAAGAGTAGACTCTGCAGGAGTGAAAGCAGATGTATGGACATTGTTCAAAACAAAATCATTCATCCAAAGAGGCTTGTGAACAGCACGATGACTCTTGCGAGGAACAACTGCAGTAGGAGGCAGGACAACATCAGTATGAGGCACTAATGTATCATCAACAGGCATAGAGGAGACAGGCACATGAACATCAGAAGGTGCTTCATGAGGATGAAAAACTTCAACAGGGAACTCCCTAGAATGAGGCATAGCAGCAGAAGTAGGTACATTATTTGAATAAGGTACAGCAGTAGTAGCAGGAACATCTCTCAAGGAATCAGATGAGTCATTACAAGGAATAGGTAATGGACACTCTGAACTTGGAGTAACACTATGAAATGGAAACTGATTTTCAAAGAAAATCACATCCCTTGAAACAAAACAAGTATGTGTTGCCCTATTGTATAACCTGCAAGCTTTTTGTCCAAGAGAATAACCAAGAAAGATACATTTAATTGCTCGTGTATCTAACTTGGTTTTACTTGGTGAAACATTTGTAGCAAAGCATAAACATCCAAATGTCTTTAAGGAGAGATAATTTGGTAACCTTCCAAATAAGAGATGGTAAGGAGATTTCCATTGCAAAGAAGCGAGAAAGCGATCGATTAATGAGATAAGTAGCGAAGAAGCGCATCACCCCAAAACTTTTTGGACAAACCAGATTGAAAGATGAGAGCTCTTGTAACTTGTAACAAATGGCGATGCTTTCTTTCAACCACACCATTTTTTTGAGGAGTATAAGGTGTTGATCTACGATGTATGATCCCCAAACCAGAGAACAAAGCTTGACAATCTTTATTACAAAATTCAAGTACCATTATCGATCCTAATGGTTTGAACAGAGGCTTTGAAATGATTGTGAACAAAAGCTAGAAACTGCTTGATTAGAGTGCCTATCAAGGACTTATATTTCATCAAAAATGTCCATGTAAATCGACTATAATCATCCACAATTGTCAGGAAAAAATGAGCTCCTTGAATAGAAGATTGCTTATATGGTCCCCAAACATCCATATGTAACAATTGAAAAGGACAAGATGTTTGTATAGAACTCAATGGAAAAACCATTCTGCATTGTTTGGACATTTGACAAACATCACAAGGTACATTGTGTCCTCTATTTGAAGAACTATTAAGTAACAAATCAAGTTGTTTTGTTACATTAACAGAAGGGTGCCCCAAACAACAATGCCAAGAAAAATTATCAGTAGCATTATTACAGCAAGCTAATGATAATTATGTATGAGACACAAATGAATCAATGACATCTTTATTAAAAGAACTGGAATCCAGTATGTAGAGACCTCCAATCATCCTTCCCACAGCTAGAACTTGAGAATGCTCAATGTTCTGTATAGCACAAAATGATGGATAAAACTCAACTGTCAGTTTAGTAGAGGAAAGTAGCTTGCTAACTAACAAAATATTATACTTGAATGAGTTTATATGTAAGCAGGGAGATAGAACTATGTCTGAACTCAGTTGCACATCTCCTATGTAATTAACTTCTTTAGTATGTCCATCGAGGCAAACAAACCATAACGAGGTTTAGCCAAAGCAGTGATGTTAGCAAGCAAATCATAGTTAATACACATATGATTTGTTGCTCCACTTAATCCACAATCAAGCATCGAACTAAATGAAAAAGGTAAGCTAGAAAGCTTTTTGTGTGAACTACACTGTAAAATCGAAGCAATTTGAATTTACATGAGCAGAAACACCTTCAGTTGAAAGAGTCTTTCCTTTCATGAAGTTCTCAATGCCTTGTTGTATCATTGCTGCAATATTAGTTTGAAAGTCTTCAAACTGAAAAGTTCCTGCATCTTGTATATCCAGAGGTGATTCCATCAGATTCACAAAAGATTTTGAACTATTATTCATCTGCTTCTTGTCAAGCTCTTTTTTATACCAATCTGGAATTCCATGAAGCTTGAAACAAGTCTCTTTTGTGTGCCTCTTTGTCTTACAATGATCACAGAACAATTCATCTTTATTAACAAATTTCTTTTGATTTCCTTTACCAGTAAATCTAGGACCACTAGTTGAACCAGATGGGCCTGAATTCATCTTGTTAGTTTTCATCATCATGGCTGTATCCATTACAGGTGAGTAACTAACATGAACCTCCTTTTGCTTTTCAACTCTAAGAATCATAGAATAAGCTTTGTTTATATTTGGTAAGGGATCCATCACCAAGATTTGATTACGAATATGATCATACATATCACCTAATCCCATCAAAAATTGCATTAATCTATCATTAGAATCCAGAACAGCCACTGTTGCTGAAGTTCCACACTCACAAGCAGGTAAAGGTACCAAACAACTCAGTTCATCCCACAACTTCTTAAGCTTTGTGTATCTTGTGAAACAGAGAGATCTCCTTGACTTATAGAAGAAATATCTCGTTTTAGTTGATACAAGAGAGGTCCATTACATTCTCCAAACCTTTCTTTCAACTCATTCCATAGATCAAAAGATGAAGTTGTATAAAGAAATGCCTCAACAATATCTGTTGAAATAGAATTCAAGATCCAAGAAGTTACCATATAATCCACTTTGATCCACCGATCCAAATTGGAATCAGTTGAATCTGGCTTCATACATCTTCCATCAATGAAACCAATCTTTGTTTTCGCACCTAAAGCAATCAACATAGCTCTACACCAAGAAAGATAATTCGAACCAGTAAGAGTATTAGAAACAAGTACCATACCAGGATGATCAGATCCTTGAAGAAAATAAGGACTCTCTACACCAAGATCGCCAGCATCTGGAGCTCTTCCTGCTACATTTCGAATCGAAGTACTCAAAGAACCATGACTGGATGCCATGATCAGACACTCAAGTAATCAAACTCAACACAGATCAAGAACAGTGAAAAACCTGCTTTGATACCATGTACAATTAACACACCAAACCAGTAGATCAAATATCAGATGATCAGTTGATCATCAATGTAACAGTTCAGTGAATCAAACGAAGAATAAAACATGAATCATATTCATTTGTTATTCATTATACATCAAAAATACAGAGTACATGACTTATATATATACAAAGAAGGTGTACATTACACACCCTTGTCATAACTAACTGATCTAAACTAACATGTACCTATGATACAATATACACCAGCATATATGATACAGTATACACCAGCATATGATACAATACATTACAGTTCCTATACATTACATAACTCTACAGTCCTTATGCATTTCTTCTTTCCCCTCTTCATTGACCTCGTTTTCTTTCATCTCCACATTAACCGCCATGAACACCCACCCCTCCCCCGTAGCTCCTCTTTGATGCTCATTGAGATCAACAATCTCTGAGATTAGGGGACCTATTTGTCAACCAAAACGACACTTCAGTTTCTCAAAAATAGACACGATGGCTAATCTCTCTACATATAATATTTTATTTGTTAATTAAGCCCACTTGCTTAACCATCACATGTACTACCCATATCCATATACATATATATTTATTTAAACAATAAACCTACTTGGACTTATGAGTCCGGACTCATATGGAGGTTTTTAAAATTTTTGTAAATATTTAAGGGGTATCAAAAGAATTTTACAAGTGATTATGGTTGTTTCATTAATTGTTCGAGGATGTATTTGAAATTAAAAAAAGTTTTGAGTCCAGACTCACGAGTCCAAATAGCACTACCCTTATTTTAATCACATATAGATCTTGCTATATGCTTCGGATATACATGGCATACATGTGTACCACCTTGAAAGACTATAGTTTAATTAACTATTCAACTATACTACGCCATATAATTCATACATAAACACCATTATACACTGTTGAGATTTGTTATGATATGGTTTGATTGTAACTGACATGATCGACATGATCAGTGACTCTTATCTTCGGTTGTAACTACCTTGAGACGTATACATACAAGTGTAATGTAACTCATTGATCAACGAATCAAATTTTTATTCTTTCAAGATTAACATGTTATCAGAGCCATAAGTGCTCTTATGCATCTTCATCTCAGTCTCTGCCTATGTTCCTGTTCGCATATCTCATTGTGCGTTATTCTTCATATGCCAATGTGTATGCCTGTGATGATCCCACTAGAACAACTTAGGCTTTTAATAGCACCTAATTCATAGAGGTTTTTAAGTAACCCCTATGTATTAGGTGATTAGGCTTTTTATAGCACCTAATTCATAGGGGTTTTTAATGACCTCAATGTATTAGGTTATTAAAACTCAAAACCTCTCTCTTCAACTTGCTCTTATCGTTTGCTTAATCTCCACCATTTCTAGGGTTTGCTTCAACCATCTCTCTCAATTCCTCTTTGTCTCGCGCGAGCAATCGATTCACTCTTCTTCATCTCTCACAATTCCATCTCTAATCGTCTCTGCCATTTCTCCAATCATCGCTCACCACCGCTCCGCCTCCGCCTCGCCTCTTCTGCTCCAGATCAGACTTCGATTTCGATTTCGCCTCGCCTCGTCTCTGCCATTTCTCAAAACCTCTCTACCGCTTGAGGTTTCTTTCACCGTACATGCATCTCTCTCGGTTCGATTTCGCACTCCTCGCATGACTTGCTTCAACACATGTTGCTCGATTTGAGGATTCTTTCACCGTACATGCACGAGCTTCGAGATGGAGCTCCGGAAGGTACGTTCATCATTGTAGATCTTCTCAATTGTTTGAACGAGTAGTAGACTCGTATCCCGCCTTTGGTGCGATTTCTCGCTCGATTTCTTCAATTTTGGTGTTCATGTTTGATGTTTCTGTGGATTTCATTCAGTTTTTAGTTGTTGATGTTGAGTTTTTGTGTGCAAGTGCTTATTTTGAGTGTAATTTAGTTCAACTTCAATTCAAATTGTTTTGTAATTTGATTCCTTGAAATGAGCTGCAACGGATTTGCTTTGTCCTATATATTTTTTTTTCCTTATAATTTTGCTACATCAGGTTAGATCTTCTATACATCCTTTTTTTAAAAAAAAAATGGAATCCAAGAAGCATAAAGGAATAGTCATTTAGCATTTTTAGTACAAACAAATATGCTCCTATATATGTAGACAAGATTTCATTCTTATCGTTCCACTATTCAAGATTAAGGCGGTTACGGGAGAAGGAAAGTAGGACAGGATTAGAGGAGCCCAAGTCAAGTTTTAGTTAAGGTCTCATGTTGTGAATTAATTTTTTTAATGATTTTGAATTAATGTTTATTTGCTCTTATTATATGTGCTCTTAGTCTTTGATTATTTTTCAACTGTTTTTCCACTTTAATTGAATGTAGAATTTTGATGGCAAAGTGTGAGTTTTACTTCATAAGGCGTATTGGTAATTTGTTTGAACATTGTTCTTTGAATCAGTGCTCACAAGCTTTATCTCAGATTTTGCAAATCCTTCGTGTCCAATGTAAATTAAAAGGACTTGATCATCAGTACCTATCATGTATGTACAATCCTTGCAAAAGATTCTCTAGGTTTTCTATTTAATTAGTATTTGTTTTTAATTTCTCTCATATGATATATATATATAGGTATACATCATATATTTGAATTCATGACCTCACATCTAGCTTACCTAACAATATATTATATATAAATTAAGTTAATGTAGATAGTGACCATGATTCAAATTAATTAATTTAGGTGTCAACTTGAGATTATTTTTATAATCTATTATTGTAATATGCACTTGTTTATGTTTTGTGACTTTTGTGCACAATACCATTTTTGTGATTGTGTATTACAATCAATTAGGAGTTGAGAAATGTTGCGAAAATTCAGCCTCTATGTATTAGGCGATTAGGCTTTTTATAGCACCTAATTCATAGAGGTTTTTAAGTAACCCCTATGTATTAGCCGATTAGAGTTTTTAAAATTCAGCCTCGCGCAATAACTTGTATGGTTGCTCTCGGAACCTTTCGATGGCTATCAATGCGCGATGCTCATTCCGCCGCACTTCCATACAACGAGCAGAATATTATTACAGCAGACATCGACGAGTCTTCTGGTTTATCCAAGGACTGGGAGAATGAAGAGCTTAACAATGAAGGCAAAGAAGCAAGTACAGGTGTTGAAAACGTCGAGAATTATGAGGGTGGCAACGACGACAAGATTGAGTCGCAAGTCGCGATCGAGGAGGGCTTACATGCTCTAGCAACAGATGAGACTCCTCTATCAGAAATATGGGATTTTGCAGAAGAATGCTTGAATGGCATGGAAAAGGAAAATTCCATATCAGAATCTGCTCCTCTTGATATGAAGCTAACCTGGAGAGATGGAATCGTATTGTTCGATTTCTACCCCGTTGACAATCCGTAATTGCCGCATTGCCAAACTCATAAAGCTGCGATAGAAGAGTTCAAAGCTGCGCGAGTCCATCGAGGAGCCCTCGTACGAGAAGATGGTTGTCTCAGACATAGGACTTGAGAATTTTGGCTATGCTACTGCTGTAACTCCCGACTCCACTTCCATGGGACCAGTGAAAGCTGCGAGAAGACCGAAGCAGAGATTTCTCATGCTGACGCCACCAAATTTATTGGAGGAAGCAATGTCCATGAATGAAGTCCTACTTTGAGTTCTTTTGTTGTCCTTTCAGATGTAGTTTCATTGTACTTTACAACTGGTTCTATTCCAAACCAGGTTCCTACTGTTTGAGCCCTTGCAGAGGACTTACATCAGAATCTGGGAAGAGCCTCAATCAGTTCAATGTGACTCCAACAAGGTCATCTATGAGGAAGAAGTCGACGCCGTCTCAAAGGAAGGCGACTATCGTGCTCTTCGACGAGAACATGGATGGCAAATACAGTGGAGGGGCTAGCTTGAAAAAGAAGTCCAATACCAAGGCACTTGCATCACCTGGGAGGAAAATGAGAACAAGGAGAACCAGTGCGGCGGACTCGGCTTGCGAAACAAATCTAATTCTAAGGTAAACATATCGGTTTCCAAAGAAAATGAGAATAACAAGTTGGAGGACAGCATTCAAAAAACTCTGAAGAGCACAAGCTTAAAGCGGTGAAGAAGTTAGTCAAAGATAAGTTGAAGTGGTGGAGAACATTGTTGACAAGGTAAACAAGAAAAACCATTCCATTTCATTTTGATGATTATTTCTCTAGCATTTCAATATCAAATCTATTGAGACTTATATTGTTGATTTTGGATGTATGTCAGGGCAATGAGCAATCAGAGAAGACAAGGGCAGCTTTACAAACATTGAGAGAACACTTTGACAAGCAGCGAGAGAAGATTGAGCTCTTTAAAGAACTGATCACATAAAGAATGAAATGATACTGTTACATGATAGCTAGGGTGGAAACCTTGGTTTCCCCTTGTTCAATTACATATCTTTGATCTTGTTTCAGAACATGTCTTCATACCTAACACTTGAGGAAATGGCCCAAACAACATGTCTTCATACCTAACACTTGAGGAAAGTACGTTTCAACCATTTAGTTTTATTTTTTGACTCATCTTGTGTCTCGAATTTTATTTTTATTGCCTTCCATCCCTACAAAAAATCTTTGCCAGATTTGTTCCTATAAGACAAGGTCTTAAACCACATTCTACTAACTCCAAGTGGGAAATTGTAGTCAAAACATCAAATGTATAGAATATTTTTTATGGTTGGCAAAGGTAGTCTCACCACTTCTATTGTAATTGAGTTGTTTCTTTGTTTTCATGGTGATTTAGTTCTTTGGTGTTCTTTGTAAACTACCAAAAGTGCTATAAAAGGTACCTCTTGAAACCTTTGTTCGAATTTAGTCTACTTGCTTTGACCTTGCGAGTGAAATCTTCATTTATTTTTATAGGTACTAGGCTTTTAACCCCATTTTCGCTAAAACTTTTTTTCTTCTTCGAATCGTATTTCCTTGTCTAATATTTTTCTCTTGGCCGGTTTGTAGATTCCACACTACATTACTTTATATACATGTGCAATTGTACATTTCATATATATTTTAATCATTTGATGATTAATTATGTTTTCATGATTTCGATTTTGGCCTTGCTAAGATGATGCACGAAAACCAAGAAATGTATGTCAAAACAAAAGTTCTTGGCACTTTCGGATTTTTTCGATCCGGATTACACATCGATATGTGATTATGCCATATTTATATAGTTTCTTCAATTGAAACCATTAAAGTCTTGTGCTGAAATTCAAGTACTATTGTTGCCTTTGCCTTGTTGTTTTAAGGACTAAATTTGGGACATCCACCTCCTAGGTTTTAGGCCTAGTAAATTCTTTTGGTATATATAATTACTATGCTTGTATTGTTCTTTTCGACTTTCGAAGTTGAATTTTCATTTGTGCTAACCTCGATCGAGACAGGGAAGCTAACGATACAACGCGATGTCTACGCATTTGGAGTAAGACTTCTTGAGCTCGACCGGGAGAAGAGCGGTGGACTTGAGCCAAGGTCCTAATGACGAGAATCTTGTATTACGGGTGCGGTTCAACATTTTATCTTAAGTTGCTACATTTAAGGTATTGTCACAAGTATAGTTACTATCATACTAGCTAAGACTATCACTAGAACGATGTGATGACGAACACGCCGGCGACAAGGCTCCTTTCGATGTCCCAAGTTTGCGGTTTCAAGCTCGTTCTCGGATTAGTTGTCGGTTCGTTTGTTCTTTCGATCTCAAATTCTTTTTTTAGCTCAATTTTGTAGTTGTAGTTGGTTTTTTGTTCTTGATCTGGCTTGGTTTTTGCCTTCGTGTTTGTCGATTTGAAATGCGAGTCATGTCGAATGCTATAAATTGGAGAGATTTGGAATCGGTGTAGTGACGAAGCTTTTAAATGACATTTGGTAGGGGTTTAGGCAATCGATGCATTGTTGTTGAAATTTCATATATTTATCTATCGAAGAATGTAAACTTGGTAATAATTGTTGTATTAAGTGAAATTGGGAGTATGGAACCTCAATCCCTAATTTTCAACACTATTGGTAAAATCTCTATTAATAATCTGCAGGTTATTTTTTATATCTTTTTTTATAAGATATTTCTTTTTATATCTAGAATTGCTTTTGTTGATACATGGTCAATTGTTTAATTTCTCCTTGATACATTCTTTACTTGCCATTGTTGATATGTCCATATCCCGAAATTGATGGTACACTTGGTTGGTGATAAAGAAATGACTTGCTACATTTTAGCTAGTTGGTGTAAGGAGTATAGTCCGGTGGCGAATCAAACATGAAAACCGAAGGTAAAATCTCTTTAAGCCCTTGATGATTATTGTTTTTTTCTGCAGTGTTGCATTCATCGTAGATTACGTGATCATCCTAGTTCACGATCTTACTGAAATTAGCAGTATTTTAATTAAATGATAAAATTTGATCCGTCGCACAGACCCAAAGATGTCATGTATTTTAGTAGTTAAAACAATCCATAATAGCCTTTCTGATGATTTTTTTTGTTCAACTATATATTTATGGGAACCATCAGAAGTTTCTATATTAGTATCATTAGCAATAACTTTATTGAAATGAAACAACTTGGTCTCTGGAACTATCATCTTCATTTCATGCTATCGATTTGTTGTTTTGTTGATTGGTTGTAGAACACTGCGAATTTCTTGATGGAATAATAATATTGCGTGTGGAATGTAGATTTATTATATTTTCAATTAAAAATGGAAATGGAAATTAATTCTGGGCATTTTTAGCTATTATTTTTTATAAAATTACATTTGATAGGGGTTTGAAACCCCTATGTAAGCCTTTGACGATAATATAGAGGTTTCAAACCCCTATGAAATCACTACAATTGATAGGGGTTTGAAACCCCTATGTAAGCCTCTGAACATATTATAGAGGTTTCAAACCCCTATGAAATAGCCAGATTTGATAGAGGTTTGAAACCCCTATGTAAGCTTTGAAGATACGATAACGCCTTAAAAGATAACGCTTTTCATAGAGGTCAAAAACCTCTATGAAAAGTCTTTCATAGAGATTCAAAACCTCTATCAAAAGTTGAATTTGTTCTAGTGTCCGCTGCACCAGTCCGTTGTGATTTAATGCACCAATCGCTTTCTCCTTCACCTACCAACACGTTTGCCCTTTATCGCCCGACAATGATCCGTTGCACACAACAGTTGAGTCCGCTGCCCAACGTATTTAGCATCCATTCCATTGTCTAGTGCATTGCATACAACAATTCGGGTTCAACACAACAGTCCATCACTAGAACAAATTCAACTTTTGATAGAGGTTTTGAACCTCTATGAAAGACTTTTCATAGAGGTTTTTGACCTCTATGAAAATCATTATCTTTTAAGGCGTTATCGTATCTTTAAAGCTTACATAGGGGTTTCAAGCCTCTATCAAATCTGGCTATTTCATAGGGGTTTGAAACCTCTATAATATGTTCAGAGGCTTACATAGGGGTTTCAAGTGATTTCATAGGGGTTTGAAACCTCTATATTATCGTCAAAGGCTACATAAGGGTTTCAAACCCCTATCAAATGTAATTTAAAAAAAATAATAGTTGAAAATGCCCAGAATTAATTTCCATTTCCATTTCAATTGAAAATATAACAAATCTACATTCCACTCGCAATATTATTATTCCATCAAGAAATTCGCAGTGTTCTACAACCAATCAACAAAACAACAAATCGATAGCCACACATTTCACGAAACCCGCTAAAATGATCAAAAATCAAACAAATATTGAATCATGAACAACAACAATTCCTTCAACAAAAAGGGAAGCATGAACCTCACTAACATCAGTGATTCTTTCAACAGTAACAACACCAGCATATCAAGAAACAAGCACAATGGAAGAACATCAATGATTCCTTCAACATAAAAATGTACTTGTTTAGTGAGTTTGAATACCAACCCTATAATCTACAATGTTGTGTCTTTTTTAACCTTGCATGAGAACATGAAAAGGTTATGAAAGCAGATTCCCTCCCTTATTCATAGCACACATGAACAAGAATTTTTTGGAGTTGTGGTATTCATGCAAATTAAAACATGCATAAATTCTTTGATGTAGTTTTGGGATCAAGAAACTTCTTTGCAGTCCCAAAAAGCATCTTAAAGCCAGAACCAACATTTACTATAAACATGGGATGCAAAGTCTGCGCACAAATCCAATATTGTTAATTAAATCTCAAAGATGAATTTTAGCAAACCCAAGATTCGATCATAGAAATTACACCAATAAATACCTCTGGATAGTAGCTATTATCTATCTTTGCCATGCCTTCCACAAGATCAGCAGCAGTCTTGCTGAAGTTCTTCAAACCCTGCGTTTCAATATCAACACTAGAATTTTATTTGATATGATGAAATCCGATTCACATGTGAGCGACAACATGACTAGGGAAAATAAAACTCTCACCATCAATTGACAAAGTTGAATAAACAAGAAGAAAGAGGCAACAAGACAACCGCATGAACAATAGGAAGAGGGCTATAAAAAGTATATGTCTCTTGTATATACAGGATATGCAAAAGTCTTTGCTAGTTTAATTTGCAATAACTGATAGAGGCGTTAAAATAGCATACCAATCCCTGCACATCCAGTATTGTTGTGGTTGAACCGATGTGCTTTTTTGTTGCAATTGAACAAGCTGCAATTGAACTGAAGTGTACCATCAATTTTAGGATATGGACAGATCAACAATGGCAAGTAAAGAATGTATCAAGGAGAAATTTAATACCTAATTTGATGCTTCAATGAATTCTACATAGCATGAATGCTGTCATGATCAACTAAGCTGTCATGACCAACTTCAAATCATTGAAGTTCAATACCTAATTTGATGCTTCAATGAATTCTACATAGCATGAAAGCTGTCATGACCAACTAAGATGCATTCATGTCGATAGATGGTCGAAGTTACCTTGAGAGTTGAGAGCATATGAGAAATCACTCCAAATACGGCACTAAGCAAGAAATAAGAGCAAGACAATAGGAAATAATTCATTACAGTAAAATTAAGCTCAACTAAAAAAAAACTAGGCACAAAGTGGTAGTAAGCAAGAAAGAACATAAAACGAAGATGACAGTTCCAGAGACCAAGTTGTTTCATTTCAATGAAGTTATTGCTAATGATACTAATATAGAAACTTCTGATGGTTCCCATAAATATATAGTTCAACAAAACAAATCCTCGGAAAGGCTATTATGGGTTGTTTTAACTACTAAATTACATGACATCTTTGGGTCTGTGCGACGGATCAAATTCTATCATTTAATTAAAAGACTGCTAATTTCAGTAAGATCGTGAACTAGGATGATCACGTAATCTACGATGAATGCAACACTGCAGAAAAAAACAATAATCATCAAGGGCTTAAAGAGATTTTACCTTCAGTTTTCATGTTTGATTCGCCACTGGACTATACTCCTTACAGCCAACTAGCTAAAATGTAGCAAGTCATTTCTTTATCAGCTGAACTGAAGTGTACCATCAATTTCAGGATATGGACATATCAACAATGGCAAGTAAAGAATGTATCAAGGAGAAATTAAACAATTGACCATGTATCAACAAAAGCAATTCTAGATATAAAAAGAAATATCTTATAAAAAAAGATATAAAAAAATAACCTGCAGTATTATTAATAGAGATTTTACCAATAGTGTTGAAAATTAGGGATTGAGGTTCCATACTCCCAATTTCACTTAATACAACAATTATTACCAAGTTTACATTCTTCAGATAGATAAATATATGAAATTTCAACAACAATGCATCAGATTGCCTAAACCCCTACCAAATGTCATTTAAAAGCTTCGTCACTACACCGATTCCAAATCTCTCCAATTTATAGCATTCGACATGACTCGCATTTCAAATCGACAAACACGAAGGCAAAAACCAAGCCAGATCAAGAACAAAAAACCAACTACAACTACAAAATTGAGCTAAAAAAAGAATTTGAGATCGAAAGAACAAACGAACCGACAACTAATCCGAGAACGAGCTTGAAACTGCAAACTTGGGACATCGAAAGGAGCCTTGTCGCTGGCGTGTTCGTCACTGTCATCGTTCTAGTGATAGTCTTAGCTAGTATGATAGTAACTATACTTGTGACAATACCTTAAATGTAGCAACTTAAGATAAAATGTTGAACTGCACCTGTAATACAAGATTCTGGTCATTAGGACCTTGGCTCAAGTCCACTGCTCTTCTCCCGGTCAGTAGCTCAAGAAGTCTTACTCCAAATGCGTAGACATCGCGTTGTATCGTTAGCTTCCCTGTCTGATCGAGGTTAGCACAAATGAAAATTCAACTTCGAAAGTCGAAAAGAACAATACAAGCATAGTAATTATATATACCAAAAGAATTTACTAGGCCTAAAACCTAGGAGGTGGATGTCCCAAATTTAGTCCTTAAAACAACAAGGCAGTGGCAACAATAGTACTTGAATTTCAGCACAAGACTTTAATGGTTTCAATTGAAGAAACTATATAAATATGGCATAATCACATATCGATGTGTAATCCGGATCGAAAAATCCGAAAGTGCCAAGAACTTTTGTTTTGACATACATTTCTTGGTTTTCAGGCATCATCTTAGCAAGGCCAAAATCAGAAATCTGCGAAAACATAATTAATCATCAAATGATTAAAATATATATGAAATGTACAGTTGCACATGTATATAAAGTAATGTAGTGTGGAATCTACAAACTGGCCAAGAGAAAAATATTAGACAAGGAAATACGATTCGAAGAAGAAAAAAAGTTTTAGCGAAAATGGGGTTAAAAGCCTAGTACCTATAAAAATAAATGAAGATTTCACTCGCAAGGTCAAAGCAAGTAGACGGAATTCGAACAAAGGTTTCAAGAGGTACCTTAGCACTTTTATAGTTGGAACTATCTGTTGGTGGTGCATACCCTGGAAAATTACAAAGAACACCAAAGCAACTTTGTTAAATCACCATGAAAACAGCAAACAACTCAATTACAATAGAAGATGTATAGAAGATCTAACCTGATGTAGCAAAATTATAAGGAAAAAAAATATATAGGACAAAGCAAATCCATTGGAGCTCATTTCAAGGAATCAAATCACAAAACAATTTGAATTGAAGTTGAACTAAATTACACTCAAATCAAGCATTTGCACACAAAAAATCATCATCAACAACTAAAAACTGAATGAAATCCACAGAAACATCAAACATGAACACCAAAATAGAAGAAATCAGAGCAGAAATCGCACCAGTGGCAGGATACTGAGTCTACTACTCGTTCAAACAATCAAGAAGATCTCCAACGATGGACAGACCTTCTGGAGCTCCATCTGAAGCCTGTGCTTGTACGGTGAAAGCATCCTCAAATTGAGTAACAGAAGTTGAAGCGAGTGATGCGAGGAGTGTGAAATCGAACTGAGAGAGATGCATGTACAGTGAAAGAAACCTCGGCAGTAGAGGTTTTGAGAAATGGCAGAGACGAGGCGAGGCGAAATCGAAATTGAAGTCTGATCTGGAGCAGAAGAGGCGAGGCGGAGGCGGAGCGGTGCGGAGGCGGAGCGGTGGTGAGTGGTGATTCGAGAAATGGTAGAGACGATTAGAGATGGAATTGAGAGAGATGAAGAAGAGTGAATCGATTGCTCACGCGAGACAGAGATGAATTGAGAGAAATGGTTGAAGCAAACCCTAGAAATGGTGGAGCCTAAGCAAACCGATGAGAGCAAGTTGAAGAGAGAGGTTTTGAGTTTTAATAACCTAATACATTGAGGTCATTAAAAACCCCTAGGAATTAGGTGCTATAAAAAGCCTAATCACCTAATACATAGGGGTTACTTAAAAACCTCTATGAATTAGGTGTTATTAAAAGCCTAAATTGTTCTAGTGAATAGTCAATTGTATCTGTACTAGTTTGATGTGGACACCCCCTTTTTTGCAGCCCGTGTGTGTCCAGCCATTCACTCCCTTCTCTATTTTATACAACAACCTATCCATTTTCTTCTCTGCTTGAGCGTTGCCCTGGCCATCTGTCCCCACGTCAGTTGAGCTCCAATTTCATTGAAACACGCAATGGCAACAAAGGAAGACAAAAGTGAGGTATCTCGACAAATCTCAATGATTCTTGATGGTTCTAACTATCCATTATGGTCACAGCAGATCAAATTAAAGTTTTTTAATTAGCCAAAAGCTTTGGTTTCTTGTCATGGGAGATATCGTCAAGCCATAACAAAGTGACAAGGAATTTGAAAACAAATTTTTGGACCGAGTTGAAGATTGGGAGAGTAAAAACTATAAGATCAACACTTGGTTTAGTAATACAACTTCTCCCTATATTCACATTAAGTTTGTTAAGTTTAATAATGCAAAAGAAAATTTGGATTTTTTATCTAATAGATACAAAGTTTCTCGTTTTGGGAAATATTATCGGTCGTCCACCAACCTCAACAGTTTGAAGAAAGAACCTGGTCAGTAAGCTAATGATTTTCTAGCCCTCATTCAACGTATATGGAACAAATTACATCAAGTTAAAATCAGTCAAGACCATCTTCATCTCATAAGTTCTTATGGGTCTTCGCCTTGAGTACTAATCGGTCGGTGCAGTTTTATTGCATCGGGATCCACTACCTTCTTCTGATGCAACTATCAAACAAATTTGTTCAAATAAAGCATACTTAATTTGGTTAAACCATCCTCTTATTTAAATATGGCTCTTGCACTCACCCTATCACAATCAAAGTTTGGATCTTCCTTTTATAGGAATTGCAAAAACACAGTGTATGTGTTTGCAAACTCTCCCATTATTGAGTGTCGTTATTGCCATGAACGTTGACATACAGTGCCAAATTTTCCAAATCATCCACTTCGTCCTAAGGTTGCCACAAATTCTACTACTATTCCTGAGTAAAATAGAAGCATTTCTCAAGCATATAATATTGCCTAAAGCCAAAGCCTTATCTGTTATCCAAGGTAAAACATTGTTTCTTGATTTTGGATGTTGTAGTCATATGACTTCTCTGTTGTCTATCCTCTCTAATAGCAACCACACTCAGTCTCTTTCTTCTATTCATGCCGCAAATGGAAGTTGTATGTCCATTACTCATACAAGAATTGTCTCTACCCCAACCCTTACTCTTCTTGACACAAATCTTGTCCCTAATCAGGCCTTAAATTTGGTCTTAGTTTGTCAATTATGTGATCTTGGCTTATCTGTTTCTTTTTCTCCTCTTGGTTATCAGGTTAAGGATTTTCATACAAATCAGATTCTTGGAACGAGAAGCAAAGTTGGATGATTATTAGATCTCTAATCACTTCATTTACCTGCT
This sequence comes from Stephania cephalantha, assembly GCA_039657325.1. Classification (NCBI taxonomy): domain Eukaryota; kingdom Viridiplantae; phylum Streptophyta; class Magnoliopsida; order Ranunculales; family Menispermaceae; genus Stephania; species Stephania cephalantha. Next base: position 19,748,641 of record CM077579.1, on the reverse strand, counting down.
TCGTAGTAATTCTCTGCCGCTGTTTCATCTATATCAGTTGCATCTTAGTCTTGGTCATGCCTCTGTAAGTAAACATCGAACTCTTGTTTCTAGTGGTTTCTTAGGTGTTTCAAAATTTTATTCTTTTGATTGTATGCATTGTCAATTAGCAAAACAACCTGCTTCATCTTTTATTCTTAGTGATTCTATTGTTCATACTCCGTTTTTTCTAATTCATTTTGATGTTTAGGGTCTAACACTATGAATGGTTATCGCTATTTGTGTTATTTATTGATGATTATTCACGACTCACTTAGATATATTTTTAAGGAATAGGTCTGAGATATCATGTATATATATTAAAATTTGCTAACATGATTAAAACATAATTCTCTTAGACAAGAAAAATCTTTCATACTGATAATGCTTTAAGGTATCAACATTTTGTTCTTCTCGAGTTTCTAAAGCAGCAAGTTACCGTTGTCTAACGTTCAAATCTTTATACCTCTCAACAAATGGCAGAGCATAAAGAAAACATCGTCATATCTTAGATTTTGTTCACGCACAACCTCTTTCGGTATTATGTAGTAAATAATTTTAGGGAGAGGCTGCCCTAACATGTGTTTATACCGTAAATCAACTTCCTACCCTAACTCTCCAAAACAGGTCTCCATTAGAACACTTATATGGTAAAGCACCTGATTATACTAATCTTCGAGTTTTTGATAGTACCTATTTTGTTCTTCTCAATCCCCTTTTAGAACATTAAGCTTGAACCACGTGCTCGTCTCTGTTGGTTTCTTAGGTATGGAGTTAAATATAAATACTTTCGATGTTCAAATCCAATTTTTCAAAGATTTTGAATCTCCACGCATGTCATTTTTTGGGAACGCACAATGTTTTCCACCTTATTCAAGTTTGATACTTCTATACTCCAACACGTTTGTCGAGCTCTCTTCCTCTTGTAATAAAGGTACATTAGCAGAGTTCAATAATTAAATTCCCACTCCAACACTTATTTTTGAAGATTATGTTCATCCTCCTCGTCGATCTGAAAGGGTAACTAAACGTCCTTTTTACATTAAAGATTATCATTTTTTCTCTGCTATTTCCTCCTTACATGAGCCTTCCTTATATCAGGAGGCTTGTACTTACCCTAATTGGCAGCAAGCAATGACATAAGAATCGCGCATCTTGGAGAAGACACATACTAAAGACTTGGTGGATCTTAACATAGACAAGAATCCTATTGGATGCAAATGAATTTATAAGATTAAAACTCATTCTGATGGTTTGGTTGCGCGACATAAAACTTGTCTGGTTGCAAAAAGTTATATATAGGACTACGACATTGACTATTAAGATACTTTTGCTCCTATGGCTCCATTAACATCTGTTTAGAGTTTGCTAGCTATTACATCTTTCAAACAGTGAATTCTCTTTCAGATGAATGCTAAGAATGCTTTTCTTAATGGAGATCTTGAGGAAATTAAATATGCGCTCTCCTCCTGGATATGCTAAGAAACAAATAGATAATTGATAAGTTGGTTTTTATATGCTTTTATAAGTCTATTTTAGTATATTTATTGTGAAAAGTTTCCAAAATATATATTTAATTATATTTTTAGTCATTTTCAAGTGAAACGGAGTGCGCGGTTGAATTCGTGGCGAAAAAATACTCAAAATGGAGTATTTACATGCTTTGATCGGAGACTGGACAATTTGCCTCGAGTTACGCATTGTGCGGTGGGCGGAATTATTGGTCCAGCTCGCCAAGCAACTCAAACTATTTCCAGGGCACAACCACTTGTCACAATATCACTCATCCACAGCGTCACCTGCTGCCACATGGCTCCAATCGCGTGCTGCCACCTCATGCATCACGCCACATCATCCAATATGTCAGCATTCCTCTTGTTCCAGCAGCTGTTGATCCGTTCTCGACATATACAAATTGAAGTCGTCTCATGCAGCTGGTTCGCTCGAGCGAACCAAACTCCACCTCCTGGCTGTCACGTGGCGCGCTCCCACTACATCAGACACGCCAGCATAACAGCCATTATACATTCCTCGTGATACGTAACTTCACGTTCGTCTCACGAAGTTCGAACAACCGAATCGAACCAATCTTGCTTCCTTGCTTGCCATGTGTCACGACGCAGTTGGCCAGACCACGCACACAGCCGTTCTCCAACAATAACACGCTGCCACATGGCGGTTTGCAGCCAAAATGCACTAATCAGGCGCTGCCACGTGTACGAAACCCATTTTCACCCCAAAAACAGTCCCTAGATGCTCCTCAGCGCATGTGTTACGAGTCCAACCTCCAAAATTAGTTTCTCTAACCTCCAGAGAGCAATTTTCAGTGTTTTTTCATATTAGGAACTGGTGTATTCATACAAGGAGAACACATTGGAGTCGCCACACACAACTTTTTATACTTGGAGATTGTAGAGATGATGTCCAGCTAGACCAATCTTCGCCTAGGTCGAAAGGGAAACAAGTGGGATTCATGATTCATGACAAATACTATGTGAGATCTATGGTTTTTGTTTAATTTGATTTAATTTCTCATATTTCATTGTTGTTCATTTTAAAGTATATGGTTTAGATGTAAGGTGTGTATGTGGTCAGTGCATGCTTTTAGGGGAACAACCTATAGTTATTTGGACCATTAGTATCCGTGTAATTGTGCTTTTGGACCAATAAAGTGACAAACACTCAACCGTTTGCCGTCTAACCCTTTCGGTTCTTGAGTGTGCAACAATTGAATCTATGTTAAATTGGAAGCGGATGCGATCCTGTTATTTAGGATTAGTGTTCCCACATATCCAAATTACTACGGTTAGTGTGTTAAACTTGATTGGCGGATATCTAGGGTTATACATTGATTAGGGAAGTAGTTAGTGGCGGACGTCCTAGCTATCGAGATTAAGAGAACTAGGAATTTTTGACGGATGTCGATTTTCCATAGCTAATCTATGAGAAATTGAATCAATGACTTTTCGGAATGATTGAGGACCATTAAATGCCATTGAATCTTTATTCTTGCTAGTGGAACCGTAGACTAAGGTGGTTTCTTCTAATAGATATTATTTTTTTGAACTTTTTATTTGTGCTAGTTTAGTTAATTATTTCCATGAACTTTCTGAAAACCCCCCATTTTTAGTTAATTTAGAGTAAAACTCAAGTCATGTGGATTCGACCCCGTATTTACCACTACTACACCCTTGTGGTTGGTAACTCGATTGCGGGTTATATTTGGCACGCACGACACGTGACCAAATTTTGGCGGCGTTGCCGGGGACTTAGTCCTTAGTCTGAGTTTAGGTTTCATTTTTCTATTTTTTTATTTTAGTTTTATGCTACAACACCTCACTCGGTCAAAATTGGTGGTTCTTTGTTACCTTTCGATCGGACCGGAGAGAACATTTCATAGGTGGATTAGAGAGACCTAACTTAGGCAACAAGAAGGCCATAATCCTCTGAACATGGCTGCAAATCGCCAAATCACCATGGGTCACACCGATCAAGAGCTTCATGCTCTTTTGGCGCAACAACCCCTCTGTATCAACTATCCGGATAATGCCGAAGACTTTGAGTTGAGGTCTGGGTTTATTCACCTCCTACCATCCTCTCATGGCGGCGAGAATGAAGATCCCGTTACTTTCCTAAAGGAGTTTCAAACTAACTGCAAGTCAATGAAACCCTCCAATGCAGACGAGGACACGGTTAAGCTATGATCTTTTTTATTTTGCCTTAAAGACAAAACCAAGGAATGGCTTTTCTACTTTCCGCCTGGCTGCATTAACTCATGGAATGAGATGACAACCGTGTTTTTGAATGAATACTTCCCTGAGGATAGAGTTGCTCAGCTCATCAAGGATATATGCCACATCAGAATGAGGTCGGGTGAATCATTTGGTGCATATTAGGATCGCTATAAGCGATTAATTGCTAGCTGCCCGCAGCATGGCCATTCTTATAAGGCCATAGCCCGTTTCTTTTATGTTGGCATGTCACCCATAGAATGACGCATGACTGATAATGCGTGTGGGTGTCATATTCGAGACAAAACTCCAGCCCAAATGAAGCAACTGTATGACGACATCACACATCAGTCATGCCTTTATGGTGATCTTGATGATACTGCTTACCGAAGTCTGACAGCAGGGAGTGTCTCGAGTTCCACTGACCAAAAAATTGACTAACTAACCTCCATGATGGAGCGTCTCCTCTCCTCTGGCAAAGTGCAAGTCAAAGCTTGTGGCTTCTGTACTACCAGAAATCATGCAACTAATGAATGTCCTACTCTCTTTGAGGACAATCAACAGGCCAATGCCATTGATAATCAGTTCCAGGGACCATCTAGAGTCCCATTTGGGAATACATACAATAACCGGCGAGGAATAACTCGAACTTCAGTTACGGGCCTCAAAATCAGAACTATCAGACCTTCATCCCTAAAGGTCAACCGTTGGCTGCACCTTCCAATAATTCCTCTTCACTTGAGGATATGTTCAAAGCTCTTATGGCTCAACAAAGCTAATTTATGAGTGAGATGGCCCAATTCAAGGCTACCACCGAGAAATCCATCAGCGAAACCAAATCGGCGGTCTGAACTCTTCAAGTTCAAATGGACCAAGTGCCACAGCAGAATGGACGTCTCGAGGATAAGGGAAAGTTGTATTGGCAACCTTACCCGAATCCTAACGCGAGTGCTAACGCAGTTACACTCTGAAGTGGTAAAGAGCTTGAGGGACCCAAAAGGAACAATGGGTCATCTGATGCCAAAGACCAGGCAAATGAAGAAGAACACGAGTTAGTATTGGCCTTGTTTGTCCCTAAACAGATGGTAACTACTCAAAAGGAAGCACCACCCACAATCAAGGTCAAACCTCCTTTTCCACAACGACTCATCTTATATAAGAAAAATGAGGAAGAGAAAGAAATTCTTGAGACCTTTCAGCGCGTAGAAATTAATATTCCACTTCTCGACGCTCTGAAGCAAGTCTTAGGTAAACAAAGTTCTTAAGGAACTATGCACTAACAAAGGGAAACTCAAAGGCAATGAAAAAGTCTAAATGGGAAAAACCATCACGGCTATCGTATAGAAGAAGTTGCCTCCTAAATGCAAGGACCCTGGGATGTTCTCAGTACCTTGTGTTATAGGTGATGTAAGCATTCAGAGGGCTATGTGCGACCTTGGCGCTTCCATTAATGTCATTCCATTGTCTATTTATGAGAAATTGCATGCAGGCCAATTAGAGGAGACTGGTATTGTCATTCAATTGCCTTACCGTTCAGTTGTCAGACCCGTAGGTGTTCTCGAGGACGTTCTAGTCCGAGTGAACGAGTTTTTGTTTCCTAGTGACTTTTACATGGTAGATACGAAGGAGGAGCCATTCCCCAATGCTTCGTCAGTACTCCTTGGACGTCCATTTTTGAAAACGGTGAAGACAAATATAGATGTGGATGATGGATCTCTTACCATGGAGTTTGATAGTGAAGTCATCAAGTTTAACATCTATGACGCGATGCGATACCCCAGTGATGTGTCGTTTGTGGTATGTACCATGGACTGTGTGGATCCACTGGTTAAGCCGATCATGCTCACGAATGGCGATGATGAAGTTAAAGTAATGTTAGAGCATCATCTCGACACTACTCATATCCACGAGAGTGTTCTGACCCTCGATACTGATGTCGAGGATGTTGTTTTCGAGTTGGATTCATTCCAACCCCTGCCCCCAAGTGTCTATTATTTGGAGTTGCCTACTCTTGACTCCGAACTTTCTCCCTCCTTGGTTAAGGCTCCCACACTTGAGTTGAAGCCATTACCTGAGCACCTAAAGTATATGTTTTTGGGTGAGAATGACATATTCCCTGTGATCATCTCGGCCAAACTTACACATTAGGAGGAAGAGAGGCTCCTTCGAGTACTCCGGGAGTTTAAACAGGCTATTGGGTGGACCATAGCGGATATCAAAGGTTTGAGCCCTTCCACTTGCATGCATCATATATGTATGGAAGAGGGGTCAAAACCTATGAGAGAAGCCTAGAGTAGGCTCAATCCACTTATGATGGATGTCGTGAAGAAGGAGATATTGAAGCTCCTTGATGCCGGCATGATTTACCCCATCTCTGATAGTAAATGGGTAAGCCTTATCCAGGTGGTCCTTAAGAAAACGAGAGTAACAGTAGTCACCAATTCACATGGTGAGTTGGTTCCAACCCGCGTTCAAAATGGATGGCGTGTATGCATTGACTACAGGAAGTTAAACACTTCCACCAAGAAGAATCACTTCCCCCTACCATTCATTGATCAGATGTTGGAGAAACTAGCCGGTCGTTCTCATTATTGTTGTCTTGACGGTTATTTCGGTTTTCATCAAATACCAGTAGCGCATGAAGACCAGGAAAAGACGACCTTCACTTGTCCGTTTGACACTTTTGCCTATCGGCGGATGCCCTTTAGGTTATGCAATGCACCTGCCACATTTCAAAGGTGCATGGTGAGTATCTTCTCAGATTTTGTTGAGCATTTCATTGACGTCTTCATGGATGACTTTACTGTTTATGGTGATTCATTTGATAGTTGTCTCATCAATCTGACAAAGGTACTCAGCAGGTGTATCGAGAAGAACCTGGTTCTGAACTTTGAAAAGTGTCATTTTATGGTGGACCAAGGTCTTATTTTGGGACACATTGTCTCAGCCAGGGGCGTAGAGGTAGACCAAGATAAAATTGATGTTATCAAGAAACTTCCCTACCCTACGAACGTGCGGGAGATTAGATCTTTCCTTAGACACGCTGGTTTTTATTGTCGTTTCATCAAGGACTTTTCAAAGATCGCACAACCACTATGCCATCTACTCCAAAAGGACGTACCTTTTGAGTTTGATAAGGCATGTAAGAGTGCATTTGATGTACTGAAATACTCACTTACTGGCACACCAGTGATTCAGGACCCTAATTAGGAGCTTCCATTTGACATTATGTATAATGCTAGTGGGTGCAATCTTAAAATAGAGAGTTGGGAGAGCTTCACATGTCGTTTACTATGCTTCTCGCACTCTAGACGCCACTCAGATGAACTACACCACTACTGAGAAAGAGCTCCTTGTCGTTATCTTCGCACTTAAGAAGTTTCGGCCTTATCTCTTGGGAACCAAGGTTATCATTTACTCTGATCATGTTGCCTTGAAATACTTGATGAGTAAAAAGGATGCCAAACCTAGGCTCATTAGATGGATACTCCTACTACAGGAGTTTGACATCATAATCAAAGATAAAAGTGGTGTAGAAAATCTAGTCGTAGACCATCTCAGCAGAAGTGAGAATGGTGAGAGTCATACCTCTCTTATGGATGATTTCCCTAACAAGTACATCTATGTCGTTATGGAAGATCTCCCCTGGTATGCCGATTCGGTGAACTATATCACCTCGGGCGAGCTATCTCCTCACCTTTCGAAGGCTCAGAAGAATAAAGTTAGGAGCGATGCTAAGTACTATGTATAGGATGACTCGTACTTATGGAAATTCTGCTCGATCAGGTTATCAAGTGTTGTGTTCCTCAGACTGAGAGTTACTCCATATTAATTTTTTGTCATACTTACGCTTAATGCTTCCAATCTTGCTCGGTCTTTAAGTTCAAATTCATGGTTTCATGGACTGTTAGCTCTCCACACAATGCATCAAATGTGTAATCTCCAAGATTTTGTGCCGATTGGATAGCATACTTCTTGGCATCCCATTCCTTAGGCAAGCCTCTAAGGAATTTATACACCGAGGTTTCTTGATCATAATTCTTTCCAAGATTCTTGATCTCATTCAATAGTTTAGTGAATCGAGTGATGGCGGTGGCTATGTCTTCATCGGACCCAACTCGGAAAGTTTCATAGTGCTCCTCAAGAATTCTCAACTTGGTCTTCTTCACTTGCATGGTACCTTCATAGTTTACCCCAAGCTTCTCCCATACTTCCTTAGCCGTTTGACAAGCACTTACTCGGTTAAATTCATTTTCACTTAGCGCACAAAACAAGTGATTCATGGCTTGATCATTTGATAGCTCAATCTTTATCTCCTCGGCGGTGTACTCTTTCAAGGGCTTATCCGGTGGAGTGTAGCCACTTTCAATTGCATCCCATAAGAATCTATTTTGTGCTCTAATGTAGAATTTCATTCTCACTTTCCAATGAGCATAGTTAGTTCCATCAAAATACGGAGGCCTAATCGAAGAGTTGCCTTCCCGAAGGCGAGCCTGATCTAAGGTTTGCATCCTTGCACAAAAAGAACACTCAAAGATACGTTAGTAATACTTTGAGCAATAACCTCTCGATACCAATTGAAGGTCACCCAAGAGGGGGTGAATTGGGTTACCGAGTAGTTATTGCCCTTTTAAAACTTTATGCGCAAATTGCAACTATAATGCATACACTATCAATGAATATATATATATGCTATGCAAGTGAATGGAATGGAAGAGATGGAAAGTGAGACACGATTTATAGTGGTTCGATCCAACGATCTACGTCCACTACCTAACCTCCCAGGTTAGGATTTTTAACCCCCACTTATATTACAAATAAGTGTTACAACCTAAGCATACAAGCCTAGAGTGTCTAATTACAATTAGGACTTCCCACCTAGTCGCAACTAGGATTTGTGTTCTTCCCACCTAGCCGCAACTAGGATTTGTGCCTAGTCTCAACTAGGTCTTCCCCTTTGACTTAGATTCCACTAAGTCTTACAATCAAACAAATACAATAAGTTGCTGAAAAATAATGAGATACACTTTACAACACAAAGTGGTATCAAATTCAAACACTAGCAAGCCTCCTAGAGCCTAACAACTCTTATGCATGCAAGTTTGAGAATAAATGGAATATGCAAATATGTCACTGATTTTGTTGCAAATCCCAAATGTGAAATCGTTTTAAAAACTTAATATATTAGTGTAAAACCGATTTCAAGTCTAAGAACAATAGTTTAACAAAAATCAAGTTTAAGTGCAAAACTTTTGTTCAAATCAATCTTAGGGTTTGATAAAATAAATTTAAGTGCAAAACCCGGGGAAGAAGGTGTTCAAACACACAACAAAGCGATTTTCAAATCAAATACACAAAACTATGTAGATTAAGCACAAGCAAGATTTTAGATCTATGACTTTCTTACAAACAAGAGAATGACAAAAGAGATCGGCTTTGAAGAGATTCTTGTACTCCTTTGAAAGCCTCAAAAGTCTTTGGATTAGAGAGCTAAAGAAACGACCACAAAGATCTCCTTTTGCTTCTTCATAAAAATCAAAGTTCTTCTCTTTGTAGATTTTGAGTTTTTGAGTGTGTTTCTTCCTTCTCTTGACAAAACCATGTTCTTGGTGGTTTTATAGTGTTAGGTATTCCATCTTGACAGTTTATGACCGTTCTAGGGATCCAAGGGTCCAAAATAGATCAAGAATTCAAATTAAAGTGTGTTTTCCAGCTGTAAAAAAAAAGGCATCGAGATATGCAATTAGCGCGTTAATCTTTGAGACCTAGCGCGCTAACTCGCACTTAGCGTGCTAATGAAATCATTAGCGCGCTAAGCAGAGGGACCTCAAAACAATTATTTTGTCCCTTTGTGTTAGCGACCCTTAAACTCGTCCGGGACCTAACCAACCCTTATATAACATGTTATACACGTTTATTATGAGTCATTAAGCCTAATTGGGTGGTCCGGATATTTTTACAAATCCCGAAAATGGAAATTCACGATTTCATAATGTATTAGGGGCTTTTTCGCAAATTTACGCTTTCTTTTCGAAGACCTTTCAAAAACGAGTTTTTCTTTTCGAAAACATTTACAATGATCTCGTAATATGCAAATGACCATCCACACAAAGTTTCACATTGTTTAAACTCATAGTCCTAGTTATGTGTTTAAATTCCACTTTGAAACTTGAAGTAAACTTATAACTTTTGAAGAATGGTTTAAGAAACTTGATATGCATGGACTAATGCATTTGGCTTGCTTGCGTGAAAGAATTTGTATACCTTACATTGAAATTACAAATTGCGGTTTGAACTTTCATCTTCATTTCTTCATTAATGCCGAGTCTTGAACTTGTATTTCTTGAGTACCCTTGATATGTTGTTTTGCATCCTTTAACAAAAACCGAAATACACTAGATGTTTATTAGTACATTTTCACCTTGTTTGTTTCCATCAAAATCTCGGTCGGAGTGTGAGTGACTAACTACTTAGTCCAACATTCCCTAACAAGTACATCTATGTCGTTATGGAAGATCTCCCCTGGTATGCCGATTCGGTGAACTATATCACCTCGGGCGAGCTATCTCCTCACCTTTCGAAGGCTCAGAAGAATAAAGTTAGGAGCGATGCTAAGTACTATGTATAGGATGACTCGTACTTATGGAAATTCTGCTCCGATCAGGTTATCAAGTGTTGTGTTCCTCAGACTGAGAGTTACTCCATATTAATTTTTTGTCATACTTACGCTGCGGTGACCACTTCAGTCCCCGTCGGACAGCTAGGAAAGTTTTAGAGAGTGGGTTTTACTTGCCCACCATTTTTCATAATTCATACATGTTTACCAAGACTTGTCCTTACTGTCAGAAAACTGGTAACCTTGGTCATCAGGACCAATGCCACTTACCCCGAATGGGACCGTTTCCAGTGTCATTTGGTAATGTTTACATACTCTTTGCAGTGGACCACATGTCTAAGTGGATGGAAGCTAAGGCTACATGCACTAACGACTCTAAAGTGGTATGTGAATTCTTCAAATCGAGGATTTTAACAACATTCGGTACCTCGCGTGCCCTGATCAATTATAGAGGCAATCACTTATGCAACCATATGGTTGAAAGTCTTTTAAGGAGGTACAATGTCACTCATCGAACGTCTACAGCGTATCATCCCCAAACGATTGGCCAGGCAGAGGTCTCTAATAGGGAGATCAAATCCATCTTGGAAAAGACGGTGAATCCTACTCATAAAGATTGGAGTACACGTCTTGAAGATGCAGTTTGGGCTTACCGAACGGCGTTTAAAATGCCAATTGGGATGTCCCCATATCGCCTTGTGTTTGGTAAATCATGCTACCTGCCAGTCGAGCTCGAGCATAAATCCTACTGGGCTGTTAAACAACTTAATAGGAATATCGATGAAGCATGAAAAGAGAGAAAGCTCACTCTCCCATAATTGGAGGAAATCAGGAACGACGGTTATGAAAATGCGCGGATTTATAAAGAAAAAATGAAAGCATTCAGTGATAGCAATCTCTCTAGGAAATCTTTTCGTGTTGGTCAGAAAATGTTTTTATTTTAGTCACGTCTTAAGATTTTTGCAGGTAAGTTGAGATCGAGGTGAACAGGGCCATATGTTGTGACTGCGGTGTATGATCACGGAGCAGTGGAGATTCAGAGTTTGGAGACTGGTAATGCGTTTAAGGTGAATGGCCACAGATTGAAAATCTTCTATGAAGACTTCCCGAGCCATAATGTGGAGGTCGTCTCACTTGCGATGCCTGTCTATACTGATTGATAGATTCAGACTAAGTCGAGCCAACGACTTTAACCAAAAGCGCTACTGGGAGGCAGCCGAAACTTTGATAAGTGTCATTTGGTTTATTTATTTTCATATTTTTTTATCATTTTGCTTGAATTTGTATCATTTCCTTCATCTTATATCTATCATGTTCTTTCACCATCTTGTTTGTTTTCTATGTGTCGGCATCTCGACTTGTTTTTAACCTTGAGGATAAGGTTCGAAATAAGTTTGGGGGTGTTATAGGGGTTGTGGATTGTTTTGGATGGATTCTTTTGCGAAAGACCGCAGGTGAGATTGTTTTTTTTTTAATATGCAATTATATGCGGATATCGAATGGTAATGGTGGTGTTTTATATCATTTCTTCCATTTCTTTCATTTCTTGTCCATTCATATTTCTTTCTCATTTCATTAGGATTTGATACACTTTCATGTATATATGTTTTTAGTATAGTTTTTATTTTTTATTAGTTATTTAGAGTCACCCGAAACTTTTTTCATGCCTTTGGTTGTGGATGAGTAAATTACAATTGCCTTTTTGACTTGAAACTTAAAGAAAACTAGGAGAAACACTCAATGGAGTCCGTAGCTCAACATTTTTATGATTTCGTGGTTAGGGACTTAGTTTATGGTTGGACTTTGTGTTAGATAACGAAAGGGAGTAGACGGTCCAACTTATGCAAGTATTGATATTTTAACCCACATCGGGGGATTTGCTTGATTATAGTGAAAGTGAGAAGGGCTAATAGGAGTTTTTTCTAAAAAATAGAGAGTCCCACAGGTTTTCACAGGAAATGGAGCAGGGAATCTTGTGGTGGAAAAAGTGAGAAAAACGGTCCACAGGAAATGTAGCAAGGATCATACTACTTGAAAGAAAAAGTTGAGGAAAAATAGAAAAAATAAGATGAATAAAGGAGGAAGTTGTGAAAACTCCTCAAATAAAAGATTTAGCTCGAGTGCTTTCACTTGATTAAGTAAGATCTTAAACTTGTGTGCTTGAATCTATAGACAAAGAAAACTCGTGAGTAGTTGATGGCCTTTGTCTTGACCGAATCTATGTTTTTAAAGTGTGATCTTAATTGTGTTTGAGTTGCGAGTCTTGACATATCATAACTCTGAAATTTTTTGAGTTACTTGTTAATTTGGTGACTATGTAAATCAAAAGGACTCCATGAATTTTGAATCGAGTGTAGGTATAGGTATAGGCATAGGTTACTTTAGTTTGTCTTCTCTTGCTCGGGATGTGCAAAGTCTCAAGTTTGGTGGTATTTGATAAGTTGGTTTTGATATGCTTTTATTAGTCTATTTTAGTATATTTAATGTGAAAAGTTTCCAAAATATATATTTTATTATATTTTTTGTTCATTTTCAGGTGAAACGGAGTGCGAGATTGAATTCGTGGCAAAAAAAAAAATACTCAAAATGGAGTATTTACATGCTTTGATCAAGCACCGGACAGTTTGCCTTGAGTTACGTGTTGCGCGGTGGGCAGAATTGTTGGTCCAGCTCACCAAGCAAGTCAAACTGTTCCAGAGCACAGCCACGTGTCACAATATCACTTGTCCACAGCGTCACCAGCTGCCACACGACTTCAATCGCGTGCTGCCAACTCATGCATCACGCCACATCATCTAGTATGTCACCATTACTCTTGTTCCAGCAGCTGTTGATCCGTTCTCAAGATACGCAAATTGAAGTCGTCTCATGCAGCTGGTTCGCTCGAGCAAACCAAACACCACCTCCAGGCTGCCACGTGGCGCGCTCCCACTACATCAGACACGCCGACACAGCAGCCATCAGGCATTCCTCGTGATACGTAACTTCACGTTCGTCTCATGAAGTTCGAACAACTTAATCGAACCAATCTTGCTTCCTTGCTTGCCACGTGTCACGGCGCAGTTGGCCAGACCACATCACACAGCAGTTCTCCACCAATAATACGCTGGCACGTGGCGGTTTGCAGCTAAAATGCACCAATCAGGCGGTGCTACATATACGAAACCGATTTTCGCCTCAAAAACAGTCTCTAGATGCTCCTTGGCGCACGTGTTACATTAGTTTCTCTCACCTCCAGAGAGCAATTTTCGGTGGTTTTTCATATTAGGAACTTAGGTATTCATACGCGGAGAACACATTGGAGCTGGCACACACAACTTTTCATACTTGAAGATTGTAGAGATGATGTCTGGCTAGACCAATCTTCTCCTAGGTCGAAGGGGAAACAAGTGAGATTCATGATTCATGGCAAATACTATGTTAGATCTATGATTTTTATTTAATTTGATTTAATTTCTCCTTTTTCATTGTTGTTGATTTTAAAGTATATGGTTTAGATCTAAGGTGTGTATGTGGCTAGTGCATGCTTTTAGGGGAACAACCTATAGTTATTTGGACCATTAGTATCCGTGTAATTGTGCTTTTAGACCAATAAAGTGACAAACACTCACCTGTTTGCCGTCAAACCCTTTCGGTCCTTGAGTGTGCAACAATTGAATCTAGGTTAAATCGGAAGCGGATGCGATCCGGTTATTTAGGATTAGTGTTCCCACATACCCAAATTACTGCAGTTAGTGTGTAAACTCGATTGGCGGATGTCTAGGGTTATATACTGATTTGAGAAGTAGTTAGTGGCGGACGTCCTAGCTATCGAGATTAAGGGAACTATGAGTTTTTGGCGGATGTCAATTTTTCATAGCTAATCTAGGAGAAATTGAATTAATGACTTTTTGGAATGATTGAAGACCATTAAATGCCAGTGAATCTTGATTCTTGCTTGTGGAACCGTAGACTTAGGTGATTTCTTCTAATTGATATTATTTTTGCTAACTTTTTATTTGTGCTAGTTTAGCTAATTATTTCCTCGAACTTTCTGAAAACCCCCCATTTTTAGTTAACTTGGAGTAAAACTCAAGTCCTGTGGATTCGACCCCGCATTTACCACTACTACACCCTAGTGGTTGGTAACTCGATCGCAGATTATATTTGGCATGCACGACTCGTGACCAATAATTCACTCTCAAGTACTGAATCGAAATATCAGGCACTTGGTGACGCCACTTCTGAACTACTTTGGCTCCATTGGTTACTTGCGGATATGAGAGTCACTTATTCATCTACTACTCCCCTACACTGTGACAATCATAGTGCAATTCTGATTGCTCATAATTATGTGTTTCATGAGCCCACCAAACATATAGAGAATGATTATTACTGTCCATCATCATCTCCTCCGAGGCACACTTAAGCTTTATGCAATTTCTTAAGCTGATCAGACGACATACATTTTTACTAAGGCTCATTTTTAAGGGCGATTTCATGAGTTGATTGGAAAAATCAAGTTGGTATCGACAAAATCATCTTGAGTTTGAGGGAGGGTGTTAAGATTTGTAATGATTTGTTCTAATTGTAACTGACACGATTATAACTCAGATGATCGACAGGATTGATGATTCTTATCTTCTGTTGTAGCTACGTTTATATATATACATGTGTAATGTAACTCACTGATCATCGAATCAAGTTCTTATTCTTTCAAGATTAACCTACACCATTATTATTATGCACATATCAAATCCATGCCATTCAAACCAGACACCTTGTTAAATTATTGATTAAATCAAAAGTATAATACCAAGATCAAATCAAGAAGTAAAAGATTCCGCAAAATAACTGTAAGATTAATTATTTACACCACCACTAAGCAAATCAACACCGAAATATAAAATTTCTATTTTCACAGATCACCTAGCCTTAATTTACCGTCTAAATCATAATTAAGACTCATTAGTCAAATAATTAGGTACTAACATAAGTTTATAAGAATTAGAGTTTCACAAGTATGTCCCTTTTTGATGAAAAATTATGACCTTCTTTAGTCATTACATTGATGGAAAGACTCATTTATTAACCAATTAGTTAAGAATACCATATTTGTTTAGTTAATTAAGTCTTTTATTATGATTAAAAAAAAGGAAATACTTGAAAATATGCTTAGGATTCATGATGAATGCCAAACTTTATAAATAAGTAAAATGAAATCTTTATTTTTGTTAAGTCTATAATTAGACAAGACTAAACTTGTAAATAAATACCCTTAGGGACACCTATACATAAGATAAAATTACACACTATTAAATGAGAAAGATTCAAACAAATCTTGAAATATGATTTTCTCATAAGATCATCTCCAATGGGGATGTGGACTTGGTGTGATTGTGGACCACATAAGACCAAATAAACATTAAAATAAAAAAGTATCTCCAATGGAAACGTGCATTTCAAATGTAAAGCTAGCGTGACATTTTAAATAATAAGTGTTGTCTATTCCCAATGTCTATTTTTAGAAGATGCAATCCATTGCCGCACTAACTATTCTCTCTAAAATACATAGAAAAAATAATATCATTTTAAAATAAAAAAGCAATCCACATTGACCATAGGAGTACACTTTTAAAATTCAATATCTATTCAAACCACCAACGATTGACATCCTCTCCATGTTATTGACGAACTACGATCCACACTTACCATTGGAGATACTCTAAGTTGTTAAACCAGTTTCATTTTACTCTCTTAATTCCTCAACATATTCTTTCCTAATATTCTCTTTGTTTTAACTATAAAATGTCATATACCCAAGTCATTATCTTTCATAAGCATACAAATACCATTCATATCCATTTTTTTATTTTTAGCATAAATATTTATATTGATTTGTAAGAATATGTCCAATCAAGAAAAGTTCATGCGCATGAAAAACTACAGTTTTCACAATAGATATAACAAGCAAGCTTTTGAAGATCTTCAACGACATCAGAATCCATTGACAAGGGAAAAGAAAACTGAAGAGTCAAAAAATCATTTGTCAAGGAAGACAAGGGTGTTGAAGTGTTGTTACTGCGACCAAGTTTTTGAGTCATTGCAAGCTTTTGGGGGCCATCATAACAAGCATAGAAAGGAAAGACATGAGTTAATGAAAAAGCATAAAGAGCATATTAAACGAGCTAAGGCTAAGGAAAATCTTACTCGTGCGAATAAAAAAAAAGTCCTCTCATCGTCTTCATTACTCACTCTTGAGGAGTATAATGAAGATCCTACTAAACCATACTTAGACCTGTTAGAACAAAGGCTTCAGGGGATTGGGACATTAAGCGATGCAACCTGTTCACGTTTCGATGCTTTAGATTTAACTTTAAAGATTTAAAAATGATGGTGACGGACTTCAAGTGCTTTAGAAAAGTTCATTTAAGTATTTGGTCTTGATTAATAAGAATAGCAATATCATAAATTGCATAATGTAATCATTTTCATTATGTAAGGGATTCTCAAATATCAATTAATTAAGTTATTTATTTTCTTGTATTCGAAAAATAATTTATTATCTAATAACAATCTTTGGATGCTTACAACTAGCTAATCAATTATTTCAAAAATAATCTAGCCGATAAGCTAGAATTCTAATACTCAAGTAGCATTTTCTTTAAAAACGCCAGATGAAATCTTTTTCCATTTGTGCCCTTAAATTCTCAACTTGTGTGCACGGCTCCAAAAATATTGCTAAATATATTTATATTTATGATACATGCGTGTGGATACAAAGATAAAAGATAAATACGTTATTTATAAAAAGATAAAAACTTTAATTGAGTAAGAAGACAAATATGTTTAGTCAAAAACAAAAGATAACTACATAATACAAATCTTTAATCAATATTGTTAGGGGAGTGCTATTTGATATTACCTAAAAAAATATATTTCTTTTGAAAACCTTAAATTATACTAACTAATCCTAAATTAAACTTTATTAAAATAATCATTAATTGAAAAACATAATTTAATTTTTTTTTTTAATTATTATTAAATAGTAAAAAATAATCTGATATGTAATACCAAATAAAAATGTGTGTATTATAGAGAAGGTTTGATATGTCTAGTATACATACTGTATAAGAACAAATAATCAATCTTTCGACCATCACTAAAATTTACCATTCTACCTTTAATTCTCTCAAGCATAGTGAGCAGGTTCAACCGTGCGTAGCCCACTCCAGAAACTTGTATATATAGGAAAATTCTACAATGGAGCTCAATATATACCGTGCCATGTGAACCCTTCAAAATGTTTTGTGCATTAAATGTTTTGTACCTATGCCATGGAAACACATTAAGAACTAATAATCAATCTTATTGTTAAGTATTGATATTGCCATTAACGTGAACATATAGTGCCAAATTTTCCAACTCGTCCACCTCATCCCAAGGGTTCCGCAAAATTAGCATCTAAGACCGTTTCCTCTATTGTTACTACTGTCACTAATGGGTCACATTCCCTTCCTACTATTTCTTTAAGTGAAATAGAAGCACTTCTCAAATAGGTGATATCCCATGAAGCCATCGCCTTATCTTTTACCATAGGTAAAACATGGTTTCTTGATTCTTAATGTTGTAATCATATGACTTCTCATTTATCTATCCTTTCTAATAGCAATCACACTCAAACTCATTCTTCTATTCATGCCGCAAATGGAAGTTCTATGTCCTATACTCATACATGAACTTTCCTTATCCCTACCCTCACTTTTCCTGACACTTATTATGTTTATGATCTTACCATAAATTTGGTTTTAGTTGGTCAATTATGTGATTTTGGCTTATCTGTTTCTTTTCTTCTTTTAGTTGTCAGGTTGAGGATCATTCGACAAGTAAGATTTTTAGAATAAGAAGCAAAGTGGGACGATTATTTGAGCTCCCATTGCTTTATTTACCTGCTTATTAGAAATTCTCCACCACTGTTTCATCTCCTTCAGTGTATCAGTGGCATCTATGTCTTCGTCATGCCTTTGTTAGTAAACTTCGAACTCTTATTTCTAGTAGTTTCTTAGGTGTTTCAATATTTGAGTCTTTTGATTGTATACACTGTCAAGTATCAAAACAACCAGCTTCATCTTTTAGTCTTAGTGATTCTATTATTGATACTCTATTTCGTTTAATTCTTTATGATGTTTCGAGTCCCGCACCTATTTCCATTATGAATGGTTATCACTTATTTGTGTTATTTATTGATGATTATTCACGATTCACTTTGATATATTTTATAAGGAATAGGTCTGAAATATCATGTATATATATATTGAAGTTAACATGATGAAAACGTAATTCTCATGTATAATCAAAATGTTTCATATTGATAATGCTTTAGACAAAATATTGCTCTTCTTGAGTTTCTAAATCAATAAATTGTTGTCCAATGTTCATATCCTTATACCTATCAAGAAATAGATAGAGCATAAAGAAAACATCGTCATATATTAGATTATGTTTGCGCTCAACTTTTTTTTGTCATCATGTACAGAAACGTTTTAAGGAGAGGCTGCCCTAACTTGTGTTTATACCATAAACCGATTTCTTACATTAACTCTCTGAAACACCTCTCCATGTGAACACTTATATGGTAAAGCACCTGATTATACTAATCTTCAAGTTATTGGTAGTGCCTGTTTTGTTCTTCTAAATCCCCTTGAGCACAATAAACTTCAACCACGTACGTGTCTCTTATGGTTTCTTGGTTATGAAGTTCAACATAAAGGCTATTGATGTTGTGATCCGACTTCTCGGACATTGCAAATCTCCACGCATGTCACTTTCTGGGAACACACTGTGTTTTGCTCCTTATCCAAGTATGATACATCCCTTTCCAGTTCTCAGCCTTTCTTCACTAACTCAACTATCGAGCTCCCTTCATCTTCTAAAATAGGTAATTTAGTAGAGTTCAATAGTTGCATCCCTACTCTAACACTCATTTTTGAAGAATTTGTTCCTTCATATGATTTTGTTCCTCCTCCTCGTCGGTCTAAAAGGGTAACAAAACATTCTCCTTACCTTAAAGATTATTATTGTTTCTCTGCTATTTCTTCCTTACATAAGCATTCCTAATATCAGGAGGCTAGTACTGACCCTAATTAGCAGCAAGCAATGACTGAAGAATTGCGCGTCTTGGAGAAGACACACACTAGTGACTTGGTGGATCTTCCCACTGACAAGACTCTTATTAGATGCAAATGGGTTTATAAGAGTTAAACTCATTTTGATGGTTCAGTTGAGCAGCATAAAGCTTGTCTAGTTGCTAAAGGTTACAAACAAGAGTATGACATTTACTATGAAGAGACGTTTACTCCTATGGCTCGGTTAACCTATATTTGGAGTCTGCTAGTTGTTGTAGCTATCAAACACTAGTCTTTTTTTAAGATGGATGTTAAGAATGCTTTTCTTAATGGAGATCTTGAGGAAGAAGTCTATATGCACCCCTCCTCCTAGATATGCACACTCTCTAAATCAAGTTTGTCTTTACGACAAGCCTTGTGTGGACTTAAACAAGCTCCTTCGCTTGGTTTGCGAAGTTCAGTACTAGCTTAACCAAATTTGGCTTCACATCAAGTCCTTATGACTCAATCTTATTTACTTGCCACATTGATCGAGGCATTGTTTTTCTTCTGCTCTATGTTGATAACATGATTATTACTGGAGATGATTCTACTGGGATATCTCTGCTACAGGACTATCTTCGATGACAGTTTAAGATAAAAGGCTTTGGCCTTTTAAGTTATTTTTTAGGACATGAAGTCATATCTACTTCAAATGGATATAATTTATCACTGACCAAATATGCATCTGATTTGATCTCTTGGTCTGTGATTACTAATGCTATTATTGTATCCACTCCAGTTAGATGTGAATGTTAAGTTGATTCCATTTGATGACACACTTCTTTTGGGTCAAACTCTCTATTGAAAACTTGTTTGTAGTTTGGTTTATCTTATAGTTAGTCGACTAGATATTGCATATGTTGTTCATATCATGAGCCAATTCATGGTTTCTCCCCATACTGCTCATTTCACTGCTGTTTTTCGTATTCTCTTAAATGTGAAGGGTAGTTTTTCATGGTTTACACTTCTCTGCTATGTCCTCTCTTATTTTGTCTGGTTACTTAGATGTTGGATAGGGTGGTGATCCGATTGATTGTAGATCCACTACTGATTACAATTTTTTTGGGTAATTCACTCATATCATGGCGATGTAAGAAACAAATAGTCACTTTAAACTCAAATATATAATATAAATACCGGGCACTTACCGATGCCACTTCCGAGCTACTTTGGCTTCATTAGTTACTTGGGGATACAAAAGTCACTCATTCATTTGCTACTCTCCTACATTGTGACAATCATAGTGCAATTTAGATTGCTCATAATGATGTGTTTCATGAGCCTACAAAACACATACAAAATGATTGTCGCATTTTTTTGCCAACATCTCCTCCGAGGCACACTTAAGCTTCATGCAGTTTCTTAAACTGATCAGACGACGGAATGTTTTACCAAGGCTCATTTTTCAGGGCGGTTTCATGACTTAATTGGCAAACTCAAGTTGGTATTGGCAAAACCATCTTAAGTTTGAGAGAGGGTGTTTAGAATTGTTATGATTTGTTTCGATCGTAACTGACACGATCGACACAATTATAACTGACACGATCGACACGATCTGTGATTCTTATCATCAGTTATAACTATTGACACATGTGGAACATGCATATTAGTTTCCCGTATTTTGTATTATTCGCAGTAGTGGTAAATGAGATATCGTCTCTATAGGGATTTTGCAAACTTTCAAGTAAAGTATTTTAGTGTTTTTTTCTTAATGTAGTTAATATAATTAAAGGAGAATTAAAATACTAAATAACTAAAAACTATAACTACTAACTTAATTAACCAAAGTAACTAAACTAATTCAAATAATTCAATGCAAACTTAATTAAACAAAATTTAAATTCAATATAATATAAATATCTAAGCAAATATCTAAACAAACATCTAAACAAACCCCCACTAAACAATGTAATATACTTGGATTGCATTCAAACACTAGAACATAATTTTATCTCATAACCAAGTTATAATCATATCATATGGAATCATTAAATCTTAATTCAATATTGGTTGATATCCTTTAGCAAACCATCGATTTTTCCATATTCAATTGAAAATAAGCCATATACTTATTATTGTGAATCAACTTATTGGATGAAATGCAATAAAATAAAAATTATGATAGCATTAACACTAAATGAAAATCATGTCTTATCTAAACACAATATTAATAAGAATATGCTAATCAAAAAATAACTTATAACACAATCACCTAGAACATCCACTCGAGTAATATGGCCTTATAGATTAATTCAAGTTACTACTTCTATAATTATTGTCAATAATCATAGACATAAAATCAGAATGAAAATATCATAATAAATATTTGCAACTATGCATACAATATCAATCCTCATTAGATGTAATACGCAAAAACAACTTATTAAAATCATGATTGTTTTGTATGATTAGATTTAAAGCATTAAGTACAGGATTCCTTAATTATAACAATATAGCAATCGAAAGTATATAAATTTCTATGGTTTGTAATGATTAATAAACTACTCACTCATGTAGAAAAAAAATAACACAATAATATAATGAAAAGACATAGTAAAATAAATACCTATTAATGAAATAAACAAAGCTCCAATGTGGCTTCATACATAAACTCAATAAAAACTAATTAATGGCTAATAAAGGGCTTATATAATTGTATTTCTAGAAAGAAAAGAGAGAGAGAGAGAGAGAGAGAGAGAGAGAGAGAGAGAGAGAGAGAGAAAAGAGATTTCGAAGCCCTAACGTCATATTTATAGTTTCCTAAGCTTTATAAATCTTAGATAAACTCAAATTTATTGTTCTTATCTAAAACCTCATAACCGACCTCATCGATTTGTCAGCGATTCCATTTTGTTCACAAATTGTTGAGTTAATCACTACAATTGACTCTTTGTGCTCTACAAATTCATCAAGCGATTCCTAGTGTAAACTCCAATTCGCTGATCATTCGTCGGCTCTTCTTTGCTGTTGAATTTTTCAGCGATTCCTTTGTAATTTTATATCGCTAGCTACTCACTGGCTTTGTT
Source organism: Stephania cephalantha (assembly GCA_039657325.1). NCBI lineage: Eukaryota > Viridiplantae > Streptophyta > Magnoliopsida > Ranunculales > Menispermaceae > Stephania > Stephania cephalantha. The sequence goes on along the minus strand of CM077579.1, from coordinate 19,726,104 downwards.
CTCAAGTTGAATGTTTTGCTCTTCTTCCTCTTTTTCATCAATTTCTTCATTTTTCCTAGTTAAATCCAAAAATGACGAAAATAGGAGAATTCATGGTGTAATATGATCATTTATATCTAAAATCAACCTTACTTAAACAATAAAACATGTTTCATTATTTATTTGTCAAATACCCCCAAATTTTGTACTTTGTTGTCATAGGTAAAGAATTACTCTTAATCATATTTTATTTTTATTCTCTATATAGTGCTTTAAATCAAATTAATCTTAACTTTAAATAATAGAAGTTTTAAATAGAAGTATTCTTCAAATAGAAACATATAACCCACTAGTAAATAAAAGTTGTGATAGAATAAAATGATTTAGACAAAATGAACTATCCTTTATTGATAACTCAACCACCCAATGCAATATCTTTTAGAACTTAAAACTCAATACCAAGGCCAATACACAATATAAGTTTTTTCAATCTCTACTGACAAGCATAAAGCTTACGAAGACTAGTATAGAATCTAAAAACAAATAAAACCACTAGATTAATCTTACTTTATAAAATACTTTATAAATAGTACCACAATCAAAATCAATAAAAGTTTTGCCAAGATATCAATGAATATATTGTTTAAAATTTGTTAAATTAAGAAATACTTCACTCAACCCTAGTTTCAAGCATTCGAGCTAAATCTTTTCTTTGAAAGGTCTAAAAACATCCATCTTTTTCATCTCTTATTTTTTCTACTTTATTCGATTTTTTGAGTCTCCGCTCCATTTCCTATGGACATTCTTACATTTTTCCCACTGTAGATTCCTTGTTCCATTTCCTATGGAATCTCCAGGACTCTCTGTATATTAGTAACTCTTGTTAGCATTTCTCAATCTACACTAAAGTTGAAGAAAATATTCTTTATAACTTATAAAAATTCATTAGTTTCTTACTATTTCTTTTTTCAATTGTGACATAATAATTTTCTATATGTATACTATAAAAATACTTAACAAATAACCTTTGTATCACAAGATTCTTAGAAATCTGTCATGTTCATCTTGCACTATTGCTTCGATCTTTTACCAATTCTCATGACTAACACAAGACAATCAATCCAGTGAATACTTCCACTAGTAAAGCTAATCAAAAAAGGTATAAAAATTGATTCCTTTTATCATAGAATTCACTTGAATAATAAAAAATCATTTCCATTCAAAATCTATTATATATTCATTCTATTATATTCCTAACTAAAATAAAGTAAAACGAAATTTATACTTAATTGAATTTGGAAGAAATAAGAAAAATCTCATCAACTCACTTGAATATCGGATCAAAAGTTTAAACTTTTTGGTTTAATTCTTGACTTATCTTCTACCACTTCTACCTTTCCTTTCTTTCCTTGCTTTCTTTGTTATCATTGCTATACTTCACCTAAAATACACCCAAACCCGTTCCAAACATTGTCCTCAAGGTTAAAAACTAATTTGGGTTTTCAACAAACAAATATACCTCGTGAAGTATATATGAATTGATATAATCATAAATTGGATGATCAATATAAATAAACTCAATATATAAATTTCATCAAACATAGTTCATAAAAATATGAATAAACCATAACTAATGTAACAAATATAGCAATATTATCAAATGTAATACAATCATGAGTTAATATAATATCAAATTCATCAAACCATCAAGCATAGCTCACATATAGTATATCACCACCATAGATCACATATAATTCATCACTAGAGTTTTACATGGAAGACCTTACACATTATCACTCAGTGACAAAGAAGATAAAGTAGAGTAATGAAATCAATATCGTCGTCCGAAAGTTGCATCATCATCATCCGCCACTAGATCAATCCTCTCGGACCGGTAACTTGCAGCGGGATCATAAAGGGTGTAGTCCTGACCTGGCAGTAGTTGATCATCAAAATCACGATTAGGTGATAGCAACATCTGTGTAGATAGTACATGAACCTTTACCCCTCCTTGTCTTTTATGTCTTTTATGGCAATCTCAACTTTCTCTCTTTCATCTTCGAAGTCATCATATCCATCAATTTTTCCATATCTCTTTATTACTTCCTCATTGATGGTGTTCTCTGGTAAAACATCCATCTAGAATTCTACCACGTTTACTCGATATGCTCTGGAAAAAGCCGTAATCATGAAAGGAAATAGTAATCCGTCATTCTTTTTTGTTGTGATGGCACTCTTTATCGATTCATAGATAATCTTGCTAACATCCAAATATCCCGATCCCCTCACAATGTGGTAAAGCAAGACGACTTTATAGTTCACAATCTCGTAATATTGCATATTTTGTTTGAAGCTGGAGTTGATGAAATAACATCATGATTTCATGATCTGCCTAAAATATTTGGTAGTAATGTGCTTCAAGTACCCCTCTGTGTCTAAATTCAATCCATCTCCATAGATTGCCTCTAATCTTCCTCTTATATGCTCAGTGGGGAAGTAGTACTTAATCGTATATTTAGGTTTTGGGTACTCATCATCTTCTCATTGGTGAACTTTTGGTAAACAAAAGTGCTAGTTTATTCTTGCAGCGGAATAATCCAATGTGCTTCCTCTTACTCGTGACTCTGTCTAGCTGTCACTCCCAAAAGCATTGGCATAAAACTCTTTTACTAAAATATCGCACCCCTTCTCACTACGAACATCCTCAAGGACTAAATGGCTAGTCCCTAGTAAATAATCCCTATTTCTCTCATCAACGAACTTAGGAGACTCTCATAATCCTTCAACAAAATTTCACTCGCTACACTCACCCCCAAAAACTCTAAAAAATATATATATAAATAATTTAAAACAAGAATGTACTTTAAATTTAAACTAATCACCATAATCTTTGAGTCTTATCCATTCGTCCCTTGTCTTCATATAGAATCTAATTACATCATCAAAAATAACTCGAAGAAATCAGATAAGTAAATTCCTATATTGATCAGTACTCTCGTAATTATTAGTCTGATAAATGGAGACATGTAATTGCATTTCCAAATAAGCAATAAGATACGTGCGTCAACATGACATACAATCCACTATGTTTCGTCTCCTAACTATAATCAGATGTCGACTTCTAAAAATAGTACAGAGACAATATTGATAATGAAATATAAGGATAACTTGTCTTTGAGACTCTACTAGTCTCACTAGATGGCGTAGAGACAGGACTGAAACCTAGTTTCAATCAAACCAGACTCTGAAACAAGCTTATCCCCCTTACTCTCTCCATGTATGCATGACCAAGAATGATAAAATGCAATGTAGACTATGATACAATTACATGTACAAGGATATTCAATCAATAGTAAAGATCATTGTAGGGTTTATTTACCACAGAACAACCTCAAAGTTGGTTACGAAGCCTCACATAACGTATCCCCAGCTTTCACATACTTTAAACCATTTTTAGAGCTTCATTCCAAGTGGTTTGGGATCCTCGATGTTACCTAAAATCATTGAGAAATCTGGATAAGTTCATTATTCGAATTTTTCAAAGGTTTTGACCAATTTTTGAATTATCTTAGTATTTTCAAGTCCTAAAAACACGGAATCACTCTAAATCAACTTCTCGGATGTCTGAATCCCAATTTGGTTTCAAATTATGGTTCGAAATTGAAAATTAACCTTGACTAGGATTTCAAACAATTTTCAAAATTTTGGGCATTTTCAGGTATTGTAACACGTATTATAAGGAAACTTGGTATAAATCTTGAGAAACTTTTGAAATCCTTAATTTTTATAAAAATCCACAATTTCGATTTATTTGTCAAAAAATATAATTTTTCTGATTTTTTTCTATTTTTCTAGAAATGTTTTTCATTTTATGAATTTTTTTCCATTTTGTTCAGCTAAACTAGACCGGTTGGGTTCGGTCTTGGGACCAAACCCCATCTTCTTCCTCCTTTGTTCTTGTTTCAATAGCAATGAATATTTTTTCTCGATTGGGGTATGGCTACCAACCCCAACCCCAGGTTGGCTCTGGGCAAGATCCATTTCCTCATCATCGTCCTCTACTTCACCTCACCAACAATCACAACATCAACAACAAACCAAAACAACAACAATCAACAATAATGAAACCACATCATCAACATCAATAAAGCAACAACAAACACATCTCACCATGTGTATCGTACCCTCCCTACTATAGTCTCGAGATCTCACTGTTCCTCTCGATTTCACTATGGAAATCAACGAATTAGTGAGGCGATTATGTTTATATATGAAATTTTCTCGAGATTCGTATCACATGAATCTTGATTGTTGTACTTTATTTTTTATCTTCCTCGAGATATGTGATGCCTATCTCGAGGTCGATCTTTGTAGCTATCAACCAACCCATCATCGACTTAGATGATATCAAATAACTTTTCTCGAGATTCGCACACACGAATCTTGAGGACAATCCAAAAGACATGAAATAAAGTCACATTCCTTAATGTAAGACAAAATCTTGTCACATGCCTGCACTTATCCATTGATTATCATTCAAATGTGGTTGCATGTTTCTCAAGGCATGGACAATCCCTTAATCATCAAGCATTCAACTCATTCCCTTTCTCGGTGCTTACGCTATGCGTACCTCGAGGCGAATCCAATGTTTCCTTTTATTTTAATTAAACAATAGGATTGATTTATATATATTTATATATAAATTATATTATATATATAAATATATATGCACCTATGTTTTTTCGCGGCTATAAATTCGCTACACACTGCAACGACCATCTTCTAGTGTGCACACTACTCTACATCCCACGCGTGTCATTAGGCGTCCACCAATTTATTAATTATTCTATTTAATTTGGTGATTATCTCTTCAATTTATATCCAAATTAAACCACAAAAAATACTTCAATTTTTTCAAAATTTGAAACATATTCTCAACGCGCTCTAAAGATCACGAACACTGCGTATACACTTCAAGTTAACCCTATTCCGTGTCGAAATAGTGTATAATACATCAAATAGGCACACGACACACAAAATAATATTTAAACCTATGATCTCTAGTCCGTAATGCGTGGGTCCCACCTCAGACACTTAAATCCCAGATTAAATCTGAAAATACTTAATTAGCATCCTAATCAAGTTTATAAAATTCTTGGATGTCACAATCTTCCCAACTAATTAAAGATTTCGTCCTCGAAATTTACACTTATAGGTTATCGAATCAAAAGAGATATGAGAAAATAATCTTTCATATATAACTCTTTTAATTCCAAAACTGTAAAACTATTTCCAAAATGAACTGTAAAGTGGACCCAATCACTTTCGTTATATTCAACAACTCGGAGGTAGAGATCATAACACTTCAACTTTTTATTTCCAATTCCTTGGTTTAATGAAAAGTTATATCCATTACTTTGCCAATCTTGGCAATTTGTGAATTTTTGAGGAGTTAACAATCAGCTTTGTGGAATATTTGATAAACCTTGCTTTACTTCTCACCTCATACCTTGAATCTCATTTAAGCATCCATACATAGTAGGATTTAAACTATCTTGCTTTTCATGACACCATTTTCATTCTTAATTAATAACAATTCCACTAATCGTTGATAATTCTTTCTCTATCCACCAAACTCTGGTATATACATACCAGTTTGTTTTTTAATCACTAGTCATATTTCCATAAGAATTATCAGCTGAGCAATTCTTAAACTATCACTCGTCTAAATATATTTATAAATTTTTGCAACTAATATTTGAGCACGACATTTGATACAAAGTAGAGTTGCATATCTATCTAATCTATCAGCATTTCCAGCATTTCTCAACAACTACCTGGAATTATATAAGTCATCCTATGACCATAGGTCTCTAAATACATATGTCATCCCATGACTAGAGATCTCAATTTCTATTCGATCAAGAAATGAAATCTAACACGTTGTACAACTCTTACCCATTCTCTAAATGTCTACTCAAAATATTATTTAAATTGTCGGCTAGAAAGCAATTACTAATTTCAACTCGTTAGCTAATTCACTTAACTTTTCCTTTGACTAGTTAAAAAATCAACAACTTTTCTAACTTCGTCAAATCATTCTCAAATTATGAGTTCACCAAGAACCTCATATTTTTTACTTAATCATCAATCTCAATTATTTCTATTCACTAGACTTTCTCCTTATTTGAATAGAGACAGTTATCCTTAATTTTAGTAGATATACGCATTTAAACAGAGATATCAACATTTTTCATGATTATACTCTCATAGTATAACTTTTAACTTATACCTCATATAAGTTATAAATATAATATTTTTCTTTTTCTATACTCGATACATATCATTGACTTTACTCAATTTACTGTAGAAAAATATTTAATTCTTTAAACATATTAAGTCAGATATGTTGTCCTCTATCCAACATTTTCAACTAATACGGATAATACTTACTAACTGAGTTGTAAGTTGTGCGTCTCTTTTTATTTCATTTAAATCTTTACCATCCATGCAGATATCTTACATCAACTCCAATTTATGATACCCTAGTGCTTTAAACTTCACCACTAACTAGTCACTTGGTGTAGCACTATAATTGAACAAGTATACAATATATTTACTGATATCAGCTGTATAATACTTTGGTTCAAAACTTTTAACATTTGGAGTTCGATTTCTCGTAAGATCCTTGTGAAGATAAATTAAGTTTTATCAAACTCACAGTTTGACATTCTAAGTCTTATTGGGACTCGTTCACCTGAAATTTCTTTCATACTTATGTGAGAATGTCTTTACCATTTAGTTGTCTATAATTCAGCTTCCAATTGACTCTAATGAAATTTCATAAATCTTTTATACCGAATATCACCAATTCATTCGATTATTCAAAGATGGATGGACGCGTCTCACCAATCTTCTATGCTGTGAATGAATCGTGACTAGGAACCGAAGTTACTCAGACTTTTGGTCATGCACAACTAATCCAGTGTCTTACCTTGACTAAATGAGTTCATTTGTGTCACTTCTTGCAGTCACAAGTCATCTCAATGTCTCATATTATTTTATTCATAGAGTCTATTCTATTCAATTTTCTCAATCTTAGCTATTCTCACATTGATTTTAATCTTGGTCTCTTTATAACCTTACCAAGACTTTCGTTCAACAATCAGACCACTTACAGCTCCTTAATCTTGACTTAGAAAGAAAATTTATATCTCTTCTTTTTTTGAAAGCTTAGATAAGGATAATACGACTTCTTATGATTATTCAATCAATTGAAGTCTTCCTTGGCAAACCTTTATTTGAAACAGATAAATTCCTAACTCAAATAAACTAACTGTTTGTTGTTGCCTTAAGTTATTTACCTTAGTCTCAAATTTTTTTGAACTTTCTTTTTCAAAAAATGAATTTCGCTACTTTCAAGAGACTATGTAAGTTAACTTTGTATCTTATAATTCATCAATTACTTTTAATCAAATCACTTTTCTATTATTATTCAACTGAAGAATTTGAATTTCCAAACTCTGATTAAATTAATTACTAATCAAACTCTTAAAGGATGCTATGTCAATCCTTTAATTCCTAAAAATGGAGATTCTCGTAATATATGAACTTATACTGATGTCCTATTTAAATCACTTATTGATTCTCAATCATTATGTTTATCTCTTCTTTAATTATATTTTAAGTTGTAATGATAGACGTCATAATTAAATGTTGTTAGAAGTTATTATTGGGTACTTTAAATCTCAAAATGCAATCACTTATGTTGATGCTTAATAGCTAATCCAAGCTATTATTAAACCACTTCTAAAACACATTAACTTCTAACACGTTGATCTTATCACTACACCTTTCATTTTCAAGTTAGAAACTTTACTTATCTTTGTTCTATAACAACACCTAATTTGGTGTTAACAAAAATCCTTCCTACTCGTATATTTCCATTTGTTTTGTCGTTTCTTTATTCGACTCATAGAACCACACCACTCAACGTCGCTTGTGAATAAGTAATTTGAGTGATAAACAATCAAAGACACTAAGTATTTCTTTCTAGAAATCATGTGATTTTTTTAAACCATGGTTCGATTTTATATTTCATTTTATGTTTTGTTTCAGAAAGGAGACAATACTTTACTTCAAATTATTTTATTTTCATAGAAACCGACTTAAGCAACTTAACTAGTTTTATCACAATCCCATTGTGATTTTTCAGTCAAGATGAGTTTGTCAAATCAATTATTACTTTCAAAACCACTTGTCTCCATTTTTCTTGGTGACACTATTTTAACATTTTCTTGAGCATCTTATAATTGTAATAGTTTGATACTTTCAATTTCCAAGAAATTGATGTTCAGTACCTGCATACCTAAATCATTTGGACTTCCCTTTCAACCAATTTCTTATTGGTTTCATAACTGATACTTCCATCAGTTATACTAGTACTGAACTACTTACAACACCTTTGTGAATTCAAACTTCACAAGTCTGTTTAAATTACATTTACGCTCAGCGTTTTTGCATAAGTCTATTCTCTCTTTTAATTATCTATTTCTAGTTTTATTCGTCATATCTTACGAGTTAAGTATCTAACAGACAAGGAGAATAAACTTTCTATCGTATATCTAGTGATAATACATAAATACAACACAAATGTAAAATAATAACAAAAACTTCCTAGCTCGCAGTCACTTCCAACTTATTGCGTTCAATTACTCTTTGGTTTCTAACAAAAATTTATCCTCAATTAAGCCAAACTTAGGCCCTGATACCAAGTTTGTCAGCCCCCTTGTCATTAGGACGACTGACTAGCCTAAATTACCTTAATCCTTTGATAATCTAGTCAGTCTAATTTACTCTTTTAATTTTAATCACCAAATAATATTTATTTTAATCATTAATAATGCTCTAAAACTAAATTTAAACCGTCAATAAAACTCAATTCATGATTTGTTTAATTGGAGCAAATTGGAAAATCATACGGAGTATTCTCCATATTTTTGTAAAAATTTTGATAGCACCAGGAAAATCCACCTAATAAACAGCAGAATTGAGATATGCCTAGAAGGACTTACAACTCCCCGCAGTTCGTTATATATATATCGAAATCAAATTTAAAAACAATCTTAAAGTCTCGGATAACTTAATTATAACTTTAAAATCGCAAATAGACCAAAAGTAAAGCATTACCCTTTCTACGTATTTTAAACTAACTTAGGAGACTCTCATAATCCTTTAATGAAATTTCATGCCCTACACTCAACCCAAACATCCAAAACAATATATATATATATATAAACAACTTAAAACAAGAATGTACTTTAAATTTAAAATAATCATCATAATCATCGAGTCTTGTCCATTCGTCCCTTGTCTTCATGTTGAATCTACTGACATCATCAAAAATAACTCGATGAAGTTAGATAAGTAAATTTCTACATTGATCTGTACACTTGTAATTATTAGTCCGATACATGAAGACATGTAATTGCATTTTCAAATAAACAACAAGATACGTGCGTCAAAATGACATACAATCTACTATGTTGTTGTTTCCTAACTATAATCATATGTCGAATTCCAAAAATAGTTTAGAGGTAATATTAAAAGATAATGAATTATAGAGATAACTTATTGGCGTTAGACTCAGCTAGTCTCCCTAGAGGGCGTATAAACAGGATTGAAACCTAGTTTAAATCAATTAGACTCTGAAACAAGCCTATCCCTCTTGCTCTCTCTATGTATGCAAGACCAAGAAATACAAAATGCAATGCAGACTATGACACAATTATAGGTACAAGGATATTCAATCAATAGTAAAGATCATTATAGGGTTTACTTACCACCGAACCAACTCAAAGTTGGTTATGAAGCCTCACAAAATATTTCCCTGTCTTTCACATACTTTGAACCTTTTCCCCAAGCTTCATTTTGAGTAGTTTCAAAATCCTCGACGTCACCTAAAATCATTGAGAAATTCGTATAAGTCTCTTATTCGAATTTCTAAAGGTTTCGACCAATTTTCGAGTTATTTAGATATTCTCATGACCTAAAAACTTGGAATCACACCAAATCAACTCATCGGATGTCTGGATCCAAGTTTTTACTTTATGGTTCACAATCGAAAACTCACCTTGACTAGCCTTTAAAATAATTTTCCAAATTTTGAGCTTTTTCGAGTATCCTTACACGTATTACGAGGAAACCGCAGTATAAATCCTCGAGAATATATCAAAATCCACATTTTTTGTAAAAATCTACAATTTCGATTTATTTGTCCAAATGTATAATTTTTCTCATTTTTTTCTATTTTTTTGGAATTTATTTCTTTTTTTTGTTTATTTTTAATTGGGGTTTGACCCCTCAGCTGAACTGGACCCGGTTTGGTCCGGTGGGGATCAAACCCCATCTTCTTCCTATTTTGCTCCTATTTCAATTGCAATTTTGTTTTCTCGATTAGGGTTGGGCTCCCAACCCCAACCCGAGGTTGGCTCAGCCAAGATCCCTCTCCTTATCACTGTCATCTAACTCACCTCACTAAAAATCCCAACATCAACAACAAACCGAAACAACAATGATCAACAATGAAACAACAACATTGACAACAACAAAGCAACAATAAACACATCTCACCATGTGTATCGAACTCTCTGGACAACAATCTCGAGATCCCTCTCTCACTTGTTCGATCTATCTCTCTCTCTCACTCTTCCTCGAGATATTTATGTAGAAATCAACAAATTAATGAGGCGATTATGTTTAGTTAAGGATATATATGAAATTTTCTCGAGATTTGCATTGCATGAATCTCGAGACAAATAAGATGGTTGTCCTTTTTAATTTAATATTTTGATCTTCCCTCGAGATATGAGCTGCATATTTCGAGGTCGCTCTTTGTGGCTATCAACCAACCCATCATTGATTTAAATGGATCAAATAACTTTTCTTAAGATTCGCACTCACAAATCTTGAGGACAACCCAAAAGACATGAAATAAAGTCACATTCTTTAATGTTACACCATATTTTGAAACATGCCTACACATATGCATTGATTATCATTGAGTTGTGGTTGCACATATATCGAGACATGGACAATCCTTTAATCATCAAACATTCAACTCATTCCTTTCCTCGATGCTCACCCTACGCGTATCTCGAGGCAAATCTAATGTTTCCTTTTATTTTAACTAAACTATAGGATTGATTTATATATATTTATATATATTGTTGTAAATAATGTGGATGACTATTCACATTTGACATGTAACATCAAATATATATTTACTTACACTCCATTATGTTGCTTGTTTCACTGTGTACTCTTTTGTGTATCTTGTACACTATGAATTACATATAAGGCTTAAGCTTTTGGTGTAACTTTTACACATTGTATTGCTTGTAATCTTTGTTCAAAGTACATATAGTTATCATGATCAAAAGTCTATAAAAGGGGCTCATTCTCTTGTATGCACACACTATTGTTGGAATGAAAATCTCTACATTTGTCAACTCTGGCACTCTTCTCTCTTATCTCCTCTTCTCTACTTGTTCTTGTAGTCTTTAGTTCATGCTTCTCATACTTTAGTTCTACAAGTTATAGTTAGCTTACAACTTAGTTTACAACCCATTATCAGCACGAAGTTGCTATATAAGAGGAGGTCTTGAAGATTAAGAAGCTTTTCAAGAAGACAAAGCTGATAAGGTATAATATTTGTAAATTTAATAAGTTCAATTTATTTTCATGTTATTATGGTTAATTTTTTTTACATGCATTATTTATGTATATGTACTTTATGCATACACTAAGCATTGTAACATTGCCGACTGCAAAAGTATGCTCTGTAAAAGCGTCTTGGACGATCTTCTACATTAGAAATCAAAAGTCAGTGTGACATAAATAGTTTTTTCTCTATACTATAAATGATTAGTTGTGCTCTATTTTTGATTTTATAATGCAAATAATACAATGAATTTGGGTTGTTAATGGGTAAGCCTTGTCTCCAATAAAGTTAAACATTGAAAGGGAGAGGGGTTATCCCGTTCGAGGAGGCATGGTATTAAGTACACTTTGTCTTGCCACCCAACCTGGATGTTGTCCCACCAACTCATACGAATAGTAGATTTTGTTTATTAATGAATAAAGTTGTGAACATATATTTAATCATATGTTTTTGTTTTTTACATAAAAAATGAGAAAACTATTTTATATTACATTTGTTTTTTCAAAATATTATTCAACCATAGTTGAATTTGTTACCTTATTATATTACTGACAAGAATTACTTTTAATGACAATTAAATATTACAATTTATGAATAAAGTATTTATGTTGGACTGTATGTTATACACAATTATTTGCCAATATCTCTTTAGAGATTTGAAAAGTGAATATTTCACATTATATATCTTTTCATCTTATGGAGTTATATCTAAAAATACCTAAAAAAAAAGGTAATGCTCCACAAGGCTTAAAATGAGCAGATTGGTCTGAAGTTACAAAATTTAATCAATTAAATATTAAATATAATTCTGCAATTTTAATTACTTCTATATTGAGGCTATGTCGAAATATTACTGATGAGACAATAATAAGAAGGTCATGTGGCCTGCTTCGATTTATTACTGCAACAAAAATCGAGTGCGCACATCAATCCAATAAATATTAAGGATTGATTTCTTGTCTCAAAGTAGCTGAGTAAAATAATGAGATATTATAAATATAATATCGCTCCCGTCCAATTGGTTCAAGTTCAAATTAAGAAGAGTGTGTTGCGTATTATGATTATGGTCGCAATAAAAAATTTATGGATGTGGAAAGTATGAAAAGATTTGGTCAAGGTCGTATTCACAATTCCACTAAAAGTTGGAATAAAAGTAATGCACCCCTAGTAAAAGAAATAATTATTGACAACCAACGCTCATAATTATGACATTTTTCGACACATATGAAAGGTTATTCTGGCTAAATATTGTCATATATATACCCGAACTTTTTTGTGATCTTTTACCATGCTTTCAAAATCAAATGCAAAATCATGAATTTTATCGTTTAGAATGGTTCGATAAAATTGGCACATCGAGATGTATTCAAATTAGGAGCTAAATATAGGTAATGAATTTATGTTTTGTGTATTATGCTACATGCATGTATATTATAATATAAAAGAGAATATTTCTCAAATTTAAGCTTAACAGAGGCTAATGTTTGGGCAATATATGCTACAATAATTATATTGTTAATACGTTGTTCAGAAGAAGTTTATTCAAAATAATAGAGAATTTCTTTATATGATTATGATATAATCTGAGAATAAGATTCTCGGCTTTAACTTCTGAAATATATAGGTACATTAAAACGAATGTCGTAATAAATCAAATAATCTAATGACATTCATAGTGTGGAAAGATCTCTTTCATCGTCCAGAATCATCAATAATGCTAAAATATTGTAAATTCGAATGGACATCCTTTATGGAATCACATTTTTTTTATCAACCGATGATTATCTCAAGACAAATCAATATGAGACTTAAATTGATTTAACTCTCCATTAATCATATTATAAGAGGATTTTAGTCCCTAACATGGAATTTATCTATATCAAGTTTTGCTAACTATCACTTTAATGTAGCAATTTTCCTACCATTAGAAGGAGATATAAGCCAATTGAAAAAAAAAATGGCGTCAAATTGCTTGAAACGCATTAAATTGCATCGAATTTGTTGTATTATGATCCATATATAAATTAATAAGAACTTGAAGTTCAAAGGATCATTTATTAGCAACAAGTTATGAATCAATTACTTGACGCAAGTACTATATATAAAAGAGTGGCAAAATCATATGTTTCAGCATTTAAGGTTCATAAAGAAAATGATGTCAATATGCAACAAAATGCATATGAACCAATAAAATGCTTAAGGTGTAAAAGATCAGATATTATATTTTTAACTTACTTGCAATGATTTGTTACAATGTAATATAAAATGGCTCATCCATGTGAATATGCATGGAGAATCAAAAAGAGTTATTTAATAGTGCATTGTACACTTTTTCCCTTAGCTAAGTGTTTTATCCTACTGGGTTTTCCTTGTAAGGTTTTTAATGAGGTAATCCTAACAATATTATAACTTTGTATCAAAACTGATTAGTGTATTGCACTCTTTTTCCCTTTGCTATGATTTTATCCCACTGGATTTTCCTATCACAATTTTTAAAGAAGCAATCCTAACTATATTAAAATTTATGAGATCAGTGCACTCTTTTTCGTTTACTAGATTTTTACTACAAGGTTCTTTTAGTGGAGGTTTTAACGAGGCATATATATTCTCTCAAATTCTATCAATGCATTGTAATCTTTTCCTTAGCAATGGTTTTTCGCATAGGGTTTTCTAAGCAAGGTTTATAATGAGACAATCAATATATATTATACTACAAATCATGATTGATGAAAACAGTGTACTATTTTTTCTAGTAGAATTTTTAACGAGGTATGTTATCTCAACAAGGGTCATCCAAGGGAAGTGTTGTAAATAATGTGGAAGACTATTCACATTGGACATGTAACATCAAATATGCATTTACTTGCACTCCATTATGTAGCTTGTTTCACTATGTGTACCGTAACGGCCCATTTTATTAATGTCATTAATTATCTTAAATTTACAGACGTGGACGCCAGCTCAGATCTACGTGGACGCCGTGGTAGGCTAAGGCACACAGGGACTTAGGTATGATAGTTTATGGTGTGTTGGTTGCTTATTTGCAGTGCAATTTATTGAAATACATCGAATGTGTGTATGTTGCATAACGATACGCGCGAGATTGTGTGAATGGTATTCACCTCGATATGCGTATCGACGCGGGAACCAGGTATTTGACGAGACCGAATATTAGGTAGGGAAACTAAAACACAACGAGATTGTGTGAACTGTATTCATCTCGATATACGTGTTGACGCGGGTACCGGGTAGTTGACGGGACCGAATATTAGGTCGGGGAAACTAAAACACACAAATTACATAAAAATTGGTCAAGTAACTAATATGGAATAGATATTAGGTAGCTAGTGACGCGGCGGTACGCGTATATCGCTGTTCGGATGCAAAACCGAAGCGTCTAATCGCCCGAAAACACGGGCAAATGTCCCAACTGTGTTACACTTTGGAGTCAAGCAAGTAAGTCAACAACACTTATCCTATCCACCACCTTTTCTCTCACCTACACCTCTCTCTCTCACACACACACACACCGCGACTTGGGAGGCCAAGAGAGGAGAAAAAGGAACGGAGAGGAGGAGGAGGAGAAGAAGCCGGGAAGGAAAGGAAAGAGAGAGTGGAAACGTCACGATCAAGGTGAGTCCTAGTGGTTTCTGTTGGGGGTCTCGGTGGTTTGACCATGGTGCCCGAAAGGGGGGTTCGGGTATGGAGGCCGAACCGGGTCGAGGTGGTGATTGCAGAGGTGTCTCCCCTGCCATGGATTCCACTTGGGGTTGGGATGGAGAGCAACCCCAACCTAACAGCAAGAAGAAAAAAAAATAATAAAAAGTTTTCATTCCCGATCGAACCAGAGAACCGGTTCGATCGGGAGAAGATGGTGGTGTGCACCCACCTCATGGACCGGGCCCAGAATGGGCCAGGTCCGACCCGGTTGGGTCGACCCGACCCAAACCAAACTTTAAAAAAAAAGGAAAGAAAAATTGGGAAAAATTCGAAAAAAATCGGGAAAATTCTGAAATATTATATTTCTATAAAATAAATAGTAATAGATGAATTTCTATGAAAAATAACATATGTAGGAATGTCCGAAAAGACTTTTGCTGGGCATTTGCCTCGAAAAGCGTGAAATGAGCAATTTAGCCTAAAAATTTAAAAATTGGTCGCAAATTGTCATGCTAAATCGGAATTATCGATAAATGGACATAGGTGGACACGGGTGATCAATTGGGGACCAAGGACCCAGTGGACTTGGACTCGGGGATTGATTACAGGGTATTAGAGTGCGTTGTGAGGTTTGTAAAACCTAATTGAAAAACTCTGAGTATTTATTTCGCTTTGTATTTCCATTCATTTCCAGTATTCCTTGTGGTCTTTATTACATCTATATCTTGTCATTGTTTGGACGGTTGGTTGAGTTACTCCCACCAAATTTTTTGTTATGTGTCTATGCAGTCTAGACCATAACATGTGTATCAGGAGTTCTCGGTGGATAACGACCCAAGCTAATGAACTGCTACATGTGTCGGTGCATCGTAGGTCTCACGGCCATCAAGAGGGACTTGGTGATAGCTATTTGGGTGCTCCCACTAGTGGGATCCTGGAAGGGTATTCCAAAGTATGGTTTAGTCTGACTGGAACAGGCACATACATTTGCACTTTATTGTTATCTATGCATGCGATGCCCTACTTACAGTTGTCTGTTTACAATTTCGCATGTTTATTTAATAGTATTTATTGATTTCCACTTGTTTATTTAAATGCTCGGAGGAGTTCCTTGTAATTTTACTGACTGGACTCATCATCCATTTTCTTTTGTGATGATTGAGTGCAAATCCGATGACAAGTAAGGGAAAGGGGATCTTAGGCGACTACCTCTGACTGCCTACCCCAGAGGATTACTTGTACGTGTGTTTTGTTTTGAAATTTTGATTCTTTTGGGAACTGGGGAGTATTATGACCTGTACATTGCTATACCTTATATGGTACAATTGTCTACCTCTATACATAGTACTTTTCAGGGTTTTTTCCACAATAGGATTTGTTAAATTGTTTATTAATATTTCTTGCATTTAAGTACGGCTTCCGCTGAATATGTCATTTATACCCTGTACACACAAATGGATACGAATTTCGAGACAGAATAGGACGGGCAGGTGCCGTAGACGTGTAGTAGGGCCAGCTGGCAAGGAGTACATGGAGACACGTCACCACGAGGCGGCGAGGGCCGCCACAGTTGGTATCTGAGCAAAGAGGAAGTCCTAAGACAATAAAACTTAGTCAATGAACTTAGATGTGGAAACTCGAAGTTATTGCCTTAGAACTTTAGTTGAGAAGTGATGTGAGACGGGTAGAGTTAGAACTTATATGCGTGTTATATTTTCATTTTATTATATGATATATGCATATACTTCGAGACTGATCCGGAGCACATTCTCGATGCAGATTATGGAGGGACAGTCTGGTACGCCTTTAGGGACTGGACAGACTAGCGATGCGGCTAGAGATGTCCCGATTATGGTGAGTGTGGATGATAGACTCTCGGCCCAGGAGACACAGATGGCCGAGGTATTACGTCTATTACGAGAGTAGACCGCGGTAGTGGCGACACTCACTTCAGGCTAGAGAACCAGTAGCTGGGACCGTACTCGGAGGAGACAACTATTGTTTAGGTGGTACCCTAGACACCAGTTCAAGGGGTAGCAGGAGAGGCACCCATAGAGACAGCTACCGTAGTTTCCGTTCCTTTAGAGACGTCGACTCTTACGCCTCCACTCACGACGACGGACCAGGCTACTGCCACCCCCACTGCTGAGACGATTACTACATCGGCATTCGTCCTAGCACCAGAGGCGAAGTTATTGAGGGAGTTTTTGAAGTTCCAGCCTGGATTCTTTTACGGCGCGATGACCCTGAGGCTGCAGGGAGATGGGTAGTGTCCCATCAGCATTTCCATAAGCTGATGAGGAACGATGAGACTGTACAGGCACGACTTTCTGGAGCCTGTTTGAGAGGGCATGCGACGGTCTGATGGATGGCATATACGGATACTCATCCGGAACCGACGACATGGGCTGAGTTTAGGGAGCTATTATACGATCAGTACATACCTATGGAGGTTAGGTTGAGACTGAGGGAGAAGTTCCTGGCCCTGAGACAGGGTAATCGGACCTTGATGCAGTATATGGAGAGGTTCTGACATTTGCTTGAGTTCTCTCTAGATGTCGCCGGGACAAAGCGCTTACAGATCTATTATTTCACTAGAGGGGTTGATGACATGATTGCGTCAGCAGTTGTCTCGACCGGAGCCACGACTCTGCAGGAGATCTTTGATAGGGCATTGGCTCATGAGACATACATACTGCAGAGGGCTGGTAGACGTGTGACTGGTAGGGAGGTACAATTAGGGCAGAGTTCTGGGTTGAATCAGAGGCAGAAGAGACCGATGGATCGTCCGGATAGAGGTTTGATAGATGATAGATGGGAGAGGGGCCGCCGGGATGATTATCAGGGCAGCAGTTCCGATATGAGGAGCCACAGCCAGTTCATGCTATCACCTCAGCACCAGTGGATCGGCAGAGGTCACAGCCATAATGTTACTGTCAGGGTCGAGATCAGGGGTGACATTATAGGGGTCAAGTAGACCTGGGCCAGGGTCCGAGATCTGAAGACGGAATGACGGGTAGACTGGAGAGTCGTAGATGTCACCGGAGTGGCAGAGGGGACAGCTGAGGGCTGACTGCCGAGTACCACTATCGCCACGGCGAGAGGCAGACAGCCAGAGAGATAGAGCGCATGCGTTAGCACAGCCAGATAGCGGGGGGACTAGGCAGCTTATTGAAGGTACATTACTTATATTTGGTCGCCATATGCATGGTATGTTTGATTCTGGTAGCGCGTTATCGTTTCTTGCTGGACGTATTGTTGGATTGTTAGGGTTAGTTACATAGACACTAGACCCACATCTTGTCCTCAGTACGGTTGCTGGGGATAAGATATACCCTAACCAAATATGTCAAGACGTGATGATGATAGAGGTGGAGGGACATCAGCCACCAGTTGATCTTCGAGTATTGGAGCACTTAGAGTTTGACACACTACTCGGGATGGATTGGTTAGCATCCTATCATGCACGGATAGACTGTTACGGTAAGAGGATATAGTTTCGTATTCCCGGAATACCGGAGTTCGTATTACTTGGATCGGCAACTGACTTACCCATCACGAGAGGCTGATTAGCTACAGCGCATGAGATGGAGGCGTTTGCAGCGATAATTGAGCCGGAGGTTCTGATGATGGTACGGCTTGAGGACCTTACGGTGGTTAGGGATTTTGTTGATGTATTTCCAGATGATTTTCCTGAATTGCCACCGCCACGAGCTGTTGAGTTCATAATCGAGCTGATACCAGGGACGCAGCCGATCGCCAGTCGACCTTACCTGATGGCACCAGCGGAGCAGGATGAGGTGAGACGACAGTTGGATGAGCTATTGGAGAAAGGTTTTATTAACCCGAGTATGTCACCTTTGGGAGCTCCAGTACTGTTTATGGAGAAGAAAGATGGTACGATGAGGATGTGCATCGACTATAGGAAGCTGAATCAGGTAACCGTGAGGAACCGTTACCCACTTCCTAGGATTGACGATCTGTTTGATCAGCTGACGGGTGCCAGATTCTTCTCGAAGATTGACCTTCACTTAGGTTATCACCAGTTGAGGATTCGAGAAGAGGATATCCAAAAAACCGCTTTCATCACGAGATACGGGTTATTTGAGTTTATAGTCATGCCGTTTGGGCTGACGAACACTCCATCGATTTTCATGGACCTGATGCACAGGGTCATGAGGTCGTATTTAGACAGATTTGTCTCGTGTTTATCGAGGATATCTTGATCTATAGCAGAATTCGTGAGGATCACGAGGGACATTACTGGACAGTTTTGACGACACTTAGGAAGCACCGACTATACGCCAAGTTTAGTAAGTGTGACTTTTGGCTAAGTGCGGTGAGATTCTTAGGCCATTTCATCAGTGAGCAGGGTATCTCAGTGGGTTCAGAAAAGATTCGAGCGATCATTGATTGGAAGACACCTGAGTCTATGGCTGATATACGGAGTTTCCTTGGACTGGCCGGATACTACCGGCGATTTGTGCAGGATTTTTCCTTGATTGCAGCGCCGATGACGAGACTAACTAAGAAATATGTCAGATTTGATTGGTCAGATGAGTGTGAGCAGGCCTTTTGTGAATTGAAGCGGAGATTGACATCTGCACCAGTATTGACATTGTCGGAGCCAGGCAAGACCTTGACAGTATATACAGATGCGTCAGGCATTAGTCTTGGATGTGTGTTGATGCAGGATGGTAGACCAGTTGCCTATCTTTCCATACGGTTGAGACCCTACGAGGGGAATCATCTAGTGCAAGACCTGGAGGTTGCAGCGGTCGTCTTTGTACTGAAGGCTTGGAGGCACTATCGCTATGGAGAGCGATTCTTGTTGTATACAGATAACCAGAGTTTACGTTACATCTTTAGCAAAGGGATCTGAATATGCGCCAACGGAGATGGCTAGAGTTGCTGAAGGACTACGACTTCGCTATTGAGTATCGCCCTGGCAAAGCGAACGTTGTAGCAGACGCATTGAGCAGGAGTGGACTCGACAATCAGACTGTTCTGCAGCAGATGACATATGAGCATGGCTTATTACAGGCAACATCAGTTATGTGCATGGTCGAGTTGTCGACTACAGCGGAACAACACATTTGTTATCAGATGAGGATACTGACTGTATCGATTGAATGGGTTGCGAGTGTTAGAGGGCTGATGGGCTCTATGAGCGAGTCAGTGGTCTATCATGGAATCCAAAATGCACTGATTGGGCAAAAACCATAGATCGGTGTTTGAGATACCGAGGGAGATTGTGGATACCTGCGGATTGTGAGATGAGGGACGAGATTCTAGAAGATGCACACGGGTCTCGTTACACAGTTCATCCTGGTCGGACCAAGATGTACCATGATTTGAGGCGACTATTCTGGTGGTCAGGGATGAAGGCTGACGTTGGTGCGTACGTTAGGAGTTGTCACATTTTCTAGCAGGTGAAGGATGAGCACAGGCGACCCGGTGGATTATTACTGCTGTTGGCCATTCCACAGTGGAAATGGGAACATATCACTATGGATTTCATTAGTGGGCTACCGCAGACATCGAGGCGTCATGATGCAGTTTGGGTAGTGATTGATATACCGACGAAGCCGACTCACTTCATTCAAATCTCGATGAAATACACGTTTCCCCAGTTGAACATATTGTTGGAGCAAGAAATTATTAGACTTCATGGGGTGCCAGTTTCCATTGTGTCAGTCAGAGATCCCAGATTGACCTCGAAACTATGAGAGGCAATGTAGGAACAGTTAGGCACTAGGTTGTAGTTTAGTATGGCTTATCATCCTCAGACTGACGGATAGTCAGAGCGACTGATCCAGATTTTGGAGGATATGCTCAGGGCTTGTATATTACAGTTTGGGGGTTCGTGGGAGGATTATCTGCCTTTATGTGAGTTTGCATAAAATAACATCTATCAAGCGAGCATTGGCATGCCACCATTTGAGGCACTGTATGGGAGGCCCTGTAGATCACCTGCGTGTTGGGCAGAACTAGAAAATACAGTGACAGTAGGGCCTGAGATAGATGTTGATCACACAGAGAAAATCTGACACATTCGTCAGAAGCTGCGAGCTGCACAAGATAGACAGAAAAAATACGCGTATCGGTATCGCGAGGGTCTGAGCTATGACGAGGGCGATATGATGTATCTAAGGTTTCTCCATGGAAAGGTCAACATAAATTTGGCATTAAGGGGAAACTGGCACCGAGATACATTGGGTCATACCGGATTGCATAGATAGTAGGCACTGTTGTATATCGGTTGGAGTTACCTGCCGAGTTAGCTGGGGTTCATCCGACATTTCACATTTCTATGTTGAGACTCACTAGGTTAAGGCCGAGACCGACGATTGAGTTGGGACAGGTGGAGATATAGCCTGACGTGACCTATGAGGAGAGACCGATAGAGATTGTTGACCGTCGAGTACAAATTCTCCAAAACACGGAACTCGCGAAGGTCCTAGTTCGTTGGCAGCATCATAGGACGGAGGGACTCACTTGGGAGCTTGAGTCGACGATGAGGACGCGATACCCTCAGTTATTCTCTGGTATGGGACTTTAGTTACAGTTAAATTTCAGGACGAAGTTTTATTTAGTTGGGAAGAAATGTAACGGCCCATAGTATTAATGTCGTTAATTATCTTAAATTTACAGACGTGGACGCCAGCTCAGATCTACGTGGACGCTGCGGTAGGCTAGGACACACGGGGACTTAGGTATGATAGTTTATGGTGTGTTGGTTGCTTATTTGCGGTGCAATTTATTGAAATACGTCGCATGTGTGTATGTTGCATAACAATACGTACCAGATTGTGTGAACTGTATTCGCCTCGATATGCGTGTCGATGCGGGTACTGGGTAGTTGACGGGACCGAATATTAGGTCAGGGAAACTAAAACACACAAATTACATAAAAATTGGACAAGTAACTAATATGGAATATATATTAGGTGGCTAGTGACGCGGCGGTACGCATATATCGCGGTTCGGACGCGAAACCGGGCGTCGAAACGTCCGAAAACATGGGCAAGTGTCCCAACTGTGTTACACTTTGGAGTCAAACAAGTAAGTCAACAACACTTATCATATCCACGACCTTTTTCTCTCACCTACACCTCACACACACACACACACACACACACACACACACACACACACACACACACACACACACACACACACACACACACACACACACACACACACACACACACACACACACACACACACACACACACACACACACAGTGCTACTTGGGAGGCCGATAGAGGAGAAGAAGGAACGGAGAGGAGGAGGAGGAGGAGGAGAAGAAGCCGGGAAGGAGAGGAGAGAGAAAGTGGAAGCGTCACGATCAAGGTGAGTCCTAGTGGTTTCTGCTGGGGGTCTAAGTGATTTGGCCATGGTGGCGTAGATGGGGGTTCGGCCATGGAGGTCGAACCTTGTAGAGGTGGTGATGGCAGGGGTGTCTCCCCTGCCATCGATTCCACTGGGGTTGGAATGCCCTACTTACAGTTGATATCGGCCACCGAGAGGGACCAGGTGATATCGAGTCGGGTGCGCCCACTAGTAAGATCTTGGAAGGGTATTCCAAAGTATGGTTTAGTCTGACTGGAACAGGCACATACATTTGCACTTTATTTTTATCTATGCATGCAATGCCCTACTTACAGTTGTCTGTTTACATTCTGCATGTTTATTTAACAGTATTTATTGACTTCCACTTGTTTATTTGAATGCTCGGAGGAGTTCCTTAGGATTTTACTGACTGGACTCGTCATCCATTTTCTTATGTGATGATTGAGTGCAGATCCGAGTACAAGTAAAGGCAAGGGGATCTTAGGCGACTACCTCTGACTGCCTATCGTTAAGGATTACTTGTACGTGTGTTTTGTTTTGATATTTTAATTCTTTTGGGAACCGGGGAGTATTATGACCTTGTACATGGCTATACCTTATATGGTACAGTTGCCTACCTCTATACAGAGTACTTTTCAGGGTTTTTTCCACGATAGGATTTGTTAAATTTATTATTAATATTTCTTGCATTTAAGTACGACTTTCGCTGAATATGTCATTTATACGCTGTACACACAAGTGGATACGAATTTCGAGACAGATATAGGACGGGCAGGTGCCGAACACATGTAGTAGGGCCAGCTGGCAAGGACTACACGGAGACACTTCACCCCGGGGCGGCGAGGGCCGCCACATGTACTCATTTGTGTATCTCGTACACTATATATTACTTATAAGGCTTAAGCTTTTGGTATAACTTGTACACATTGTATTGCTTGTAATCTTTATTCGAAGTACATATAATCATCATGATCAAAGGCCTATAAAAGGGGCTCATTCTCTTGTAAACACACACCAATGTTGGAATGAAAATATCTACATTTCTCAACTCTAGCTCTCTTCTCCCTTGTCTCCTCTTCTCTACTTGTTCTTGTATTCTTTAGTTCATGATTCTCATACTTTAGTTCTACAAGTTCTAGTTGACTTACAACTTAGTTTACACACTTATGTATTTTCGCTACTATAAATTCGCCACACGTGCCAACGATCATCCTCGGGCGTGCACACTACTATACATTCTACGTGTGTCACTCTCGACCCTGCTTGTTACTAGACGCCCATCAGTTTATTAATTATTTTATTTAATTTCATGTTTATCTCTTCAGTTTATGTTCAAATTAAACCCCAAAATATATCCTAATTTTGTGAAAAAACTTAAAATTTCTCCCAACGCACTCCGAAGCCCACGGACACAACCTATATACTTCAATTTGACCTTATTTCGCGTCGAAATAATGTATAATACATCAAATAGGCACACGTCACAAAAAAAATAATATTTAAATTTATAATCTCTAGTCCGTAATGCATGGGTCCCACATCAGATACTTAAATCCTAGACTAAGTATAAAAATGCTTAATTAGTATCCTAATCAAGTTTATAAAATTCTCGGATGTCACAAGCTCTTGGTCTATAAGTACTATAATTTTAATTTTAAGGACCATAACTAAGATTTGGGTGTTGTCTTCCAAGATAATAAGCATTGTTATTATTTTTATTTCTTGGATGACAAGTAAATTAGTTCATCGTTGCATTAACCTCTTCAGTATTCTCTTCATTTAAAGTAAGACACGCATCCATAGGATGTGTAACCTCATTATAGAATTCATAAGTTTTAACTTGATTAGATCAATCTTTAATTATTAGCTTAACCATATTAGATAATTCATCAATTTTATCATTAGACGTATTGCTTCTTCAATTATCATCTTCATAAAGTTTCTTATTGAGGATTCAATCTTTCCACTATATTTCTTAGATTGTTTAGCTATTTTATCAATTGCTTCCTTTGCTAAAGTAGGAGTTGTTTCAAATAAAAAACCACTACATACTATGTCTAATATCCTTTGTTCAAAATGATTGAGTCATTCATAAAAACATTTTATAAATCTCTTTAAGTATATCCATGTTGTGGACAAGAAAAATTTAATCTTTGGAATCTATCCCAAAATTCTTTCAAATTTTCATCATCTTTCATCTTTGCAATAGTGATTCGCTTTCTATAGGAACTAATTTTTCTACCAGGCATATATTCATCTAGGAAATCTTCTTACATTTAAATTCATGTAGTTATTGAATCTTGGGGGAGATAGAACAACTAATCTTGTGCTTGATCTTTCAATGCAAAAGGAAAAGCTTTAAGTTTGACTTATTATAGGGTACCTTCTTTCTGTTTCATCTCTTTAACTTTATGTTTATACTCCCTTATAAATATTCGTGGGTCTTCATTGTCTCTACCATATAAGTTAGGTAAGGCACTAATAAATCCAGATCAAAGTTCAAATTTAAGAAATCCATCGGGGCATGCAATGCATATAGGCTCAAATGCTGTAACAATTTGATTTGTTTGTCTAAAAGTAAGTTCTCTATTATTGTTGTTATAATTTTTGATAAATCTATTATTATTATTATTATTATTAATGACATCGTCCTTATTATTATTGTTGTTGTCTTAAACTTCAATTAAAAGTTTTATCTATTTTAGGATCAAACGGATGTAAAGATCCGGTACAATTTGAGTGACGAAGTATGTAGACCATACAACATCTAAAATCCTAATAAATTATTTAAAAATCTTCAGCAACGGCGCAAAAAATTGACACGTGTCGAGCGTGCATAATATTTTTTTGTATTTTCTTATTATTTAAAGTAGTGGTAAATGAGATATCGCCTCCATAGGGATTTTACAAACTTCTAAGGAAAGTATATTTTTCTTATTTTTCTTAATTATGTTAATCTAATCAAATGGAAATTAAAAATATATACTAACTAAAAACTATAACTACTAACTTAACTAACCAAACTCATTAAACTAATTCAAACAATTCAAAGCAAATTTAATTAAACAAAAGTCAAATTCAATATAATATAAATATCTAAACAAATATCTAAACAAACATCTAAAAAAACCCCTACTAAACAATGTAATCACTATAATGAAAGCAGTCTTTAGTGACAAATTTTTTGTGTCGCTAAAGATAAGTATTCATCGCTAAATCTATTGCAACGCACTTTTCATCACTAATTGTTCGTTGTTGTAGCACCATGGGGGAAGAGTTATTGCAACGGTGAAAAAACTTCGTTGCTAAAACATCTCTTTTGCAATGACTTGAGGATATTTTTGCGTCGAACAAAATTCTTTAGGAATACTCTATAGCGACAAGAAAATTCGTAACGACCTTGCTACTACAACAAATTTGAATTCGTCGCAAAAGAGTTACAAGTACGCATTACAATTTTGCAACGAACATTTTGTTCATCACGAAAACTTTTTAACAACAAAATATATTGGTAAAGTGGATTTCGTAGCTTAGAATCACTTTCATCACTAAATTCATTTGCCAACGAAGTTCGTCGTGAAATTTAGTTAATGACAATATTCATCGCTAAAAAAATTCACTTTTGCAACGAATTTCATTGTCGGTGACATCATTCGTGACGAACTTCACAACTAAATATTAATTTATCTAACAAAATTATTGTACGAAAATTTCTTTTACTGACAAACATAAAAATACATTTGCAGTAAATATGTTATTTATCGCTAATAATTTATAGCATTGAATACTCATTGTCACTGTAAAATACTCGATATCTAAATATATTATTTGTCGCTACTTACATATTAGTAACGAAGTTTGTTACAAACGTTAAGTAATAACGATTCTTGTCTCTAAAATAATATTTATGTGACAATATTTGTTACAATTGATTACTTTTTACAACAATTTCTGTCAATATATCTATGCTTAAGCAACGATTTTCGTTAATATATCTATATTTAAGCAACGATTTTCGTTAGCATATCTACATTTTAGTATCAATTTTCGTCAGCATATCTTTACTTTAGCAACAATTTTTCTTAGTATATCGATATATTAGCAACAACTTTTGTTAGTACATCCATTTTTAAGCAACATATTTTTTTTGTTTCAAAAACATCTTTAGCAACGACGACTTTTCAATTTTGATAAAAATAAATTTATCAATAAATTTATCTATTGGGCAACATCTTTATAAAAATACAAACTTTTAATAAAACATAAGCAATTTAACATGACATTCAAACAATACCAACATTTACAGACATTTTAAATAGATAAAATAAAGTTCACTTACTTGTCATAAGAAAAACATAGTCAACAATTAAATCCCACATGTTAAATAAAAAATACTAAATACCAAGCATTCACTCTCTATGATGCAAAGAAAAAACTCAAAATAATATGCTTTCTACTTGCTCCAAGCTTTCTTGAAAAATATATGATCTTCTAAGCACAATCACAACCTGCAATAGAAATGAAAATGATATTATAATGAGGTCAAAACTTAACAAATTATTAACAAATTCAAAATATAAGCTCAAGATAAGAGATAAACACAATCAAACATTAAAATACAAGATGAGTAATGGTGAAATAAGAGTTAGACGCAATCAATATAGAGACAACAATACAATGTAAAAATAGTACAAAAAATTAGAAACAACAATTGACCAAAAAAGAATTCATTGTGCCTATCAGTTCGTGACATAAACAATTCAAAAATTATGACAAAAGCTATTCAAAAATTGTGAAAAAAAGGTCAACACTTGTGATATTAAAAAAGTAAAACTGTGGGAAGCAATAAATACAAAACTATGACAAAACTTGTGAATAAGAAACTGTAACAAAATATGAATAAGAAACTGTGACGGAAACAATACATAATTATGTGAAACAAATAGTGAATAAAAAACTTTAACAAAAACAATGAATAAAAACTGTGTAAAACACTTGTCACATAAACAGTAAGTAAAACAGTCACATAAACAGTGAGATTGAGCAATTGTTACACAATGGGCAGAAATATATATATATATATATATTATAGAATGTTTTTGCCCCCTCCCTCCAGAATACACCTAGCTAGCTTCGTCCTTGGTTATAGTCATACTCGTAAATAAATGAACTAACAAATATATATTCCATAAAAAACCGCAATTACATTTTTCTAAAAAAAAATTGTTATAGTACAATATTTCAAGAATATAAAAAAGATGCGAATCGATCAATTGATCTAAAGACACTCCCCACAGGTCATAATCAACCTACCAGGTGGTTCACAATATTAAGGTCATTAAGCTTAGATGAGCCGAATAGACATCGTCCCTATAGAGTAACTCTAGCAACAAATTTTTGAACATGTTGCTAAATATCCAACAAATTTGAAACGATGTGAAAATACGTTGCTATTTAATAAGATTTAGCAACGAATTTTGCTCGTCGCTATAGTGAATTTGTAATAAACATGTTGACGCAATAGATATCGTAGCAAAATGGTGACTCTTGCAACGAGTTTTTGAACATGTTGCTAAAGATCCAACACATTAGAAACGATGTGAAAATATGTTGCTATTGATAAGTTTTAACAACGAAATTTGCTCGTCGCTATAGTGAATTTGTGATAAACTTGTTGTCGCAATATACGTTGTAACAAAAGGATAACTCTAGCAACGACTTTTTAAATACGTTGCTAAAGATAACATGCATTACAAACAAAATGATAATGCGTCACTAAAGGTATTTTTTAGTGAAATATGTTATTCGTCGCTATAGTGTATTTGGAACAAAATTAATGTCACAATGTAGTATTTCACTATATGGTGCTTTTAGTGACGAGTTTTTTAAGTTGTCGCAAAAGATATCGTGTTTTAGTAACAAAACCATGTCGTCACATTAAAAGTTATCGCTCAGGAGTATGTTTACCGATGACTTTGATTGATGTTGCTAAAAATACAATGCTTTTAGTAACGAACGTGCTAAGTCGTCACTAAAAACATGCTTTGGCAACGAAATTTTGTTCGTCACTAAAAAATTCGTCGCTAAAGAACGAATTTGTTGTAGTGAATATACTTGGATTGTATTCAAACACTAGAACATAACTTTACCTCATAACATAGTTATAATCAAATCACATGAAATCTTGGAATCATTAAATCCTAAATCATAATAGGCTGATACCTTTGAGCAAACCATCAAATTTTTAATATTCAATGGAAAATAAGTCATATCCTTATCATTGTAAATCTACATATTGGATAAAATGCAATAAAATAGAAATTACAATAGCATTAACACTCAATGAAAATCATGCCTAACATAAACCAAATATTAATCAGAATATGCTAATCAATAAATAACTTAGAACACAATCACCTAGAAATTTTACTCGAGTAATATGTCCCTATAGATTATTCTAGTTACTACTTCTATAATTATTGTTAGTAATCATAGACATAGAATCATATTCAAAATATCAAAATACATATTTGCAAATATGCATACAATATCAATCCTCATTAGTTGTAATACGCAAAAACAACTTATTACAACTGTGATTGTTGTGTATGATTGGATTTAAATCATGAAGTGCATGATTCCTTAATTATAACTATATAGCAATTCAAAGTATGTACATGTCTATGGTTTGTTTAGATTAATAAACTACTCATTCATGCTGGAAATAAATAACACGATAATATAATTAAAAGTATAATACTTAGATTAAATTGAAAAGTAATCGAATCTGAAAATACATGTAAGATTAATTTTTTACACCACCACTATATAAGCAATTCAACACCGAAATATAAAATTACTTAAAATCTCTATTTTCACGAATCACCTAGCCTCTATTTCCATCTAAATCATAATTAAGACTCATTAGTCAAATAATTAGGTCTTAACATAAGTTTATGAAAATTTAACTTCCACCAAGTATGTCCCTTTTTTTGATGAACAGTTTGTTCCTCTTGCGTCATTACATTGATGGAAAGACTCATTTACTAACCGATTAATTAAGTATATCATATATGCTTAGTTAATTAAGTCTTTAATTATGACTAA
Organism: Stephania cephalantha; assembly: GCA_039657325.1. Taxonomy (NCBI): domain Eukaryota; kingdom Viridiplantae; phylum Streptophyta; class Magnoliopsida; order Ranunculales; family Menispermaceae; genus Stephania; species Stephania cephalantha. Next base: position 19,696,279 of record CM077579.1, on the reverse strand, counting down.
AAAAAAAGGAAATACTTGAAAATCAATTTAGGATTCGTGATGAATACCAACTTTATAAATAAGTGAAATAAAATCTTCATTTTGGTTAATTCTATAACTAGACAAGACTAAACATGTGAATAAATACTCTTAGTGACGCGTGTACATTAGATTAAATTACACGCTATTAAATGAGAAAGATTCAAGCAAATCTAGAAATCAGATTTTTCCCATAAGATCACTCCAATGGGGATGTGCATTTGGTATGAATGTGCACCACATAGGACTGAATAAACATTGAAATAAAAAAGTATCTCCAATGAAAAGGTGAATTTCAAATGTAGAGCTGACGTGGCATATAAAGATAAATGTTGTCTATCTTAATGTCTATTTATAAAGGATGCAATGCATTTTCACGCAAACTATTCTTTCTAAAATATATAGAAAAAATAATATTATTTTAATATAAAAAATGCAATCCACATTGACCAAAGAATAGCACTTTTGAAATTCAATGTCTATTCAAGCCACTAAGGGTAGATATCCTCTCCACGTTGCTGACGGACTACAATCCACACTTACTATTGGAGATACTAAGATGTTAAACTAGTTTAATTTTACTCTCTTAATTCCTTACCATATTCTTTCCTAATATTAACTTTATTTTTACTATAAAATGTCATGTTACCTAGTCATTATCTTTCATAAGCATACAAAGACCATTCATATCAATTTTTATGTTTGTAGCATAAATATTTATATTGATTTGTAAGAATATGTCCAATCAAGAAAAGTTCGCGCTCATGAAAAACTACAGTTATCTCAATAAATATAACGAAAAAGCTTTTAAAAATCTTCAACAAAATTAGAATCAATTGACAAAGGAAAAGAAAATTGATGAGTCAAAAACGCATTTTTCAAAAAAGACAAGGGCGTTGAAGTGTTGTCACTGCGACCTAATTTTTGAGTCATTGCAAGCTTTTGGTGGCCATCATAACAAGCATAGAAAGGAAAGACATGAGTTAATGAAGGAGCATAAAGAGTACATTAAACGAGCTAAGGCTAGGCTAAGCTTACTCGTGCGAATAAAAAAAAAGTCCTTTCATCGTCTTCATTACTCACTCCTGGGGAGTATAGTGAAGATCCTACTAAACCATACTTAGACCTGTTATAACAAAGGCTTCAGGGAATTAGTACATTAAGCCATGCAACCTGTTAATGTTTCTATGCTTTAGATTTAACTTTAAAGCTTTAAAACTGATGGGGACGGACTTCAAGTGCTTTAGAAAAGTTAATTTAAGTTTGTTTGTATGCTAGTTAATTTAATTATTTGGTCTTGATTAATAAGAATAGCAGTATCATAAATTGCATAATGTAATCATTTTCATTATGTAAAGTATTCTCAAATATCAATTTATTAAGTTATTTATTTTCTTATTCTTTAAAAATAATTTATTATTTAATAACTATCTTTGGATGATTACAACTAGCTGATCAGATATTCCAAAAATAATCTAGTTGATAAGCTAGAATTCTAGATACTACTAAGTGTAGCGGTTTTTAAAAAAAACGCAAGATGAAATTTTGCATTGGTGCCCTTAAATTATCAACTTGTGCGCACGGCTCTAAAAATATTGCTAAAGATATTGATATTTAAGATATATGCCTTTGGATACAAAGAAAAAAGATAAATATGTTATTTATAAAAAGATAAATACTTTAATTGAGTAAGATGATAAATATTAGTCAAAAACAAAAGATAAATACATAATACATTTTTTAATCAATGTTAGGGGCGTGCTATTTAATATTACCTAAATAAATATATTTATCTTGAATACCTTAAATTATACTAACTAGTCCTAAATTAAACTTTATCAAAAAAATCCTAAATTAAACCACAAATTAAAATTTATTTTTAGAATTATCATTGAATAGTAAAAAAATAATCGGATTTGTAATACCAAAGAAAAATGTGTGTATTATAGAGATGGTTTGATGTATCTCTAGTATAATAAGCACGAATAATCAATCTTTCAACCGTCACTTGAATTTACTATTCTACCCTTAATTCTCGCAAGCATAACAAGCGGGTTCAAGCGTGTGTAGCACGCTCCAAAAAATAATATATTTATAGGGAAATTCTAAAATGGAGCCTAATATATACCCAAGCCATGGGAACCCCTTAAAACGTGTTGTGCATTTATCACTCATAAATTAATGTGTTGGATTATAATCCAATGATTGAAAATGTGGTTCCTATTGTCGAATATATATATATATATATATAAATTATCACATGTCTTTTATGTCATTTTGTGTTTTTCAGCTACTCCATCAGCTATTTCTTCCAAACAATTTTAATTTATTGGCTAGATTATTAGCTTTCAACTACCCACTACTAACGTTCAGCTACTAGCTAGATTAGCAGATGGTGTCACCAAACAGAGTCTACAAAACATCAAATATGCTTTTTTATTTTTTCTATTTTACAAAGTATCATTATTTATATTTTTAAACTAAGAAACAAGTTTTGGGATTGAACCCGCGAACTCCTTAAATTTTGTCTTTGGAATTGATGCTTCATCCATCTTTCAAGTACCAATTAACTAAGTTATTGTTATAACAAAAAAGTAATTAGTTATTTATTTCCTTGTTTTTTAAAAATTAATTTATTATCTAATAACTATATTTGAACGCTTATGAAAAATCAAATATGATTTTTTTATAAAATATCATTACTTATCATTTTTCTCAAAATAAATAAAATATATAATTATATAAAATAAAAGCCGAAAAAATGGTAACAAAAAAATAATAAATAAATAAACACCAAAGTAAAAATTGAACCCACGAACTCGCTAAATCTGGTCTTTGGAAGTGATTTGACAATTACCATCACTTATTAACTGAATATCTATTTGTTATTTCATATTCTAGCCTTATGTCTCATTTTTTCTAATTTTTGACTCCATTTGAAGATCTTACTAAATCAGTAAAAAAAATTGCGAAATGTAAAATTTTAGTATTAAATTAAAAATTATTATATATTGTCACGAAGCTTATACATTCTTTAATTATATGAAACTAATTGGATCAGATACAGAAACAAAAACAAAAAAAATGAATGGAATATAACACCCCAAATTTCCAAATCTAGTAATTAGTCTTATTGTCAGGTTTTATCGTAATTATGCATTATGACGGCTCGAATTAATTTAAGCAGATGATTACACCTTAATAATTAGGATTAGTGATTCATAACTAGACTAGATGTGTAAATCTCAATTAAAGAATTCAGGCATGAGTGCCGAGACATGTTATTTTTGGTGTGATGCTTGTTTAATTGATGTATTAGTAAATCAATGACATTACACTAATTATTTCATTTATCTCGTTTTATGTGAGATACCAGAGAAGATGGTAGCGCTTCGCGCGGGTATGGAGGGGATTTATGATAAAATAAAACGAGAACTTGTTGAAATAATTAAAATCTATTACGTTCCTAAGCTATAATTGTCTAATAAATTAACAAGCATTGTGCTAAGCTAAAATAAATCAAGGATTTTGTGTGCCTTGAGATTCATGTTACGCACAGAGAGCCGAGTAGCCGAGGATTACGTACCTATGTGGGACATAGATAAAAAATGGAACATTAACATTAAGACCATGTTCTATCCAAATTTATTAATTTGATTTGCCAAGCTAATAACTATACGCTGTGGTAAATAAATTGAACCACCCAAAAGCTAGGCTAGGTACTAGTAAGATGTGCATGGGTGCCCTAAACTAAGTAATGAGAAACCAATATAAGCTTTGATTGTGTTAAAAAGACCTTAGCTAGAGCACATGATTTAAATAAAGAAAGCTAAGTTATAAGTAAATTAAATTGGGTTTTTATTTTTTATTTTTTATTTTTATTATTTTTTTCCTCAAAAGAAAAAATTAAAAATTTGGTTTTAGATCCACATAGAGATGAACTACTTGTTAGAATCCAACGAGAACCTAGTGGTGATCAAGGGATACATGAATGGATTAAATCATGACCATCGATGAGTCTTGAGATGCTCAAGTAAGCTAAGAACAAAGGTTGAGAGTCAATTCCAGAGAATATAAATGGGAACACTTAGGCTAATTCATGCACTCTCACACTCAAGAATTTCTTTTTTTTCAAAGACGAAAGAAACCAAGAGAGGAGAGCATGCTTGGCTGAATTATCCCATGATTCAAGTTAATGAAAGATCAATCTAGCTAGTTGGAGACTTGGAGTGTATTTGATCTCAAGCAATAGCTATCTAAGCCTAGGTATTAATTTCCACTACTATTTTCTTGCTCAAATTAGTGAATTTGGGTGTACAATGTGTGGACATGTGCCCTAGGTCAATCTTATGAACATTGTTTCTATTACTATTTTAGTTCATGAAATGGAGGATTGCATTTGTTGTTCATTATTATAATTGGTTTGCATGTTTACATTATAATATGATCCATTGATGTTTACATAAACATCTTAAATGTCCTAAGTCGGTCATTATACTGGAAACAACAATGAATTAAGACTAATGTGAGTCTTGATTGATGGGTATGTGATGATCATGCGTATAAGGATACGAATCAAGATCATGAGTACCTTTAGGGAAAAAAATACTTGACCAACCCACTATGAGAACACCATATGGAGTAAGTCATAAGTGTTATTCATGATAGGTATATCATTTAGTCCTATCACTTGAGATTACCAAAGACTTCAACATTAGAATCATAGTGATTTCACACAATCAAACATTGTCTTTAACCGGACGATATAAAGGTTGTAACTGGTTACTATGTGAATAATGTGTGGAGGTGTGTAATCGAGATATAATTTGTTCCTATTGTTTAGAGATAGATATCAGTGGTTCCCTCGATATGTTAGACTAAAAATGATCAAGTCCAAGTAGATTGATATGATCAATGTCAATTAGATGTTTTCACTCTGCTTAGAGATTGAAACTAGGACAATTGAACATTAACGATGATTTTTTTGTGCCTTAATCAAAGGATATCTTACTACAAAAGGATACAATATACACTATTGAATAGGTTATATGGGTTTTGATCTATATGCAACTTGGGTTGTCAAAACGCTTTGCAAGAGACCGCTTATGACTCATGTACCAAAATAGTTTTGGTTCACCACCAACAATGCATGGACTTATTGAGTCCCACACAAAGAATGGTTTTGCAAAATTTTAATTGACTGGGAATAATGCATTTTATATGCAAAATTCGTAGCATTAAAGTCCCTATGATGTGTTATATTAATACCACTTACTCGGCTTTATTTAAGAGTTGTATAAATAGGCGTGTTAAGTGAATTCATATTATGAAAAAAATTAGGGTTGGAATCTAATTTTTATTTTTTTAAAAACGAGTAAGTTTCTCATCCATTCAGAAGTTCTTAGGGAGAAGATAAAATTATTTTCGTATTCTATTTCGGGCTACGACAAGGATTCTCGGTTCCTGTTTGCCTATGGATTTCTGATAAAGGACGTTCGTCTCTCGCAACGTCTTAAAAATAGATCAACACATAGAAGAAAATTACCAATTGAGGTACATTTTACTTTTGTTAATAAGTTCAATGGAATTCGAATTTTATCCTATTGGGGTTTCAAAAATAAAATTTAAAATTTTCATTGAGTTTTGAACCCCAAAAACCCAATAGTGGTATCAGAGCCTTTGGTTTCGTTTCAATTAGATCTTGAGCATGTTTTCTTGAGTTATGTTTAAGTTATATTGATGAAAACATGTTGTTAGTATATGTATATGTGATATACATGATTCTGTGGTGATTATTGGCATATTCTTGAACAATGTAGGAGATACATATATTCATGATTTGTGTGCAAATAGGTTTGATGCCATGCTAGTGATCATGCTTAGGTTGATTTGATTAACATATTTAATTTTGATTGAATTTTGTGTTCTAGGGTCCATGCTACCATTAGATAGAATCAATATTTTTTATATATTGAATCCGTGGACAACATCCCTATTTTTCGATATATATGTTTAGGTTAAATTATTGTAGAATTTCTTGAATTATGTGATTCTGAAGATGAATTCGAAACTAATATGATTAGGTTCGATAAGAGTCGTGGTTCATGATTCAACTACATATTTTGTATTAATTTGGATAACAAATGAAATTGATTTTTGATGATATATTTCGTTGTATTTATTTTTTTAATATTTATTTATTTTATATTCCTATTTGATAGGATGTATATATCTAATCAGATAATACTGTTAATTCATATAACATAGGAGAGATATATAACAAATTTGAAAGTGATTAGAATCCTATAGGATAGGGTTTCAATCGTAATTGAGATAATTTAGGATTCTTAAATATCTTAAATTCTAATTGGATTAGGATAAAATATTTAGTTAAACGTGGCCCCAAGTTAATTATAAACGTTTTAATTAATTTAACTAAAATAAGGGGTTATTTTAGTCAATCAGATGAACTAAAATAATGGTGAATTTTAGGCGCATTTCAATTTTCAAAATTGTAATCTATTGTCTAAAAATAAAAAATAAAAAATGGGGGTGTTGCCCCCATGTACCCCCGTCCACTAATAGATTGGTAGAATCGCCGTCTAACTAATTTTAGTGTAAGAAAATATGTATATTGGTTAATAATTTTTAAATTTCTTAACTTGTTTGATGATTTTACAAACATAAAAATATGATATTTAATTGTTTAACTCAAATTACAAGAATCATAAAACCTAATATAAAATCTCGCTTCAAAATTGTAAGTCAAAGGCCATCCATTTTTAAACAAATGTTAAGGCCTCAATCACATCGATATGGGTCTACCTCTACAGGGTGTATTGGTTATCTTGGTGTGGCAAGCTGGGTAATGTTTACTATGTTGTTTGAAATGGCAAGACTTAATGAAGCTATCAAAATAGTTTTTGGCTTTAGGTAAAAGATGAGATAAAACATGTTAATACATAAGATGTTACAATCACAAAAATCAACTAAAAGTTACATAGGATAAAATTGGTAACATGTACCTACATAAATAACATAGTTTAATGTGACGACCCAAAAACCTTAAACACCCATACTAGAGGTAATTTAGTAATTTCATAAACCCTACACTAAATTGGCCCTACTATATAAATCTAATTGGAAACCATAGCCTATTTTTGTTCACACAAAAAATTGAGAGAGAAAAATAGACGTGACTTTTGTTAAGGGAATCGTGGTGGGTGTGATGTTTTGAAGCTAAAGAGACCTCCGTTGAAGGTAAACCCACCCTCTATACCATTTCTTTTATTGTCTAAACGAATCACAAACTTGTGTTTGCTTCAATAATGATGGAAAAATATATTTTCTCTCCTCTTTGTTTTAAATTTGTGAAATTTTAGTGGAGAAACCTAAGGGGGTGGCGTTATCGGCTCTACAGGAGAAGGGCAGCGGCCTTACCGCCGTCGCCGCCAATTTAGTGAGGCGGACCTACCGTGCCAGATTTGAGTGGCAATAGTAGAGCGCCGCCACCAAAAGAAGGAGGGGCCTCCACTAGGAGGCCTCCTATGTGAGCTATGCACACTGCCGAATGGCAGTGAGCATAGTACGAGGAGGTCATGGGTCATTTTCTACCTTAGCCACCCCCGACTAGGGGCCATTTTGGCTTTTGGACCCAAAAAAATAAAAAACAAAATACATATATATTATATAATAATAAAAATAAAAATAAACAAAAACATTATATATATGATATAAGATATATATATATATATATAATAGAAATAAATAGAATAAAATAAATAAAAACAATATTAGTGGACTTCGGGGAGCACTACCGCACCCCGACGAGGGTTCTCGACAACGCAAAACCCACGGGACCTGCACTAGTGGACCCAAAGCAGTTTGCTAATAAATTTGAAATTGAATAAATTCAAAATAAGAATTATGAATTAATGCGAATGAGTCTTAAATTGTATAGATTTTTTAAACGTTTCACATAAAACCCTGTGCGCACAAAGATCGGGAGTGGATATCGTGACGAGTCGAGGTAAGTGGGGAGCTTCGCTCAAGTATCAAATATGTCATGTTATTAGATGATTAAGATTCATGATTTGAAATCAAGACTTGGGAATGCGTTGCATCATGCTATTGAATTGATTTTACTTATCTACGGGTTGTATACGTGTTGCACCAAAAATTGAGATTACCTCCTCCTAAACAAGGAGATGGAACTATCTACTCCTGGGTAAGGAGTTGGATGACCCTCTCCAGGGTAAGGAATTAGGATTACCCCTCATGTCCAAGGAGATAGGGTTGAATTATTAAGGACATGAGCGATAGTAAACTTCTCATGAAAACTCAAAGTGATCTTGGTTCACATATCGATGACGGCTTGGATGAACTTCCTGTTGGTTTAACGGGACCATTGAGGGGACATAATGACCATTGTGTTCACTAGTGAGCTTCATCACCTCGAGAGTAGGGGAATCAGTCACCAAAATCAACTTAATAACTAGTATGCATTTAATGGAACGACTTATAATTATTATTAATCTTTTATGGTATATCTATTGTGGGCCCCTATGTATAAATGCTTTAATTCTATATATGATTTGTGAACCTCTTGCTATTATGGTTTAATGAATCTTGGAACTGGTCCTAAATGAATAGAGTGAATGGCTTACATTTAATTATAGACATGAATCTTATTTCCATGCTTTCTACTAAATGCTTGATGATTTGATTTCAACTCCTTGTTAGATCTTGCATTTTTATTAAGTAGTACTTGCGTGTTTGATGTTTGAGTGAAGATATCCTCTTATTGAGCTTCGTTGCCCCTTTTAGCTTACCCCACTTACTCTCCAAGTACATCCACATCTCCTTTAAACTGCGATAAGGGAAAGGAAATAACTTGAATTCTTCTTTTGCATTGTGAGCCTCGTGTGCTCCTATTATCTATTTATTTGATTTTGAGAACCTATTAATTTAGGTTTTAACTTAAGACTTGTAGGGTAGTTTGAACCATTTATTGTGGTAATTAGAACTTATGGAAGCTTTTTGGGATATCTTGAATTGAATAGACTTTTGAAAACCCATTTCATGGATCTTACTTTAATAGCTTTATGGATATTTTATTTCCTTTATTGCACATTTTATTATCCATTTGTATAGCTATTTTCTGTCCGCAAGTTTTGTTTAGGCAAGCCAAGCCGTTGCTCTGGCCCGGTTCAGGTACTTGGGCTTGGGTAATGGTTTGGGTTGGGCAACCCGACCCTAAATCGAGGGAAGGTCGTCACATTCTAAGTGCCATGCCTTATTTATCTTGAAATTAGGTGAAATATGAATTTTAGTCCCCTAAATTAACATTGTGTTTTAAGAGGGTTGTTGATTTAGTGGGAGTTTATTTCTCTATAATAAAATGAACCTTGCATAACCTTTATTGTAGATTAATAGCCTCTTTAAATCACATCAATGCATTGTAAGTGCGATGCATCGTTAAAAAGGATAAGTTGTTTGGGACAAACTTTCTTAACTGGTTCAAAAACTTTAGAGTTGTTCTTAAGCATTAATGCAAGTTGTATGTCCTGGATGATCATATTCTTGAAGAACCACTAGCCAATGCCTCGAAAGCTATAAAGGATGTCATATGGAGGACATGTATCATATGGAAGCCTACGACATGGCTGCGATGCTGAAGGAAATGTTTCAATAATTGGCAATGCAAGAAAGGTTCGAGACAGACAAGAACCTACATTCTTGTAAAATGGCCGAGTTAGTCCTCATATTATGAAGATGAAGGGCTATATTGACCATATAGACTGACTTGGATTTCCCATTAGCAAAGTGTTGGCTATGGATTTGATCTTGAATTCATTGCAAGATATTTACTCACAATTTATGATGAACTATAATATGAATAACATGGAGAGATCCATATCAGAGTTGCATTTGATGCATATACTGATGAACAAAATGTCAAGAAGCCCTCTACCATTGTGTTGATGGTTAAAAAAAGAAAGGCTATGAAGAAGAAGGGCAAAAGCAAGGCTAAAGTTGTCATGGCTGTTGTGTCTGTCACAAAGCCCGTAGACCAAGTCAAACCTAAAGATGCTCCTACTTTGCAGCCATGGAAGGAAAAGGAAAAGGAAGGAAATTGCCATTTTTTCTCATTCACATGCTCATTGGTTTAGAAATTGAGATCCTTATTGGGAACATCTAAAGAAAAAGAAAAGTAGTGCGATTAATGCTTCAAGTATTTATGTTATTGAATGTTACATATCTACTAGTGATTTCCTGTGTATTATTGGATACCGAATAGGGATCTCAGATTTGCATTAATGTACAGGGACTCTTAAGAAGTAGAAAAGTAAAGAAAGGAGAAGTTATCATGTGAGTTGGAAATGAAGCAAAAGTTGTTGCATTGGTTGTAGGATGTTATGAGTTAATTTTATCTAATGGACTTGTTTTAGTTTTAAACAATTGTTATTAAGTTTTTGCTTTGAGTAGAAACATCAATTCATGTTCATGTTTGGATTCAGAAGGTTTTTCTTTTATTATTGCGAATAATAATTGCTCAATTTCTCATAAAGGTGTTTTCTCTGTGAATGCTGATTTGTGTGATGTAATTTTATATTTTAAACATGAAAAAGTCATAAATACTCATATTTCTAATGTAAATACAAAAGATTCAAGTCAAATAATTTGAATCAAACCTACCTTTGACATTGTCGTCTTAGCCACATAAATGACAATTTCACTTTTAAACTCCATAAAGATGGACTTTTTGATTCATTTGATTTAGAATCTTATGAAAGGCAAGATGAGATCACTAAAAGTTGTTTTACTTGACACTGTAAAATAGCAAGTGATTTATTGGGTCTAATACATACTGATGTATGTGGTCCGACAAACACAAGAGCTATAAGAGGTTATCTATACTTTATTACATTCACTAATGATTTCAGCAGATATGGTTATGTGTATCTCATAAAACATAAAGTTGAATCAATTGAAATGTTTCGAATATTTGAAAATGAAGTGCAAAATCAACTTGACAAAATCATAAAAGCATTTCTATCAGATGGAGGTGGGGAATACTTGAGCCAAAAGTTTGATGATCATCTTAAAAACTGTGGGATTGTCTCAAAGTTAACTTTACCAATAACTCTACAATGGAATAGTATTTTTAATAGAAGAATTGAACTTTATTAGATATGGTTCGATCTATAATGAGTCATACAGATCTTCCAATTTTCTTTTGGGGCTATGCCTTAGAAACTGCTGTGTTTACACTAACTTGTGTTCCTTCTAAAACAGTTGATAAAATACCACATGAGATATAGTTTGGGAAGAGACCTAGTTTTTCTTTCCCAAGATTTGGGCTGTGAGGTTTTTGTACGACGAAAAATCTCAAAAAAATCATAAACCAAGTCTAGCAAGTATCTTTTTGTGGGTTATTTTAAGTAAATTAAATGATACTATTTTTATAATCCCATTGAGAACAAAGTGTTTGTTGCTCGAAATGGTGTATACATGGAAAAAACGTTTATTTCCAAACATGCCGATGGAAATAAAGTAAGTCTTGAAGAAGTTGAAGAGCCATAAATATGCACTGAACCGCTAGTAAAAGATCAACAAATTTTTGAACAAGTTAGGCCTCCAAAGGTGTCACTAGGCCCACGTAGATCTGATAGGGTAAGACATAAATATGAGAGATATGGATTTCTTGTTACTGATATTAGTGATTTTAAATGTAAAAGGCTATATTACTAACACGTGTCGAGCGTGGACAATAAATTTCTTGTATATCTTTCATAATTATTTTTAGTAGTGATAAGTGGGATCATCTCCACATAGATTTTGCAAACTTCTTTAGCAAAAAAGATTCTAATGATTTTTTATTATTTTTATTCTTATTTAATCAATTTAATTAAAATGGGAATTAAAATTATCTAATCAAACTATGGTAATTAATTAAACTAATTAAACTAACTTAACTAACACAATTTAAATTCACTAATACTAATTTCAAATCAAATCAAATCAATTCAATTCAATATAAAACAAACATCTAGACAAAATATCCAGAACAATGAAACATTGATCCGTTTTATATCCAAACATATTACTTAAGCTATAGTAATAATCATAATTTCATTATATTATAAAGTATTTTCATATCATTAAACTTAAATCATAAATAAGTTGATAACCGTTATCAAGCCACATTTTTCCTTATATCAATGAAAATGCAACATCCTAATTTTATTAAATTAATCTTTTGAAAGTACAAAGAAATTAATTAGACAATAAAACAACATTATGTTTCATGAAATCTTCGAACTACTAAGCTTAGTACCTTCGAAAAAAGCTACTTCAATATTGAACTTTGATCTTAATTCTCTTAGGGCATTTAATGGTAACATAACTATTAAACTATCCTAGTTTTTACTTTAAATTAGATGTAGAATCCAAATATCACAATAGATATTCTAGACTATGCAGTAATACAAAGCTTCATGATTGTAATTTGCAAATAACAATCCATTAAATCAGTGAATTAAAGAATATAATTAAGTTTACAGCACAAGTACAAATCAATATTCATTATGACTTCATTACAAAATAGATCAAGTTCTTATTCGTCAGACTTTTTTTAGATTAATAAATTACTTACTTATATTCATAATAAACATCACAATATAGTAAATAAAAGATATTAATAAATGCCTCTTATTGAATACTTTTAATTTTCAAAATGTCTCAAAAAGCAATGAATAATAAAACAAAACTTAAACTTAATAAAACTAATTAATATGTTTCAAAAGCAATGAAATATGATCTAGGATACTCAATGAAAATTGATTTCAAAGCCTAAGGTTTTTATATATAGTATTCTAAGTGTTGGGTTTTTAGGGGTTCAAAATACAACGAAAATTTTAAATTTTTATTTCGAAAACCCCAACAGGATCAAATCCCATTTCCTTTAAATTAATTGATTGAAACTAAACTGTACCTTACCCAAAAGTTTCCTTCTCTGTGTTGAAAAATGTGTAAGACACTGCCAGACACAAACGTCCTCTATTAGAAATCCACAAAAGAATGGCGGCCGAGATTCCAAGTGCAAGTCCGAGAAAGTACACGAAAACAATTTTTTTTCTCCCTAAAACTCAATAACGGCTGAAAACCTAACTAGTTTTCTAAAAAACGAAAATTAGATTCCAACACTAATTTCATTCCTAATGTGAATTCACTTAACACGCCTATTTATACAACCCTTGTATATAGTCGGCTAAGTGAATTACCATTATACCCTACTTTAAAAGGTATTAATATGTCACATCATATGAAATTTTATATTATGAATTTTATAATATAAAAGTCGTTGTTTCGAGTCATTTTAAATCCTACAAAATCATTCTTTGTGTGTGACCCAATAGGTTCATGCAACGTTGGCAGTGAACTAATAAACCATATTGGTACACAAGTCATAAGCGGTCTCTAGCAAGGCATTATGACTACTCAAGTTACATGAAGATCAAAATTTGATACAACCTAATCAATAATGTATATCATATCCTTTTTTCATACGATATCTTTTGATCAAACATAAAGCACATAAAAGTCACTGTTGATCATTAATCATACTAGTCTCGATTTCTTGGTAGACTAAAAATATCCAAGTGATAATTATCATATAAATTCACATGAAATTATCCATTATCAGTCTATCATATCGAGGGATCCATTGATATCTTACTCTATACGAGAGGGACAAATTCTATCTCGATTACACACCTTCACACATTATTCACATGGTAACCAATCACAATCTTTATAATCATGTGGTTAAAGAAAACATTGATTGTGTCAAATCATTATGATCGTAATGTTGAAGTCTTTGGTAATCTCAATTTAGAAGACTAAATGATATACCTATAATGAGCAACACCTATGACTTAATCCATGTTGTGTTCTAATAGTGGGTTAGTCCACTACCATGTTCCATAACATGTATTCATGATCTTGATTCGTGTCCTTATACGTATGATCATCATATGACCACCAATAAAGACACACATTAGTCTTAATTCATTATAGTTCCTAGTATAATAACTGACTAGAGACATTTATGATATTTCAGTAAACATCCATTCATCTTATTATAACGTAAAAATGCAAACTAATTATAACAATGAACAACAAATGAAATCCTCCATTTTATTAACTAAAATAGTACTAAAAACAATGTTCATAAGATTGACGTACATCATATGCCCCAACACTAAGTTGTTCATATCCATTCAAAATGAAATTCCTTAATTTGCTCTAATATTCTCGAAACTGGCCCTAATGAATCATCACTGAATTATCTATCAAATCAGAATCGCTGGGAAAATTAGTGGAAATGTGTCTCTGTCCTTCACTGATTTAACTGGCGATTCATGTATGAAAGCTAATTCGGTATTGATTCATTGGTAGTGAATCCTAATTCATTCTTGATTCACTGTGCACTTTATTCACTTGACTAAATTATTTATTTTCTTCCCTTTTTCTCCCATTTCTTCACATATTCTTAATATAATCTGAAATCAAGAAAACAAGAGAAAACCCAGGGTACTATAGACTTTCACATCCAAAATCACCCCTAAAATATATTATAAAACAATGTGTAGTTATTGACTTATCAAATAACCCCAAAGTTAGCACTTTGTTGTTCCAAGTAAAAGAATACTCTTAATTTACTCTTAATTATATTCTTTTTCATTCCTTATTGTGATTTCACAATTATTTACTCTTTATCTTAAATAGAAGTGATCAATAAATAGAAATATATTACCCTTATGAAAAAAAAAAATTTCATATTGTAGAAAGATTAAAAAACAACCCTTATTTGACAACTTAACCTTCTAGTTATGTAATACACATCAAATTTAAAGTATAATCAATTACCAAGGCCAAGCCACTATATAAGTTTTTTTATTCTCCATTGACAAACATCAAGCTTGCGATATCTAATATAGAATCTTAAGATACAAAAATCACTAAATCAATCTCATTTTCATACAATATTTAAAAATACATCACCATAATCAAAGTAGATAGGAATTTTTTTATCACCAATAAATATTATTATCATTATCGTTTGTTAGAATCGGAAAAAGAAGATACTTTACATAACTAAGCTATAAGCACTTGAGCTAAATCTTTTGTTTGAATAGTTTTTCATAAACATTATTCCATTTTTTAGATCTCTCCCCCTTTTTTCTATATATTTTTTTTCTTTTGAAATATATGGTTCCCTGCTCCATTTTCATTTGGATACATTTTTTCTTTTTATATGAATTCTTTCTCACGTTTTTCCCATCACTAGATTCTCTTCTTCATTTCCTTTGGAATCTATAGGTCTCTCTATTATTTTCTTTATTTAAAAACTCTTGTTAGCATTTTTCAATTTTACTATAGTTAAGGAAGTATTCTTTCCAACTAAGTAAAGTTTATTGGCAAATTTCCTATTTCTCTACTTTATTGTTATTCCTTCCCTTAATTTGTAGCATAAGTTCTTTTCATTATATATTTAATACTTGACAAATAATCCTTTTATAACAAGATTCATAAAAAATTTCTTGTTTATTTACACATTTGTTTCGATCTTCTACCTATTATTATATCTAACATAAAGCAATCAATCCCTCTAAACTCTTCTAGTATATACATAATCTAAGTAAAGTCAAATAGGGTATAACAATTACTTTCTATTTTAAACTTTCAATTTTCATGGGTAATAATAATATTACTTCTATTTAAATCCAAAATAAATTTAATTTATATTTTCTTAACTAAATAAGATAAAATGCAAAAATGTTACCTATATCTTAAAAAATTTACAAAAATTTCAGTCAACTTTGAACATTGAATAAATAGATTATACCTCTAGAATCTTTCACACTTCACTTCTTTATACTCCACTTCACCTAAATACCCCCAAACTCATTTCAAACTTTGTCTTCAAGGTTTAAAAATTAAGTCGATATTCCAATAAAACAAATATACCTTGTAAAGTATAAACGAACTAAATATAATAAAAATAATTATTGAACAAATAATCACAAGAATGATTTTCCATAAAAAAATAAAACCTGACAAATTGAAAATTTTCAAGCATCATCAATAACAATAATGTAGCACAAAGATGTCAAACATAATCAATTACAAACCATGGTATCACATTATCATATGACATATCACATATCATAATATCATATTACAGAACAAGACCTCACACAAGATCATTCAGAGATAAACAAAATAGAAAAAAATAGATCAGAACCACTGTTTGGAAGTTACATCATCACCCCCATCCCCTTGTTCATTATGATGAGATCGATAACTCGGTGCAGGAACATAGAGTCTGTAGTCATCTCCAACTTTCGCAGATCTATCTGAAAAGACTCCTTTATTTGGTAATCTCATTTGGGTAGATAGTATTAAAATTTTATTTCCTCATCTTTACGTTCTTCTAGTTATTCTTCTTTCAAAACCGTGCAAGCTCCTTGCAATTTTACGTAGGTTCGAAACATATAATCTTAATTCCTTAGATTTCACACCTGAGTAAGCAGAATTGACCCCATCATGGCCATAGTTGTCTCATTCGTGTAGATGTAATGTAATCTTCAGCTGGTTGTTCTAAACTCTGATTCATCTTATTATTATATGCAATCATTTCCATTTCTTCCAAAACTTTTCTATTCTCTGCACATATAGGTCTTCTCTCTCTATTCTTTCTTTAGAGTATCTCATTTCTCTCTATTTCATCTTTTGAATCGACATAGCCTTGCACTTGTTTCGTGCTCTCTATGTATTCATTAGTGATGGGCTTGTCAGAACGAACATTCAACCCAAAACCTATCCTAAGAACTCGGTCTTGTTTACAAAATTGTATGTTCATCAAGGTAAAAGGTAATCCTTCATTCTTATTTATGGTCATGGCATTTCTAATCAAATCATAAATGACCTTGCCAACATCAATATAACCTAACCCTTGAACAATGTAATATAACAATTCTGCTTTGTAATTCACGACTTCATAGTAGTGAAAACTCAGCTACAGGCTAGCTTTGACAAAATAATTCCATGCTTTGTGCTTTTTCTAAAATTCTTAGTTTGAATAAGCTTCGAATACCCGTCTTTATCTAAAATAAATCCATCCCCAATAATTGCTTCTAATCAATTCCTTATTATTTCATGGGGAAATCCATGTTTGAATCCATACTCTTGTTTTGGATAATCATTATTTTATTTTCTATGGAATCTTGGTAGTTGTAATACTTGTTTATTGTTTTAGGTGAATAATCTACTGGTCTTCCTCTAACCATGAATTTTATTTTATTGTCACTCTCATGCCCATTTGCATAAAATCCTCTAACTAAAATTTCATAACCTATCCATCTTTAAATATCTATATCATCATCAACATTGTAATCCCTAGTCAACAATACCCAATTCATTTGGCTTATTATGTTCAAAATACTAGGCCCGTATTTCACTTCATTCTTCACATTGAATCCCTTCTGTAGGATTATCTTTCTATTTTTCCTAATGTCGCGCTTTATTCTAGCAAAAGCCTTTAGCATTGATTATATTATCAACATTAAAAGGAATTTATGGATTCTCCTCTACTTCCTCTCCCTTAGAATCATCACTATAATTTATTAACGGAGTAGGTTCTCTTCGTGTTCTAACTCCAGGATTATTGATTTGAATTCCCATATGCTTAATAGGTGTGGATGGAGTTTTGGATTTTGTTTTAGTTTTATCTACTATCAATTCCTTTCCTTTCTTCTCTCTTGAACTTCTACCATTTCCACTTCCAACCATTTTTGCAAATAAACTAACACAAGTCCAAGTAACAATTTAAACTTATAAATCATAAAAACCCATTTATCGAAAACAATTCGATATAATTTAAAACTTTACAGAAAAAGAAGAAATTCATTTGAAAACCTAGTTTGAAAATCAATCCGAAACTTAAATTAAATTAGCATCGAAGTTCTTGCTTAGTATAAACTTAAAGTTGGTTTTCCTAAACTTTCATGATATAAAACAATTGTGAGATAAACTCAAGTCTTTCTATAACAAAATACACCCCCAAACTCATTTGAAACTCAATTTCAAACCAATTGCATATAAGAATCATTGAATCAATAAACATAACTAAAATTTCAAAAATTGTTGTTTGTCAACCAAGAATCATCGTAATCATTATTTCCATGTAATGAAATCAATGAAATATGTTATCAATTGTAACAAGATTGATTCAACTAAAAAAATTTCAAAATCAATTTAGAATTTCAAAAGATTAATAAAAAACCAAAAGTTTTAAATCTAAAAAGCTATGGTTTTATTCTGATCACCTTCTTGAGAGTGAATCTCTCAAGATACGAGCTCGTAAACTCCACTAAATCCCTCTTTTAAGCTTTGACTCGAAATTCCTTTAAGCCCTAGTTTGGTTCTACTCCCTCAAATATGCTATATTTTTAGTTGAACAAAACTAAATTAAGGTAGGAATCACTTAAATTGTAACGGCCCATAATTTATTAATAGTGAATTAGTCCCTAATTAGGGTTACGAACCTGTGACGTGGCCCGAGAGCACGTATATTGTCTGAATACTCAGTAGGAGGACTGAGTAGTATAGTATTTTTTAGTGATTGGTGCCTAATGTGATGTATATGTGCAGACTACTAAGTCACTCCTACTTATATATAAATATCGAGAAGTAAGCGAAGACATGCCTCAAGATGCGACCAACGTGGGATGGAGTAGAGAGTGATGTGGTAGGTATTAATTTAAATTAGTGTAACTTAAATATTTAGATTAATGTGCTTATAATTTGATGTACATTAATGAGACTTAAATTTAGCTAAATAAAATATTAGTCATTAATGTATGTCGAGATACGTGCGAACTCATCACAAGACCTATTAAGTTGCATTTGGTGTTAGCAATGGAGAGTTAGTTGAGAGTTAATGAATTTGAAACAAGATATGATCCATTAGACCAGCCTCAAGATGTGTGTGCACATTAGGATCAATGGCCATAAATCAATCTTACCTACATATATATAGGATGAGATAAAGTATTCAATTTATTTTTATTTCATAAATTAGAGAAGACGGAATCTAGAGAGGAAGGATTTTGTCAAGAAGATCAGCAAGTTGTTGGTGAATTTATGGTGATTTGAAAGGTGATGATCAAGCTAAGGGACTTACACCATTAGGTAAGTCAATCTATACAATTAGTTAACAAAGGTTTAGTTAAAATTAGAGGTGTGAGTTATGTTCTTATTTTTGTGTGATTTTAGCAGCTTAATAAAGTTATTCTCGAAATTGGTTTACATATTTATATTCTAAGTGAAAAACCATTAAATTTGCTATAAAATTTTGAAATTCGGAGTTAAATTGGCCAAGTTATGATCAATAAAAGTGTTAGGTGCGTTCTTGAGTTTTAATTAAAAATGCATACATAAATTTATGGTTGATGAATATATATGAAGTGTATGCTAATGTTGTTGCTATGGATGATGTATTGGGTCTCTGGTGGAGGGTAACAGAGATCCAAGGCTTTTGGTGAAGGCCATTTAGAGGAGGAAACCCATAAATTCAATGTGTAATATTTATGAGATTTCCTGCGTATAGCGCATGGGTAGTGTGTTAAGTGTAGCGCACTAGAAATACTACACAGCGTGCTAGGTGCTCTGATAGTATAATTTTTGCAATTAATTAAGTTAAAATTTGACACCTTAAACAAATAAAACACCTAAACCTAGAGTCTAAAAGCACTTTAAAACATATTTAATGATTAGGAACCCAGGGAAGATTCTTGAGGGTTAAGGTACGTGTCTGGATGTATCAGGAGGCCAGATTAGCTTAAGAACTTGGCATAGTTTGTAAGTAAACTGATTGAGATATTTATTTCTATTTCTTTTCGATTATGATTCCTGTTTACAGTCATTTGGATTGATGGGTCTATTGTACTCTTGATTCCATGACTTTGTTATTTCATCTCATTTCATGAGTTTCTTATCGTGGCATTGATTTATGTTTAAGTCGTATTCATTGACTCTTATTCGCGTGCTATGTAATTCTTGGTTATTAAGTCTGTAAATCAAGTATAATAGCATGCTATTAGGTGGGAAATCTATGGTAATGTGAATCTATTTCCTTTGTGCATTAGTTCTGCAATTTTATTGTTGGATTCTTAATCTATGTCATTTCTTAAGTTGTGAAAGTAGTTCTTGTATCTAGGACCATTATAGAGATGGACGCGGTACACGGGCCACTAGATTTATGTGGATGTCAGGATCTCACCATTAGCTTGTGTGGCACAAGGGGTATGAGACCTGGGGTTGTTGACAAGTATTTATATATATTTGAATGGGCAATCAAGAGTATATCTACACTCTAAATAGTGGAATAGAGTTAATGTGA
Organism: Stephania cephalantha; assembly: GCA_039657325.1. Lineage (NCBI taxonomy): Eukaryota > Viridiplantae > Streptophyta > Magnoliopsida > Ranunculales > Menispermaceae > Stephania > Stephania cephalantha. The sequence goes on along the minus strand of CM077579.1, from coordinate 19,675,791 downwards.
TTTAATTTCATAGTTAACCGGCCCTAGATCATTACTGCTTATCCGAGTGTCAATTTCATAATGTTTAACTGAAGTATCTTATAGCATGATTCCTTTTCAGCTTTTTTTGCTAATATTATGCTTTTAAATGCTTGTTGTATATTTGAAAATGTATATAAATAACTCTCTATATTACTTTCTACATTACTGTACTCACCATCCTTTTTTGATGTTGGGTGCAGATACTTTGAGTAACATATCAAGAAAGGAGAAGATTGGCGTTTAGTTTTGAGCTGATGGAGGATAGTTTCTGCTACTTTTGTAGGTGATGATTTTGTTTATCTATTACTTATGTCTTTTTGTATAACTATGGGTGTCATATTGGGATGAGAGATTAGAATTTCCTACTATTTCATATATTACTTTGGTTGGTTTTATATGATCGTCTGTTTACCTGGTTTCCATAGTAGGTGTTTTTATTAAATATTTTTGCTAGTTTTTATTAAGTCTTCCGCTGATAATTGAGATAATGATAATGATTTATTAATTAACTTTGAATATCATAATCATATAGAAATGAATTATACCTAAGTTAAATGTGTGCAATAAGGCGAGTGAGATGTATTGGCTAACTAATACATTATTGAGTCCTAATTGGTGTAGATTAAGGTTTAATAACGGGATTATGCTGGGCGGAACCCGGTTTGGGGAAGCGGGCTGTCACATAAATACACTTAAATTTAGCTTAGGAAGGTTTAATCTAGGCAAAAGTTCGGTGTTCGGATCAAATGGGTGCAATGGTTGGTGAGTGTAAAATGATTTACGTGTGGCTTATTTTAAAAACTCGAAATCGGTCCTAGAGAATTGAGGTTGTAATTAGATTCGATGGTGATTTGCTACATAAATCGGTGAAATTTAGGCTCCCTGCCTCACCGATTTTTCTAGCGATTTGGCTATTAAGAATGATGAATTATTGAATCGTTAGGTTTGAGTTTTCACTTAAAATATATGTTTGTTGTCACTGATTTTTCCAGCGATTTATAGTTTTAAATTAAATCTCTAAGGATTCGTTGGACTTAATTTATTGTTTTTCCAATTTGATTCACAATTATAATATACATCATTCATTATAATCAATATAAAGGTAGAATTCATTAGAAATTCAAAAATTTGATTAGGATATGCAACTAACTATTAATTATATTTTATTATTTAAATAACTAAATGAATAGTGTAATTTTTTTTTGCAAAAACGAATAGTGTAAATTTAAATAAAGGCCAAAGAAACATAACAACTTGATCATCCTTTCATTTGAAAGTACTTCTGAATATATATTTTTGAAAACATTTTCAATAAAAGAGTCAAAAAGTGAGAGAATAAAAATATATTATACTAATAAAATAAAAATAAAGATAGAATATGTGATGCTTCCCATATCGCGCATTCGTTTACTTTCGTTGGCTCGAACGACCCATTCGTGTTTATTTAGAATATCCATAAAAGCTTGAGAAGTGGTTAAGAAAGGGCATTTTAAAATCAAAGGAGGTTCTTTATTGACAAAATATGACATAACTAAATAACATATGGGTAGAATCTACTGGTCTATTTGAACTAGTACATTCATAACCACGCATATTGGTTTGATTGGAGTACCATCCAGTAAAGAAACTCATTCAGAAGCAAGCTCATCCAACTCCAATCGAGTATATAGAAAAGAAGTGGATTGGCACGAGAGTTGCATTATAACCCGTATCATATGAGCTTTGAAGTACTAAGCCCATTTGATTTTTATATTCAAATGTATACTCCCAAGCTTCACAGGATTTAAATCTATTTTTTTTTGTTATTACTCTTATCTTTAAATCTTTCGGCTTGTTACTACTTTTCCCATTCTCTGTTTGCTTAACTTTCCATTCTTCAGTTACATTATGTTCATTTGAAGTATCTTCAACTTGTTCTTTCTTTGAAACTTTATTTTCAGTTTCATCATTATTGCATTAATTGCTTATATTTCAATGTTTAAATCATCATAATAACTTAATTCTAGAGAATCATTATCATTAATTTTATTATCAAGTAATTCATCATAAACATCATAATAATGTTCATCATTAATTTCAAACGTGATAATTTTATTTTCAAATTCCATGCTCATTGTCCCTTCAAAAACATCTTAGTTTTAGTTGTTTTAAGAAAAGGTCTACCTAATAATATAGGTGGAGAATTACGTGCTATTGAATCTTCCATTTCCATAACATTAAAGTCAGCTGGAAATATTAAGTCATTCACTTTTACTAAAACGTCTTCTAATAATCGATATGGTTTAATAACTGTGTTATCTGCTAAAGTAAGATTAACATGTGTATTAGTCAACGATCTATTCTCAATTATTCATATAATTTAAGTGACATCAGATTAATTGATGCTACGAGATCACACATATTAGATTTAATAGAAAAAGTACCTGTTGTAATAGGTATTCAAAACATTCGTGGATCAGACCACTTGTCAAGTATTTCTATTTCTTTAAGGATGACACCTTTTGTCCTAAATTTTCTTTAGATTCTTCTAAAAACTTATCTTTTGATTCAGATAATCTTTCAAAATTCATCATAATCCTGCAATTACATAATCGATTACCTTAAAGGTTAATTAATTTTTATTTTCTTAAATGCTTCAAAAATGTCTTCTTTAATTTCTTCCGTCCTAGAATCCGCTAATCGTTGTGGAATATGAGAAATAGAGTATATATCTTCATTTAATTTATCATGAATCTTATCATCAGGAGATGAACATGAAAGCAAATATAGCCTAGTATATCAAGAGATGCGAGATATGTCAGCAGGTTAAGGCTGATTATCGGATACCCGGAGGACTACTCCAGCCATTACTTATTCCTTAGTGGAAGTGGGAGCACATTGCGATGGACATGGTGATATAATTACCGACAACCCGGAGGAGCCACGATAGAGTATGGGTTATCGTCGATAGATTGAGGAAGGTAGCGCACTTCTAACCTATTCGATCCTCCGACTCGTTCAATAGCCTAAGCCAAATTTATGAGCGGAAGATAGTAAGGTTACATGGGGCATTAGTGAATATTGAGTTAGATAAGAATCCTCGGTATATGTCAGGGTTATGGCTGGGTATGTAGGATCAGCTAAGCACTCGGATTCACCTCAGTACGGATCATCAGCCGTAGATAAATGGATAGTCTGATAGGCTAATCCAGTATTTGGAGGACATGCTACGGGCTTATGTACTCAAGTTCGGGGGTCACTGGGAGAATTATTTAAACCTGTGTGAATTTTCGTATAATAATAGTTATCATTCCAGCATCGGGATGACATCACTTTAGGCTTTATGCGGCAGGTCACGCAAGACAATGTCATGTTAGGCAGAGGTGGCTGATATAATGGCAATTGGGCTTGAAGTAGTACAGGATCACACAAAAAAATGAGGCTGATTCGTCATAGATTACGGTCAGCACATGATCGGTAAGAGAAATGCGCCAATTCGAAACGTCGAGCAGTTGAGTTTGAGAAGGGGGACTTTGCATACTAGAAGTTGTAGCCTATGAAGGTACACCAGAGATTTGGATTCAATAGGAAGCTAGCACTGCGTTATACATGACCATTTAAGATCACAAAGAGACTTTGGAGGGTTTCCTACCGATTGGCACTACCGCCGGAAATGTCATGGTTCACCCTATGTTTCACGTTTCTATATTGAGGATATGTGAAGGTACGACACGAGTTATAATGGACTAGGACATATTAGTAGTCAAACCAGACACGACTTACAAGGAGTGGGCGATTGAGATTCTTGACCAAAAGGAGGAGACCCTGAGACACAAAGAGATTCCCCTTGTGAAAGTCAAGTGGCAATTCCACGGCGACCAGGAATTCATGTGGGAGCGCGAGACCTACATGTGAGAGCACTTTCCCGAGTTATTTGATTCAGGTATAATTTAAATTTCGAGGATGAAATCCCTTAAATTGGAAAGATTGTGACATCCCGTCAACGACCAGACCAGACTCAACCCGATCTAACCGGATCATAGGCTTGAACTCGATTCGACTGGTGACGCTGCCATGCTTGATGGTATTGTACCATAAGAAATAAAATAATATTTTTGATGCGCGTAATATTTCATAAATAATTAAATAATTATAAATACACATGTGACACGAGGCAAAACGAGGCGTGGGTTTTGCCTTAGGATTCGCGTTGGGCCGAAAATATATGACTTAGGCTAGTATCATTATCTACTATTAACTTTATTTAATTTGGCCTAAATTGTGTATTAAATTTAACTAATATGTCGATGGTTTGATTGTCAATATAATGAAATTCAAAGGCAACTTTTAAATTTGTGGAATTAGAATTGCATGTAATTAATTTAAAAGGCCATGAACAAAATGAAAAATGTCTTGTGACATGTGTAGGTGGACTAATAGAAAATAAGGTTCATGTTATATGTCATGCAAAAAGGGACAAGTGGTAGTTTGATTTTGACTAGTGGAATGTGATGGCTTAAATGTGTGCCTTTGATTCATCTAAAGATTTGTGATTGGGGTGAGATCTAAAGTCAAAGGACTATAAGAGTTTCATGATTAATTGGTCAATATGCAAAATAAACTCCAACATAATTAAAAAGCTCATAATGAAATTTAGAGATCAAAGAAGATGTAGAAACATCTTGCGTTTGTTGTTGGAATTTTCGAAAATCCAAGAAGGTTGATGCTAGATAGTGTGAATCAAAATTAGTGGATCTCATAGACCGAAAGGAGAGAACTTCATTATAGCTCTCTCGGTATGTTTTCTTCACAAAATCTCTACAAAAATTATATTCCAAGTTATTTTTGTTGATGAGTTTTGGTACATGTGGGTTCATAAGAGTAGATCAACCCTTAACTAGTGATAATCTCTTGATGGGATCGTTATGGAGTTTTTTATGATTGATAGTTGTGATATGTGAAGAAGATGATGAATAGTAACTTTACTTAATGGAAATTTGACATTTTTAAATGGAAATTGAGTATAAATGATTGCATGATGATGTTTGAATTCAATGAATTATTTTTTAAGCCAAAGGACCGAGTTTGAGGTGATTTGAATATTTTTAGACTCAAGAATCGAAATCTTTAAAGTTGCATAAAATTCATTCTATGCAATTTTGAGCAGACTCAAAAAAGGATAAATTTCTAATGTGCTTGATGGTATTAAAACTGTTATAAGTTTTAAGCTTGCTCAATAGAAATAAAACTGTTATGGATTTTCGAGCTTGCTTCTTTGGATTAAGATTGTTTGACTTAGTTAAAATTTGCTCGAAGTTCAAATGTTAGTATTTTAAAGAATGTTATTAATTAGAGCATACTAATTATAATAATTGAGAATACTCAAATATAGCTTAAAGCAACCTTAATAAAAACAGTTAGCTAAACTATAATTACGCACAAGTATTCAAATAAGATCCTAACACACCTAAATTAATATATAATGATAACAGGAACCAAGAGAAGTAGTGTCGGATATCGGATGCGCGGTTTAATGTGAGTTGTGGCCTAAACGCATCGCGCCGCGACAATAAAACTTAAAACTTAATAAAATTTTAGGGTTTTTCTCGAGACACGTGAATGAGGTTCTGAGGAGTTTGGGACATCGATTTACGCAATAATGCTGACATATGTGGCTAGGGCTCGACGATGACTTAGTGGGGACATCGGTATGCACCACGAGGTACGACACGCGCAGTCGGGCTCGGCATGCCACACGCGAGGTTTGTGAACACAGGGAATTCATAAACTTTATTATGCATCATATTATGATTGCATAAGTTAGGTGTGCATTGAATCATGATTATTTGTGGCCATTCATATAGACATAAGAACCTATAGGAGTCGTCTCCGAGAATTAGACAGGGTAGCTTCAACGGCGAAGAGTCTCCCCTCCGCCTAGTCAGGCAACTTCGAAGGATGACTATACAACGATCTTCAATCGTCCAGCTAGTGTGGCAGATAGAGGAGGTTTCCGCCCTCTGGCCTTTCCTACGACGGAGTTTGAGTACGTTAGTGCCACTCGGGTTCACGAATTTGCGTGATGGGACCTCCCTCGATCATCGATGCTGAACGTCGATGGGACGATGGGATTCGGCTAGGTCCTTGGATATGGGGTTCGTGAGAACCGCCAGTTCATACTAGAGAAGGATTGAATCATGTTCAATTCCTGCAATTTACTTATATTATTCCATGTCGAATTACATTATGTGGTAACTTTTATAAAACCTTATTGTGCACTTATTAGGGGCCTTTTGGAACTCAGATCCATCCTCCTAGTGATAGAGGGAAAGGCAAGGCACATTAGGGAGACGAAAACTTCGAACATCCGTAATCTTCACTTTAGGAGTGATCTCTTATGTGTATCTATTTTTTTATATAACAAACTTACACTTTTGTTCATGTATGGATTGTGGGATACTTTGGACATGTTCCTCGACTTGGACTTACGGTACTAAAAATATGACATGTGTTTTCCCCACTTAGGTTCCCGTTTACGTTCCAGTATTTTATTTTATGTTTACCGAATTCCGCACACACTTGAATTTAATTTAATTGTTAAAAGAATGGACAAACGGGTTTGGAACATTTTTTGGGTCGATGGTGTGATTATACGCCTCAGAGACGGTTCAGGTCGGTCAGACCGCCCGTTCATGGTACGAGTGATGACAATAGGTCTTGTAATGCTAAATTATTTTTAAGATATAGGTTTTAATATAAAAATCAAATGGGCTTGCTAATTTAAAGTTCAGTGTAATACTGGTTCTATTGCAAACCTCATGCCTATACACTTCATTCTACATTCTCAATTAGAGTTGGATGAACTTGCTTCTGAAGGAGTTCCTCTACCAAATGGTTCTCCAATTAAATCAATAGGGGTGGTTACGAATGTACCAGTTCAAGAAGACTAATATATTTTACCTACTAACTTTTTGGTTATGCCACATTTTGTCAATGAAAATCCTCCTTAAATCTTAGCTGCCCTTTCGTAGCCACTTCATACACTATCATGGGTATTCAGAATAAAACAACCATTTTAAGAATGAATGGTAAAGCAATTACTTTTTAAAATTGAAGTAGAGTGGACCATCCTAAATTTAAGTTTATAGATCGTATTTAGTACTAGAGTTTTTCAGTCGAGCCAACGATAGTAAACAAAAGCGCTCTATGGGAGGCTGACCATATTCTATTTTTATTTTATTAGCATAGTGTGTTTTAAATCTCTCACCTTTTGACTCCCATTTTGGAAATATTTTTGTAATTTAAACACCCAAGTAGCTTCAAATAAGGGGAGATGATTGAGTTGGTATGTCATTCTTGAAAAATTATTATGTCCTTTACACTATTTGCACTATTTGTCTATTTATTTAATTAATAAAGCAATAAAATTATTAGTTAGTTACATATCATACTCAAATTTTTGGATTTTTAGTGAATTCTACCTTTATATTGATTATTATAAGTGATATATATGATAATTATGAATTTAATTCGACAAACAATATTTATTGTCTAGCAAATCATGAGTGATGTGAATTTATACTATAAATCGTTGGCCAAATTGGTAATAGTGAGCACAACTTTTTAGTAAAATTCAAATATATCGATGCAGCAGGAATTTGACATTATAATTCGAAATGGTTGAGTAAACTTGTAGGGAACATAACCTTATTTCCACTAGTTTAAATAGTGAATCACCAGCGAATCCACTTAAAACCTTGATTCGTTGGGCTTGAATCCAAGTTTTTGAAACAAAACTCTAATTCGTCACACATACACACACACACCAATCATTTCAGCCACTCGATTCAATTTTTGCCTAGATTCATCCTTCCTAAGCTATAGTTTAGTGTATTCAAGTTATTCATTCTTCAATCTTGTTTCATTTAACCTAAAAGAGGGTGAGTTTGACAGTGTAGAGCCATACTACAACTTAAGCAAGTGAATTTCAAGTAGAAGCTTGGAAGAGAGATTTAGAAGAGTTCAAGAGTTTATAACTTGAGGGATTTACTCTACAGAAGGTTATCACGGACAAACTAAAGATCTTTAAATTGAAACTTTTTGGTTTTTAATAATTTTTTTGAAATTTTTGATGAAGAATTAATTTCAAAAAATTTTTATTGAAATTTATTCCACTACTATTAATAAATGATTTCATCGATTTCAATAGAATAGAAATAGTGAAAAAAGTTTTGAAAAAAAAAAGAAACAGTGAATATGATGATTCTTGGTTTTAAAAAAATTCTTGAAATTTTGGTTTCTATTGATTTAAAGATTTTTATATGCAATTTGAAATTAAGATTCAAATGAGTTTGGGGGTGCATTTTATTTTTGAAAGACTTGAATTTATCGCAAAGATTGTTTCTTTTTATGAAAGATTTGAAGAACCGAACATAAGTTCATGATAAGTAAAAATTTTGATGTTGATTCTTTTATTTAAGTTTTTGATTGATTATCAAACTAGCTTTTCAAATGAATTTCTCCTTGAATAAGTAGAGTTATATTGAATTCTACCAAATTGTTTTCCACGAATGGTTTTGAATGATTTACTGATTTTAAATTTCTATTTGGACATGTGTTATTTGACTTGATAAATTACCGGAAGAGGAAGAGGTAGAGGTTTGAGAGAGGAGAAATGAGAGAAAAGATGATAGAGAAACCTAAAACCAATTCCAAAGTACCAATTATACCAATTAGGCCAACAGAGTTTTAATTAATACTTCTAGAGTTAGACCATAACGAGAACCTGCTATAGCAATTGAAAATAGTGATGATTCAAAAGAAGAGGAATTTTAGGAAAATCCACAAGTGGTGAAGGAATTTACTTATAAGGTGGATGATCTAATTAATGATAATGCTCTTGCTAAAATGAAAACTGATATAAGATAGAAGATTTATCCCGGAGAGGAGTTTCAATGTAAAGAATGAGTTTAAGCACGGGCCGAGGATTTCGAATATAATAAGGAAAAATAACTGGGGATTGTTGACTAGGGACTATAATTATGATGATTATGATGATATTACAAGGGAGATAAATTGTAAAATTTTGTTTCAAAAATTTTATGCTAATTGCCATGGAAATGAGAATTGGACTAAATCTATGGTTAGAAGAATGCGGTGGATTATTCTCTTAAAAGAAAAAACAGGTATTTCGGATTGGTGGAATCTCATAGAAGAGAAGATAATGATTACTTGAAGTTGGAATATGGAATTAAGCATGGATTTCCCTATGAGATGATTAGGAGTGGATTAGAAGCAATCTCGAAAGCTGGATTTATTTGGGATAAATATGTGTATCCTAAACATAATAAACAAATAGTTTTAGGAAAACCACAAAAGCACGGGCATACTTTATCAATGCAAGCCTGTACCCGAGTTTTCAATATTATAAAGTTGTGAATTAAAAGGAGGTTTTGTTATATCATATTGTTCAAGGGTTCGAATATATTAACTCTGCCAACGTCATTTATGATATGATTAGAAATTCCATGAACACGAAAAATAATGGAGGATTACCTTTTCCCTTGATAATCACATAATTTCATAGACAAGATCGACTTCTTATGGTAGTCTTGAGATAAACATTTTTCTTAAAAGACTGTCACTGATGCTTACATAGAGAGCATAAAAAATGACATACTATGTGGATTTAGAGGATGCAAAATAGAGAACATAGATGCTCAGAAGATAGACTAAAGAGAGAAGACAAATACAAGCATAGAATAAAAGACTTTTGAAAGAATTGCAACCTGCTGCAAATGAAAGAATGGATAAGAGTTCAGAACTACGTGTTGAGGATTATACTGGTATGCACATGAACATGACACAGTTAACTATTATAGGATGAATTCTACAAAACCAGATGAAAACTCTGAGGAATTAAGACTTAATGTTTTAGAACAATCTATAAATAGCAAGGAGCTTTCATGGTTTAGAAATAAGAGTGACTAGAAGAATTCAAATAAGAGGAGCGTAAATTCTTGTACCATCTACTCAAGTGAGATTACTAAATGAGGGAGTCTTTTCAAATCGAATTCTAGAGATTAGAGTGGTCTAAAGGCCCTACAATCAGGTGGTGAGTTATCAATCACAACAACATGATCAAGGTGATGGTGGTAATGATGCGACTAATAGAAGGCGATTGAATCAAGTGGTGAGTTATCAATCACAACAACATGATCAAGGTGATGGTGGTAATGATGCGACTAATAGAAGGCGATTGTGATTTTTTATATTATTTATTTATCTCTGAGTTATCCTTTGTAAGGTCTTTATTTGTAATTTGATACTATGATTTGTGATATGTAAAACTGTGATGCTTTCATATGATATTATTTACATTTGATGTGATGCAGATGTTGTGGTATGATATTATTCACATTTGATGTGATGTAAATACATTATTAATGATGAGGATGTTTAGTAATTTATTTTTGTCATGATTTCTTTGTTTTTGGAAAACTTATTTATATGATGATATGTTCATTAATTATTATTATTTTAAATAGTTTGTTTATTCTTCACAAGGAAGGAAAAGAGAGAACGTAGATACTCAAAAGAGAGACTGAAGAAAGAAAATAAATACAAATAGAGAATAAAAACATTTAGAAGAGTTGCAAGCTGCTACAAATGAAAGAATGGATCAGAGTTTAGAATTACATGTTGAGGATTTTACTGGTATGCACGCAAACATGATGGAGTTAGCTATTATAGGATCAATTCTATGAAACCAGATGAAAACTCTGAGTAATCAAGATTTAATATTTCAGAACCAACAAGAAATAGCAATGAACTTGCATGGTTTAAAGATAAGAGTGACTAGAAGAATTTAAAGAAGAGGAGGATAAATTCCTGTACCATCGACCCAATTGAGATTACTAAATGAGGGAGTCTTTTCAAATAGAATTCTAGAGATTAGAGTGGACTAAAGACCCTAGAATCTTGCAGCGAGTTATTAATCTCAACAAAATGATCAAGGTGATGGTGGTGATGATGCGACTAATGGAAGGCGATTGTGATTTCTTGTATTATTTATTTATCTCTAAGCTATCCTTTGTAAGGTCTTTATTTGTAATTTGATACTATGATTTGTGATATGTGAAATTGTGATGTTGTGGTATGATATTATTCACGTTTGATGTAATGCAGATAAATTATCATTGATGTGGATGTTTAGTAATTTATATATGTCATGATTTCTTTGTTTATGGAAAACATATTTATATGATAATATGTTCATTAATTATTATTATTTTAAATAGTTTGTTTATGCTTGACGAGGTATATTTGTTTTAATAGAAACCCAACTTAATTGTTAAACTATGAGGTAAAGGTTTGGAATGAGTTTAGGGGTATTTTGGTGAAGGGAAGTGTAAAGAAACGAAACATGAAAGATTCAATAGGAAGAATTTATTTCAAGTTGATTGAAATTTTCAAATTTTTGATGAAGATACATGTAATATTTCTACATTTTATTTTACTAACTTAGAAAAATATGAATTGAATATAATTTGGATTTAAATAGAAGTGATATTTTATTACCCATGAAAATAGAAATTTTATGATGGAAAGAAATTGTTCTACCCTATTTCACTTACATAGATTGTGTATGCACTAGAAGAATTTAGAGGGATTGATTGCTATGTGTTAGATATGAAAATAGGTAGAAGGTCGAAATAATAGCGAAACTTAAAAAATGTAGATTTCTAAAAATCATGTTATACAAAGATTATTGGTCAAGCATATGTTTAATATAATGAAAAGAAATAATGCCACAATTAAAGAAAGAAATAGGAAATTAGGCAATAAACCTTTACTTAGCTGGAAATAATATTTCCTTAACTATATTGAAAGTGAAAAGTTTTAACAGGAGTTTCTAAATGAAAAAAATAGAGTGACCCATAGGTTCCAAAGAAAATGACGCAATGAATCTAGTGGTGGAAAAATGCGAGAAAGAATTCCTATAAAAATAATAACAGTATCCAAAGGAAAAGAAAAGAGAGATACATATAGAAAAATAGAAGAATATTTATAAAAACACTTAAATAAAAGATTTAGCTCGAGTGTTTATTGGCAAGTTAAGTGAAGTATATTTTCTCCAAATATTTTACAATTGATCATGATAATGATATTTATTGGTGTCTTCCAAAAATTCCTATCGACATTGATCGTGGTGGTATATTTAAATATTATTTTGAAATTGAGAATGATTTAGTGATTTTTGTATCTTTAATGCTATATTAGTCATCGTAAGCTTGATGCTTGTATGTAGAGATTCAGAAAACCTATATAGTGGCCTTACCTTGGTATTGGTTGAACTTTGAGTTATGAGGTGTATTGCATAACGATAGTTGAATTGTCAATTCATAATTTTGTTTTCCATGAGGATAATGTGTGTCTATTTATTGATCACTTTTGTTTAAGAAAAATAGAAAATAATTATCAAATCATAATAAGGAATGAAAATAGAATATAACTGAGATTATTCGACATATACTCTTATTAAACATAAATACAAAAAGTTTTAAGTAAAATGATTTGAATCAAACCTACCTTAAGATTATTGTCTTGGCCGCATAAATGAGAAATGCATTTCTAAACTCCATAAAAATGGACTCTTAGATTCATCTGATTTGGAATCTTATGAAAGGATAGATGACTAAAAGCACCTTTACTCAAAACAGTGAAAGGGCAAGTGATTTATTCAGTCGGATACATGCAGATGTATGTGGTCCTATAACCACAATGGCTAAAGGAGGTTATCAGTACTTCGTTACATTCACTGATGAATTTAGTAGACAAGGTTATGTGTATCTCATAAAACATAAAGGTGAATCATTTAAAACATTTCGAACGTTTCAAAATGAAGTGCAAAATCAACTTGTCCAAACCATAAAAGTACTTTGATCAGATTGAGGTGGTGGATATTTGAGCCAAAAGTTTAATGATCATCTTAAAGACTATGGGATTGTCTCACATTTAACTCCACCAGCAACTTCAAAATGGAATAGTGTTTTTGAGAGGAGAAATCGAACTTTAGTAGATATGGATCTATCTATGATGACTCATGCAGATCTTCCCATTTCCATTTGGGGCAATGCCCTAGAAACTGATGCGTTTACACTTAATCGTGTCCCTTCTTAAATGGTTAATAAAACACCTTATGAGATATAGTTTGGGAAGAGACCTAATTTCTCTTTCTAAAATATTTGGGGCGGCAAGGTTTTCGTATGACAATAAATCTTAGAAAAAGCAACAACTAAGACTAGCAAGTGTCTTTTGTGGGTTATCCTAAAGAAACTAAAGGTTAATACTTTTATAGTCCCATAGAGAAAAAATGTCTATTGTTTGGAATGGTGTATTTAAGGAAAGATAGTTTAATTCAAAAATTGCCAATGCAAATAAAGTAAGTCTTGAAGAAGTTCAAGAACCACGAATAAGCACAAAACCACTAGTGGAAGACCAACAAATTTCTGAACTAGTTAATCCCCTCATGTGTCACAAGGTCCGTGTAGATCTGATAGGGTATGACATGAACCTGAGAAATATAGATTTCTCATTACTGATAGTAGTAAGGTATTGATAAGTCATTAGACATTATTTTATAGTATATTTTAGGGTGAGTTTAGATGGAAAAGGCTATATTACACTGGGTTTTCTATTGTTTTATGATTTCAGGTTATATTAAGGTTATATGAAAAATAGAGGAAAAAGTTAAGAAAAGTAAAGAATTGAGTCAATTGAAGAAAGTTACAGTGATTCCACAACAATTCAAGGTTTACACTTAGATTCGCTACATAAATCAGTAGGAGAGAGTTAAATGATTTGTCAACAATTCAGGAAATGAACTAGGATTCGCTACCTTAATCGATGAACCGCATAATCATTTTTCCCACCGATTTTCCAAACGATGAGATAGAGGATTTAGTGATGTAGGCCTCGAGAATTTTGGATTAAAACAAAGGAATTTGAGTTTAATTTGGATATGTACTACTTAGAATATATATGACCTTAGGGCTTCAATATTAAGTGCTTATTGATTTCCTTTGATTATTCTTGAGAGCCATTGATTGGTTTTATATTATATTCATTGTTCTTGCTTTAAAAGAATTTTTGGAGAGTTAAGTTTTCAATAAATGGTATTATTTATTATTGTCTTTTAGTTATTTTATTGCAATGTTTATTTCGAATATGCGCGAGTAATTTATTAATCTAGAAAAAGTCTGAACATGAATTTAAACCATTTTGCAATGTAGTCATAATGAATATGATAATTTTAGTATTGCTAAATTTGAATTGTGTTAGTTAATTAGTTTAATTGTTTGCCATAGTTTAATTAGATAATTTTAATTATCGTTTTAATTAAGTTAAAGTAAAATAATAAAAACTGTTGGAAAACCTTTTTCTTAGGAAGTTTAAAAAATCCATGTGGATACGATCCCAATAACCACTACTACAAACAATAGGAATATACGCGAAACTTGTTATAAACGCTCGACACGTGCATGCATCAAAATGAGCCTATTACTCAACGGGAGGCCGTGTCTTGCCCTGAGTCATATAAATGGCTTAGTGCTATGAAATCTAAGATGCAATTCATGTATGATAACCAAGTTTTGAACTGGGTTGATTTACGTGAAGGTTGTAAGACCAATTTATGTAAATGAGTTTTCAAGAAGAAAATTGACATGGATGGCAAAGGTCATACTTATAAAGCATGGCTAGAAGTAAAAGGTGTCAAACATACTCAAGGTGTTGATTATGATGAGATTTTTTCTCTTGTAGCGATGCTTAAACCCATTAGAATTCTAATTGCCATAGCTGCATATTATGACTTTGAGATATGGCAAATAGATGTAAAAAAGCTTTTTTTTAATGGGAAGCTACTCGAGGATGTGTATATGATACAGCTTGAATGGTTTGGACATCCTAAGAATTCTAAGAAAGTGTACAAGCATCAAAGACCCATTTATAGAATAAAGCAAGGTTCTTTGAGTTGGAATCATCATTTTGATAAAGCAATTAAGTCATTTGGTTTCATTAAAAATGAAGATGAGCATTATGCATACAAAAAGGTCAATGGGAACTTAGTTGTTTTTCTGGAACTATATATTGATGATATATTACTTATTCTAAATGACGTCCCAACCTTGCATAATGTCAAGTCTTGGTTAGGGAAGTGTTTCTCAATAAAAGACTTAGAAGGTGCAGCCTATATCTTTGGGATTAAGATCTATGGGGATAGATCTAAAATGTTAATCGATCTAAGTCAGAGTGTGAAATAGATTTAGTATGCAAGATTCTAAAAGAGGGTCAATACCAATGTCTCGTGGCATACGTCTTAACAAGACTCAATGTTCTTAAACTAATGATGAGCGAGAACGAATGAATACCATTCCATATGCATCGGCTATTGAATCCATCATGAATGCCATGTTATGCACTCGACCTGATGCTTCATTTGCATTGAGTTCTTGGTTTATGGAAGTCTGGCGATAGTCACTAGAAAGCGGTACTGAACATTCTTAAGTACTTAAAAAAGACTAAAGAAGAGTTCCTAGTCTATGGAAGTCTGGAAAATGAGCTTGTTGTAAATGGTTACACAGACAAAAGTTTCCAAATTGACATAGATGACTTTGGATTGCAATCTCGATATGTGTTTGCTTTGAATGGAAGTGCAGTGAGCTGGAGAAACTCAAAGCAAGTAACTGTGGTAGATTCTACAATAGAAGCTCAGTATATTGCAGCGTCAAATGCAGCTGAGAATGAAGTTTGAATCAAAAATTTATATCTAAACTAGGTGCAGTTCCAAGTATTCCCATCCCCATTTTTTTATATTGTGACAACAACGGGGTAATATGTAATGAACCGTTATCTTAAGCTGGTGATTAGTATTAACTTGAATACTAATTAATACGAGTAAGGATCGTGGTTTAGTGTTACGTACCTCGATTAGGATGTGCATGGGTTTGTGTAATATTCGGTGTTTGTATGACATGTTTAACGAATTTCATAGGCATTTGGATTGATTGAAGATTAATATAAGGCTATAATCAGGAAATAAATAATTATTTAATAAATTACCTAACAAAGGGTCATGGAATGAATGCGCATGCCCGAGAATACTTGATGGATTGTCCGATGAGTTTGTTGGCGTTTAAATACATAAGGATTTATATATATAACCTATAGTTTGATTTGATCAGTTTGGATAATTGGATCGCCTTGAGATAAACATAAGTAGAGGATGTGTTAAGATGTGTGTAGCTTTATGGTTGTGTCGCTTTAACACAATCTCCATTATATCAGCTTGACACGTGTCGAGCGAGTACAATAATTTTCCCTCATATATTGTACTTTTAAAATTTTTTAATAGTGGTAAATTTGAATCGTCTCCACATGGATTTATCAAACTTCTCTTGGAAAATATACTTTTAATTGTTTTATTATTTTTAATTTAATTTAATTAATTAAGAAAAATAGTAATTAAAATCACTAATTCAATCTATAATATAATAATCATTAATTAATTATACTAACATAACTAACACAATCCAAATTATGTATTAATCAAATAAATTCAATTCAATGATAAATAAATATCTAAACAAAAATCCAAAAAACAATGAAACATCATTCCATTTTACATCGAAACATGTTACTTCAATCCTATAGCTATGAGCATACTTTTTTAAAGTACCATAGATCATTAAACTTTAATCATAAGTAAACAACTTTTACCCAGACTTTTGTTTTCCTTATACAGGTGGAAAAGCCATGTTCTAATTTTATTTAGCTATAACCCCTTTGAATACAAAAAGTCTTAAATCCACCTAATAAAACCGTATTACACTTTATGAAAACTTCGAACTACTAAATCTAACATCTTCATAAAGGCACTTCAATATTATATTTAGATCTCAAATTTACCTAGGACATCTAAACGGTCAAACTTTTCAAGCAATCATAATTACTACTTTAATTAGATAATGAATCTAAATATCACAATACACATTCTAGGCTACGCATACAATACAAAGATCATGATTAAAATCAATAGATAATAACCTATTAAATTGGTTAATCAAAGAATATGATTGGTTTAAAGCATTAAGCACATAATCATCTAATTCTAACTACATTGCTAAACAGATCTAGTTCATGTTCGGATTTTTTTTATATTGACAAACTACTCACTAATAATTATAAATAACATCGCAATAATATAGATAAAAGACATAGATAAATACCTCTAGAGTTAATACTTTATGTATTGAAATCTTCTCTAAAAGCAATGATCAATAAAGAAATAAATTAAAACAATAAAGAATGGCTCCTAAAGCAATGAAATATTGATTCAAGTACTCAAGGGCAACTAATTTTCATAACTCTAAAGTGCTATTTATAGTATTCTAGGTAGTAAACATCCTGAACCAACTCAAACTACTCGTAGTTATCTAAAATTCAAGAAATATGTTCCAGAGATTCTTTAACAATTTGAGGTTAAGTGGAGTCGCTGGGTAAATCCTTAGAATTGAAGTCCATGTTTCCACCGATCAGAGTGGTGATTCAGGGTATGTAGGAATCTCTTAAAAGTCGCTGGTGTTGAAGTCCAATTTTTCCTTGATTCAATGTTGATTCTTTGCATACTCTTTCCACTCTATTAATTCCTTTATAATCTTCTATTTTTACTCCATTTCTTCATATATTCATTTTATTACCTGAAATAACAAATACAGGAAAAAACTCCGTGTAATATAGTCTCTTACATCTAAAATCATCCTAAAATGTTCTATAAAATATATCTAATTATTGAATTGTCAAATACCCCTAAACTTAACACTTTGTTGTCACGAGCAAAGGAATACTGACAATTTAATAATTAGACATGTTTTATAGTTCATTTTAGGATGATTTTAGACGTGAAAGACTATATTACTTGTGGTTTTCTCTTATTTTCTATAATTTAGATAATAAATAGAGAATATGAAGAAACAAAAGAAAATGAGAAGATTATGAAGGAACTAATTAAGTGGAAGAAGTATATGAAGAATTATCACCGATGAAGCAAATAAGAACTAGAATTTTGTACCAGCGATTCTCAGCCATTCCTGAAGAACACATTATCGCTAGGAAAATAAATGGATACAAGAAAGGACAAGTAAGCTCAATTTTTGGATTTACCCAACGATTTCTATCATACAAAAATCAATGTGAATCGATGTGTAAGATTTCATGAATTTTAGACTACGAATTTTTTAAGTTGTTTTGGGATGTTTACTGCTTAAAATATTATAAATACTAGGCCAGGGTTACAAAATTAGTTGTCCTTGAATACGTAGATCAAAATTACATTGCTCTTGGAACCATTATCTATTATATTCATATAATATTGCTTTTGGAGAAGATTTGAAGATTCAAGTATTTTAATTATAAGGTATTTTCAATTATATCTTTTATTTATATTATTTCAATGTTATTTATGATAATGAGTGAGTAGTTTGTTTAATCTAAATAAAGTCTGAACATGAACTAGATTCGTTTTGCAATGTAGTTATGATGAGATAAATGTGTTTAAATATTTAAACTAATTGTATTCTTTTATTCACTAATTTTATAGGTTAATGTCTATTGGCTTTAATCATGATCTTTGTATTGCGTATATAGTCTAGAATGTGTATTGTGATATATAGTTTCATTATCTATTTGAAGTAGTAACTAAGATTGTTTGAAAGATAAACACCGTTTAAATGTCCTAGGTGAATTTGAAATCTAAATCTAGTGTAAAAGTGGCTTTTTGAAGATGTTAGATTTAGTAGTTCGAAGTTCTCATAAAGTCTAATGCGGTTCTATTACGTGAAGTTAATGTCTTTTTGTAAATAAAGGGGTTAGCTCAATAGAATTAGAACATGACTTTTTCAACGGTATAAGAGGAACAATTGGCTGCCTAATAGTTGTTTACTTAGTTATGATGAGTGTTTAACGATTTATCTTACTTATAAAATATGCTCATGACTATTTGGATTGGATTTAAATGTTTGAAATGCAAAACGGATTTATGTTTCATTGTTCTTGATATTTGTATAGATATTTATTTATTATTGAATTTAATCTATTTGATTGATTGTGAATCTGGAATGTGTTAGTTAATTAAGATAAAATAGTTAGTTAAATATTATTATATTATAATTAGTTATTAGTTAGTTTCATTATTTTATTAAATAAAAAATAATAAAAACCTTTAAAATTCCTTTTTCTTAGATAGGTTTGATAAATCCATATAGAGACGATTCTCACTTGCCATTACTACAAAATAATTAAAGTATAATATAAAGGAGAAATTGTTATATACGATCGACACATGTCAGTTTTGCTCCGTTGCCGGGGATTTAAACACAATTTGTTAGGAGTTTTAGACTTTGCATGATATATCCAATTCATCGTTTTAATTCCATAGGATCTTTACATTTGTATGATCTTGAGGTAGATAAGACATTTAATCGTAATTTAAGATAACAACATTGTAGAAGACACCAACTTATCGTAATGGAAGCTAATAATAACTTTAATCTTAATAATAATAACAATGATAATAGAGAACTTAATTTTAGGCAAGCTAATCAAACTTTTATGGTAAGGACAATGAAGACCTACAAAAATTTATAAGGGAATGTCAACATAAAGTTCATGGGATGAAACTTAAGGACTGCACTTTAGAACAAATCAAACTTAAGGCTTTTCCTTTTGTATTGAAAGATCAAGCACAAGATCGGTTGTTTTAACTTCCTTAAGATTCGATAGCCACATGGACTTAACTTTTAGAAGCTTTCGTAGATAAATATAAGCCTGCAAGAAAAATTAGTACTTATAGAAGACAAATCACAAGTCTAAAGATGAGAGACGATGAAAACTTTAACGAATGTTGGGATAGATTTCAAAGATTAATTTCATCTTGTCCACAACATGGATTCAATCAAAGAGCCTTATTAGAATACTTATATGAAAGACTAAATCATTTTTAACAAATACTATTAGATACCGTATGTGGGGGATCATTATTTGATGTTACACTAACACTAGTAAAAGAAGGTATTAATAAGATGGCCAAGCAACCTAAACAATATGGTAAAAAGATCGATACATTAAGAAAAGATTTTTTGATATTACTAATAAAACAAGTAAATAAATTGACAAAAAAGTTGAAGAATTGTCTAACATGGTTAAGCTACTATTAAACGATTAATCAAATCAAGTTAACCTTGTGGATTTTGCGATGAATTTACACATCCTAAGGATGCGTTTCCTACTTAACAAGAAGACAACAATGAAAAAGCCAACGTGGTTATGAACTAATATTATGGTATGCCTAGGAACCAATACAATAACAACAATGATTACAATAGGAAACCAAATTTAAATCTTAGCTACGGTCCACAAAATCAAAACTATACCACTTTTAGACCGAGAGTACCAACACAACCTACAACAATGCAACAACCTCAGCAAACTATTCAACCTATGCAACCAAATTTAAAACAAATACTACATAACTTTATGACCTAAAGTCTTCAAAAATTTACACAAATTTCTCAAAACTAAATTAAAAGCAAAACATTTATTAACTAGCTGAAAAATTAATTAAGTCAAATGACTCTAAAAATCAACAAGTTAAGCAATCAAACTAAAGTAACTACTCAACCTATGATTGCTACTAATCAAACACAAGTCAACGCTTTATTTTGTTAAAATGAAAAAGAAACGAATATGCAACAAAAGACACCAAAAAAGTAAAAAGAAAAGAAAAGTACTTAAGACAATAGAACAAGAAGAATAGGAAATGATGACAAATGTCATTCTTATTAGGGATAGGATGGTCGATCAACTAAAATACATACATTTTCAGAAAGGCTATACTCATAGTATTTAGCTAAAGTTGAAGCCTACGAAAAATCTTTATGAAGTTCTTAATTTGTTAACCAAGATAAAGTAAAGAATAATTATAAGTCAAATGAATATATGCATTCTAATTCTATCATTCCACAATTAGCACATGCTAGGGAGGAAGAACCTAAAGAAGACATATCTAAACCATTTAAAAAATTAGAACTTAATGAAAACTTAGAACAAAAGATTTCATCTTTAACGAGAATGCTTAAGAAATGTTCTGATCCAGGAATGTTTGTCATACCAATCACAATAGGCAATTCTTTTATTGAATTTGCTATATGTGATCTCGGGGCATCAATTAATGTTATGTCACTTAAACTTTATTAATTATTGAAAATAGGATCGTTAACTAATACACCTATTAATCTTACTTTATCAAACAATACATTTATTAAATAGTATGGACTATCGGAAGACATTTTAGTACAAGTACATGATCTAGTATTTCTTGTCGATTTTTATGTCATGGAAATGGGAGATTCCACATCACCCAATACTTTACCTATACTATTAAGTAGACCTTTTCTAAAGACAGCTAGGACTAAGTTATATATTTTTAAAGGAACAATGTCTATAGAATTTGAAGATAAGATTGTCAAATCCAAGATTAATAATAAACTTAACTATGAAATCTATGAAGAATATGATGAATTATTTGATAATGAAATAGATGATAATGAGTTTTTAAACTTAAATTAGTATAATAATTTTAACACTGAAATTTATGCAATTAATTTAGTAATAGTGAAAACTGATAAATGGACTCATATGGAAGAAACAGTTGAAGACACTTGAAAAGAAAAGAACGTAACTCAAGAATAGAAAATTAAGCAACTAGGGAATAGAAAAATTATTTACAAGAAGAAAGTTTCTAAATCAAAATATAATAAAAAAAAGAAAAAAGCCGAACTTGAATCCTACTAAGCTTAATGATCCTGGAGGCATACACTTGTACATTAAAATCAAATGGGCTTGGTACTACTGAACTTAGTGTGATACGAACTCTAATGCAAATCACATGCCCATACATTTCTTTCTACACACTCAATTGGAGTTGAATTCACTTGCTTCTGAACGATTTTCTTTACCGGATGAAACTTCAATTCAACCAATAGGAGTGGTCACGAATATGCTAGCTCAAGTAGACAACAATACTGTACCCACAAACTTCTTGGTAATGCCAAACTTTATTAATAAAAATCCTCGTTTTATATTAGAAGGACCATTCCTACCCACTACTCATGCTATTATGGATATTATGAACAAAACAATTACTCTAACAATGACGATAAAAAAGAGCTCTATTTGAGGCATCCCATATTCTATTTTTTATTTCATGTTTATTTAATTTTATTAGGAATTTAGTTTTGTTTAGTATGTTTTTATTCTCACTTTTTGACTCTTGTATTGGAAATATTTTTTGGATTTCAACCCCGAAGAAATTTCAATTAAGGGGGAGTGATCGAGTTCTTTTTGCTTATATGTCCTTTATGCAAGTCGCATTACTCACTTGCTTATATGTTTATTATTTATTTAACTAATAAAAGTATTTATTTGGTTATATGTCCCACTCAAACTTTCAAAATTTTAGTTTATTGTACCTTAATATGAATTTTTATGAATAGGGAATGAGTTAATTACAAGATAACTTGAAAAAATAATAAAATAAGCCTAGCGATATTCCCAACAATTTAGATTTAACTTTAACAATTGATGGCTAAATCGATAGCAATATACTTAAAAATCGATGAAAATTTGGAATCTGGCTATTCCCAGCGATTCATGTTGCGATTCCACTTAAACATGAATCGCTGGTTAAATCAGTATGTCTTAGAATTTTCAAGCAGCTTAATTATTTTTGATTCATTCAGCAGTTCCCAATGATTCCACTTAAATAGGAATTGTTGTGCACATTTTTTTTTTAAACCAAAAACTCCAAAACACCGCACAATTTACATTTTTCACACTTGCAAACCATTGCACCCCTTCACCAAAATTCAAATTTCTTGCATAGATTCAACCATTATAAGGTCAATCCCATAATATTTAAGAGATTCCCACCTCAACCATGACTCATTCGGACAAAAAATCTAAATTTTAGGGGTTTTGAGCCAAACTCAGAATTTTCGACCTTGAGATTAAAGGTAAGGTCTAGAGGAGTTGAAGAGCTTGAATCTTGAGAGATTTACTCTCAACAAGGTAATTACATCAACCTGGGCTCTTTACTTTAACAAATTCTTGAATCGGGTATTTTCGCAATTTTTTTAATATTTTTCAAAATTTATTTGTTAGAGTTTATTCAATTGTATTGCATAAATAGTTTTATTGATTCATATAGAATAGAAATACTAATCACATTGATCTTTGGTTTACAGTTTTGATAGTTTTAGAATTTTTGCTATAATTACACCTATTTGTAAATGGTTTACAAATTCGAGTTTGAAATGCGTTTAGGGGTTTGATTATTATTTTATTTAAATCTAAATTGCTATGACTTTGAAAAGACTTACAAGTTTTCACCAAATTACTTTACGATATTTAGAAAACCAATTTTGAAGTACATTTTAGTTATCACTTCGATGCCAAGTCTATTTTACATTTACGACAAATTTCAAACTAGCTTTCCAATAAGACTTCTCCTATTCAAATAGAGTCTTAAATTTTACCAAACTATTTTCGACAATGTTATTTCTATCAGTTTAATGTTTCTTGCATTTTTGAACTTGTGATTTTCAAAATCTGAAACAATGGACAAAGGAGAAAAAAAGGAACAATTAGTAGAAAAACCCAAACAAAAGTCCAAAGCTCCTCTAAGCTAATTAGGCCAATGCGGATTTCAATGAATAACATATGAACTAGAGCACCTAGAGAGCCTTCTCCACCCTTAAATTTGAAATAAGATCTGAAAGGAAAGGAAGAGATTGTGGAGACACCCACAACTCTTTTCCATACCCATAACCTTATCAACGCCAAAGTCATTACTAGGATGAAGAGAGACATTAAAAAGAATAAAAAGATTTTACCGGAGAGGGGTTTGAACATAAAAAAAAAAAAAAAGTCAAGTACGGGCCTAGGATCCTAAACATAATTAGGGAGAGGAACTAGGGATTATTGACTAGGGATTACTACGCCGATAACGATGTTTGATCCTTAATTAAAATGGGGTGTAAAATTGTAGTTAGGGAATTATATGCAAACTGGGATGTAGAAGAGAATGAGAAAGTAGCCAGAGTATGAGGATGACCAGTGGACTACTCACCTGAAAGGATAAACTGGTATTATGGTTTACCGGAAGTGCACTTAAGACAACATAACAAGTACCCTAAACCAGAATACATGTATAGACACAGATTTCCCCATGAGACCATTAGGAATTGTTTAGAAGCTATTCTAGGGATGGTTTCAATTTTGACTCAAACGAGTATCTAAAACACATAAAAGCCAGAAATTTTAGGAAAACAACCAAAGCTTGGATCTTTTTCTTGAATCCGAGCCTACATCCTATTCTACAATATTATGACATAATAGATTATAGGGCAGCTCTCCTATACCACATAGTAGAAGGGATCAAGTACATTAACATTGGCCGAATAATTTATGAATCAATTAGGAATGCCATGACCATCAATAAAAAGGAAGGACTACCTTTTCCCTTGAAAGAATAAACCTAGATTATTACCGGAATTTCATTTGAGGCAACATAATGAGTACCCTAAACCTGAGTACATGTATAGACATGGATTGCCCCACGAGACCAATAAGAACGGTTTTGAAGCTATTTCAGGGAATGACTTCCATTTTGATTCATACATGTACCTAAAGCACGTACAAGCCAAAACTTTTAGGTAAACAACCAAATCTTGGAACTATTTCTTCAACCCAAGCCTAGAACCTAGTTTGCAATATTATGACATGGTAAACTATAGGGTGGCTATCCTAAACTACATAGTGCAAGGGATCGGGCGCATTGTTGTTGGCCTAATAATCTATGAATCGATTAGAAACGCCATGACCATACTAGAAAAATGAATAACTGCTTTTTCCCTTGATGATCATTTAGAAAAACAAGAAGGTCACGAGATACGTTGACTTAGAGGACCAACGAGAGATAAATGCCACACAAAGGAGAGAACCCACAAAAAGAAAAGTAGTACATGTAGGTAACCAATGAAACTTAGAGGAAACTCAAATTTCCGCAGACCATGAGCAGACGAATCGGACCACAGATCCACCTGTAGAGGATTTCTCTCGCGTAGATGTGAAAAACACTGAAATGGCCATGATGTAGACAGTTTTGCATAATCAGATGAAAACTCTGGGACATCAAGAGTTCATGTTCCAGAACCAACTTGAGATTGCCCGAAAACTCAAGGCCTGGGAGCTAACATTCAAGTTCCATCAATCATGCTTAGGATGCCCAACCATGGAGTCTTTACTGAAGATAACCTGGTGGACGAGGTAGACTACACTCTATATGATCATGAGGCATGGTACTAGTCACAACAGCCTGATCATGGTGATGAAGGTGATGATGCGACGTTTAGACGGTGATTATAAGATTCTTTCTTCTTTGTGTAATCTTTTCCTGACTATTATTCATATGACGTCTAAGTTAGTCATTTTTTCATGATTGATGTGGTATACGTTCACGATTTTAATACACTTGCTTTGGTATGATTTCAACATTTGATACAATGAAATGGTTTGATGTGTTAAATGCAATTCAATTAAATTTAATGATGCTTGGATTTGTTTAAATAGACTATACTTATTAAATTCATTCTTATGTTCGTTAATTATTTAATTTCTTCGTTTATGATTCACGAGGTGTCTTTGTTTTTGTTGGGAAACCCGACTTGATTTTTAAACCTTGAAGACAAGGTTTGGAATAAGTTTGGGGATATTAGGTAAAGTGAAGTATGAAGATGCAAAGAATGGAAGAAATGAGAATTAGAATCTAGTTAAACATTGTGAATTTCTCAAAGTTTTCCACAATACATGTAATATCTTCCCACTTTAGTTCATTTTACTTAGTTAGGAATATGATTATAATTAGAAATGGAAATGATATATTATTATTACCCATAGAAATAGAAATTTTTTGATGGAAAAATTTTTTTGTACCCTATTTGACTTCCCCTGGATTGTATATGCACTAGAGGAGTTTAGAGTAGATTGATTAATTTGTGTTAGACATTTTAATGGTAGAAGATCGAAACGATATAACAAGATAAAAAAGACATTTTTAAGAATCTTGTTATATAAAGGTTATTGATCAAGTTTTTATATATATCTAATGAAAAGAGCTTATGCCACAACTAAGGAGAAAAATAAGAAATAGCCAATAAACTTTAAATAGTTGGAAAAAGTACTTCCTTGACTATAGTGAAAGTGAGAAGAGCTAACCAGAGTCTTAAAAAAATAGATAGACACAAATTCTAAAGGAAATGAAGTTGGGTGTCCAGTGGAGGAAAAAATGAGAGGAATAATTCATATAAAAAGAATAATGGATTCCAAAGGAAATGGATTAAGGAATAGTAGGAATACAATATAAAGAAGAAAATGAAGTTATATTATTAAAGAAGAAGAAGGAGATATATAGAAAAAGGAAGGAAGTTTATGATACAATTCTTTAAGCAAAAAATTTAGCTCCAATGCTTATAGATAAGTTAAGTGAAATATATCTTTTTATTCCAACAAATAATATGAAACGAAGATTATAGGTGAATACACGTTCCTATTGATTTTGATAATGGTGATATTTTAAGTATTGTTTGAAAATGAGATTGATTAAGTGATTTTTGTATCTTGAGATTCTATATTAATTATCTTAAGTTTGATGCTTGTCAGTGGAGATTGAGAAAACCTATGTGGTGCCTTGAACTTGGTAATTGATTTAACTTTAAATTCTAAGGTGTATTGCATATTGGGAGGTTGAAATGTCGAATAAAAGGGTTGTTCTTTAGTACTTTCTAATCTATCATGATTCTTATTTTTATGAAGATAATATTTTATTATATTTTAAGATCTTTTTTGTTTAAGAATAGGAGTATATAATTAGAAATCAAAATGAGAGAAGAAAAGAGAATATTATTTATATTATTCATTTGCTTAGGAAGACAAAGTGCTGAGTTTATGGGTATTTGAAAAGTAAAAAAATAAACATGTTTTATAGTTCATTTTCGGATAATTTTAAATATAAAGGACTATATTGCATGGACTTTTCTCTTGTTTTTGATATTTCAAGTAATGAATGGAGAATATGAAGAAATTAACGAAAAAGGAAAGATTATGAAGGAATTAATCTAGTGGAAGAAATATATGAAAAATTATTACCATAGAAGCAAAAAAAAAATGTACTTTTGTACCAGCAATTCTCAGCGATTCGTGGAGGACACTGAATCATTGACCAAATCGATGGACACAAGAAAGGACAAGTGAGCTCAATTTTCTAAATTTACTTAGTGATTCCTATTAACCAAAATCATTGTGAATTGATATGTAAGATTTCATGAATTTTAGTTAACTACAAGTTTTTTGATTTGTTTTGAGATTTTACTACTTAGAATACTATTAATACTAGCCTAGGGTTACGAAATTAGTTGCCCTTCAGTACGTAGATCAAAATTTCATTGATCTTGGAGCCATTGTCTATTATTTTCATATTTTATTACTTTTGGAGAAGATTTGAAGATTCAAATATTTTAATTAAAAGGTATTTTTAATTATGTCATTTATTTATATTATTGCAATATTATTTATGATTATGAGTGAATAGTATGTTTGAACTAAACAAATTTTGAACATTGACTAGATCCATTTTGCAATGTAGTTTTGATGAGATGACTATGTGCTTAATGTTTAAACCAATTGTATTATTTGATTCACTAATTTAATAGGTTAATAACTAGTAATTTTAATCATGATCTTTGTATTGCATACATAGTCCATAATGTGTATTGTAATATATAGTTTCCTTATATATTTGAAGTATTAATTAGGATTTTTTGAAAGGCAAACACCGGTTAAATGTCCTAGTTGAATTTGAGATCTAAATCTAGTGTTAAAGTGACTTTTCGAAGAGGTTAGATTTAATAGTTCGAAGTTCTCATAAAGTTTAATGCAGTTCTATTGCGTGAAGAAAATATCATTGTGTAAATAAAGGGGATAGTGCAATAGAATTAGAACATAGCATTTTCACCGGTGTAAGGGGAACAAATGGCTGGCTAAAGGCTTTTTAATTACTTATGATTAGAGTTTAATGATTTAACTTACTTTATATAGTATGCTCATGACTATATGGATTAGATTTACATGTTTGGAATGCAAAAAAGTTTATGTTTCATTGTTCTGGAAATTTGTTTAGATATTTATTTATTATTAAATTTAATCTATTTGATTGATTTTAAATATGGATTGTGTTAGTTAATTAACATAATATATTTAGTTAGGTATTATTATATTATAGTTAGTTATTAGTTAGTTTAATAATTATTATGAAATAAAATAAAAACAAAAGTAATAAAAACCTTTAAAAAACCTTTTTAGACAGTTTTGATAAATCCGTGTGGAGACGATTCCCACTTGACATTACTGTAAAATAATTAAATTATAATGTAAAGGGAGAATTATTGTACAAGCTCGACAAGTGTCAAATTGTTTCAATCATATTCTCCTTTCTCTCCACGTTTTGATTTAATAATTATATACGATTATTGTTAACCAGAAATGATCATATTACCTTTATAAAAGTAAGAATCATGACAGAATAGAAAAACTTAAAGAACAACCCCTTTTATTTGACAATTCTACCTTCTAATTGTGCAATACATCTTATAATTCAAAGTTAATCCAATCGCTAAGGTTAAGACACTATATAGGTTTTCTTAATCTCCCCACTGACAAGCATCAAGCCTACGATAGCTAATATGGAATCTCAAGATATAAAAATAACTAAATTAATCTTATTTTCAAATAATATTTAAAATATCACCACAATCAAAGTCGATAGAAGTTTTTATTCGCCAATAATCATCATTTCTTATTCATTTATTGGAATAAAAAGATATACTTCACTTAACTTAGCTATAAGCACTTGAGCTAAATCTTTTTTTTTTGAAGAGTTTTTCTCAAACATCCTTCCATTTTTTATCTCTCTTTCTTTGTTATTCAATTATGTATATTCATTTTCTTTTTTATATTGTATTCTCACAGTTCCCTGCTCTATTTCCTTTGAAGTTCGTTATTCTTTTTATATGAATTATTTCTCTCATTTTCCCCACCATTAGATTTCATGCTCCATTTCCTTTGCAATCAGTAAACCTCTCTATTTTTTTCATTTCAAAACTTTTGTTGGCTCTTCCCAGTTTCATTATAGTCAAGGAAACATTCTTTTCAACTTAGAAGTGTTTATTGGCTATTTTCCTATTTTTCTCCTCAATTGTGCCATACGCTCTTTTTTCAGTACATATATATAAAGTACTTGATAAATAATCTATGTATAAAAAGATTCTTAGAAATCTATCTTGTTTATCTTGCACTAATGTTTCGATCTTTTACCCATTATAATGACTAACACAAAGCAATCAATCCCCTCTAAACTCTTATAGTGTATAAATAATTTAGATTAAGTCAAATAAGATATAACAAAACATTTTCATCAAAAAATTTCTTTTTTCATGGGTACTAATAATATACCACTTCCATTTTCCATATTATATTCAATTCCATTTTCCTAAATAAATAAAATGAAATGAAAAAAATATTACCTGTATTAAGGAAAATTTTGAAAAATTCATACTGTTCAATTATATCATACTTCTTATTTCTTCCATACTTTGCATCTTCATACTTCACTTCACCTAATACCTCCAAACTCATTCCACACCTTGTCATTAAGGTTAAAAAATAAAGTCAGGTTTCCAACAAAATAAAAACACCTCGTGAAGCATAAATGAATAAATTAATAAATATTTTCTAACATACAAATGAACTGCATAAGTAATTAAAAACATGATAAATTTAAACATTCTAAGCATCATATGATTTAAAGGGACAAATCAAACCATTCTATAAAATTTTAACACATCAAAGCAAATGTATCATAGTAACACACCACATCATCCAAATCATAAGATTACAAACAAAGACTTCTCAATAACAACAATCATAAAATTACGTAGAGAAAAATAAATATCAGCACTGCCATCCAAATGTCGCAACATTACCACCGTTTCCATGATTAGGCTTTTGAGATTGGAAACTCCTCTTAAAATCATATAAGGTGCAGTCCACTCCTTCCATCGGGTTAAATTCTGAAAAGACTGCCTAGTTGGGCATTCTCACTTGAGTAAATGGAATATGAATGTTAGCTCTCCCGTCTTTCATCTTCTTGGTCATGCGTCGCTCGGACCTATAGATGTTCCTGATAATCTCGCGTTGGTTTAGGAACATGAACTCTTGATCTCGAAGTTCTCATCTGATTCTGCAAGATCAAACCCATCATGGTCAACTCCGTTTCATCTGCATACATGCCAGTTAGGTCCACTATAGGTGGCTCTGGGCTCTAGTTCGTTTCCTCATTATACGTGCATTCTACATTACATCCAATTTCTTCGATTTTTTGCCCATATTCTTCTTCTCTCCAAGGTTTCTCTCTTGTGTATCATTTCTATCCCATTCCTCCTCCAAATTGACATATCCCAACACCTTCTTAGTGTTTTCAATGACTTTGTCAGTGATGTTCCTATCTTGGTAAACATATAACCCTAAACCTCTTATTAAAACTCGGTATTACTTGCAAAACTCCATAATCATGAAGAGAAAAGGCAGTCCTTCATTTTTCTTTATGGTCATGGCATTCCTAGTCGAATCATAGATTATTTTACCAACATCAATATAATGGATCCCTTGAATTATGTGGTATAAAAGAGCCACCCAATAGTTCACTATGTCATAGTGTTGCAAACTAGGTTGTAGGGTCGCGTAAAAGAAAGTTCCGAAGCTTTGGTGGTTTTCCTAAAGTATTTGCCTTGGATGTGTTTCGGGTACTCGTCTTTGTCAAAAATGATTCAGTCCCTAGGAATCGCTTCTAACCATTGCAAATGGTTTCATAGGGAAACTCGTGTCTATACCTATATTCAGGCTTTGGGTACTCATTATTCTATCTCATACAAAATCTCGGGAAACCATAATACCGATTTATTATTTTAGGTGAGTAGTCCACTGGTCTCCCTCGGACTATGGCTATTGTGTTATTGTCATTTTCGTGCCCATTTGCATAAAACTATCTCACTAGAATTTCACAACCTATTTCAACCAAAGACCCATCATCATTATCGACGTAGTAATCCTAGTTAAGAATCCCTAGTTCCTCCCCCTTATTATGTTCAAGATCATATGCCCATACTTAGCTTTTTTCACATTGAAACACCTCTCCAGTATTACTTTCCTATTTTTACTAATACTGCTCTGGATCCTATCGATAGCTTTGTCATCGATAAGGTGTTGGCAGGAGAATTGTATTCTAGGTGTCTCCTCAATCTCTTCCTCTCCCTCTGACTCATTAGTAAAACTTAAACTTGGAGAAGGTTCCCTAGGTGCGCAAATTTTGGGGTTATTAATCGAAGTCCCCGTTGGCCTAATTGGTTTGGATGGAGCTTTAAATTTTTGCTTGGGTTTCTCTACTAAAGGTGCATTCCCCTTCTCCTCTCTTGTGCTTCTACTTTTACCTCCTCCGGCCTTTGTCTCAAATTTCAAAACTCACAAGTCCAAAAACCAAAGAATCCTGCAAATGATAGAAACAAAGTTGTCGAAAATAATTCGGTCAAATTCCATATTTTTTTAAAAGAAGAAATCCATTTGGAAAGCTAGCTTGAAATTCATCGGAAACGTTAAATAAAACTAGAATCGAAGTGTTAACTCAAATATAAACTTTAAAATCTATTTTCTAAATATTGTAAAGCAATTAGGTGATAAATCGTAGTTTTTTCAAAAATAATGCAAATTAAATTAAAACAAAACCATGACCGAAACCTCCAAACTCAATTTAAACTCGCTTTTTAAACCATTAGCAAATATGTGTTAATATAAGAAAAATACCAAAATTGTTGAATCATAAATAAACGATCAATGTAATCGCAATTGCTAGTCTATTGGAATCAATGAAAACATTTTTTCAAGACATTTGAGTAAATTTCATCAAAACAATTTCGAAAAGCATTGAAAATTTTGGGAAAATCCCTCGAATAAAAAATTTGTTAAAGTAAAGAGCTATGGTTGTTATAATTACCTTATTGAGAGTGAATCCCTCCATATTTAAGCTTTTGAACTCCTTTAGATTGTCACTCATCTTGGTTAGTAGTATTTGTAGTTTGAGTAGTTACTTTAGTTAGATTACTTAAGTTGTTGATTTGTAAGGTTATTTGACTTAATTGGTTTTTCAGTTCATTGATAAATGTTTCAATTTGAATTTGATTTTGAGATATTTGTCTAAAGTTTTGGTGTTTTTGGGTCATAAAGTTGTGTAATATTTGTTCTAGATTTTGTTTCATAGGTTGAATAGTTTGTTGAGGTACTTGCATTGGCATAGGTTGTGTTGGTGCTTTCGGTGTATAGGTTGTATGATTTCGATTTTATGAAATATAGATAAGGTTTGAATTTAGTTTTCTAGTGTAGTAATCGTTGTTATTATATTGATTTCTATGAGGACCAGAACATTGGTTCATTACCGCGGTGACTTCTTCATTGTTATCTTCTTACAAAGTAGGACATGTATCCATAGGACATGTACTTCATTACAAAATCCACTTGGTTTAACTTGATTTGATCTATCTTTTAATAATAGTCTAACCATGTTAGATAATTCTTCAACTTTTTTGTCAAATTTATTACTTATTTTATTATTAAGTTCATAAACTTTCTTTCTTGATGTGTTGGTCTTCTCACTATAATGTTTAGATTGTTTGGCTATCTTATTAATAGCTTATTTTGCTAGATTTGATGTAACATCGAATAATGATCAACCACTTACTGTAACTAATAGACTTTGTTCAAAATGATTTAGTCATTCATAGAAGTATTCTAATAAAGCTCTTTAGGTTTATACTGAAAGATTTCTTGAATTTGAACTTAAATCTGGATTCATTAGTGCTCTACCTAACTTCTACGGTAACGACGATGAAGACACAAAAATTTATAAGGGAATACCAACATAAATTCAATGGGATGAAACCCAAAGACTACAAGTTAGAACAAGTCAAACTTAAAGCTTTTCCTTTTGTATTAAATGATCAAGTTCAAGATTGGTTGTTTTATTAGAATTAATTTCACGATAGTGATATTTGTCTTCTATAAGTACTAATTTTTCTTGCACACTTGTATTATCAAGAAAGCTTCTAAAATTTGAGTCATATGGTTATCGAATATTGAGGAAGATTAAACAACTAATCTTGCGCTTGATCTTTCAATATGAAAGGAAAAGCTTTAGGTTTGACTTGTTCTAACATGCAGTCTTTGGGTCTCATCACATTGACTTTATGTTGGTATTTCCTTGTAAAATTTTGTGGGTCTTCATTGTCCTTACCGAAGAAGTTAGGTGGAGCACTAATGAATCCTGATCTAAGTTCAAGTTCGGGAAATCCTTCAAGATACGCAATATAGATTGGTTCATAAGCAGTGATATATTGATTAGCTTGCCTAAAAGTAAGTTTTCTATTATTGTTATTGTTATTATATTAAATTTATTATTGGCTTCCATTGTTGTAGGTTTATGTTCTCTACGTTGTTGTTGTCTTAAATTATGATTAAATGTCTTATCTACCTCAGGATCAAACATATATAAAGATCCTATGGAAATAGATCGATGAAGTGGATAGACCATACAATGCCTAAAACTCCTAAGAAATTATGTTTAAATCCTTGGCAACAACACTAAAAATTGACATGTGTTGAGCGTATACAATAAATTTCACTCATATATTATACTTTCAATATTCTATAGTAGTGGTAAGTGGGAATTGTCTCCTCAAGGAATATCAAACTTCTCAAGTAAAAAGGACTTTTAACGGTTGTTATTATTTTAACTTTACGTTAATTAATTAACTAAAAACAATAATTAAACTCACTAATTCAATCTATAATAAAATCATAATTAACTAATTATACTAACTTAACTAAAATAATCCAAATTCACTATCCATCAAATAAATTATATTCAATGATAAATAAATATCTAAACAAACATTTAGAACAATGAAACATCAATCTATTTTGCATTCAAACATGTTACTTCATTCTTATAGTTATGAGAATATTTTATGAAGTACCATAGATCATTAAAATCTACTCATAAATAAATAAACAGCCTTTAGCTAGCCATTTGTTCTCCTTATAATGGTGGAAAAGCCACGTTCTAATTTAATTGTGCTAACCCCTTCGAATATACAAAGATATTTACTTCATGCAATAAAATCGCATTACACTTTATTAAAACATGGAACTACTAAATCTAACACCTTTAGAAAGTCACTTCAACATTATATTTAGATCTCAAATTCTTCTAGGGCATTTAAACAGTCATACATTTCAAACAATCTTAGTTACTATTTTAATTAGATAATGAATCCAAATATCGCAATAAACATTCTAGACAATGCATGCAATACAAAGATCATGATTAAAATCAATAGATAATAACCTACTAAATGTGTGAATCAAAGAATAAGATTGGTTTAAATCATTAAGCACATTGTCATCTCATTATAACTACATTTCAAAAAGGATATAGTTCATGTTCGAGCTTTGTTTAGGTTGATAAACTACTCACTCATAATCATAAATAACTTCGTAATATTATAAATAAAAAATAGATAAATACTACTGGGATCAATACTTCAAATCTTCACATTTTCTCCAAAAGCAATAAACAATACAATAATAAACTAAAACAATAAAGAATAGCTCCTAGAATAATGAAATAATGATATAAGGACTCAAGGGCAACTAATTGCGTAACCTAGGGTCATATTTATATAATCCTAGGTAGTAAACATCCGAAATCAACTCAAACTACTCGTAGTTATCTAAAATTCATGAAATTTTTTCCAAAATATTCTCAGTGATTTAGGGGTAAGTGGAATCACTAAGTAAATCCTTGGAATTGATGTCTCTATTTCCACCGATCTGAGTTGCAATTTTAGGTTCATAGGAATCGTTGAAAAATCACTGGTGTCACTACGAGAAAATGGATATTTAGAAACGGAATTAGCAACGGAATTTAGTTCCGTTGCTAAGAAAAAATAGTTTGAGACGGAATTAAGACGGAATGATTCAGAGACGGAAATAGAGACGGAAAAGAGACGAAATTTAATTCCATCTCAAAAAAATGGCGCCAACATTCCCACCAAAACTTTAATTTTTTACAACCCTCCATTACGTCTCGAGATTCGTGCATGCGTCGATATGGACGATTGAAAAATGGAGACGGCTTATAGAACAATCTCCCTCTCTCTCTCCCGATTCCGAAATCTCACTATCTCTCTCTCTCTCGCTCTCACCGAAATCTCACGAAATCTCACGGAAATCTCTCTCACCATCAACGCTCTCTCTCACCGAAATCTCACTCACCATCAACGCTCTCTCTCTCTCATCGAAATCTCACTCACCGTCAACTCTCTCTCTCTCACTGAAATCTCTCTCTGAAACCCTAAAATCTCTGCCGTATGGGAGGTTGGAGGCTCGGAAGCCTTCGCCCTCTGCCATCGCTGCCTCCGAAGCCCTCGCCGCTGTTCGTCGTCGCTATCCCTCGTCATTTTCATCATCATCATCAAAGCTTGTTCGTCGTTGTCCCTCGCCGCTGTTCGTGATAAGGCTTCGCCGCTGTTCGTGATTGGACAGAGAAGGCGTTGGATTTGAACAGAGGTAGGCGTCGGGTGTGTTTGTAGATCTCTTGTTGAATAAAGGGTGTTGAGGGTTTTGGGGTTTTATTAATTAGTGTGGTATCTATTAAGAGAGGGAAATAGAATAGATGGTTTGTGACGATGTAAAAATCATTGTGGTTCTGAGTTTTTCGTTGTGGTGGTGGTGTTCTTGGTGGTTTCAATGGTAGTGATGAGTTCGATCAACTTATCAATATAAAAAACACAGTGTAGCAGCATTGTTGCACTGTTGTGTAACTTGGGAGGTACTGGGCAGTGGCACTGCCCTGAACTCTCATGTCTGCGCACAGGCCAGCCCTGCACATGGCAGGGTTGTGTGTGTCCTTCTCTAAATAGAGCAGTACTTGAGGAGGCAGCCTTTGCGTCGCTGTTGGAGGAATTGTAGAGGAAGTTTTGAAATTACATTAAATAAAATGATGAGAAATTGATAATGACCAAGGGGTTCTAATGATGAGATCCTAGTTTTAAATTTGTTTCAAGTGTTCGTTACCAGAATTTGTAAAAATTTATGCCATTGCTTGTTCATATAGTTAGACAAATATTTGTTCCTTGATGAAACATAGACTTGTATGAGTTTCAATTGAGTTAGAATTAATAATGATTTTGCTAAACCATGGTGAATGATATTGTTGTTGAAACAAGTCAAATTGAGACTCATTAAGAGTTTCTAATTGAGGTTTGGAATAGGCATAGCCTATGATTTGAATTTTAAAATTAATAGATGAGCTTGTATTGGTTTACAAATTAAATTAACTGTTTGAAACTCAAATTGGAGTTCAAAAACACATGGAAAAGTGTTATGAAGAGTATTTGAGGACTTTAAAAAGAAGTTGTCGGAGTTTATATTGGTTTGAACTATGTTGTGAAATTGAAACTAGTTTATAACCTAATTTGAAGTACATAAATGAGTTTCGAAGTGATTTCACTTCATTATGACTTGAAAATGGAATTTGAAGTGTTAAAATGAAATCGTAATTCTAAAATGTGAACTTTATGATTTAATAGGAATTACAGAAGTATAAATAATTGTAGTAATGATTTCTGGTTGTTTGTGTTTTTTAATTTTGATGATCGATTATGGTTGTTGGTACTTTTTTCCATTTGTTGAGTTGTTTATTTTGATTCATTAACTGTCATTGTTGATTTCTGTTGGTTGGTACTTGATGCAAAGAATTTCGAAAGTAGGCTTATTGCACATATACATGCATATTAATTGGACATGCATTCAATTGTTAATACTTCGAAAACAGTTGATACTATTAGTGACAATAAAACTGAAACTTCCTATTATAACTATAATTTGAGGCGTAGAGTGGTCCCTGATAACTTTTCCCTCAACCCGTAATTGATAGCTTGCCCTGTGTGCTCAGAACTTGCACCGCTGTTTACTTGTCCTTGTCATTGAATATTTGATCTTACTAAGCTATTTGCAGTGACTCCGTATAGCTGAGTGAAGAAGAAATATGCCAATATTACTTTTCCGGAATGTCCAAATGAAATGATTCATGTGATGTAGTAAGGGTTCATTTTTGTTGGTAGTAGCAACATGTTGCCTCTGGGCTCTGGCTAAAGGGTATTAGTTAAAAACTCAGTGGATGTGAAAGCAAATTTCTTATTTTGGGGATATAAGAAAACACTTCTAGTTTGTATATTTAAATTAAGAAGAGAATAGTACAGCTGCAACTTTCGTGGAAAGGGGCAAAAGCCAAAAATATTACTTATGTAAAATGATGCTTGATGCTCTACTTTGTTGTTTTCTCGTGCGCTTATCGTTTCAGATGATTCCATTGTGTATGATGTTAGTTCTATTAAAATAATTTTAGGGCCTATATGACATTTTTCTATCAACAGGTACTGTTGTTCACGTGAAAACCTAACCATCGACCATGTCTTACCAATATCAAGAGGTGGTGAATGGAAATGGGAAAATCTGGTAACCTGCCTTCCCATTCTCGTGATTTTGTTGTTACTTTTATTCTTAAAATTACAATAAGGATTCTCATCATCATCATTGTTATGGTTCTAGCCCCATGCAAAATGTCCTTCCGTGCCAATCAAATTACATTCTTGTGTACATTTCTATCTTGATTTCTTATATTTATTTAATGTCGTTGATCTATGAGATATTGAATTTCTTTCTAAATAACATACTATGATTTGTGTAACTGTATTTATTGGTGAATGTACACACATATGTCAATATGTTTATGGTGTGATGCTTGTTTGTAAATTCTAAAACATGTAGTCCTCGATAGGAATGATTTAAGGAGCCAACCTTTGTACTCACCCTTACTTAATGTGTTTTAGTATGATTCAGTTTGATGTTTCATAACTAGTTAAATACCCATATTTTGTTGTTTAGGTGGCCGTGTAGATTGGGCTTTAGCCAAGGGTTGCCTATGGTAGAAAACTAGAATGGAATTGTTTAATCGAGTGATGCCATTGATCATTTGTAAGCTTCACATGTCAACAGCCACTCGAGTTGCTATCTAGTAACTTAATTATTTTGGATTGTTTGTACTGCAATGCCTCTCTAAGGGTCGCGCGGGCATTCCTTAAATCATTATTTCTTTTTCCTTGTGCATTTATGATTTTTTTTGTAAGTAATTACTTATACCTTTGATCTTTCTATGCAGGAAGACGTATATCAAAAGTAGAGTTATTGAAATCACGAAAATGAGCAGTAAAGCTTAAGGTACCCCTACTTAAGAAAACAAATTTAATGCTACTATTATATTGTTACCATTATGTGTGTTTGTGTGTTTTTCTTTTCTTTTCAATATTGGTAGTGAATTAATGTAAAAGACAACAAATACCATCAATTCATGGTAACGATAGTGGAAAAAAAACTAAAATAATGTGAATAGATGTAATCTAAGCTATAACTTATTTGAATGTTTTTGAGGGCTCGTAGATGTGCGTAGGAGAGAATTGTTTCAACTTGTGTAAATTGTGAAGTCTGTGGTAGCCACCATTCTTTGATCTTACAAGCATATCATTTTAGTTGCTTATTGTTGATCCATGCAGGCTAAGCTCCAAAGGAGACGTCAGGAGCTGACCCAGACTACACCGGACCAGCCGGTGGATGATGAGGCGGTGTACTACAAGGTGGCGGGTGAATGTCCCAAAGGACGTGTCTACGGTCTCGGGTCGTTAGGGAGAAAGAAGAGAAGATACGCAGATGCTGATGCTAGCACATCCCAGGTGCTAGCACAACGAGGGATGGGAGGGATGGGCAACTTTATGATACTTAGGTATTTTTATGGTTGTTGTAGAACAATGAGAATTGTGGTTTTTTTGTGGATAGTTTGGTATCTTAGACATTTATTATACTTGACTACGTTTCGTGAATATATAAATCTTTTTTAATATCGAATTGTATGTTTTTTCTCATTTGAGTCTTTGTTGTTGATATATATTGTTGATTAGTGTATGTATGTGAAATTTTTTTTTTTGGATGTTAGCACCCCCAAGGAGTTGTTGGAGGAGGTGCAGGCGATGGAGCAGGTCCTGTTGTTATTTTTAGTTTTAGAAGTTTTGGAGAACCAATTTGATTCTTGTGAATATTTAAAAAAAAAAAAACTGGGCATAGAAACGGAATATAGACGGATTAGCAACGGAATTTATAAATTTCGTTGCTAATCCGTCTCTAATTTGTGAAGAAATAGAATGAAAAAACTGGGTAAACAGAGTTTAGAAACGGAATAGAGACGGATTAGCAACGGAATTCGTAAAGTCCGTTGCTAATCCGTCTCTAATTAGCAACGGATTAGCAACGAAATTTAAGAATTTCGTTGCTAATCTGTCTCTAATTTGCAACGGATTAGGAACGGAATGCAAGCAAAACCATTCACTTTGGAAGAATGTCCATTTCTGTTCCGTCTCTGTTCCGTTTCTAAATTCCGTCTCTAATCAGCAACGAAAACACATTTCCGTTGCCGACTAAATCAGCGACGAAAATTTTAGAGACGGAATAGATTTCGTCTTTGTTCCGTTGCATAATTGAATTAGAGACGGAATTTATGTTAATCAGCAACGGAAATTTTCGTTTCTGATCGTCTGTTTTTTTGTAGTGTGTTGAAGTCCAGCTTTTCCTTCATTCCTGGTTGATTCTTTCCATACTCTTTCTACTTGATTAATTTTTTTATATTTTTCCCTTCTTACTCTATTTCTTCGTATATTCATTATATTACTTGTAATAGCAAAAATAAGAGAACACCATGTAATATAGTCTTTTGCATCTAAATCATTCTAAAATGTATTATAAAATATGTATAATTATTGACTCGTCAGAGCCTCAAGATGGCACGATGTGTATCTCGAGAAATTCTACATATATATATCAATCAAAACCAACTTAAACTTATCAGTGTTTCATCAATCGATAGGGGGAACAGGTAAGAGTATGATTAGTGAGTTGTTGTGATCAAGAAAGTGATTTGAAGGAGAGAGGGAGAGAGAGAGAGATAGTGATCAAGGGTGTTTAACCATTGTTGATGTATGGATCATTATAGTTGGTAAATTAAAGTTTTAGTTTTGAAAGTTTTAGTTGAATTGATGATGAATCCTTGTTGATTTTGATTGTTGGTGATTGGAAATGATATAAGACCTCATTAAAAGCCCTCCTTGATGTTGTTAGAGGTGTTGGTTGATATGGTGGTGAGTTAGTGATCAAATAGGGGATGTTGCCACGTTCTCTGTTCAAACTTTCAATGATGGAGCGCTCTCTCTTCAGTAAAAAAATGCTCCCTTCAAATATATTGATGAACCGAATAGGCGAAGCATGCCCTGCCAATACAAGGAGCGCGCTCCCACCTTGAAAAACAATACTATTTCCAAATCTTTCATGGAAATCTTTGAGGGCTTTGGAATTGGTTTAGGGGTTCTAAATTTAAGGTATTAGACATATAATGACCTCAAATGATTTGTGTTAGGTAGTAAAACACTGGTAGAGATTCAATTAACCAAGGAGTTAGTGAATTTGGAACGAGACTTAGGGAAAGTGGACAAAGGTAAGTGGGACTCAATTATATTATCAGTTTTTTTTTAAAAGTAGTAAACATAGTTTATATAGTTTATGGATTGGGAAATAGAGGCAATTTACTGTGATAAACGTAAAACCTAACTTATAACTCGGAGGCGAGTCGGATTAAGTCAAGTGGGTATGAATTGTTTATAAGGTTGCTAAGGATTAGCCTTACCCTCCTACTTTCATAGTCTTTGAATTAATATCATCGCTCATTATCTAGAAGAGTACGGAGACTCATCTAGTCTTGAATACACCGATGGAATCACACATCGACAAATGTGTGATTTCATTAGTAATATTTTTGAACAACTGAGAGATGACTCTTATAACAAAAACTAAAAGTGACATCACAAGTACAATAGATATGGGACTGTAGATTTGCATATGTTATCTATTGTTATACTATGTTGATGCACTAAATAAATATTTAATGAAATCATATTGTTATTCATTATTTCTGTTTATAAAATAGACATTTGATATATAATTGTGAGTTACTTATTGAGCAAGTGGGAACGCTCACCCATTTAAAGATTTTAGGTTCATACGGAGCCACTTTGGTGAAAGGGAAAAAGAAGATTTAAGAGTTTTATAGTCATCTCTGCGATGTAATAAGTCTTCCTTATATATATATTGTTTTAATCAAATTGTTGAAATATAATAAGGATGGGAGGTTTTTGTAAACATGCTTTGGTTTTGGTAAACTCTGGAGTTATTTATATCATTTATATTATTGACACGTGTCTGGCGTATACAATAATTTCCTATTTTATATTATACTTTATTTTTTTTGTAGTAATGGTAAATGGGAATCGTCTCCATAAGGATTTATCAAACATTTTTAGGAAAAATGACTTTTAAAGGTTTTAATTATTTTTATTTTATTTATAATAATAATTAAACTAACTAATAACTAACTATAATATAATAATACTTAACTAAATATATTATCTTAATTCATTAACAAAATTCGGAATCATAATCAATCAAATAGATTAAATTAAATAATAAATAAAATATCTTAACAATTATCCAGAACAATTAAATATAAACCGTTTTGTGTCCCAAACATGTAAATCCAATCTATGTACAGTTATGAGCATACTTTATAAAAAAACCTTTAGCAAGCTATTTGTTCCCCTTATACCGAAGGAAAAGCCACATTCTGATTCTCTGAGCTAACCCTTTTATTTACATAAAGACATTAACTTCATGCAATAGAACCATATTAAACTTTATGAGAACTTCAAACTACTAAATCTAACATATTCGGAAAGCCACTTAAACACTAGATTTAGATTTCAAATTCACCTAGGACATTTAAACGGTGTTTGCCTTTCAAACAATCCTAGTTACTACTTCAAATAGATAATGAAATCGAAAATTACATACACATTCTAGACTATGCCTATAATACCCAATTCCATGATTAAAATAAATAGATATTAACCTATTAAATTAGTGAATCAAATAATACAATTGGTTTAAAGCATTATGCACATATTCATCTCATCATTACTATATTGCAAAACGAATCTAGTTCACATTCGAACTTTGTTTTAATCAAACAAACTACTTACTCATAATCATAAATAACATTGCAATAAATAAAAGACGTAATTGAAAATACCTCTGAGTTAAAATACTTGAATCTTCAAAAGCAATGAAATAATAGGCAATATATGTAAATTGCGTAGAATATAGCTTCAAGAACAACCAAGGCTTCTAGAGCTTCAAAGCACGATCAAGGGCAATTAATTTCGTAAGCCCGAGTTAGTATTTATATTATTCTAAGTAGTAAATATCCCAAAACAACTCAAACAACTCGTACTTATCTAAAATCCCTATAATCTTACGCATCGATTCACAGCAATTCGGATGTGATAAGAATTGTTGGGAAAATCCAGATTTCTAAGCTCATTGGTCCTTTCTTGTGTCCACCGATTTGTCCAGCGATTCAATTTCTCCCACGAATCGCTGAGAATCACTGGCTCATAATTTCAATTCTTCTTTACTTCCTATGTGATAATTCTACATAAACTTCTTCCTTTTGATTAATTCCTTCATAATCTTTCATTTTCCCTTCATTTCTTCATATTCTTCATTTATTACATGAAATATCAAATATAAGAGAAAACCCTCGTGTAATATGGTCTTTTACATCTAAAATCATACTAAAATTAACTATAAAACTTGTCTAATTATTGACTTACCAAATAGCCTCAAACTCAGCTCTTTGCTCTCTCGAGTAAAAGAATACTCTCAATCATATTTTCTTTTCTTCCCTCGTTCTGATTTATAATCATATACTCTAATTCTTAAACAAAAATGATCTTAAAATAGAAAGAAACATGTTACCTTCATAAAAATAACGATCATGATAGAATGGAAAGAACTAACGAACAACCCCCTTTATTGGACAACTCAACCTCATAATTGCGCAATACACCTCAGACTTCAAAGTTAAATTAATCACCAATGTCAAGGCATTACATATGTTTTCTCAATCTCCAATGACAAGCATCAAACTTACGATAACTAATATAAATCTTAAGACATAAAAATCACTTCATTAATCTCATTTTTCAAACAATATTTAAAATATTGCCACAATCAAAGTCGATAGGAATTCTTATTCACTAATAATCATCATTTTGTATTCATTTATTGAAATAAAAAGATATACTTCACTAAACTTAGCTATTAGAACTCTAGCTAAATCTTTTATTTGAAGAGTTTTTCGAAAACTTCCTCCATTTTCTTAGGAAATACTCTGTCCAACTAAGTAAAGTTTATTAGCTATTTTCCTATTTTCTCCTCAATTGTAGCATAAACTTTCAATACATATATATAAACTTTATCAATAATCTTTGTAATACAATATTAATAGAAATCTGTCTTGTTTATCTTACACTATCGTATCAATCTTCTACCCATTATTATGTTTAGCACAATGTAATCAATCCCCTCTAAACTCCTCTAGTTCATACACAATCAAGGAAAAGTCAAATAGGGTATACAAATTCCTTTTCAAAATAGAGTTTCTATTTTCATAGGTAATAATAATATGTCATTTCCATTTAAACTATAATCATATTCTTATTCCTAACTAAATAAAGTAAAATAAAATGGAAAAGATTTACTTGTATTATGGAAAATTTGAGAAATTCAATCAACTTTGGATAAATAAATGGATGGTACCTCTCATTTCTTCCATACATCGCATCTTCATAGTTCATTTCACTTAATACCCATAAATGCATTCCAAACCTTGTCCTCAAGGTTTAAAAATTAAGTCGGGTGTTCCTAAAAAAATAAAAATACCTTGGGAAGCATAACCGAATAAATTGAATATTTAATAAGATAATATAAGAATAAGTTGAATAAATATAGACAATTTAAACAAATCCAAGCATAATTTATTAGAATTGAACTTAACACAACAATCAATTTCATTTTATTAAAGTGTTAAATCATACAAAAGCAAATGTATTAGGATGTGAACATATACCACATTAATCAAAGCATAAGGTTACAAACATAGACCTCGCATGAATAACATTTAGGAAAAGATTACACATAGAAGGAAGATTCTCATAACCACCATCAAGACGTTGCATTGTCACCACATCCCCATGATCAGGCTATTTGGATAGGTAGCGCACCTCAGGATCATAGAGGCGTAATCTACTTCCCCCTCTGTATCATCAGTAAAAACTCCCTAGTTTGACATCCTCAGCTTGGAATGATGGAATGTAATTATTGGATCCCCAGCCTTGAGTCCTCCTTGTTCCACGTCGCTCTAATTCATAGATGTTTCGGGTAATCTTGCATTGATTTTGGAACATGAACTCTTGATGTCTTAGAGTTTTCATCTGATTACATAATATTATCTGCATCATAGCCATTTTTGTGTCCTCCGTATCTACGCTAGTAAAGTCCTCTGTAGCAAGCTTTATGGTCTTATAAGTCAGCTCAATTTACGATGTAGATAATTTTCCTCAAAGTTCCTTTTGTTATCTACCCATACTCTTCATC
Organism: Stephania cephalantha; assembly: GCA_039657325.1. Lineage (NCBI taxonomy): Eukaryota > Viridiplantae > Streptophyta > Magnoliopsida > Ranunculales > Menispermaceae > Stephania > Stephania cephalantha. The sequence continues at coordinate 19,630,803 of CM077579.1, read as the reverse complement.
TCTCTGTAGGCTTTCTCATTTGTGTGGCATTTGCCTCTCGTTTGTACTCTTAGTCAATGTATCTTGGTACCTTCTTATTTTTCTTAATGATATCGTTAGTGATGTTCTTGTTTGGTAATACAAGTAATCCTACTCCTCTTATCAAAACTCGGTCTTGTTTGCAAAACTCGGTGATCATCAAAGGAAAAAGCGGTTCTTCATTTTTCTTCATGGTCATGCCGTTCCTAATCGATTCATAGATTATTAGGCCAACAATAATGTACCCGATCCCTTGGACTATGTGGTATAGGAGAGCCTCACCTATAGTTTACTATGTCATAAAGTTGTAAACTAGGTTGTAGGTTTGCATTTAAGAGAAAGTTTCAAGCTTTGGTTATTTGCCTAAAAGTTTCGGCTTGTATGTGCTATAGGTACCCGTATGAATCAAAATGGAAGTCATTCCCTGGAATAGCTTCTAAACTGTTCTTATTGGTCTCGTGGGGCATTCCGTGTCTTTAAATGTATTCAGGTTTAGGATATTCATTATGTTGCCTCAAATGAAATTTTGGTAAACCATAATACCAGTTTATTCTTTTTGGTGAGTAATCCACTGGTCATCCTCAGATTATGGCTAATGTTTTATTCTCATCTCCGTGCTCGGTAGCATAGAAGTCTCTAACTAAAATTGCACACCCCATTTCAACTGAGGACACCCTGCATCATTTTCGTCTTAGTAATCCATAGTAAATAATCGACAATTTCTCTCCTTAATTATGTTTAAGATCCTAGGCCTGACATGATTTCATTTTTTATATTGAAACCCCTATCTGGTATAATCTTTCTATTCTTACTAATATCACTCTCCATTCTAGCACTGGCTTTGGCATTTATAAGGTAATGGGCATGGAAAGAAATAGTGGGTGTCTTTTCAATCTCTTCCTTTTCCTCCAGATCATATTTAAAACTTAAGGGTGGAGAAGGCTCTCTAGGTGCTCTAATTCAGGGGTTATTCAATGAAATCCTCGTTGGCTTAATTGGTTTAGGTGGTGCTTTGGAATTTTGTTTGGTTTCTTTACATGTTGTGCCTTTCCCTTCTCCTCTCGAGAACTTCTACCTTTTCCTCCTCCAACCATTGTATCGAATTTCAAAAATCACAAGTCCAAAAACTTCATAAACCTATAAATGATAGAAACAGAGTAATCGAAAATAGTTTGATAAAACTCAAGACATTATTTTAAAAGGAGAAGTCTATTTGGAATGCTTATTTTCGTCGAAAATATAAAATATACTTGCATCGGAATGATAAAAAAAATTGTAAACTTTGAAAATTAGTGTTCTAAATGTTGTAAACTAGTTTGGTGACAATTTGTAGTCTTTTCGAAACTGAAGCAACTTAAAATAAAATGAAATCATAAACAAACCCCCAAACTCATTTCAAACTCCAATTTGTAAACAATTTTCAAATATGCGTAATTATAGTAAAAATTTTGAAATTGTTGAATTTGTAAATCAATGATCAATATGATCACTATTCCTATTGTATTGAAATCAATTAAAATATTATTTTTAAGGCAATTAAATAATTTCAATAAAACAATTTCGAAAAATATTAAAAATTTGTAAATATTTCAAATAAAACATTTAATGAAGTAAAGAGCTAGGTTTGATGTTATTACCTTCTTGAGAGTGAATCTCTAAAGATTAAAGCTCTTGAACTCTTCCAAACCATCCCTTCAAGTTATAGGTCGAGACTTCCTAAAACCCCAGTTTGGCTCAAAACCCTCCAAATCAAGATTTTTTGTTTGAATGAGGCTATGTTGAGGTGAGATTCACTTAAATACTATGGGATTGAGCTAGGAATGGTTGAATCTAGGCAAGAAATTCAAATTCTTGTGAAGGAGTGCAATGATTTACAAGTGTGAAAGGTGTGAAGTGTATGTCGATTTGGGGTTTTTGGTTTTAAAAATAAAAAATCATGCCCAATGATTCCCGTTTTAGTGGAGTCGTTGGGAATCGATGAATGAATCAAAAATAATTAAGTTGCAGGAAAATGTTATGACCTATCAATTTATCCAGCGATTCATATTTAAGTGGAATCGCAGGGAATCGCCAGACTCTAAATTTTACATTGATTTTTCTATGTACTGCTACCAAGTTAGCCATCGATTCCTAGTGTTAATCTGAATCGTTGAGAATTGCAAGGCATATTTAAGTTTTTTTTTTTCAATTGATCTTATAATTAACTTATTCATCATTCATAATAACTCATATTAATGTAGAATTGATTAAAAATTCAAAAGTTTGATTGAGACATATAACTAAATAAATACTTTTATTGAATAAAAATAAATTTATATAAGCAAGTAAATAATGCAACTTACATAAAGACCATATAAACAAAAACAATTCGATCACTCCTCCTCAATTGAATTACATCGGGATTGAAATCCTGAAAATATTTTAAATACAAGAGTCAAAAAGTGAGAGAATAAAACATATTAAACTAAACTAAAGTAAATTCCCAATAAAATTAAATATACATGAAATAAACATAGAATATGGGTTGTTTCCCAAAGAGCGCTTTGGTTTTCCATCGTTGGCTCGACTTAACCTTTTCCGAATTAGTTTGGATCTCTAAACTTAAATTTAGAGTTTTCAACTCTGGTGTCATTCCAGAAAGTGAGTGCTCAACCATTTATTGTTAGACTAATCATTTTGTTTCGAATATCCATAATAGCATTAGTAGTGGCTAAGAAAGGTCGTCCTAAAATTAAAGGAGGATCTCCATTGATAAATCGTGACATTATAAAAATGTATGTGGATACCGTGTTTTTGTCCATATGAGCTAGCACATCCATGACGACTCTTATTGGTTGAATTAAAATTTCATCTGATAAAGAGGATCGTTTAGACGTAAGTGAATTCAACTCCAATTGCATGAGATTTGCATTAGAGTTTCTATCACACTAAGCTTTGAATTACCAAGCCCATTTGAATTTAATGTACAACTGTATGCCTCCAAGAACATTAAGCTTTATAGGACTCAAATTCTGCCTTTTCTTTTTGTTATTATATTTGGTTCTTGAAACTTCTTGCTTATTAATGATTTTTCCATTCTTCAATTTCTTAACTCTCCATTTTTTATTTACTTTTTCTTTTGAAGTGGCTTCAATTGAATTTTCTTTAAAACCCATTTATCAGTTTCAATTGTTACTGCATTGATTGTATAAATTTTAGCGTTAAAATCATCATAATAGTTCAAGTCTAAAAATCTATTATTTTTTATCTCATTATCAAATAATTCATTATATTCTTCATAAGTGTCCTAGTTATGTTCGTTATTAATCTTGAATTTGACAATCATATCTTCAAACTCCAAAGACATTATTCCTTTGTAAATATCTTACATAGTCCTAGCTGTCTTTAGAAAAGGTCTACCTAATAGTAAAGGCAAAGGATTAGGTGATGTTGAATCTCTCATTTCCGTGACATAAAAATCAGCTGAAAACACTAAATCATGTACTTGTACTAGGATGTCTTCTAATAATCCATTCGGTTTAATAATGGTATTATTTGCTAAAGTTAGGTTAATAGGCGTAATAGTTAACAATCCTATTTTCAATGATTCATAAAGTTTAAGTGACATAACGTTAATTGCCTTGAGATCACTTATAACAAATTTAATAGAAGAATTTCCTATGGTGATGGGTACGACAAACATTCATGGGTCAGAACATTTCTAAGGCATTCTTTTTTAAGGTGAAATATTTTGTTCTATGTTTTCATTAATTTCTAACTTCGTAAATGATTCATATATGTTTTGCTTAGGTTGTTCCTCTATAGCATGTGTTAATCGTTGTGGAACAGCAAAATAAGAATACATATATTCATTTGACTTATAATTATCATTTATTTTTCTTCTTTAATTAATTCCAAATTTTGTAAGGATTTTTCATAGGCTTCTACTTTGGTTAAATACCATGAGTACAGTATTTCTAGAAAAAATGTACAATCCAATTGCTCGACCATCTATTCCCTAGTGGGATTGACATTTTCCATATTATCCTCTTCTTTTTGTTTTATTGTCTTAGGTATTTTAGTTTTCTTTTTACCTTTTTTTGGTGTCTTTTTTTGCGTATTCATTTCTTTTTCATTTTCAAAAAATAAAGTGTTAACTTATCCTTGATTTGTAGCATTCGTAGTTTGAGTAGTTGATTTAGTTTGATTGCTTAACTTGTTAATTTGTAGAGTCATTTGACTTAATTGATTTTTCTGCTCCTTAATAGATGTATCGATTTTAATTTGATTTTAAGAAATTTGTGTAAAGTTTAGATGACTTTTGGTCATAAAGTTGTTTAATATTTTTTCTAAATTTGGTTGTGTAAGTTGAATAGTCTGCTGAGGTTGTTGCATTGTTGTAGGTTGTGTTGGTGCTCTCGGTTTAAAAGAGGTATAGTTTTGATTTTGTGGACTGTAGCTAAAATTTTAATTTGGTTACCCATTGTAATAATTGTTGTTATTGTATTGGTTCCTAGGCCAACGAATATATTGGTTCATAACCGCGTTGACTTCTTATTGTTGTCTTCTTATAAAGTAGGACACAGATCCGTAGGATGTGTAACTTCATTACAAAATCCACATGGTTTAACTTGATTTGATCTATCCTTTAATAGTAGCTTAACAATATTAGATAATCCATCAAATTTTTCATCAAATTTTTTTACTTGTTTTATTATTAACCTCATAAACTTTTTTTTCTGATGCATCAGTTTTTTCACTATATTTTTTAGATTGCTTGGTCATCTTATTAATAGCTTCTTTTGCTAGTGTTGGTGTAACATCAAATAATGATCCAACACATACGGTATTTAATAGTCTATGTTCAAAATGATTTTGTCCTTCATAGAAGTATTCTAATAAGGATATTTGAGTGTATCCATGTTGTGGATAAGATGAAATTAATCTTTGAAATTTATCCCAAAATTCATTAAATTTTTCATCATCTCTCATTTTCACGACTGTGATTTATTTTCTATAAGTACTAATTTTTCTTGCTTGCATGTATTGTTCTAGGAAGGCTTCTAACATTTGAGTTCATGTGGTTATCAAATCTTGAGGTTGATAAAACAACCAATCTTGTGCTTCATCTTTCAATACAAAAGAAAAAGCTTTAAGTTTGACTTGTTCTAACATGTAGTCTTTAGGTTTCATCCATTTGAATTTATGTTGATATTCCGTTATAATTTTATGTAGGTCTTTATTGTCCTTACCATAGAAGTTAGCTTACCCAAGTAAGTTCAAATTCTAGAAATCCCTCAAGATAGGCAATACACATTGAATCTTAAGCAGTGACATTTTGATTAGCTTACCCAAAAGTAAGTTATCTATTATTATTCTTATTATTATTAAGATTGAAGTTATTATTTGCTTACATTGTGGTAGGTTCGTGTCCTTTATGTTTTTGTTGTCTTAAATTACGATTAAATGTCCTATCTACGTCAGGATCAAACGAATGTAAGGATCGTATGGAATTAGAACGACTAACTGGATATACCATACAACGTCTAAAAATCTTTAGAAATTGTGTTTAAATCCCCGGCAATAATGCCAAAAATTCACACGTGTCAAGCGTGTTTAATAATTGTCCCTTTATATGATACTTTAACTATTTTGTAGTAATGGTAAGTGAGAATCATTTCAACAGGGATTTATCAAACTTCTCTAGGAAAAATGAATTTTAAAAGTTTTTATTATTTTTTTATTAATAATGAGAAAACTAACTAATAACTAACTATGACATAATAATACTTAACTAAATTATCTTAATTAATTAACACAATCTAGAATTAGAATCGATCAAAAAGATTAAATTCAAATTATAAATAAACATCTTAACAAATATCTAGAACAATGAAACATATACCCGTTTTGCATTCCAAACATGTAAATCAAATATATATATAGTCATGAGCATACCTTATAAAGTAAGATAAATCATTAAACTCTAATTATAAGTAAGTAAACAACCTTTAGCCAGCCATTTGTTCCCTTTATACTAGTGGAAAAGCCACGTTTTAATCCTATTGAGCTAACCCTTTATTTACACAAAGACATTAACCACACGCAATAATACCATTTCTAATGTAAGGTTAATAGGCATGTTAGTTAACGATCCTATTTTTAATGATTCATAAAGTTTAAGTGACATAACGTTATTTGATTCCCCGAGATTACACATAGCAAATTCAGTAGAAAAATTGCATATGGTGATGGGTATGACAAAAATTCCTGGATCGAAACATTTCTTAGGCATATTTTTTAAAGGTTAAATATTTTGTTCTAAGTTTTCATTAATTTCTAATTTCCTAAATAATTCAAATATGTCTTCTTTAGGTTCTTCCTTCCTAGCATGTGCTAATCATTGTGGAATGGTAGAATTAGATTTCATATCTTCATTTGACTTATAATTATCGTTTCCTTTTTCTTGTTTAATTAATTCTAGATTTTTTAAAGATTTTTTGTACGCTTCTACTTTGGCTAAATACCATGAGTATAGTCTTTCGAAAAAAAGATTATATTTCAATTGCTCGGCCATCCATTCTCTAGTGGGAATGACATTTACAAACATCTCCTCTTCTTCTTGTTCTATTGTCTTAGGTATTTTAGTATTCTTTTTACCTCTATTTGGTGTCTTTTGTTGCATATTCGTTTTTTTTTTTGTTTTCACAAAATAAAGCGTTAACTTGTGCTTGATTAGTAGCATAACTAGGATGAGTAGTTGTTTTATTTCGATTGCTTAACTTGTTGATTTGTAAAGTCATTTGACTTAAATTGATTTTTTAGCTCGTTAATATATGTATCGGTTTTAGTTTGATTTTGAGAAATATGTGTAAAGTTTTGATGACTTTGGGTCTTAAATTTGTGTAATATTAGTTCTAAATTTGGTTGCGTAGATTGAATAGTTTGCTGAGGATATTGCATTGTAGTAGGTTGTGTTTGTGCTCTCTGTCTAAAAGTGGTATAGTTTTGATTTTGTGCACTGTAGCTAAGATTTGAATTTGGTTTCCCATTATGATATTTTTTGTTATTGGATTGGTTCATTGGTAGAACATAATATTTGTTTATAACCGCGTTGACTTCATTGTTTTCTTCTTGTAAATTATGACACGCATTCGTAGAATGTGTAACTTCATTACAAAACCCACATAGTTTAACTTGATCAAATCTATCGTTTAAAAGTAGCTTAACCATGTTAGATAATTCATCAACTTTTTTGTCAATTTTTTACTTGTTTTATTATTTACCTCATAAACTTTCTTTCTTGATGGATCGGTCTTTTCACCATATTATTTAGATTGCTCAGCCATCTTATTAATAGCATCATTTGATATTGTTGGTGTAACATCAATTAATGATCCACCACATATGGTATATAAGAGTCTTTGTTCAAAATGATTGAGTCATTCGTATAAGTATCCTAATAAGGCTCTTTGAGTGTATCCAATTTGTGGACAAGATGAAATTAATCTTTAAAATTTATCCCAAATTCAATAAAGTTTTCATTATCTCTCATTTTCACGACTGTGATTCGTTTTCTATAAGTACTAATATTTCTTGAACGCGTAAATTGATCTAGAAAAGCTTTTAACATTTGAGCCTATGTGGTTATCGAATTTGGAGGAAGATAAAATAACCAATCTTGTTACTGATCTTTCGATACAATAGAAAAAGCTTTAAGTTTTACTTATTCTAATGTGCAGTCTTTAGGTTTCCTCCCATTGACTTTGTGTTGATATTCCCTTATAAACTCTTGTCGGACTTTATTGTCATTACCATAGAAGTTAGGTAGAGCACTAATGACTCCAGATCAAAGTTCAAATTCAAAAAATCCCTCAGGATAGGCATTACACATTGGATCATAAGCAGTGACATTTTGATTAGCTTTAGTAAAAGTAAGTTCTCTATTATCATTATTATTATTATTAAGATTAAAGTTATTATTGGCTTTCATTGTGGTAGGTTGGTGTCCTCTACGTTGTTTTTGTCTTAAATTACGATTAAATGTCCTATTTCCCTCAGGATCAAATGGATGTAAAGATCCTGTGGAATTAGAACGGCAAAGTGGATAGACCATACAACGTCTAAAACTCCTAAGAAATTATGTTTAAATCCTCGAAACGTCACCAAAAATTGATACGTGTCGGGCATGTGTAATAATTTTTCCTTTTATATTATACTCTAGTTATTTTGTAGTAATTGTAAGTGGGAATCATTTCAACAGGAATTTATTAAACTTCTCGAGGAAAAAAGACTATTAAAATAACTTCAACACTACATTTAGATCTCAAATTCATTTAGGACATTTAAACAGTGTTACCCTTTCAAACAATCCTAGTTACTACTTCAAATAGATAATGAAACCAAATATCACATACACATTCTAGACTATGCATATAATACTAAAATCCATGATGAAAATCAATAGATATTAACATATTAAATCAGTGAATCAAAGAATACAGTCAGTTTAAAGTATTATGCACATATTCATCTTATTATAACTCCATTGCAAAACGGATCTAGTTCACGCTTGGACTTTGTTTAGATCAAACAACTAACTCACTCATAATCATGCTCTGAGAGTTTTCTCGAGTTATAAAGAAGTTTACGGAAAAAATTTTAATTTTTTCGTTATGTATACATTTATTTATATTTCGATATCGATATACGTGTTTAGTTTATCTTGTATGAAAGAAGGGATGTTTGCTTTACATAAGTCTAGCTAGTGTGTTAGGGGTTAATTATAGTTTCAAGTCGTGTATCCCCTTAATTAGGATAGGGAATGTACAACTTAGTATTAGAACTTATGGTTTTATTGAGGCAATGTGAAGTTATAACTTTGATATAGTTTGGCAATAGAGATTGGTTTAGGGTTTTCCTTGGTTTTAAAATAAGGAATAACTCTGATACATTTAGGTATTGAAGATTAGCTCTATATTATTCTTTAACCTTCTAAACTCAAGCTTTGATACACTTTGGTACCAAAACCTAAGTTTACTAACTCCGAGAGTTGTCTCGAGCTATAAAGAAGCTTAGGATGTAATATATGATTTTATCATTATTTTGAGGGGAAAATGAAACCATTATTATACGTTATTTCTTGCATTTATTGTTATCTATTGTATTCATATGATTTCCTTGTCTTTTATAAATTTTACCTTAATAGTCTTATCTCTCCTTTGATTTGCAAAATCTAATAGTAGTTCAGGTGGAAGATTCATAGAGGCCTAGACCTCAATGTAATTAGGATAGTGAAGCTCAGTGGATGTTTGGAATTGAGTAGAAAATAAGAGAGCTCATGGAATCTTAAGCAAAGCTCATGGTAATGTCGATGGCATTGATGGGAACACTAGCTCAGTGACCTAAGATACAACCCTCAGCCTATCTCGAGGTTAGGAGGACTAAGGGTGGAGCATAGAAAGTAACAACTCCAGCACAATCAGTGGTAATTTTGATTCCGGCACCAAAAATAGTTGCATTAATTCCAGTTGATTCTAACAAGGCTGCATTTCTCATAACACGTAAGGAATTCATGAAAGTCGATATCATGAGATTCAATGACACTATTAAGGATGGGGTAGCAGAGAACAGGATACTTGAGATTGAGCAATGATTTCTTGCAGTTGATATTGAGGACTAGTTTAAGGTCAAACTGGTCACTTTTTGTTGATAGAATCCGCTTGTAAGTGGTGGAATTCCTAAAGGGGGGAAAGAGGGGAAGACTGTCACTACTTAGCCATAGTTTAGAACCATCTTTTACATGCAATACTTTTCGAAGTCATTCAGGAACAAGAAGAAGACAAAATTCATATAGTTGAAATAGTGCGAGATGTTCATACCAGAATAGGAGCGGGGGTTTACAGAATTGATCGAGTTTCTTTTAGAAATGGTGGAATTAAAGGAGAACAAAATCGATACGTTTCTCAATGGACTAAACTATGCAATACGTATTTTAGTTTCATTCATCCTCGCACCTGTTACGCATTTATTTTTTAGAGTGCGATGGTGGTGGAATCAATTGTATTAGCTCGTCCACTAAAGACATCGTTAGTTCCATCACCAGCTCCCCATTATACGAGTAATTAAAGAGCTCGAGAGTTGGTTCATTTAAGCCAGCCCAGTCATCAAGGACTAAGAGAAGTTGAGAGTTATTTAGGCAGAGAGCAAGGAAGAAAGGTTTTGAGGCTTGTTCATCTTCTTCTTTTGTGGCTCTAGTTCAGCTAGTCCTTTCAGGAAATGTATATGTTAGCGCACCGATTTATGTACCATCTGTTTCACAACCTTCTGTGTCAAAACCACTTTATCACCACAAGCTCAGTCAAGATGTAGAGGTAGAGGCAAAGGTCAAACTAGTCCCAAACCTAGCAATTTTGAGCATGTTTATTGGGCAAGTGGAGGATCTCTCAGGCGTAATGTAATTCGTTATCAGTGTGGTCAGCCAGGCCACATTCAGAAGAACTATGCTACACCTCCAACTTCTTTAGTAGGGAGAGTTATGCAGATTGCTAATCAATCTCATGCAATGGTTGAGATGGATCCCGAGGCTATAAAGAGGCTTGTGGCAGGTATTTTAAACATTTGTGGTCGAGATATGCATGTTCTTAACAATGTTGGTTCTATAGTTTTCTTTATTATCAGTGCAATGGTTGATGAGTTGAAATTGAAACATGTTTTAGCTAGTATATTATTGATTTTGAGCACAGTAGTAAATAAGAAGGTTTATCATAACTTGATCCGTGAGAGATGTATGGCGAAATTGGGGAGAATAATCTCCCAATTGATTTGATGGTTATAAAGCTCTTAGAGTATAATGCCTTGCTATGAATGGATTAGTCAGCAGCGTACCATGCAAGTATTGACTTTTTCACAAATGGGTAATCTCTCATATCCATAATCTTTATGAAATTATAGTCTACAAAAGCTATAATACTTCACAACTTCGAACTCGCGAAAGGGAAGCTATTCCTCGAGATTTAGAGGTTGTGGCAAGAGTTGTTACTTTTTGTGAACTTGGTCAGGAACTTAAGGTTAATGAGTACTAGTTGTTTGTGAGTTTTCGAAAGTCTTTCCATCTGAATTGCCCATACTTCCAACACCATATGTCATTGTCTTCATCATTGATCTTATTCCTTCTACTAAATCCATATCAGTTCCTCCCTATCGTATGGCACCAAAGGAATTGCGTAAGTTGCATACTCAGCTTGTGGAGTTGTTACATAAAGGATTTATCCATCCTTGTGTGTCATTGTAGGGAGCACCGATTTTTTATGTGGATCAAATTAAATAAGCAAAACAAATGAACTGGACTAGATTGTCATTTATAAATCCGCAATAATTGGATCGTAGTATGGATTGCCCCTAATTGGATTTGATCCAATCCATGTGCGCCCCTATATTTAACAATCACATATACCCCTATCTATATGCATATATATATTTATTTAAATCACATATAAATCTACCTACATGCTTTGGATATACATGCCATACATGTGTACCACTAACATACAATTTGGTATTAACTATAATCAAATACTATAGTTTAATTAACTAATCTCAACTATACTATGCCATATAATTCATAAAAACACACCATTATACACCGTTATTAGCAAGCACATATCAAATCCCCGCCATTCAAATCTGACGCCCTGTTAAATTGATTAAATCAAAAGTATACCAAAATCAAATACATCCCAGAATTAACAAAAGGTATACCAAGATTAAATCAAAAAATAATCGAGCCCAAAAAATTACCATAACATTAATATACTACCCAACCACTAAGCAAATCAACACCGAAATATAAAATTACATAAAATTCCTATTTTCACTGCTTACCGAACCTCAATTTATTGTGTAAAATGTAATTAAGACTCATTAGTCTCATAAGTAGGTCTGAACACTGGTTTATGAAATCTAGATCTTGAAAGAAAAGAAATTGGAAAAATAATCTTAATTTGCTTAGATCCTGAAAGAAAATTTCCTTTACTTCTTAACTTGTGAAGACGATTACACGAACAGACGTAAAAAATGCTGTCTTCGATTTTCATTTTATAATCTGGTGAATGGGTTTTATTATACTATTTAATGCCAATCTGAATTTTCTAACAAATCTCCTTTTCACTCTATACGTAGAATATCTTCAAAGTTTTATTTCATCAACTTTCCGCTTTGCTTCGATTAGCTCATGTGAACTACACTTCGTATCTTTTCTCATAACCTATCTTATCTAAAGCAATATAGGCTCTTGATTGTGTGTATAGTCATTTTTTGACATCGAGCTGAAAGGTGGGCCCGAGCATAAAAACAGGGCATTACTGTCATTAAGTCCTAATTCATGCCACGCAGAACTAAATAACATATTAGTCAAACTTTTTCTCCTATTCTCCTTGTTATTCATGTACATGATAAGTATTTCAAAAGTCTTGTTATTTGTAATTTCAGAGTTAACTAAAACTTTTCAACAGTATAATAATGAGCAGAACACTAAAAAAAATAGCTGAAGCATAATAAATAACACCTATTTGTGGAAACCAAGAAATAGATCATATGTAAATTAAAACAAGCGAGTGAACAGTGTAATACATGCATCACTCATGGAGTCTAGTCTCTCATGTACGAAGGCATATATATATCATAATTACAAACAAGTAAAACTTATAAAATAGATCTAGTCACCGAGGGCTCAAAGGTAGTCATGGATCTTCTCATTCCCTAGTCTACTACCCGACATATCTGCAATTGTCACCAAAGATGACAATTCAATTGAGAAAATCATGTTGCCATTCATTCACATTTGCAAATAAATATACAAGCTAGAATGGTAATTGAAAGCATACAATAGCTATATAAAAAAGGAAAGTTGAACCATGTGTATGCAAACAGGTATCGAGATACTACAAATGAGACATAATTGAGCAATTCATGCAAATCTAGCTTCAGTTGACCGTGAGCTTCGTCACATCAGCTTATGTATCATATACTCGGGCCGTGAGCTACGTCAGCTCAGCCAATAGGAGACTCCATCAATAAGCCATGTGCTATATCACATCAGCTAGATAGAATGCCAACATCCCTAGAGAATTTTACCCTATGTGTCGCGCTAAACTTGTGAAATATGAGAACCTAGACTTAGGTCTACTACTATATAGAGACTCAAAACTTCCATGAATCACGAATTAATCCAAGATAAGTATTTCAAAGACATACAAAGGAACATGGGGGCGAAACATCAGTTGCTAAGATAGATAATATAGTAGCATGTTATTCACATCATATAAAGTTGGGGATCATTCAAGATATGGAATCGATAAGAAAGAATGTGTGACGACCCTCACCAGAACTAGGTCGAGTCGCCCAGCCTAAACTGCTACCTTGGCCCTATACCCGAATCGAGCTCAAACAAACGGTCTAGCATTAGTAAAAAAAACTTGTGCAATATCAAATAATGCATTTGGATAAATAAGTGCTATAATAAATGAAAGGAAATACATATGACATACTATGAAAATATAATTGGGTTTTTGACTCCTTAAAACAACACAATTCATTCAAATACCAACAAGAAGTTCAAACTAAAGGAAAGTGAGGTTCATTCTACTCAAAAGACCTATTTAAATACAACCCATGTTTAGTAATTTCAAAATCAAAAAGTTAGATAATAACATTTCAAAGCTCACAACAACTGAAGCCTGCAAACAATCGCCTTTCCCTTATCTCGATCCAGCGCCAAAGTTGATAGTCCTAAAATTTAAATAGGGTAAGCTAAAAAGGAGAATGGAGCTTAGTAAATAGAAAACCCACACAACTATCAAACATACAAGTAATACCTACTAATCATGAGAGTCTATCATGAATTAAAATTAAATAAAGATAAAGATAGTATTTTACGAATATCATTAGTCAAATTCATAAAGCATTGCATAGGGAACATAAAAGCATATATGAATCAAATCGTCATGCAAGGGTGGTTCAAGAGAGATATCATAAAGCATAATAATATTATAAGTTGGTTTTCATTTAATGTGTACTAGTAATTTACAAGAATCAGGTGATCGATTCCCCTACTCTCGAAATGATACAAACCATTAGTTGACATAAAGGCCTTTATGTATTTTAACTAGTCCCATCAAGTCCACAAAAGGTTTGCCCAAAGCCATCACTGATGTGTGCACCAATGTCATGTATCGATCTCATAGTATGACTCGAGTATTTGGGACGACCATATAATACTCAAGTAGTGGCAATGACCGCACAATTGTGTTAAAGTCAATACCAATGGTGGCGACAACCACGCAATAATCAAATAGTGGCGACAACCATGAAATAATCAAATAGTGGCGACAACCACTGTAATGAGGCAAAGATAACATGAGCAAAGTGCAACACACTCACGACCCATACATAGTCACATTTAAGTCAATAATAAGTCGTAACCCATTCCCCAAGTCTAGATTTAAAATTATCAGACCTAAACATATTTAATAGCATGTTATGTTTGATAATTGAGCAAGCTCTCCACTTACCTCAAATTGGCGCGACATCTACTCTCGATCCTTGCGCGCTCGAAGCTCGAAATGAACCGCCTCGGGAATCTAGACAGTTCAAGACACGTCACATAAACATGCAAGTTCAATTGGTTTTGTTAATTAGTTTACAAAATAACTTTCCTTTGGGGCCCACTAGTGTTGGACCCGTGGCCCTCCATCACCCGGGCAAGGGGTAGGCCCGATTCTTCACTCGGGGTGCAGAGTGCACCTCCGTCGAAAAGTCAAGGCTAAGATTTTTTATTTTACTTTATTATATATATTATTTATTTATTTATTTGTATTTATTTATTATTATATTTGTTTATTTATTTATTTTTGTCCAAGGGCCAAAACCCTACTATTGTGGATCAAAGGCCCCCTATTTAAGTGGACCATGGGTGGAACTGGTCTATATGGATTAAAGACAAGGGGCCAATTGGCACCTGGGGTACACTGGGCAGGACTTAAGAGCGTCTTGCCCAGTGAGTGTGTCGCCGCCTTCGCTGACGATGACATGGCGGCACTGCCATTAACTTTTGGAATACAACTCCAAAATCTCCCAAAAACTTACCTAATTAGTTAAAATCTATTTAAAAGAGTCCATATCATTATTTCAAAATTA
The DNA here is from genome assembly GCA_039657325.1 of Stephania cephalantha. Lineage (NCBI taxonomy): Eukaryota > Viridiplantae > Streptophyta > Magnoliopsida > Ranunculales > Menispermaceae > Stephania > Stephania cephalantha. Next base: position 19,615,611 of record CM077579.1, on the reverse strand, counting down.
GTGATCCCACGCGACATATCAACCGACATTTATAAAAGGAGAATATAGTGTAAAGGTGATGAGTTTACCTTGCAAAATGGGTTATTCCTTGATTTTGACTTCAAACCCACCAAATCACTCCATCTACCTCTCCTACTACTTTCTTTCTTATTTATGGGTTTTGAACCAATGTGGTGGCTAGGGTTTAGTTTTTAAACATGGGTCTAATTATTGTAGGGTTTGCATAATTATTAATTCCTTAAGCTTAATTTCAGCCCATAATCACTACATTTAGCCTTTTTTTATTTTATTATTTAGTATTACATTATTTATAAACTTTGTAATTTCACTTAACTTTGCCATTAATACCATGTTATACATCCAAATTAGCACGCCATGCATTAATAACATGGGAAATTACTAAAATACTCATGTCGTGGGTAGTTTGAATTTTTAGGTTGATATAAAATGTCATGAATCAAGTCAAATCATGTTTTATCAATGTATAACAAGCATACATAGAACACACATACAAATCACGACATTGGGAAGTTAAAAACTACTAAAACATCTAAATGAATGTGTTTCAAGACTGAAATAAAAATGAAATGGAAATGGATATTTAACAAGTTTACTTACCTCAAATGCACTCAAAATCTTAGCCTAAACTGGCAGCTGACCACTCAAGACTCACGTCCCACACCCCGTCTCGACTTTCTAATTTCTTGAGGCATTTAGGTATGTATTAGAATAGGTTAAGTACCTTTGAAATTAGAGTTAGTTAATGTGTTTTAAGTTTTCTGAAAATGAGGAAGAATTTCAGCCGTCCAAGGCCAATAGCACAATAATGGGTAATTTTAGCGCTCTACGTTGCCTCATTAATGCATTAGGCATACTGAAACCTAGAATTCTACAACCATAATTCTAAGTTTTATCCTCAAAAATGGCCTCCACCAAAGCCTCAGTACTTCGGTTCTCCACCTCCCAGGCTCTGTAACATCCTTCAGGAAACAACAACATATTACACTTCAAAAATTATTATCGAACCATCAAAATTTGCATGCATTGATAGCAATACTTAATTTTCATAAGAACACATGAATTTTGAAAATTCATTACTTGATCAATTAAAATACAAATTTATAGTAGAGTTAGTGGAATTTCACAAAGAATCAAAATATGTAGGTAGATTTGAAAAACACAATTTATTATCACATCAGAATTGAGAAAAGAAATGAATTATTTTAAAACCCCAACTTGGCAAAAAAACTTGTAAAACTAAAAATCGAGACTTGAAATTGAAATTGGAGCTTTAATTAACTTATAAAAATAGTGAACAATACTTTGATTTCATTTTTCAACAAAAAACCCTCAAGTCAAAACCTGTAACTCATGCAATGCAAATATGAATGTGTAGAAATTACACCTAGGGCGCTTCCACCTCCTCACTAGCTTTTGAATCCTCTTAATAGGCCAATTCTTGATCTTTTTGAGAGGTAAATTCGATGAACTCCGGCATTAGTTCTCCAGAACCTCTCCTCTCTTGTATGTATGAATAAGAATTTAGAGGCTAAGTGGTATATATATATGCCTAAGGTGACATGATCGGATCCCTATCATTAGCATTAAACCATATGTATAGATAGGCCAATTAGTTTCTCCTTAACTCCGACAACCCACTTATTCTCTCTTTCTAACACCATCATTGACGCTAAGCTCATGGAGTTCATCCTATCACATATCTCGAGGCATGTCCATGGTTCATGTTCATTTAATGACACTTAGGTCTTATGATATATAACACTCATAACACAGACTAAGAAAAGTATAATTGGTTACATAAATGTGTAAATAATCCAATTTGAATGCTTACAATATCACTCTCTATCTAGGTTCCACACTCGCACGCATCTCAATGTTCGTCTCAACTTGCATCTTGACGCCTATAAATAGTAAGTGAAGATGATTTAATAATTTACACATAAATTCACTAAGAAAAACCCCATACGAATATACAATTTTACCTCAACCATGTGCCAAGGTCAGATCGCGAATCTGTCAATGGATCCCAAGTCGAGGCGGGTCGGTGATCCTGATTAAGAACAAAAAAGGGTTAGAAATTTGGGCCATTGCATTAGATTTCCTTTTTTGTCCATAAAACTAAAGCATAACAGGTTCAGTTTAGTTTATCACACTCATAACCTTTTTATGTTTTTAGAGATTGATGGTTAGTCAAACTCTTAAATTATAATCTAGATATGAAGTTATATAATTGATATCTAAGTACAACAATAGATACTAGAGTAGTAATGGGTGTTTATCTTATCATGTGATGCCTACCTGGAATCAAATAGACATAAACTGGCCTAAGATTTCAACTCCCAAAAGAGATCAGAATATATAATAAGGCACATCCTGCAATCTATCCCTCCTTCTGAAAATGTTTACTCAACATCATTTTAACTTGTGGATTTCAAAAGAAGTTTCTTACTTTGATTCATCATTCAATTCACTTCCTTTTTATAGAGTTAAGTGACTATTTTATTTTATGTATGAACAACTTTATTAAAATTAAGAATCACTTTTACAATTGTCTGTCGAAATTTTTTTTTATAGATTCTTTACAAATATTTCAAGTCTTCGAGAAAATAATTCATTTCACATGTTCTAAATAATTGAATCTCGAATTTGATGAAACTATTTTCTATTTGACTAGCTAGTTAGAAAAAGAAACATTTTCTCAACTATTATTGTCAAATCAGGAAAATCTTGGATTCTTTAATCACATTTTCTATTACATTTAGTTTGATAATCTTGACCAAAAAGAAATATTGCAAATATGTAAAATGCGTAATTCTATATATCTCTTTTATTTCAAGTCATGTCTTAATTTGTTAAAAATAAGAATTCTTTTCCAACTCTAGATTAAAAATAAAATAGTACTATTAACATTATCACCAACTAAACTCGTTGTGTAGCACTATAATATGAACTGATAATCGACACATCCACTTGAATTGTCTATACAATTTTCGATTCATACCTTTCAACTACTAGAGTTTAAGGACATTTCTGTGAAGACATCATGATTTTTTATCAAATTCATTTTTTACAAATTTTCTCCAATATTTCATTATAAATATAGTCATAGTACTTCACTAATTCACTTCTATATCGTTCACATTCCACGCTTTCAAACTTTGTATCTATAATGGTAATAGGTCAACTGATGAAGTCCAAGAATTAGTTTGCAAATTCTTGACAGGATAATGTTGAAGTCCAAGAATTAGTTTGCAAATTCTTGGAAAAATATGAAAAGATATGACAGGATGACATTTTGGTAATTTCGGTGAAGTTCGCTGTGACTACGACGTTTTTCGGCGAAATTCCATCGTTTCGCCATCCGAAACGGCAATTTTGCTATTTTAGGAAAGTTTTGTTTAGCTTATAACTTTCATTAGGAATTTCGATTTTTATTGCCGTTTGCGGCATTTGTTTCTATTTTTCGTCTAGTTTCCAGTTTATGGCTTTTAGGGCTTTTTGGACTTTTTACTATTTTTGGCAAATTTTAGGGTTTCGCTATTTAAGCGACCTATTGGATGTAATTCGCAGTTTTTTTGCTTGAATAAAAGAATTTTCGAACTTTGGCTTAAGTTCTGACCTAGATCGAGTTGTTCGTGGATTCGTTCAAGCTGGTTTAGAAGATCTCATTGCGTCAGTTGGTTTCAGAGCACTCGTCGGCGTGATTGGAGAAATCATGCCGTAGAAGAGGAACCCGGCGTATCGAGGAGGTGTATGACCGTGACAATCGAATCGACAAATTGGCCAAATAATTGACCAACGCATGGGCGCGGTGGTAGAACAATTAACTCGCGAGAATCGATCGGTTGTTGGGTCGAATATGAATCGTATCGTAACCATCGAAGGGAACTGTTGGTGATGAACCAAGTAGGAGATTCTTCTACCAGAAGGGGAGGATGAGTATGTTGAGGCACCGAGGAGGCGCTATGGCCGCGTGTAGTTGAGGATGATCGCAGGCGGTGGGAGTCTGGGATGAAAACGGAGGTCCCAGAATTCCATAGCACCCTTCAACCGGAAGAATTCTTGGACTGGCTGGCGTCAGTTGAAGAAGTCTTAGAATTCAAAGGTGTGCCCGAAGACAAGCGTGTGCAGCTGGTTGCGACCAGATTCCGCAACAAGGCCACGGCTTGGTGGCAACAGCAGAAGTTGACGCGGAATAGGAATGGAAAGGCGAAGATCACCTCGTGGGAGAAGATGAAAAAGCACTTACGGGCTGAGTTCTTGCCTTACAACTTCCAACGCCTTATGTATCAGAGGTTGTAGAATTTAGCTTTGAAATGGAAATAATACATTACCTACGATAAAGTTCACAAATAAAAATAAATTTGGATGTCTTGGTTAATCTTTATCACTAATCAATGTGATTTAAGATCAAGCCTGTTATATCCAACAAGTTTCTATTCAGGTCTTTTGTTTCTATTTCATGATGTTTGAGACTTATTTTTAAAGAAAATTTTGTTCATAAATTTATTTAATTATCTCCATTTACAATTTAACATACATTCTCATGTTACTTGTGTAACAAGTATGTATTGTGTCTTAAGTACAGAAGATACATATAAATTATTAACTTAAAGACTAGAATCCCTTAATACTTTATATACTATCATCTGATACTTCTATTTGCTTCCTAATATATCTCAAACTAACATAAGTTCATCAATCGATTTAGAATAATTTAAATATTCATTTAGGTCAGTATGAAACTTTTTGAAAGTTTTATGTGATAGTTCGATATTTGAAATTATTTAAGCAATCATACAATCCTGAGACTCTACGAGTTATCATTCAACCTATTAGCCATTAGTTTCTCCAGTAAAGTAACATTTTATATCAGTTTCAATAATATCGAACTATTTTACAATTATATCGAGTTTGTTCCCTCTTTTACTTTATGTTTTTAATTTTCAATACTCATTGTATTATATGAGTATAGAACTCAAGTTTAGATAACAACTACCTATCATGTATCTAGCGATAATATAATAATAAATCATATAAATGACACATCTCATAAGTCTTTTATCTTGTTACCCTAGCTCAAAGTCACTTCCAAACTAATCACAACTTTATTATGGAATTTAATTTCCAATTTATTTAGTGTCCCCAAGATCATTTCTTAAGTTACTCAAACCTGAGTTAATCCAGCTAAGCCAAACCTAAGCTGTGATACCAACTTTATCAAACCCCATTTCATTGGGGGGTCTGACCGGGCAAGATTATCCTAATCCAATTGATAACCTAGTACGCTTTCTTACCTCGATACATGTTTCGAGTTAAAATCCAGATTAAGAAATCCTCTACTCAAATCGAGTTCTTAATTGCTTTAAATGAACCAATTCAGAAGACCACACACATTAGTATTCATTATTTCTAACAAGTCCGTGCTACTGAGCTCAACCAATCTTCCTATAAAATCTATCAAATAAGTCATAATATATCCATAATAGTTTATTAAAGCCATGTTGTCTTAAAAACATTCATTTAATAAATGTAAATGAAATCTGGAACTCATTTAATCCATAAATAACCAAGCCTAACACTTTTCAAGTCCCATTTCTAATAAAAATAGTTGAAATATATAAACAACAAAAGAAAGATTCAACTCATACTATTCATTGGAAATCCTCAAGATCGTTCCTTCCCTTAAATCTGCATAAGTAACCTGAAATCATCAAAAATATCCAAAGGATGTCAGATAAGTAAAACCTACGTTGATCTTTACTCTCGCAAAAGTCTAGTATAAGACACGAAGACATGTAATACCATTTCAAAGTAAAACAACAGAAAATCTATTAATATTAAATGCAGTCAATTCCATTCTTATTCCCTAACTACAATCAGATGTCAACTTCCAAAAATAGTACATAAATAGTACTAAGAAATCCTGAACTGGTGGAACTGTCTATTAAGTGTTCCGACACTCTGTTCACTTCGATGCATGCATGAATGCATGAACAAGGCAATTAAAATGCATAAAAACTTAAAACACTTGCAAGCCCAAAGATATATCAATAATAGTAAAGATCACAACATGGTTTCCTTAAAATACATTGCCATCAAACCTACTCTTTATTCTCTTCGACCAAACTCATTTATAGATATCATAATCACCTTAAAATAATTACAACTTCATTATCTTAATTTCTTATATGTTAATTATATTTCTTCTTAATTAAAAATAATCATAATTACTAACGTTAGTTCCTTTCAAATCTTTGTAACACTAATTGAATCATATATTTCTATAAATATAAGCATTAATAAAGCTTCTAATTCTTCAAAGTATTAGATGATTCTTAATTTGTTATTGAGTACCACTAAACATTAAACCAAATAATATAGGTTAAGTCAACACATTAATTGGTGTTTGTGAAATAGTAATCAATAACTTCACTAATAGATATTGAAATACTTAAATACCAATTCTAAGTATGGTCACCCACAACCTCAAGATAACTAGATATCATTAGCTGTCAAAATAGTTGAACATCAAAGTAATATTATTGTATCTTACCGTATCAATCCACAAAAGCACTCCCTTAGCCTGTGCACATCCATTATCCATTTTTAAACATCGAACATAAGCCAATCTTCTACAAGGTCCTTCACATCCTTAAATTAGAATCTCATATGTGCGTCTCTCTGATTTACTTTTTCCAGCCTGCAAAAATTAGTGTTGAAAGATGTGCTTTTAATGATTAGCTTGATTAGAGTTATTCGTGATTTAAACAATTTGACCGTGTCTTTGGGAACTTTAAATTTGAAATTTATTATTAGTATTATGTGCTGATTTTTAAGCATTAGTACTTTATGTTTGTTAAACATAAGCTTTATATATTGAGCATTCAGTTAATACAAAAATAGACTTTAATATCAAGTTGTTTCTTCTTTTATTATTATGCATTTTAAATTGCTAATAGTGGTATCAGAGCTTTCCTTTCTTAAGGTTCACTACTTAGAAAGAAAACCTCAATCTATTATAGTAATAGATTCTGAAACAATGTCGTTTCGACCACTTGCTCCACCGGTATTTGATGGAGAGAATTACTTAGTTTGGGCAGGTAGAATGGAGGCTTACTTGGAGGGACATGACCTTTTAGGAAGTTGCTTAGGAAGACTACAAAGTTCTTTCACTGCCCTATAAACCTACTGTGGCACAAATTAAACTTCATAAGGAGAGGAAAGGAAGAAAGTCCAATGTTGTTGTCTCACCAACAATCTACACCAAAATTATGCTATTGAAATCAACATTTGAAGTATAAAAGTTTCATAAAATTGAATATGAAGGAGATGAGAATATCAAAGTAATGCAAGTAATTAATTTAGTTAGATAATTTGAAAGGCATAAAATGAAGGAATCATATTCAATTAAAGAGTACAATGATAAGCTTCTAAGCATAATTAACAAAGTAAGATTTCTTGCTTCTGATATTCCTGATTTAAAATTGATTGAAAAAAATTTTTGTTACGATTCCAGGAAAGTTTTGAAGTAAGTATTTCTTCCTTGAAAAATGCTAAAAATCAGTGAAGAGTTAGCTTGGTAGAATAGCTACATGTTTTGCATTCTAATAAACAAAGAATATTGATTAAAAATGAATGTTCTATTGAAGGAGCTTTACTAGCTAAACAATCAAACCAAGGAAAAAAAGAATAATTATGGCACAACAGAAGTTGTTGCTCAAAACAATGGCAATGAAAAAGGAGGAAATTTTTCTTCATGTAAACATTGTGGCAAGAACCTTTTAAATGTGGAAGAAGACCAAACATCAAGTGTCATAAATGTAAAAAGTTGGGGCATCATTAGAGGATTTGCAAGAGTAATTTTTAGGATGACAATGGTGCTCAAGTTGTCGAACATGGGGAGGAGGATGAGCACCTATTTGTTGCACCCTTCAACAACTCAAGTGAAAGTTGATTTGAAGACCGTGGTTAATTTTGCAATCACTAAAGACAAAAGAAGGGTGTTGAAAGATATGAATTTAGTGATTAATTAGATTAGATTTGTTAGTGATTTAAGCAATTTGACCATGTCTTTAGGGACTTGAAATTTGAAATTGATTGTTAGCATTATGTGTTGATTTTTAGCCTTTAGTTGTTGATGTTTGTTATACGTAAGCTCTATATATTGAGCATTGTATTAATATGAAAATTGATTTCAGCATCAATTTGTTACTTCTTTTATTTGTGTCTTTTAAATTTCCAACAATTAAAATTGCAAATATGACTAAATATATAAAGAAAATTTACAAAGGATGCTTAGCACGTCGCCATGGCTTCTATGCTATTAAGTACTTACTCTATTTGGAACTTTGGCTCGTTGTGTTGCACTCATCACTTTATCACCTTGGCTCCTCTACTATCTACAAACTCTCTCTACCTAGAGCTCTTTAGATTGCCAACATCTTACTTCTTATGAGTCAAATCTAGTGCCACTATTACTTGGTTTCTTTTTTATCTTTGTTACATGTTAATTCAATCACTTGCTAACAGAACACTACAAAAAATGGATGCCAATAGCGACGGGTCAGCGACAGGGACCGACGTTGACCCGTTGACGAAAATAGTGACGGGGTTAGCGACGGCCCCCGTCGCTATTTTCTGGGCAAGAAAACTCCTACTCTGGTTCAGTTTTGCTCGACAATGTGGCGAAAAAGAACTCCACGTGGCGAAAAAGAACTCCACGTGGCGACGGGATTACGTCGTCGCTAAACAAGATGGCCTGGAAAAGATGGTCAAAACCCTCTGACCCCTCTCTCTTCCTCTCTCTCGGTTTTCACTCCTTGAAACAAGAGGGCCAAGTGGTCACCTTGGCGAAAAAGTCCCCTCCTCTCACCATGGTCACCTTGACCGTGACCCTCTCCTTAGCTCACATGGTCACCTTTCGCCTCCGCCTTGGCCAACGCGCCTCCGTCACCGCCACGCCACCGCCACCGCCTCGGCCACTCCCATCTCCTTCTTGATTTGGGATTTAGGTATAATTTATTATTTATTTTATATATTCTATTTTTTGTTATTTAAGTTGATTTATAATGTTTTGTTGTGAAAATTTGTATTTTCTGTGAAAAAAATTGGGTTTTTTGTATTTTATGTTAGAATGAAAATTTGGAATAAATTTTGTATATATATATGCATGTTAAATTAAAAAATGTAATGGTTTCATTAAAAACTTGTAATTTTGTATTTTATGTTGGAATAAAATTTTTGGAAATCAAATTTGTATTTCATGTATTTTTAGATGAATAAAAATTGTTAAATTGATTAAAATGTTTGAATAAATCTTGTATATTGATATTTATTATTTCTTTATTTTTGTGACAAATAAAATGCATGCTTGTGATTTGAATTTAATTATTTTTTTTATTATTTTTGTGTCGCATTTTGCGGTGCCCTAGCTAGGTAAAATTAATTTTTTTAATTTTAAATTATAAATCTGGAATATTGTGTGATTTGGTTAAAATTTGATGTCAATTTTTTAAATTTTTGAGCCAAAAAAATGCAAATTTGAATGATATATATGAGTTTTTTTAAATTTGCACATTTTTAAATAAAATGCATGAGGCTAGAAATGAAATTTTATAATAATTGTTTTGTTTGATTTTAAATTATTTATATTTAGGAAAAAAGAAAATTTATGTATGTATGATTGTAATTTTTTAAGATTTGTTTATTGTGAAAAATAGAAATGAAATGCATGTTTGCGAAAGCCATGTTGCCATTGTTCTTAAAAACTACCAAATCTCCAACCACATATCGTCGTCGTCCCAACTTACTTTAACATGTCAAGTTTTGCCTCCTTTGTGAAGCATGACATGTTTATAGTTAGTCCATCGGTTGAGTCTCTTACTTCTGAAAAGTGAGACAAAAGATTACCAATTTCTTTTTAAATCTAGGAATCATAAACTTAAAAAAGTGATTTCCCGAGACGCCCTTCTTCCCATGAACCATTTTGTTACGTAAATTTGGTGGTTAACACAAATTTGAACTTTGTTTGATTAGTTTGTTCAGATTATGAACCAAAATAATCCTATTTATCACTCTTTGGCTCTTGTACTTCCTTTGTATTTAATGGTGCTATCAATAAAATTCTCATAGCAACTGTGTCCTTTCATTTCAAACGAATAAATGGAGAAACAATCACATTCATATACACAACGCGATTTACCACAACCATTAATAACATTAAACCATAAAAAAGCAATGCTTCAAAACAGAACATTAGAAGGTTCATGTACCATACATACCCTCATTTTGTCTCCAAAGCTTTATTTTACTGAGTACATGAAATCCTACTGATTGTTCCAAACTTTATATATAACATGTTCATGTACCGATCATAAAATGAAGTAAACAAAAAAATTTAGAACAAATTGAAGTTCTTAAAATAAACTTCAAATATCAAAATAAAATTTAAACTTACCAAGGAAAAATTAAAAATGAGGCAACATTAGATTATAATAATTTATAATAACATATGTACAATAGTATATATTACGCAAAGTATGTGCATATATTGCAACCAATGCGACTAATTACGGTAAACAATCGACTAAAATATATAAAATATATTACGCAAAGTATGTGCAAATGCAACTGATTCGACTAATTACAATTAACACTCAACTAAAATTTATATAGTGATTGATGTGTACGTGTATTCAATTATGGTTGTTTAGGTCTTTCGAGATGTTTGTGTCTTGAGATTGGATGTACAACCGTACTGAAGGCGGTTACATTAGATTAGAGTTTATGGCTGGCGTGAAGGAGTTTATAAAATTTGTCATGCAACACTATACCACTTACTTGAACGAAGCGAGATGTCCTTGTCGAAAATGTCACAACGACAAATATTACGATGTAGACACATTAGAATTTTATCTAGTGAGGGGTGGATTCGTTCCCGATTACTATTGTAAGACCGCGCATGGGGAAGAAGAAATAGTAAGCGATGAGGACGATGGAGGTGATGATCCAATGGATGAATATCCGACATCATATTATCATATGATACACGACATTGCGGGCCCCAGTTTCAATTGGAATCGTGAAGATGAGCCGAACCCTGAAGTGAAGCATTTCTTTGAAATGATTGACGCGTCGAATCATTTGCTTTGGTCGGGTTGCGAGAAGATGACTAAACTCTCAACAATGACACGTTTATTGACGATAAAGTCGAATCATCATATTTTGGAGCAAGTGTTCGACAAAATTTTGCAAGTATGTAAAGACATGTTGCCTGAAGACAAATGTTTGATAGATAGCTTTTAAAAATATAAGATCTTGACGCACTGGTTGGGTCTCCTATATGAGCGAATTGACTGTTGTCCCAACTTATGCACGCTATACTGGGAGCTCGACTCCGAGCTTACATCTTGCAAATTTTGCGAAGAACTTAGGTTTAACTATAACAAACGCCGGCATAAGACAATGTTTTAATTCCCTTTGGCGCCTCGTCTTCAACGATTGTACGCGTCGAAAGCTACTACGAAACACATGCGGTGGCACGCAGAACACGTCAGAGAAGAGGGCAATATGCAACATTGCTCTGATTCCATGGCATAGAACCACTTCAATGAAGTGAACCCTACGTTCAGCTCCGAGGTTCATAATATTCGACTTGGCTTATGCACTGATGGGTTTCAACCTTTCGGAATGACCGGCAAACCGTACTCCTCGTGGCTGGTGATTCTAATACTGTACAACTTGCCTCCCTCGATGTGTATGAGGAAAGAAGTGATGTTCTTAACAGTGATCGTACCTGGGCCAACTAGTCCTTCGCAAAAAATTGATGTGTTTCTCCAACCGTTGGTAAATGAATTGCAAGCGTTGTGGTATGACGGAGTTCCTACCTACAACGTATCAACTAAGACAAACTTTAAAATGCGCGCTGCAGTTATATGGACTTGTTAGCAACTTTTCAGCGTAAAGCATGCTGTCAGGATGGAGCACGCACGGGAGGACTGCTTGTCCTTATTGTATGGAAGATACGACGCTTTTAGTTGAGATTCGAAGAGAAAGCGAGTTGGTTCGATTGTCATCGACGTTTCTTGTTGCGATATTCGAATGAGTGGAAAGACAAGTCTAGTTTTCACAGAGATAGAATCGTATCCGACAAATCACCAGCTAATAAATCAGGAGAATATATCCTGCGAGAAATTGAAGTGTTAGGGCTAGTGAAAGTCACCGAATTGGGATGAGATACAATAAACAACGAAGTCTCGAGGACTACTGGGTGGAGAAAACGAAGAATATTTTGGGACTTGCCTTATTGGAAGACGAACCTTATCAGGCACAACCTAGACGTGATGGACATAGAAAAAAATGTCTTTGACAATATTTTCAACACAATCATGAGTGTGCCAGGGAATAAGAAAGATAGCACAAAGTCTAGGGAAGACTTAAAAGGATATTTGTTATCGTCCAGAGCTTCATTATGATCTAATTTCTAAGAAATATTCGAAGGCACGATATGCGCTAGACAAACTAAGAAAACAAGCATTGTGTAAGTAGATTAAGGAATTGAACTTCCCTGATGGTTACACGCTAACATCGGTCGCTGCGTAGATTCTAAGAAGTTGAAGATGTTTGGGATGAAAAGCCACGATTGTCATGTTCATGCAACGATTGCTACTGATTGCTTTTCGAGATCTCTTAGAGGATGACTTATGGATTGCAATTAGTGAGTTAAGTATTTGCTTCAGAGATTTAACTACTAGAAATTTAAATGTTGGTTTTTGCATGAAAACATTCCCAAGATATTGTGTAAGTTGGAAAAGATATTTCCACCAAGTTTTTTCGACTCAATGGAGCATCTCCCTATCCATTTGGCGTACGAGGCTATCCTTGCTGGCCCAGTACAATTTTGGTGGATGTATCCTTTTGAGAGGTAATCAACTAGACTCGTACACAATCTATATCACACATTAACATATACATTTTAACTAACTTACTTCTACAAATGTAGGTACTTGAAACATTTAAAAAATAATGTTAGGAATAAGGCAAGTGCTGAGGGCTCAATATGCAATGCTTACTTAGTGGAAGAAGCAGCCACATTTTATTCCTATTATTTCAAGGAACACGTCTCCACCTCGCACAACCGTCCGCTTCGCAATTACGATGGTGGAGTCGGACCAACTCAAAATTTTAATGGCAACTTCTCAATATTCACCCATACAGGTTGGGCCTACGGGAGATAAAAAAAGCATTATCTCACGGATGACGACTGTAACGCCGCACACTCATATGTGTTGTTAAATTGTCCCGAGGTTGCTCCATTCATTAGGTATGCTTTAATCTTAATTATTATCTTTAACTTATTCAATCGCAATCTTTACATTCTTCTATTCTCCTGTTAGGATGTACGTATCGGAATTGCGTTCCAAACACGTGAATATTACACAAGGTGCAATCGATGAACATCTTGAGAAACATTTCTCAAGTTGGTTTCAACAATTCGTAAGTCATTTGTACATGCATATTAAAATAATTCTTTATTTTTGTTGTTTATTTGAAATTGAAGTTTATGAATGAAACATTTTTGGCGGTAGGCTCCATCATCTATTCAAGATACAATACTTCAAATGTTGTCATACGGCCCTAGTCGACTTTGCACCGTATATTTTCCTTGATTCGAGAGTAGAGAAGATTGTCGTAAGTAAATAGTTTGTTTTAAAATTTTGTTTAGTTAATTAATGATAGGTACCAATGACTTGTAAATGTTTTAATTCTTAATTAAGACGCCGATCCAGCGCAGACGGATTGAGCTGACACAGTTCCAGCCTAACACCCCGATAGATGAGACCGAGCAATATTTGTCCGTCTTTGAGTACGACGACAAAGGACAGACATATGGAATAGGGTAGACACCGTCGAGGTCGCGGTCAGACATGCTACAGCTGGAGGAGTTGGAGGTGGAGATGAAGCTGGATCTTCTCGACCTATTTCTTCTCCTAATGAGCCCATCGAGCTTTTGCGGAGAGACTTCCAGGAGATGCAGACACAAATTCTTCGGGTTATGCAGAATCACACTCTAACTCAAGATCAGTTGCGAGAGGTCCAAGGCCAGTTGCGTCGCATGGAGCATGCTCTTATGGACACACTTGTGATTTCATTCGCGTCAGCGCCTCCGAGAGAAGTTCTAGCTGATGACTCAGAGACCGACGACGATCTCGACAATTGGGAATCTTTTCCTTGTATATTTAGTCTTAGGTTGTTTATATCTTGTTTTATATATTTTCATAATTGTAATTAACTTTTTTTTGTTGTATTTAATTCATTTTAGTTGGTTACTTCAGTTATTCCTACATGCATTTCATTTTATTTACCTGTTTTTAAAGTTTTAAAAAGAATTTTTAAATTTAAATATTATTTAAAAAATATTATTTAAAAAATCTCATTTAAATATTAATTTTAAATTAAATTAAAAAATATATTATAAAGTTTATTAAATAATTAAATAAATTATATTTTATATTAAATTAGGTTAAAAAATATTAAATTAAATTAAATTAAATTAAAAATATTTATTTTAAATTAAATTAATATTTTAAATTAAATCAAAAAATATATTTCATTTAATAAATATTAATTTTAAATTAAATTAAAAACATTTTATATATTAAATTATTTTTTATTAAATTAAATTATATATTTTAATATATATTATATATAATATATATAAACCTATTTTGAAAAATCATTTTTTTCAGTATTTAGTGACGGGCCCGTCGCTAATCCCAGTCCACTTGGCTGATAATGAGCCACGTGGACAAATGGCGATGGGACTTTAGCGACGGGACCGTCACTAATTTTTCACGTGGCACGGTCAAACGAAAGTCGAATAATCTACTTGTAACATTAGCGACGGGTCGTGGCGATGGGGTCCCGTCGCTAAACTTGACACGCCGTCGCTAATTAAAATAGCAACGACCAGGTTAGCGACAGGATTTCCCGTCGCTATTCCCGTCGCTAACGCGGGATCGCGATAACGACGGGAAAAACCGGATTAGCGACAGGTTTTCCCGTCGCTAATCCGGTATCCTTTTGTAGTGGAATCAAATGGAATCGTTCTTTTTAATTAATTAACATTGTGTGAAGCTAAATGGTGTGCACGGGCCCTTTGATTTATTTTCTCGACATTATCTTAATTTGTTTTTTGAAGGCCCTATATAGGTAAACTTTTCATGTCATCAACCAAAGGCCACACGCATTGCGATCCATGGCCTACTTAGCCACAAAGTGTGCATCACTATTTCCCAAACAAGGAAGGAAAATGTAACTCCTCTTTTTTTGATAGCAAAAATTGGAGGGGATTAACCCATTAATTAATCATTCAATATGAGTCCCCCAATGTAAATCACAAGGAGATGCTCACAAGGTCATGAAATGGCATTGATGATGTTGAGAGTACCCCAAATAGTGAAGGTGCCAACACGAGCCCCAACACTACGAGATCTCACATACAAATCAGACACATAGCCAATGCCATCATCGTTGATCAAAGTCAAATGATGCATAATGACCCTTATGTAGGTAACAATTCTTTAATTGTTCGAAATGGTTGGTTATTACATATATCTATCATTAGTACTACTAGAACATCTCTTAATTCTACATTATTATTAAAAAATACATTGTGTTCCACAAATCAAGACACTACAAAAAATGGATATTTAGAAACGAAATTAGCAACAGAATTTAGTTCCGTTGCTAAGAAAAAACGGTTTGAGACGGAATTGAGACGGAATAATTCAGAGACGGAATAGAGAGAGATCAGAGACGGAAATAGAGACGGAATAGAGACGAAATTAAATTTCGTCTCAAAAAAATGGTGCCAACATTCCCACCAAAACTTTAATTTTTTACAACCGTCCATTACGTCACGAGATTCGTGCGTGCTTCGATCTGGACGATTGAAAAATGGGGATGGATGTCTATAAAACACTCTTTCTCTCTCTCTCTCACCCGATTCTCACCGTCAACTCTCTCTCTCTCTCACCGAAATCTCTCTCACCGTCAACTCTCTCTCTCTCTAACCGAAATCTCACTCACCGTCAACTCTCTCTCTCTCACTGAAATCTCTCTCCCTAACCCTGAAATCTCTGTCGTCACTGCGATTGAGACTGCAAGTTGTCATCGGGTCTGTTGTCGCCGTCTGCCGGAGGTTGGAGGCTCCTAAGCCCTCGCCGTCTGCCGTCGCTGCCTCTGAAGCCTCCGCCCTCTACCGTCGCTGCCTCCGAATCTCTCGCCGCTGTTCGTCGCTGTCCCTCGCCATCTTCATCATCATCAAAGCTTGTTCTTCCATGCTCTGCACAATGGGGTATCGTGATTGGGCTTCGACTTTGAAGAAGGAAGGACAGAGAAGGCGTTGGATTTGAATAGAGGTAGGCGTCGGGTGTGTTTTTAGATCTCTTGTTGAATAAAGGGTGTTGAGGGTTTTGGGGTTTTATTGAGATTTTTTGAGATTTGATCGCTGTGATTTCTGGTTGTTTGCTGTGATTTCTGGTTGTTTGTGTTTTTTAAGTTCGATGATCGATTCTGGTTTTTTTTTTTTCATTTGTTGAGTTGTTTATTTTGATTCATTAACTGTCATTGTTGATTTGAAAGTGGAGGATTTTGGGTTTTTTTGTGCTTTCATTTTCTTTGAACTTTGAACTTTTTTAGTTTTGTCTTTTGTTGTAACTTGTAACTCTGGTTTACGGATTAGGGGGGCTCGGTGCTGGGCCAGGGCAACACAAGAAGCTGCCATAGTAAAGACTATGTCCTTGAGGCCATTACTCCACCACTAACTTTACCGTGCTCTACACCACCAACTCCTTCTCCTTCATCATTCAAACCCTCACAAATTGATCAGTTCTTAGCATCACTGCTGCCACCACGCCTTAAACATGTGGAAATGAAACTGCCTCCATCAAACCATGTAAGTGGGCACCTAAATTTTCTTGTGTTTGCTGATTTACATGTTGGTCGATACTTAGTACTTAATTTTGTTGGAATTGTTGGTAATCAATTTGGAAGTGTTGCATTGCTGTTAAGTTTTGGGCATGTTCAGAATGGGTATCTTCTACCTACAAGTTCTAGTCTTCCCATATTAAATGTGCGACACACATTGAAATCTTTATGTGGGGTTACCCCGAATGTGTTTGTTAAAATGTCTGCTAGAGAACTCGAAACTTGGACTGTGTTGTCTCTCATGCGCTGTGCCTTTAATTTTTGAGAGAATAAGAAGTTATCTCTTGGACACTTGGGTTTCGCGAGTGAATTTGATGGCCCTGCAATGCACATAGTGGGCACATGTCAATGGTTGATGCCTTTGGAGTTATAAACTCAGTTACATGAATATATACCTAAAGCTTTTATTTCTATATCTGCACCTAAAGATGTGGTAGTACAACACAAGATTGGTAATATTTCTTGGATAGGCAATCCAATGCTCACACCTTCTGTTTTTGCTACAATGCCTAATATCCTTGATGATAGTGCACATATTTTTTTTTCTTTCTCTCTAGTTTGTAAGATTTCGATCAGTTTTTGTGATATTCGATCTCAATTTTTCCATTTACATAATTTTATTTGTTCTTATATTTGGTATGTTGAAGTTGAAACAAAACTTTAGGGTTTGTGCTGATTTGTGTTGTAGCGTTAGTCAATTTGGGTTTGCTGATCTAGTGATTTATGTTACATTTCATTTACATATTTTTTATTTGTTCTTATAAAGGTTTTTTTTTTGTAATTCTTATAGCATTCGTTCTTATCTATTTTTTTAGACCATAGAAACTTGTATGGTTTTTTTAAGTCAACTTGTATGGTGTTTTAGCCTTTTAGGCATAAAGAATTTTAAGTTATGATCACTTCTTCTTCTTGTTCTTTTTTTGGTTTTTAATTTTGATCTCTTATTGATTTAATTCATGCTTTTATGATCATGTATGGATTCTTTCTCTCTAGTTCGTTAGATTTTGGTGAGTTTTGTGGTTCAGATGGTGAAAATTTGTCAAAGTTTTAATCGGTATTATGGTTTTATTGTTTTTGGAGATTTCGTTGGATGCCCAAGTAAGATAATCCCTCCATTTGAATACCTATTTTTGATTTATTTTTGACTCTCACTAGCTTTTGAGATTTCGATGAGATTGTGTGGTTAAGTTGGTTATAATTTGTTGTTGCTTTGATGGGTAGTTAACAGGTTGTAGTGAACATGTTTTATCGGTTTAATTTACATCAAGGCTTATGTTAACAAGCTTGTTGGATCCCCGCAATTATAAGAATGTCGTATGAGGATATATTTTCGAGGTAGTTTGATGTGTAGTGTTAGATTTCCAGGTGGTTTATGCATGTATTCACGCAATGAGTTCGGTTAGGAACAACGGAGAAATGTAGCCTCGAAACCAGAGAAAACGTGGATACTTTGAATAATGCAGTGAAGTTAGGGTTCTCTTTAATTGGAACTTGGAGGGAAAAAATAAGTTAGGGAAAAGGTTTGGTTTATAACTTCATATGACTATGAATTTGTAAGTAATCTTGGAAATTTTACAGTGGAACTTGTAAGTCTCTTTGACATGATATTGCTCTACGTCATTGCTTTACTTGTTAAGGTGTGAAATGGTAGAAATTTAAAATTATATTCGTAACTACATTTAAGTGTTATGGGAATGCATCTATTGTCAAGGTAGAAATTTAAAATTATATGTGTAAGTATACTGGCGTATTTGGTTTGGTAGGACGTTGAATTGTTTTGGTTTTGGTTTTGGTTTTGATACAGAGGAGCGTTAGGGAAGTGGCTTAGCTATACGGAAGCGAGAAATCCTTTGTAGTCGAAGTGCAACGTGCTTTGTCCTGGATTGCATTCTACTGCTCTAATTGCTCTGGAGAGGTAAGGTTTTGTGCTATATTTTATTTGTAATTTACATTCTTTGATCTCTTCATGCCACATTTTTTCATGTATTTCCTACTATATTTGGTTCAATTTTGTATATATGCGTGTGTGTATATATAAAACATACATGAAGTTAGACACATTTTTCCAGAGATTAGGAGTAGTACATTCAATCCACAAACAGACATGAAGTTAGAACTCAACAAATGTAAAGTTTGTTTTGTTTTATGTTATTTGTATCAACCACATTTATTCAATGCATAAAAACAAAGTTTTTTGTTCATGTAGTTAGGAAGGTTCTCAGATTCCCCCTTCTAATAAATTGTGTAAGTTGGACACACAAGTAGACCTGTACCGTTAGAAATTATGAAACTAGTTGACTAATTTAATTGCACACTTACAATAGGAATGTCGTCTACAAGTCGAGACTGGATGTACAATCGTCTCGACAACGGCTTTGTTTGAATTGAATTCGCGGCGAGGGTTAAAGAATTCATAGCATTTGCTAAGCAACATCGTCCTACCTACCAAAGTGAAAGGAAGATTAGATGTCCGTGCAATTATAAGAAATGTCGACTTGTACCGTACCTGGACGTCGAAACGGTTGAATACAATATATGTAGGTACAGATTTGTTTCGGGATATCACTGTTGGTACGAACACGGTGAGAATGGAGATGAAGACCCGCAAAACTTCTACCAATTTGATAACCATATTGATGATGCTGATGTGGGAGGTTTAGATACGACAACTTACCACGAGATGCTATACAACGTGGCAGGTCTAAGTTTCAATTGGAATCACGTGGAAGAATCACCAAACCCCCAAGCATGCCAACTCTATGACATGATTGAGGCTAGTAGCGAACAATTGTGGCCGAGGTGCGAAACCATGACAACGTTGTCCGCAATGGCAAGATTACTTGCGATCAAGTCAGAACATCATATCTCTGAACGAGGGTATAATGAAATCATAAAATTCATGAAGGATTGTTTGCCAACTGACAATTCATTGGTTGAAAATTTTTATGCCACTAAAAGACTAATGCGAGGTCTAGTCTACCTGTTGAGAAAATAGATTGTTGTGAGGACCAATGTATGATTTATTGGGGAGTGGACTCTGAATTGACATCATGTAAATTGTGTGGGAAATCACGCTACATTGCACAGCGACGAGGTCATGGACGGAACACCAAAAAATGCCCTTGCAAAAAAATATACTACTTCCCTTTGGGCCCTCGATTGCAACGATTATATGCGTCTAAGTCAACGGCAAAACATATGCGATGGCATGGAGAACATTCCTCGCTAGAAGTTGTTATGCAACACTGTTCTGATTCGATCGCTTGGAGGAATTTTAATGATGTCAATAGAGACTTCGCCGCCGAGGTTCGGAATGTTCGTTTAGGATTGTGCACTGATGGCTTTCAAGTATTTGGGATTTCAAGAAAATTGTACTCTTCATGGCCCGTAATTTTGACTCCGAACAATCTTCCACCGTCGATGTGCATGAAATCTGAGTTTATGTTCTTAACGGTTATCGTTCCTGGACCGACCAACCCAAAACAAAAAATTGATGTGTTCCTTCAGCCGCTTGTGAAAGAGTTGCATGATTTATGGAACAATGGGGTGATTACTTACGACGTGTCCACAAAGACGAATTTTCGTATGCGAGTGGCCCTTTTATGGACTGTTAGTGATTTCCCTGCTTATAGCATGTTGTCCGGTTGGAGCACACACGGTAAGATGGCTTGTCCATATTGTATGGAGGATACAAATGCATTTCAATTGCGAAGTGGTGGAAAGACATCGTGGTTCGACTGTCACCGTCGTTTTTTGTCGAAGGCCTCACAATTCAGGAAAGACAAAAAAAATTTTCTTAGAGGCAAAATCATACTAAATGACGAACCGCCCGCTATGCGATCTGGTGAAGAAATTTTGGCAGAAATTGAATCGTTATGCTTGATGAAGGTGACAAAAATCGGAGCCGATTCTGTGAATGGGCGGATAGCTAAGAATTCGGGATGGAGAAAAAAAAAGCATTTTCTGGGACTTGCCGTATTGGAAGACAAACTTGATCCGACACAACTTTGATGTCATGCACACCGAGAAAAATGTTTTTGACAACAAATTCAACACTATTATGTGTGTACCGGGCAAGAGTAAGGACAATGCGAAAGCGAGACAAGATATTTGTGAATATTGTCACCGACCTTCTCTACACATTGATTCGGCGACAAATACTTACATCCTTGGATGCTATGCTCTCGATACATCAAAAAAAAAATTGTGCGAGTGGGTTGAAAAGTTGTGTTGTCCTAATGGTTATGCTTCGAATCTTGGTCGATGTGTGGATCCAAAGAAATTGCGAATGTTCGGCATGAAGAGTCATGATTGTCATATTTTCATGCAACGGTTGAGACCAATTGCATTTAGAGAACTCCTCCCAAACCCGGTTTGGGTTGCAATTAGCGAACTAAGCCTTTTTTTTCGATCCCTGACTGCGAAAAGTGTCAGTATCAAAGATATGGAGGTTTTAGAGTTTGAAATACCAAAAATCATTTGCAAGTTGGAGAAAATATTCCCTCCAAGCTTCTTCGACTCTATGGAACACTTACCAATCCACTTGGCCTACGAGGCCCGTCTAGCCACTCCAGTTCAATTTCGATGGATGTATCCATTTGAGAGGTAATATCTTGAGTTCCTGAAATTCTTTTATTTCAATGCGTCTTAAATCAACATTAACTAAACTTCGATAGGTACCTTAAACATTTGAAAAAAAATGTTCGGAACAAAGCGAAGGTTGAGGGCTCGATGTGTAATGCTTATTTGGTCGAAGAAGTCACATGGTTTTGTTCTTACTACTTCGAAGATCACGTCTTTACGTTGCATGACAAAGTGTACCAAGGACTAATAAATGTATTATGATTTATTCTATTTTTTCAATGTCTCGTAACAATTGCACTCGCCATTTTATAGGTATATTTTAGATGGGATGATGCGATTCACGAGGATCTCATTCGTGCGGCGTACGACACGCATGCAGGCACAAGGTACACCGCATTGATGCACAAGTTAAAGAAGAATCGTGCAGCCAAACTTTGTTACAGATGAGGCGTAGAGGAGATACTTGGAGTACTGGGAGAGCGAAGACTTTCTTGCCAGGTCTAGGCAAGCGGCTACGAATAGGAACACTGAGGTCGAAGGACCTGGGACTGGACCCTCGAAGCACGGTGGTGGCTCGGTGTCTTTTGTGACTACCAATGAAAGATTGGTAAGTGTTTTTTACACTCTTGTTTATTTTTATTTTATTTCTACACTTGTTCACTATGCTTGTGTTTGCTTTTAATCTTGTTTTATTTAAAAAAATTTCTTACACATTGATGCTACTTTAACGCATGCATGCATTATACATATTTCATTCATTTCAGTTCATTTCACTTCTATGCAATTGATTTGTGTTTGGCGAATATAAGTGCGCCGACCTACTACTAATGGACATATTTAACATTTTTATAACTTTTGTATGCAGACTAATACATTCGAGACGCCACCTACCGTGAATGAAGTGTATTTGCATCTCCACACCGTAAATCACGACGGGGTGACATTCATCGATACTAGATCAGAGCGGTTCTATGTAAGTATAGAAGTGAAATGTGAAATAGTACTAAGTTTACTTTAAAGCATATCATTTAAGTTGTTTATTGTTGATCCATGCAGGCTAAGCTCCAGAGGAGACGTCTGGAGCTGACCCAGGCTACACCGGACCAGGCGGTGGATGATGAGGCGGTGTACTTCAATGTGGCAGGTGAGTGTCCCAAAGGACGTGTCTACGGTCTCGGGTCTTTAGGGAGAAAGAATAGAAGATATGCAGATCCTGGTGCTAGCACATCCCAGATGCCGGAGATGGTGTCACGTTCAGAGTTCGATAGTGTTGCCGAGCAATTACGACATGTTGTGGCGTTTATGCAGAGGCAATTCGGGATGACCATGGACGGAGCAGGCCTATCTCAGCCACAGCCGCCACCACCACCACCACCTCATGAGCAGCAGCAGCCGCCGCAAATAGATCCCGCCGATCCACCACATCAACAGGACAATGTTGAGCAAGAGATGCAAGATTGGCTTACGAGAGATGAGCAGCTTGGTGATACTTAGGTATTTTTCTTGTTGTTTGTGTAACTTTCGAGATTATAATTTTGCTTTTGTAAATAACTTTTATAGTTGTTTACATAACTTTTTGATTGATAGTTCTTTTTGTGCATATTTAGAGGATTGGAAGTTTTTTGTTGGTGGTTGTTGAACAATAGGATTGGTGGTTTTTGTGAATACTTAGAAATTTGGAACATTTATTATACTTGACAAGCTTTCGTGGATATATAAATCTTTTTCAATGTCATCATGTACATTTTTTCCCTCATTTGAATCTTTGTTGTTGATATATATTGTTGATGTATGTATGTCAAATTCTGCTTTTTTGGGGGATGTTAGCACCCCCAAGGAGTTGTTGGAGGGGGTGCAGGCGATGGAGCAGGTCCAATGATTGTATTTTCAGGTTTAGAGGTTATGGAGAACCAATTGGAATGATTTTAGATGTGAAAAGTAAACAAAGCGTACAAACGAAATTGAGACGGATTAGCAACAGAATTCAGAGATTCTGTTGCTATTTCGTCTCTAATTGCCGAGGAAATAGCCACGCCAAACTGGGAAAGACTAAACTTTGATACGAAATAGAGACGGATCAGAAACGGGATTCAAGCATTCCGTCTCTGATACGTTGCTAATCAGAAACGGATCAGAAACGGAACTCAAGTATTCCGTCTCTGATCCATTTCGATTAGCAACGGATCAGAGACGAAATGCTTGAATTCGTCTCTAATCCGTTTCTGATTAGAGACGGATCAGAGACGGAATGCTTGAATTTTGTCTCTGATCCGTTTCTGATTAGCAACGGATCAGAGACGGAATGCTTGAATTCCGTTTTTGATCCGTTTCTGATTAGAGACGGATCAGAGACGGAATGCAATTAGAATTGTACCCTTAGGAAGAAATTCCATTTATGTCCTGTCTCTGTTCCGTGTCTAAATCCGTATCAATTCCGTCTCTAATCCGTCTCTAATCAGAGACGCAAACACATTTCTATTGCTGACTTAATTAGCGACGACAATTTTAGAGACATAATAGATTTCGTCTCTGTTTCGTTGCAGAATTGAATTAGAGACGAAATTTATGCTAATCAGCAACGGAAATTTTCGTTTCTGATCAGCTGTTTTTTTGTAGTGAGAAAACTTGTCAGATGTTTATCAGCTTACTGGTGACAATAATGTATTGATTGAATTCGGTGCAAATGGTTGTCATGTGAAGGATATCAAAACCAATGAAGTGATGCTTCATGGGACTATTCAAAATGGATTGTACCGTATGTTTGGTTCTTCTTTTCCTTTGCCTTGTGTCAAAAAAGCATTTTTGGTGTCTAATATGGATTTGCTTGCATTGTGGCACCTCTGATTAGGACCAAGATCATTAAAACAGTGGCTTTCCCATAGAGGCAGGAGTATTAATTGGATTAGCATTAGCCATACCGGACCTGATATTTCTTTCATAGTTAATCGACTTAGCCAATATCAATAACATCCAACTACGGCTTATTGGCAGGCTTTAAAAACGTTATTGAGGTACTTATAAGGTACTATGGACGGGGTTTTGTGTTTCAGCCAGAGTTCTCAGTTGTATATTAGTGGTTTTTTTTATGCTTACGGGGTGGCTTGCCGGATGATCGTAGATTTATGGCTAGTTATGCTGTGTATTTGGGTTAGAGTCTAATTAGTTTGCTATTGAAAAATAACATGTGGTGGCAGCGTCAACTATGAAGTCCAAATATTATGCTTTGGCTCACGTTTCTGTTGAAATTATATGGGTTAAGTCTTTTCCATCTGAGTTAGGCATTGGTCTTCCTGCAACTCGAATCATCTGCTGTTATAATATTAGTGCTCTGACATTGGCTAAAAATCCAATCTATCAAGAGCTAAACAAGAACATGATTTTCATTTTGTTCTTGATCAAGTCTTAATTGGTTTGTTTTCTATTGATTCATCCTGTACCTTCTGTTGATCAGTTGGCAAATAGCTTCACCTAACTTTTACCAGTTCCTCAGTTTACCTTCTACAGTCCAACACGTGGAACACATCCGCGCCACCCGATCGAACCGGGTCCGGGGCCTCTCATCTGGTCGAATTTGGAGGCAGGTCGTCACACTAGAACTTCCCCTTCGTTTGAGGGGGAGGTTAATGTAAATCATTAGTTTGGTAAGGTTTGGTCAATGTAACATTATGAAAGTGTCATGTGAGTGTGTGCGGGGTGTTTTATTGATTATATTGTGATCCGAGTCAGCAATCCGTGACTAGTTGATCTTACGGTGTAATGTGTTTCATCCTATGGTTGTAATCTTGTATTACATAGATATATAAAGGATGTTACATCTCTGTTTTCTCTGATTAAGAAAACTAAAAGTGATTGTTTGTTGCAAACATTTTGGGGTTCTTAAATGAGTGTTGACAATGCCCTTTGTCCCTCTTCACAACGTTCATCCCATCTAAACACCGACACCCCTTCTCCCTCCTCTCCTTCAACTCCTCCGAACATTTCAAACTAAACTTTATCTCCTCTCTTGATTCCACCCAAACAAACTCGTCATCATTGAAAAACCCTAGCACCGCGAGCCATCAAAACAAGATCTGCTTTGGGAGCAGGCGATGCTTCGGCATGTCGCCTGTCCTAGTATGTTTGTTCATCCCTATGCGTTTATTCTTTTCCCTCTTCGCTGCGACCTCTTCCGCTAAACTCCTCCCTCTTAATTAGGGCTGGCAATTTGGGTCATGAAATGACGACACAACACATAATAACCATGTCGTGGGTTTGACTTAAGCGAGTCTGGGTCATAAACATGTTAACACGTTAATACACGGTTAATAAACGAGTCATTAACATGTCAACCTACTTAATTAACTCGTTTATTACTCGCTTAACACAACTAAAGAATAATGTATAAATAATAAATATAGTATAATAAATAGATTGATACAAAATTCACCTATTTGAATGCATGTTAATAGCATAATTTATTTATTTTATTTATAGACATCTTTTATCATATTTTATTTTATATTTGAGAAGAAATATTCATTTTGCTTTTAGTATATTATTTATGTTTTAGATTTTATTAATAATTATTTATTAAGAAAAAATAAAACTTTCACCAAAGTAAAATTTAGATATTTTTTTAGATGATTCTTATAATTTTGTTTATGTTATTATTACGAGTCATTTTTGCTTTATTATTAAGAGTAATAAAGACTTGAATGAAAAAGTAAAGAAAAACTAACGACTATATACAATCACATTATATTTTATTGGCTATTTTAGTATGTTTGTTCGAATTTAATCATTTAGATATATTTTAAAAAGTAGTAACCAAATTATAAAAGTTTAAATAAAATAAAATTTTTAAATACAATATTTAATAAATGGGTGACACGAATACACGACATGTTTAACACGATCTACTTAGACACGAAAACGATTAACACGATTAATAAACATGTCATGTAATGAATTTGCGTTATATGAATCATGACCTGTTTACGACCCGACACGTTTACGACTCAGCACACGAATTGCCAACCCTACTCTCAACCCCCTACCCCGGTTCTCTTTCCTCTCTACAATAACCATCGTGAATACCTACCCCTACCCCCGTAGCTCCTATTTGATGCTCATTAAGATCAACAATCTCAGAGATTAGGCGACTTATTCGTCCACCCAAATGACACTTCACTTTCTAAAAAATAGACACGTTGGCAGATCTATCTTTACATAAAATATTTTATTTGTTAATTAAGCCTACTTGCTTAACCATCACATATTCTACCCCTATCTATATACTTATATATTCATTTTAATCACATATAGATCTAGCTACATGCTTTGAATATACATGGCATACATGTGTACCACCTACATACAATTTGGTGTGGAATAATTAACTATATTGAAAGACTATAGTTTAATTAACTATTCAACTATACTACGCCGTATAATTCATACCTATACGCCATTATACACTGCTAAGATTTGTTATGATTTATTCCAATTGTAACTGACATGATCAACATTATCAGTGATTTTATCTTCAATTATAACTACATTTAGACGTATATAGACATGTGTAATGTAACTCATTGATCATCGAATCAAATTCTTATTCTTTCAAGATTAACATGGTATGAGAGCCCTAGGTGCTCTCGTGCGTCTCCGTCTCAGTCTCCGCCTTTGTTCTTGTTCGCATATCTTTTTATGCATTCTTTTTCATATGCCAACGTGTATGCCAGTGTTGATCCACTGCACCGGTGTCAGGGCGCGTCTCATCAAGTCTTGATTTAGCCTAATTTCTCAAATTAGGCACCTAATCCATTCATCAACCTCGAATACTTTTGATTTTAATCTTTAATAATGCTCTAAATCCTAATTTATAGCCGAAACTCAATTCTTGTTTTATTTTATTGAAGCAAATTAGGAAACCATAGGAAATGTCTTCAGTATTTTATAAAAATTTCGGTAGCACCTCTCCAGAAAATGGCATGTCAGAAAATCCACCTAATTGACAATAAAATAGGGAGAAGCTTCGAAGGACTCATAACTCCCAGTTCACAATATTTAAAAATTTAAGCCATTTTAAAACTAACAAAAGGACTCCAATACCTTATTTACAACTTTACAATCTTAAATTAGACCAAAATCCAAATCATACACCTTTCAACTTATTTTAAAGTAACTTAAGAAATTTTTCATAACATGTTCGAGAGTATTTCACATCCTACACTCATCCCAAAGTCCAAAATAATATATATAAATAATTTACAACGAGAATTAACATTTTAATTTGAGAAACAATCACCACAATCTTTGAGATGTCCATTTTTTCTTGTCCTCACTAAAAATCTAACATCATAAAAAACAACTCAATGATGTTTGGTAATAAACTCCTACACTGCTATGGACTCATAAAAATGTTAGTCTGAATACATTGAGACATGTAATTGCATTTTCAAATAACAAGAAAATTATATAACAATGTGGATCCCTCTCTTCCTGTTTCTTAACTATATTCAGACGTCAACTTCCAAATATAGTACAAAAACAATACTAGAAGTTTATGAAATGCAAAGGCAATGTGTCGGAGTAGATTTTTGAGCCAGACGCGTCGGCTCAGTTGTCCGCATCTACTACTTAATTTAGAGAAATAGATGCTAAGTACGACTTCTACTAGTTTAGAGAAATAGCCGACCACACTCCATCCATATCCCTTTCCATTAATGCATGCTTGCCAGAAAACTTGCATGCCTTAGGTCTTTCGTGTTCCAGTCTATCTGGTCAGAAAACCTAGCTCCGAGCCTTGCTCGTGAGCTATATCACTAACATGCCATCGTTTGGAATGAAATGAATGCATAACAAAAAATTATGCGAAATGCAATCCAGACTAAATACAAATGCAGGTACAAGATAAATTCCATAAATTGTAAAGACCATTGTAGGGTTTACTTACAACCAACAACCTTTGAGCTTAATTTTCGGGGTCCTGAGAGCATCAGATCACTTGGAGAATGGTTCCAATAGCTTCCCTACATACCTAATTATGTTAAGGGTCAAGCTTTAAGCGAAACTAAAACACAAAACCCAATGAAAACTACACCTAAAGTACGTTTTAGAACAGTTTCCAAAAATACTAATTTATATTACTGTTTCAACTGGTTTTCAACTAGCCAACTTGGGGTACCTTTTTAGCCTTGAAAACCTTAATATTTGACATTATGACCTAAAATGAACTTATAATACTCACGTCCTACTTTCCATAGACTCCACAAACAATCAAATCAGATCACTGATGGAGAAGTTATGAATTTTCCAATATGGCCTATCAACTAGGCAAATTTTATTTATTTTGAACTGAAAAACTTCTCCAAATCAATATTTTTGCAACTAAATCCTCAAAACTTGACAACGAACCCCACGAAACCACTCGATATAAACATTTGAATATTTCAACTGCCCGTAGAGTCAAATTAGATCAAAATCATTAATCAATTAATCCAGAACCCAATGTAAATCAATATCAACTATAAAATGTCTCCAAAATAGTTATCAACTGAATCGCATTAGTTCAATTCATCAAAACCTTAAACCACGCCAGTAGGATTTATTCTAAATTTAAGAAAATTAATTCAATATACAATTTCACAATAATCCCTACCAATTTATATCAAAACCTTATAAAAGAAATCGATAAATCGTGAGAATTCAAATTCAATTAAGAAAAATGCCTTGAATTGAGAATTTACCAAATTACGTCCTAAATACCTCGTTTCCATAACAAAAACATGGCTCAAACTAACCGTCTCTCGATGATCTATAGTTTTCTAGAGAGGAACCGACCAAAAATCGGACGTGGGAAGATCACGGAGCGAAAACTCGAATTAAGAGGGTTAAGGAAGGAAAAGTTTTCGTTCTCTATTGAATCAAAACAACGTTTTGATTTCTGATTTGTTTATATATATAAACAAATCATATCTCTTTTCTTTTCGAAAATATATCTAAGGATGGTGCGACTTCTTATGATCATTCAATCGCTTGAAGTCTTCCTTTGCTATTCTTTATTCGAAACAGAGAAATTCTTAACTCAAACAAACTAACTGTTTGTTATTGCCTTAGTTGTTTCCATTAGTCTAAAACTTTCCGACTTTTCTTTTTCTCAAAAAAAATCTTGGTACTTTCAAGAGACTATGAAAGACAACAAAATATCTTATTGATCATCAATTTACTTTTGATGAATTCATTTGTCCGTTGTTGTTCATTTGAAGAGATAGAAAATTTAGACTTTCCAAACTATTGATCAACTAAACGACTAATCAAACTCTTAAAGAATGTTTCAATCCTGTAAGTCCTATAAATGGAAATTATAGCTATATATGAGCTTATGCAGATATCATTTAACTATCACTTACTGATATTCAATCAGTACATCTATCTTCTTATTAGTTTTATTTTAGGTTGTAGTGATAGGCATCATTACTTAATTTGAGTATAAGTGACTATTGGGTATGTGACTGCCCGACTCCCCGAACTGGGTACTGCCCGGCCTAATCCGTTACTAAGCCATAATCCATACCACATAGAATCCAACAACGAATTAGTTAGCCTTTTTACCTCATTTTGAAGCTGAAAGGAAATAATGCTATAAGATACTCCAGTTAAACAATATGAAACTTAAACTTGGCTAAGTAGTACAGATCTAGGGCCGATCGGTCGGGAGTCCTAACCCAATGCTTATTCCATTATATAAGGATGAAGCTGAACTCTACATCTCTGTGAAGGTCTGAGCAGTTATTTTTGCCTCTATAATTATCCCAAGTGTCGCTCATCTGCGATGTATACTTGCCAACAACCTCGGGTCCCAAAACTTGTGATGTCACCCGAGTTGTACTTACTAATAACCCAGGGTCCCACACCCCGTGCGCTGCACAAGATACTGGAGATATCCCGATCACCCTTGAAATCTTGTGACCCCATCTGTCGCACGAGATCTTTATCATAAAATGGTCATAGATATAAGAACTACTTTCATATTTCAAGGAACTACATGGTTTTGGAATCCAACAAAGCAATCGCATATCTAATGCACAATGGAAATAGATTCACAACACTATGTAACACCTACCTAATAGCATACTATTTCATTTGACCACATGTATTAACAATCAAACTGACATAACACATGATTTGGAGGCAATGAAACCATTTAATCAAAAATCTATACCATGAAATAAAACTCATGAAATAAGAAAGGAAACAAGTCATGGTATACAGAGTACAATAGGCCAATAAGTCCGAAAAATTGGAAATGAACAAATAAAAAAGATTGAAATGTAAATAAATATTTTAATCAGTTTACTTATAAACACGCCAATTTCCTAGCTATTCCAGCCTCCGACACTTCAAAACTCGTACCCGAACCTCCGAGACTCTTCCTTAGGTTCCTGATATCATTTCACATATTTTTGAGTGTGTCTAAGACTTTCGTTAGGGTATTTGACTTGTTTATAGTGTTTGAGTTAAGGTTACGAAAGTCAAATTTTTTCGCTGTCATAGCACCTAGCGCGTTATCTGAACTTAGTACGCTAGCTGACCTACCTAGCGCGCTATGAGAAGGAAAACCAAGAATTCCGCAATTAGAATTTTGAGTTTTCCCTACATATAGGTTTCTTTAACACCTTAGGATATCTTTCCTCACCTACTAGAGACCCCAAAACATCAACAATGACATCCAAACAGCCCTACATATCAATTTTATCATAACTCACAAAATTAAATTAAATTGCTAGCGTAAGTGAATTACCTAGTTGATAAATCACACCTAACTTGATCTCCTTCACCAACCCACTTATTTCTCCAACAAAAAACTTGCTGATTTTCTTCTCTACCAAGTTGTCCTTACTTCTTAAGTATTGTAAATGAAAATGTTTGATTTGCATGTGTTAATCTTTAGTTTTATATAGGAAATGGATAAAATCAATTAATTGCCATTGATCTTGTTGCACACAAGTATCTCGAGATTGATCCAAAGGCATACACACTGACACATTTCCCACTTACTCTCCACTATATCATACTAAGTAACACCAGTATCAAACTTAACTAGTATCTAGATGTGCTAATAAGTATCTCGAGAATCATCACATGGTTATTGTTTTAAGTTGCTTAACTTAGGTACATATAATATAAAACTAACCATAGCCACATTAAAATTATGATTTAAGCTACACTAAGCTTAATTAAACTTACCATATCACTCTCTACCCCTAGTCCTACGTCGGCATGCATCTCGAGGTGCACCCCCGCTCATGTCTCGACATCTATATATAAGTAGGATGACTTAATAAGTCTACACAGATACATCTTACTAGGAATCCATCACATCAAAAATATTATACTACTCAGTCCTCACACCAAGTATTTGGATCGTGTACCCATTCTTAGCCACGTCTTAGGTCAGTAATACTGATTAGAGACTAATTTACTATTAGTAAATTTTGGGCCGTTATAGTTTTCCCAACTAATAGAAATTCCGTCCTCGAAATTAAACTTAATCATAAGCTTAATCTCACAACTTAATCTCATTTTTAAAATAGAGTCACTCATTAGTCGACTCTTAGTTTTTTTTCACTTTTTAAAATTTATTTTTACTTCACTTTCTCAATAATTACTCAAGCCAAAATTTCAAATGATATTAGCCCTAAAGTCCATGTTTTCTCATTTACCTCAAGTGGATACCCTGTCCGTATATCTTGGGTTTATTTATTACTGTGGGCGAGTCTATGCTCAGTTAACACATTCAAATTATCACAATATACGATACTCTGGTCATAGTACTCTAGAGAAATCTTACTAGGCATAATCTTCCTTTTGAAAGTTTTTAGTGCGCTTATCAGGAAACACTACTATCATTATCTTATTAACTCATATGATATGAACTGGTCCAATTCATTCTCGTCAGTCGAGTGATCAATTTTAATTCCTAATCACTTAAACTGCTATTGTTACCTAAGTCAAATAGAACAAAATTAACAAATTAATTAAATACGTACCCTCACCAGGGTCGTGTGCTATCTCTTGGTCCAACTCTGTCTCCATTTGCACTGCACGTCTGACTTGTGGTTGCATGGCAGGCTGCTGATAGTCATAAGGCTGCGGTCATCGTCTACGCATGTGTTTGGTCTTTCCACATTTATAGTACACCGATTGTCTTCTCGGTGCTGTTAAGATCGTCTGACTGTGTATAAATCTATGTCTTTGTGGACTAATGCTACTATTTCTAACCTAACTCACTATCTCTGGTTGAAGAAAATCAACGGATTGTGGATACTGACGAACTATGTGTCCAATCTGACGACATCTATAACATATCGGTAATCTCCTAGTCAGAGTCTGAATCTGCCTCGGTGCATCTCAGCCATTATCGCCTAACGTTTGCTGAATCTGTGATGGTGATATTACTAATCCTACCTATAGTGGTTTAAGAAATCTACTCCCTGACTATGGACTGCAACTTATGGTGTGTCTTTCCTTACCACATCTGCAGCACGTCACATGTCTCTTCTGTTTTATCAACGCAGTCGATCTCGGAGTAAATTTTTGCTCCTAGCTAGATGCATATTGGTTGCTACTACCTTGAGCTTGCTGAAACTGTTGTAGTGGTTGTATTATTGGAGGTGGCCGACCGGCAAAGTTTGGAGCAAAAGTAGGTGGAACCATAACAACAAAAGACATGGACGAAAGTCTACTTGTCATCGCAGGTGCTAATAGAGAAATGTGTACACACGATACTATAGTGGTGACTAGTATCTTTAATCCTGATGAACTAGCTTCTTTAGACATCCTTTTCATTCTTTTGCCTCTCTTTATGTTCCTATAGTTCTCGGTCAATGCTAGTGAAGTGTCAATTGGAATCTCTGCTGGTACTATCATGGATAACATCTTCCATGAAATGGGTACTGTCGGTGCTATAGGTAGCTTAAAAGCTCATAATATGGAGGTGGTAGTAGAAGATACCATAGAAATCTCAGGTGGTAAAAGCAATGTTGAAGTAGGCTCGGCGGGAACAACTGGTGAAACCAAGTGCACTCGTATAATCCGTAGGAGCTCGGTCAACTACTATCCTCGGGTAGTGAATGTGTCAGTCTAACGCTGCATATCATCAGTCATAATAATGTATGCCTCAGGTTCCGGTAGTACTGAAGTCGAAGTAGTAATAATAGAAATTGTCTATGCAAGTGCGGACATACTTATCGTCATATCTGACATAAAATCGGCCAACTGCTGACCCTGTGCCGTAACTATATCGGATAGCCTCCAGAAATCCTGAGCCAAAATGGTATGATTTCTACCACTGTCACTACCATCTTCACCCTCGCGCTGATCTGCCATCGTAGTCTACATGTTGATAGCGATCGCGATATCAGCTACTGCGTAAATATTGCGTATATTTACATACAAAACATAAAATATACACAACAATCCCCAACTCACATTTGCTTGCTTCCCAACTAATAGTTTCTAGGCAAGGACCGTCTGGTTTCCACATCTAAGAGTTATATTTTATTCAAGTTTCATTATGTACTTGTCAATAACTTTGGTTCTGATATCAACTATGATGTTGGTATCAAGTTACAGAATAAAATATACTTCACTGCTTAGGCTCTATAAAATAGGCTCTGGTACCAACTGTGTCATTGGTATTACATTATAGAATAAACTAATCTTCCATTGCCTAGGCTCTGATACAAACTGTGACGTTGGTATCACAATTTCTTTGTCCATAAGGTTCGCTAAAATTGGCCATTCCACTATATAAGGATGGAGCTGAGCTCTTCATCTATGTGAAGGTCTGAGCAGTGCTCTTCGCCTTTATAACTATCCCAAGTGCAAGTCACCTACGATGTATACTAACCACAACCACATTAAAATTACTATTTCAGCTACAATAAGCTTAAATGAACTTACTACATCACTCTCTACCTCAGTCCTATGCCAGCACACATCTCAAGACGCATCCTCGCTCACGTATCGACATCTATATACAAGATTTGTGACTTGATAAGTCTATACATATACATCATTCTAGGCATCCATCACATCAAAAATATTATACTATTCAGTCCTCACATTGAGTATTTGGATTGTATACCAGCTCTTGGCCACGTCTATGGTCAGTAACCCTGATTAGGGACTAATTTACTATTTGTAAATTTTAGGCCGTTAGAGGGTACTTTGAATCTAAAAACACAATCACTTTTGTTGATGTTTAATAGCTAATCCAAGCTATTATTAGACCGCTTCCCCATTACCTTAACTTCTAACACGTTAATCTTATCACTACACCTTTCATTTTCAAGTTAGAAATTTCACTGATCTTTGTTCTATAACAACACCTAATCTGGTGTTAACAAAGATTACTTCTAACTCAAATATTAATTTGTTTTTATCATTTCTTTATTCGACTCATAGAACCACTATACTCAATGTTACTTTTGATTAAGTACTTAAGTGATAAACAATAAAAAATTTAGTACTTTCTTTTAGAAGTCATTTGATTGTTATCAACTATGCTTCTATTCCATATTTCAATTTTTTTTTCGAAAGGAGATAGTTCTTTTCTTTAAAGTATTATATTTTAATAGAAAATGACTCAAACAACTTGACTGATCATATCATAATCACATTGTGATTTACTAAGTCCAAACTTCAATTTTTACTTTCGAGACCATGTGTCTCCTTTTTCCTTGTTGAGACTATTTTTCAGAAGCAACTTGAATTGGTTATAAATTAAACCAATGCTTCATATAATAGATCTTTCCAAGTTACTAATTTAACCAGTATTGACCTTATTCTAAAACGGAAGATATTTCATATATTGTGCTTCCCACAAGTCTCAACTTCATTTTTTTCATGTCTTACCAAATGTTTCTCAATCATTTGAGACATAAATTAAGTCCATTTTGGAACTTTTATGAGCGTTTTATAATTGTAATACTTTCAATTTTAAAGAAATCCATGTGCAGTACTTGAGTTCTTGAATTGCGTAGACTTATTTCTCAACCAATTTTCTATTGGTTTCGTAACTGAGAACTTTCATCAGTTATATTGGTATAGAACTACTTATAATACCCTTGTGAATATATACTTCCCAAGTTTATTTCACTTCCAATCTCGCTCAATTATCGTATATTAAGTCTATTCTTTGTTTAATGTTGTGTTCTTATACCCCCACTCGTTATATCAAACGAGTTTAGTATTGAACATATGAAGAGAATAAACTTTCTATCACATATATGATGATAATATAATATTACATATCTAATATAACACAATACCAAAGTATTCCCAGATCCCAGTTACTTCCCAACTAATCGTGACCAAATTACTGATCCTTGTTCCTCAAGACCATCATTTAAATTTATGTAACTTAATGTAATCTAAAGGCCTTGACTCAAACTTCCCGATCGACAACCCTAAACTTAATGTCATTATCATTTTTAACATTTCCTTGATTGAGCTTAACCATAGCTCTGATGCCAAGTTTGTTAAGGCCCGTTTCATTCAGTCCTGACATAGCCTGATTTCCCAAATTAAGAACCTAATCCATTTAATAAACTTTAACCTCGAATACTTTTAATTTCAATCCTTAATAATGCTTCAAATCCTAATTTATGGCCTCAATGAAACTTGTTTTATTTTATTGGAAAAAATTAGGAAACCATATGGAATGTCATCCATATTTTATAAAGATTTCAGCAGCACCTCCCCTAAAAGTGACCGGCCAAAAAATCCACCTAATAGACAACACAATAAGGAGAAGCCTAGAAGGACTCACAACTCCCCACAGTTCACAATATTTATCAATTTAAATTATTTAGACTAACTTAAGGTCTCCAATATCTTATTTACAACTTTACATTCTCAAATTAGACCAAAACCAGAATCATATGCCTCTCAACTTATTCTAAACCAACTTAGGAAACTTTCATAACATGTTCGAGAGTATTTAACGTCCTACACTCACCCTAAAGCACAAAACAATATATATAAACAATTTACAACAAGAATTAACCTTTTAATTTGAGAAACAATCACCACAATCTTTGAGTCCTGTACATTCTTCCTTGTCTTCACTAAAAATCTGACATCATCAAAAACAACTAGAAGATGTCAGCTAAATAAACTCGTACCCTGCTTTGTACTCCTGCAAAAGTTAGTCCTAATATATGGAGACATGTAATTGCATTTTCAAATAACAAGAAATTTATATAACGACGTAAATACCTCTCTTCCTGTTTCTTAACTATACTCAGACGTCAAATTTTAAATATAGTACATAAACGGTACTAGGAGTTCATAAAATGCAAAGGCGATGTTTCGTAGTGGATTTTTGAGCCAGACACGTCAGCTCAGTCATCCTCATCTACTACTAAACTTAGGAAAATAGATGCTAAGTACAACTACTACTATCTTAAGTAAATAACTGACCACATTACAACCACATCCCTTTCCATCATTGCATGCCTGCCGAAAAATTTGCATGCCTTGGGTCTTCCGTATTCCAGTCTATGTGGTTGGGAAACCTAGCCCCGAGTCTCGTTCGTGAGCCATAGAACTAATAAGCCATTGTCCGGAATGACATGAATGCATGACCAAGAATGAAGCGAAACACAAAGCAGACTAAACACGAATGCAGATACAAAGATAAATTTCATAAATATTAAAGTGCACTGTAGGGTCTACTTACAACCAACCAACTTTGAGCTTAATTTTTTGGGTTCTCGGAACGTCATATCACAAAGAGAATGGTTCCAATAGCTTCCCTATATAACCGATTATATTATGGGTCAAGCTTCAAGTGAAACCAAATCATAAATGAAAATTGCACCCAAAGTACAGTTGAGAACCGTTCCCAAAATTATTAATTTATATAACTATTTCAATTAGCTTTCAACTATCCAACTTGGGGTAACTTTTTAACCTTGAAAACCTCAATATTTGTTATGATGACCTAAAAGGAACTTGTAGTACTCATGTTCTACTTTCCATAGACTCCAAGAACACTCAAATCGGGTCACCAACAGAGAAGTTCTGAATTTTCCAATATTTCCTGTCATGTAGGGAAACTTTATTTATTTTGAACTGAAAAACTTTTCCAAATCAATATTTTTGCAATCTAATCCTCAAAACATGGCAAACTACTTGATACTAAAATCAAAATATTTCCACAGCCCGTGGAGTCAAATTGGATCAAAACCAATAATCAATTCATATAGAAACCCAATGTAAATCAATATCAACTATAGAAACATCTTCAAAATAGTTATTAACTGAATCGCATTAGTTCAATTCATTAAAACCTAAAACATGCTAGTGGGATTTATTCTAATTTGGCACAAATCAATCTAATATACCAATTCACAACAGTCTCTACCAATTTCTATCAAAACACGCAAAAGAAATAGACAAATTGCGAGAATTTAAATTGA
The DNA here is from genome assembly GCA_039657325.1 of Stephania cephalantha. Taxonomy (NCBI): domain Eukaryota; kingdom Viridiplantae; phylum Streptophyta; class Magnoliopsida; order Ranunculales; family Menispermaceae; genus Stephania; species Stephania cephalantha. Next base: position 19,577,542 of record CM077579.1, on the reverse strand, counting down.
ATTGAGGAAAATGCCCTGTATTGAGAATTTACCAAATTGGGGGCCGAATACCACGTTTTCACCATAGAAACGTAGCTCGAACTTACCATGTCACGATGCTCTACAATTTTGCAGGGAGAAACTGGGCGAAAATTGGGTGTCGAAAGATGGCAGAGCGAAAACTCAAATTGAGTAGGTTAGGGAAGGAAAAGTTTTTGCTCTGTTGAATCAAAACAACGTTTTGATTTTTAATTTATATATATATATATATACCTTCAGCTGCTTGTCAGCAGCTTGATTTTTTATTTATTAATTTTTGAAATTCTTTTTTTGACGTGCTTTAACTTCTGGTGCTTTTTTTTTATCCATTCTTTCACCAAATTAAACCAAACTCTCTACAAAATAGTCTAACTACATAAAACGTCCATAACACTAGTTTTGGTAACACCAAAACCCCAAAAATCTTAACTCATATTGAACCCTTATAGACTAATTCTCTTACCATATTAAACCAAACCTACACCAATTTAGACCCAATCTTAACCTCGACCACAACCAACTAATATAAAGCTCGAGGTAAGGTCTTGAACAACTTCGTTCTCATTTTAAAATACCACTAACCTCGACTTGCACACAAATCGAGGAAATCTTCACGTGAGGATTAACAATTCTTTAATTAGTTTTTGAGCAAATAATAATTAATTTTCATTCGTGCCCTTCAGACACACACTTGCAACCTTGAGTATGATAAACTCAAGATACAACTCAACACACCCTAACTTTTAGACAAAATACCATATAATACACACACCAAGCATACAACACTCAAGAAAAAATCTACCTTATGATATGTGGTCCATAATGCGTGGGTTCTTTTTCACCTACCAATGCATCTGCCTTTTATCTGCCCAACTTTGATTTGTTGTACACAATAGTACAGTCCGTTACCCAACGTATTTAGCTATCTAGTTCACTATCCAGTGCTCTGCACACAGCAGTTCGCGTTCAATACAACATTCCATTGTATCAACAGTCAATTGTAACTGCACACGTTTATTGTGGACCCCTGTTTTTGCAGCCCATGTATGTCTAGCCATTAGCTCCCTTCTCTGTTTTGTATCGCAACCTATCCATTGTCTTCTCTGATAAAGGGTTGCCCTTACCATTTGTCCCTGCGTCAGTTGCGCTCACATATCATTAAAACACATAATAGCAAAAATGGAGGACAAAAGTGAGGTATCCCAATAAATCTCAGTGATTCTTGAAGGTTATAACTATTAGTTATGGTCACAGAAGATCAAATGTTTTTCGATTAGCCGAAAGCTTTGGCGTCTTTTCACGGGAGACATCGTCAAGCCATAACAAAGTGATAAGGAATATGACAACAAATATTTTTGCCGAGTTGAAGATTGGGAAAGTAAAAATCATAAGATCAACGATTAGTTAAATAAATACAACTTCTCCCTTTATTCACATATAATTTATTTGATAGATACAATGTTTCTCGTTTGGCGCAATATTATCAGTTGTCCACTAATCTCAACAGTTTGAGGCAAGAACCTGGTCAGTAAGTTAATGATTTTCTAGCCCTCATTTGATGTATATGGAACCAATTGCAGGAAGTTAAAATCATTTCAGACCATCTTAATCTCATTCAATTTCTTATGGGACTTTGCCTTGAGTACGAATCAGTTTGCGCAGCTTTATTGAATCGGGATCCACTACCTTCTTTTAATTTAGCTGTCAAAGAAATTTTGTTCGAGGAAAGCAGACTTAGTTTGGTTAAACCATCCTCTTCTTTAAATGTTGCTCTTACACTTACCCCATCTAAGTCAAAGTCTGGATCTTCGTTTTATAGAAATTGCAAAAATACAGTGTATGTGTTTGCAAATTGTCCCATTATTGAGTGTCGATATTGCCAAAAACATGGATATATAGTGCCAAATTGTCCAAATTGTCCACTTCGTCCTAAGGGTGGCGCAAAGTCTGCATTTAAGACCTATTCCTGAGTTTTTGTGGCTGTCACTAATGGTTCACCTTCCCCTCCTACTATTCCTTTAAGTGAAAAAGAAGCACTTCTCAAGCATATGATATCTCCTAAAGCCACTGCCTTATCTATTACCCCAGATTAAACATTGATTCTTTTTTTTGGATGTTGTAAACCTATAACTTCTTAGTTGCCTATCTTTCTAATAACAACTACACTCAGTCTCTTTCATATATTCATGCTGCAAATAGAAGTTGTATGTCCATTATTCATACAGTTATTGTCTATATCCCTACCCTTACTCTTCCTGACACTTATTGTGTCCCTGATCCTACCTTAAATTTGGTTTTAGTTCCTCAATTATGTGATCTTGGCTTATATATTTCTTTTTCTCCTTTTGGTTGTCAAGTTGAGGAACTTCTGATTGATCAGATTCCTGGAACGAGAAACAAAGTGGGACAATTATTTGAGCTTTCATCGCTTCATTTACCTGTTTCTCTGTAATTCTCTTCCGCTATTTCATCTATTTCGTTATATCAGTGGCATCTTCTTCTTAGTCATGCCAATGTCAGTAAACATCGAACTTTTGTTTATAGTGGTTTATTAGGTGTTTCAAAATTTTATTATTTGATTATATGCACTGTCGATTAGCAAAACAACCTTCTTCATATTTTACTCTTAGTGATTCTATTGTTGATACTTCATTTTGTTTAATCCATTCTGATGTTTGGGGTCTCCTACTTACTTCCACTATGAATGGTTATCGCTATTTTATGGTATTTATTGATAATTATTCATGATTCATTTGGATATATTTTATTGAGTATTAAATTTTGTTTTTTTTGAGTTCTAAAGTAGCAAGTTACTTTTATCCAACTTTCATATCCTTATACATCTCAACAAAATGGTAGAGTGGAAAGAAAACATTGTCATATCTTAAATTTTGTTCATGCTCAACTTCTTTCGACATCATGTACCGAAAGGTTTTGCGGAGAGGCTGCCATAAATTCTGTTTATATCGTAAATTGACTTCCTACCCTAACTTTCTAAAACACCTCTCCATGGGAATGCTTATATGGTAAAACACCTTATTATATTAATCTTCGAGTTTTTGGTAGTGCCTATTTTGTTCTTCTTAATCTCCATAAGCATACTAAGCATGAACCACGTGCTCGTCTCTTTTAGTTTCTTGGGTATGGAGTTGAATATAAATACTATCGATGTTGGGATCTGATTTCTCGGAGATTGCGAATCTCCAGGCCTATCACTCTCTTGGAACACACTATGTTTTCCACCTCAACCATGTTTGATACTTCCCTACTCCAACACATTTGTGAGCTCTCTTCCTCTTCTGATGAAGGTACTTTAGATGAGTTCAATAATTGCATTCCTACTCCAACACCCATTTTTGAAGATTATGTTCATCCTCCTCGTCAGTCTGAAAAGGTATTAAACCTCCTCCTTACATTAAAGATTATCATTGTTTCTCTGCTATTTCTTCCTTACATGAGCTTTCCTCATATCGGGAGGCTAGTAATTACCCTAATTGGTAGCACACAATGATTTAAGAATCATGTGTCTTAGAGAAGATACACACTAGGGACTTGGCGGATCATCCCATCGGCAAGTCTCCTATTTGATGCGAATGGATTTACAAGATTAAAACTCATTCTTAAGGGTCACTTGAGTGGCATAAAGCTCATCAGGTTGCAAAAGGTTACATATAGGAATACGACATTGACTATTGAGAGACGTTTGCTTATATGGCTCGGTTAACCTCTGTTCAGAGTTTGCTAGCTATTGTAGTTATCAAAGAGTGGTTTTTTTTCAGATGAATGTTAAGAATACTTTTCTTAATGAAGATCTTGATGAAAAGTCAATATGCGCGCTCCTACTGGATATGCACACTTTCTAAATCAAGTTTTTCTTTTATGACGAGCCTTATTTTGACTTAAACAAGTTCCTCGTCCTTGGTTTGCGAAGTTCAGTACTACCATTACCAAATTTGGCTTTACATCAAGTCCTCATGACTTAGCCTAGTTTACTTGCCACGCTCATCGAGGCATTATTCTTCTTTTGCTCTATGTTGATGACATGATTATTACTGGGGATGATTCTACTAGGATTTTTGAGCTACAAGACCATCTTATATGGCACTTTAAGTTGAATGATTTAGGTCTCTTAAGTTATTTTCTAGGATATTAAGTCACATCTACTTCAAATAGATATTATTTATTACGGGCCAAATATGCATATGATTTGATCTCTCGGTCTATGATTACTGATGCTAATATTGCATCTACTTCTTTAGATGTAAGTTTTAAGTTGACTTCATCTAACTACACACTTTTTTTGGATCCAACTCTCTATCGACAACTTGTTGGTAGTTTGGTTTATCATACAGTTAGTGGATCAGATATTGCATATGCTATTAATATCGTGAGTCAATTCATAGTTGTTCCCTGTACTGCTCATTTCACTATTGTTCTTCGTATTCTATTATATGTGAATACCAGTCTGTTTCAGTGTTTACACGTCTCTGCTACCTCTTCTCTTATTTTGTTAGGTTATTCAGATGTCAATTGGGCTGGTGATCCGACTGATCGTATATCCACTAGTGATTAGTGTTTTTTTGGGTAATTTACTCTTACCACGGCGAAGCAAGAAACAAATAGTCACTTCATGCTCAAGTACTGAATCTGAATATCGGGTAATTGCTGATGCCATTTCTAAACTACTTTGGCTCCATTGGTTACTAGAAGATATGAGAGTCACTCATTCATCTGCTACTCTCCTATATTGTGACAATTGCAGTGCAATTCAGATTTCTCATTCTTATGCGTTTCATGATTGCACCAAACATATATAGAATGATTGTCACTTTGTCCATCAACATCTCCTCCGAGACACACTTAAGTTTCATGCCATTACTTAAGCTTATTAGATGGTAGACATTTTTACCAAGGCTCATTTTTAAGAGCGGTTTCATGACTTAATTGGAAAATTCAAGTTGGTATCGACAAAACCTTCTTGAGTTTGAGGGAGGGTGTTAAAATTTGTAATGATTTGTTCTAGATTGTAACTGACACGATCGACACGATTATAACCGAAACGATTGACATGATCAGTGATTCTTATCTTCTTTTGTAACTTCTTTAAGATGTATATATACATGTGTAATGTAACTCATTGATCATCGAATCAAATTCTTATTCTTTCATGATTAACATATACCACTATTAGTATGGACGTATCAAATCTTTGCCATTCAAACCAGACACCCTGTTAAATTATTGGTTAAATAAGAAATATAATACTAAGATCAAATCAATCAATTCCAAGAAAATAACTGTAAGATTAATTATTTACACCACCACTAAGCAAATCAACACCAAAATATAAATTTACATAAAATTTTTATTTTCACCGACCACGTAGCCTCAATTTACCGAGTAAAATCATAATTAAGACTCATTAGTTGAGGAATTAGTTATTAACATAAGTTTATGAAAATTAGAATGTCACAAGTATGTCCTTTTTTGATGGAAATTACGTCCCTTTTTAGTCAGTACATTGATGGAAATACTCATTTATTAACCAATTAGTTAAAAATATCATATTTTTTAGTTAATTAAGTCTTCTATTATGATTAGAAAAAAAGGAAATACTTGGAAAATCTGTTTAGGATTCGTGATGAATACCAAAGTTTATAAATAAGTGAAATGAAATCTTCTTTTTTGTTAAGTCTATAAATAGAAAAGACTAAACATGTAAATAAATACTCTTAGTGACACATGAACATAAAATAAAATTACAAGCTATTAAATGAGAAAGATTCAAACAAATCTTGAAATTTGATTTTCTCATAAGATCATCTCTAATGGGGATGTAGACATAGTGTGAATGTGCACCACATAAGACTGAATAGACATTGAAATAAAAAAGTAACTCCTATGAAAAAGTGCATTTCAAATGTAGAGCTGACCAGACATTTAAAGAATAAACATTAATTGTCTATTATCAATTTCTATTTTTAGATGATGCAATCCATTGCCACACTAAGTAAAAAATGCAATGCACTTGACCATATGAGAGCACTTTGGGAATTCAATATCTATTCAAATCACCAAGGATGGACATCCTCTCCACGTGTCTGACGGACTACCATCCACACTTACCGTTGGAGATACTCTAAGTTGTTAAACACATTTCATTTTACTCTCTTAATTACTCAACATATTCTTTCCTAATATTCTCTTTGATTTAACTATAAAATGTCATGTACCCTAGTCATTATCTTTCATAAGCATACAAAGACCATTCATAACAATTTTATATTTTTAGCATAAATATTTATATTGATTTGTAAGAATATGTCCAATTAAGAAAAGTTTGCACTCATGAAAAACTATAGTTATCTTAATAGTTATATCAAACAAGCTTTTGAAGATCTTCAACGACATTAGAATCCATTGAAAAAAGAAAATAAAAAAGAGTCAAAAGTGCATTTTTCAAGAAAGGCAATGGTGTTGAAGTGTTGTTACTGCGACCAAGTTTTTGAGTCATTGCACACTACAAAAAAGTAGCTGATCAAAAACGAAAATTTCTGTTGTTGATTAGCATAAATTCCGTCTCTAATTCAATTATACAACGGGACAGAGACGAAATCTATCCCGTCTTTAAAATTGTCGATGCTGATTAGTCAGAAACCAAAATATGTTTCCATTGCTGATTAAAGACGGATTAGAGATGGACTTAGAAACGGAACAGAGATGGAACCGAAATGGACATTCTTCCAAAGTGAATAGTTTTGCTTGCATTCCGTTGCTAATCCATTGCAAATTAGAGACAAATTAGTAATGGAATTCATAAGATATGATGATAATCCGTTGCAAATTAAAGACAGGTTAGCAACATAACTTATGAATTCCGTTGTCAATCCGTCTCGATTCCGTGTCTAAACTTAGTTTACACAATTTTTCCCTACCATTTCTTCACAAATTAGAGACAGATTAGCAACGGAAACCACAAATTCCATTGCTAATCCGTCTTTATTCAGTTTCTACGCCTAATTCTCTTTAAATATTCACAAGAATAAAATTGGTTCTCTGAAACTTCTAAATCTGGAAATAACAACGGGACTTGCTCCATTACCTGCACCCCCTCCAACAACTCCTTGGGGGTGCTAACATTCCCTAAAAGTAGAATTTCACATACATACAATAATAAACAATATATATCAACAACAAAGATTCAAATGACGAAAAAAACCTAAAATTCGACATTAAAAAAATTTATATATCCATGAAAGGTAGTCAAGTATAATAAATGTCTAAGATACCTAAGTATCCATAAAAAACTACCAATATCATTGTTCTACAACAACCATAAAAATACCTAAGTATCATAAAGTTGCTCATCCCTCGTTGTCCTCTAAATCTGCACGAAAAGAAGTATCAATCTAAAAGTTTTATAAACAACCATAAAAGATATCTAAGTATTCTCAAATTGTTTATCCCCTACGACCCAGCATCTAAATATCCACAAAAAAGAATTTTCATTTCAAAAATTATGGAAACTACCATAAAAGATACCTAAGTATCCCCAAGTTGCTCATCTGCCGTAAGCCAGTCTTACATCTCCCAATCAACATTGTCCTGTTGCGATGTAGTGGATCAGCGCGATCTAATTGTGCTTGCTGCTGCTCATGAGGCGATAGTGGCGGCTGAGATAGGCCCGCGCCATCTATGGTCATCCCGAACTTCTTCTGCATAAACGCCATAACCTGTCGTAATTGCTCGACAACATTATCGAACTCTAAGCGTGGCACCATCGGCGGCACTTGAGATGTGCTAGCACCAGGATCTGCATATCTTTTCTTCTTTTTCCCTAATGACCCGAGACCGTAGACATGTCCTTTGGGACACTCACCTGGCACCTTGCAGTACACTGCCTCATCATCCACCGACTGGTCCGGTATAGTCTGGGTCAGCTCTTGAAGTCTCATTTGGAGCTTAGCCTGTATGGATCAACAATAAACAACTAAAATGATATTATTTTAAGTAAAGTTACTACTATTTAGCTCAAATTTTGTGCACATCGACGGTGGAAGATTGTGAGGAGTCAAAATTATGGGCCACGAGAAGTACGATTTATCTGAAATCCCAAAAACTTGAAAGCCATCAGTGCACGACCCCTAAATGAACATTCTAAACCTCAGCGGCGAAGTCTTTGTTGACATCATTGAAATGCCTCAAAGCAGTCGAATCAAAACAGATGTTCCATAACATCATTTGGCGAGGAATGCTCTCCATGCCACCACATATGTTTTGTCGTTGACTCAGACGCGCACAAGCGTTGCAATTGAGGGCCTAAAAGGAAGTAGTACATTTTTTTGCAAGGGCATTTTTTGGTGTTCCTGCCACGACCTCGTCGCGGTGCAACGTAGAGTGATTTTCCACAAAATTTGCATGTTGTCAATTTAGAGTCCACTCCCCAATAAATCATACATTGGTCCTCATAACAATCTATTTTCTCAATTGGAAGACCTAGACCTAGCATTAGTCTTTTAGTGGCATAAAAATTTTCAACCAATGAGTTGTCAGTTAGCAACCAATCCTTCATGAATTTTATGATTTCATTATACCCTCGTTCAGAGATTTGGTGTTCTAACTTGATCGCAAGCAACCTCTCCATTGCAGACAACTTTGTCATGGTTTCGCACCTTGGCCACAATTGTTCGCTACTAGCTTCAATCATGTCATATAGTTGGCACGCTTGGGGGTTTGGTGATTATTCTACGTGATTCCAATTAAAACTTGGACTTGCCACGTTGTGTAGCATCTCGTGGTAAGTTGTGGTATCAAAACCTCCCCCATCAGCATCATCAATATGGTTATCGAATTGGTAGCTGTTTGGTGGCTCTTTACCTTCATTCTCAATGTGTTCGTACCAACAGTGATATCTTGGAATGAATTCGTACCTGTATATATGGTACTCAACGTTCCAATGTCCAGGTACGGTACAAGTCGACATTTCTTATAATTGCACGGACATCTAATCTTCCTTTCACATTGGTAGGTAGGACAATGTTGCTTAGCAAACGCTATGAATTCTTTAACCATCGCCGCAAATTCAATTCGAACGAAACCGTTGTCGAGACGGTTGTACATCTAGTCTCGACTTGTAGACGACATTCCTATTGTAATTGTGCAATTAAATTAGTCAACTAGTTTAATAATTTTGGCCGGTACAAGTCTACTTATATGTCCAACTTGACATTGGTCAATCCCCCTACTAGTCACAACCAAACCATGCCTAATCATCAAAACTTATAAGTGTTGGGAACAAACATACAAACACAACAAAAAGCATAATCAAACCAACTAATCATGACTTTGAAACTAAAGTGACAAAAACAATAAACAAAAACAACAGAAGATTATATTATAGTGAAAAATTAAACAGTTATTCGTATATCATGACTCAATAACAACAAAAACATAGCCTCAGTCCCAAATTAATTGGGGTCGGTTACATGGATAAAACCTTTCAATTGTGCTCGATTATGTGCAATTGATGGTAAGCTTTCCAAACCATTATAAAATGGGGAGTTGTGGGAACCGCACCCGAGCCTCATCCAAACTCATACTTATGTGCCTAACCAATCGAGCTGGACGTCCGAGTTTTTCGTATATCCTGACTACACTTACAAATTAAACTAAATATTGAAGTGATTTGTAATTATAGATTAGAAAGTAATTATTGAATCTAGTTTTTTTCATGGATCAGATGGTGAGGAAGTGTGTCAGTGAATGTTAATAGTGGGAAGGACATTCGATGTGATATGTTTAGACTTTGATACTAATTAGATATTTTTTCGGTTTTTTATTTATTTTTCGTGATTTGGCATACTTTCTATTTATTTTTTGTACGAGGAATGCAATACTAGAAGGACGATGCCTTTATCTATTCATGACTAACAAAAAGAAAGAAGTCCAAGTTCAAAATAGAGCTCCTAACATTCACAAAGCCATGTAGCTAGGTGCCTTGTAACCAAACTAAAACATCCTTGAAAAACAAATAGAAAGGTCGTTCCTGACCCATTAATAAACAAAGTCGGCCCATACTCCATAGTCTTTTTAGTTTAATTTCATATCAATATTTTTGATTGTAGACATCTATGATCGATACATGATTATATAAAGTACTAGTTGATTGATTCATATTCAATTATGGGCGATCTATTTGTACATTAAGGAACCCCTATCTCATCATTGGCTAGTTAAAACGTTTCCTTAACAAATCATTACTATCAAATTGGAGCGTGTTTATAAATTAACTTGTATTCTTATAAAACAATATATCGATTGAAAGGCTCGAACTGGTTCACAAAAGATAAAGTGGGACATGCATTTTCAACTATAATTAACAAAACTTAGTCACCCTATTTGCATTTAAAGATTATTTATCACCATAGATTACTCAAATTCTTTTCTTTTATTTTTTTTAAAGATTAGTTTGCTTGAGCAACACTAATCTTCTACACTTTGAACCCCTTCTTTTCCTAATAAAATGATCAGTTAGAGACAAACTGGTTTTTGGACATGCATTTGCTTTGCAGTTCATCATTCATCAGCACTGGTTTTTGGACATACATTTACTCTTGACCAATCTGATCTCTAAAAGCTAAACAACACTAATATTTGACAACCCTTTTTCCTACTCTTTACAAGGTCAAAGAATTGTCAATCATAAGCTCCTAATATTGATAGTAATTATTTGAATGTTCATTCAATAAAGAAGAGTAATTATCATAAGCTCTAATTCCACCATTAATCATCAATCATTAATGCCTTTTGAACAAACAATGCTAGGTAGCAACAATTGAAGAAAAAAAAAAGACAGTTTGACAATGAAATGCAAATAACTTCATAAGAAAAGTGACATTATTTATAGTTTAAAAATGACTTACTGTATTCCTCAAATGACTCCTCTTCTATTGTTTTCTATCTTCCCCTGTTTTGTTATTTCAGCTTTTTTCTCACTTTCTTCTACTTCTGTCTATTACCATTGCATTAAGTAAAGACCAGAAAGTTCTCTATTAAGCATGATTTTATCTACAAAATTCATTCCGATTGGACGACTATGTAATCTAGGGTATTTCTAGTTCCTCAATTAAGATAATGCACTGACGTTAATGGTAGTAACGCTAATTAATTAACCATGTTGAGACTTGGACTCTTACCTCATTATATTTTCAGCTCTCTATACTCTACTGGAATGTGTCATGACCAAAGTCCTAGCCCCTGTAGTGAATAAAATGTTAGGTATACAAGTCGAGCGGAAAAGGAAAAAACAAACAAACAAACAATGATTCGAGAGTTCGAGTTACATTCCTGTCGTGCAAATGCATAGAAAACACTAATTGAAATCTAGTAGGGAACAATGATTTGAGAGTTCATCCACCACAACAAACCCAAAACACTAAATCAAGAAAAACAAAGTGAATGAACCCAAACCTGATCGCAGTGGTCGTCTGATGAGGGACAACGAAAAGAAATATAGCAGACGACGGCGAGGGATAGAGTAGACGACAGCGAGGGCTTCTGCGGCAGCGACGACAGACGACACGAGCTCTGACAGATACCACCAAAACCCTCGTTTCAACCGCTCTGGCAGACATAAACTCAAACTCCGAACACCACCACCAAAACCCACTAAATCCAAACCCCTATTTCCAAATCTCTTCAAACAACACCGCCACCAAACCCCCTGTTTCAATCACACCAAAAACCCACCAAATCTCCCAAACTAGCTCTCCAATCACCAAATCACCCAACAAAGTCTTGACTGCTTGCCTACGGTGAACAATGGCTGTCTGCGGTGAAAATTGAGTGGAGACTTTAGGGTTTAGGAGAGATAGTTGATGAGTTGCGGAGCTAGTGAAGAGAGGAGTTGACGACGTCAGTGAAGAGGGGAGTTCGACAATGAGTGATTCAAGATTTTAGGGGTTTGGGAGGCAATAGAGAGAGAGTTCGAGGAGAGAGAGATGTGAATCACATCCGTTTCTATTTTTCAATCGCTCTCATCGTGACGCGCGCCGATCGCTTCAATAAAATAAAGTTTCCTAAACCAACTATTTTGTAGAATAATGGCAAAGGGTCGATCCCACCAAGATTGGTCGTATTTCTTAGGTCAAAATAAAAAAGGAAAAATTTGGGGTTTTAAATAAATAATTTAATAATTTAACTAACTAAACTAACTAAACTAAATACATAAAACAATAAAAATAACTTTCAAATAGTTTCAAAAAAACACCAAGGTCTACAGTTCCACAAATCAGAATAAGGATTCAATGGTAATCAGGTCCTCAATCTTTCCCAAAATGTCATTAATTTATATTTTCCTAGATTAGCTATAGAAAATCGACAACCGCTAGAAACTCCTCGTTCCCATAATCTCGATAGCCAGGACGTCCGCCACTAACTACTTCCCTAATCAATGTATTACCCTAGACATCCACCAATCAGGTTTAACACACTAACCGCAGTAATATGGGTCTGTGGGAACACTAATCCAAAATAACCGAATCGCATCCGCTCCGGATTTAACCTAGATTCAATTGTTGCACACTCAAGAACCAGAAGGGTTTTACGGCAAACGGGTGAGTTTTCGTCACTTTATTGGTCCAAAAGTACAATTACACGGATACTATCGGGCCAAATAACTATAGGTTGTCCACCTAAAAGCATGCACTGGCTACATACATACCCTAGATCTAAACCATAATCCTTAAAAGAAACAACAACGGAATAGGATAATTTAAACTAAATTAAATAATAAAATAAAAGATCTTACATAATATGCCATGAATTCATAATCCCGACTTGTTTCCCCGCCGACTTAGGCAATCGCCGAGAGAAGTCGATGCTAAAAATATAATAGTAGGTTTTCAAAATATAATACCTAAGGTTCCTAATATATAAAAATTCTAAAAATTGGTCCCGAAAAGTGAGAGAAACTAATTTTTTTGGGTTGGTCTTGTGACTCGTGCACCGAGGAGCATCTAGGGGTTGTTTTTGGGCTTGAAATCACGTTTTGTTCAAGTGTCACAGCCACATTGGTCGTTTGGAGCATAGCAGCTGACGTGGGGCTCTCCCATTGGTCCTGACCATTGCATTGACGTGTTTAGGAGGTTGCGGTCGAGCCACGTGTCCACGGAGAGAGTGGTTTGTTTGGTTCGCTTAATGAAAATTGTGCAGAGACGACTGCTCCATGCACATCCCGAGGCGTTATGGATAGTTCTGATGCGTGGGAGCTGCTGTGCGTAATTTGTTGTTTTGTTGGAGCGTGCTGCTGTGCTGGGGCATGACGTGGCGTGGATTGATTGGTGTAAGACTAATGAAGTGACGTGTTTGACTTGGGGGAAAGCCAATTGAGGGCTGCCACGTGGCATGCTAGGCTGTTGATCACCTATTCTACCCACCGCCCAACGCGTAACTCGAGGCAAACTGTCTGGTATCCGATCACTGCATGTAAATACTCTATTTTGAGTATTTTTCCTCCACTAATTCAATCGTGCACTCCGTTTCATCTGAAAACGACCAAAAATATAATTAAATATATATTTTAGAGACTTTACATAATTAAATATGCTAAAATAAAGTACTAAACACATAATACTAACTTATCAAATACCCCCAAACTTAAGACTTTGCACGTCCCGAGCAAAGGTGTAAATGACAACACAGACTAAACTAGACTCCTAATATAATAATGCACTGACTCACTAATCCTACACCCGACTCAAATTCATGGAGTTCCTCTGATTTACATAGCCACCAAGTTAACAAGCCACTCTGGAAATTTCAGAGTTATGATATGTCAAGACTCGCAACCCAAGCACAATTAAGATCTCACTTTCGAGACATAGACTCGGTCAAAACAAAGGCCATCAACTACTCGGAAGTTTTCTTGGTCTATACATTCAAAAACGCAAGTTTAAATTCTACTTAATCTAGTGAAAGCATTCGAACTAAATCTTTTATTTGAGGAGTTTCACAGCTTCCGCCTTTATTTATTATTTTTTATTCTCTTTTTTATATTTTTTCTCAAATTCTTTTTTAATTAATACGGTCCCTGCTCTATTTCATATGGACCGATTTTCACTTTTTCCCACCACAAGTTTCTCTGCTCCATTTCTTGTGGAAACCTGTAGGACTTTTTTTTTCTTTTTGAAAAACTCATCTTAGCATTTCTCCCTTTCACTATAATCTAGCAAATTCCCAAATATGGGTCAAAATAATATCACTTGCACGAATTTGACCATCTACTCATTTTCGTTATCTAACACAAAGCTTAACCATCAACTAAGTCCCAAATCATGAAATCATAAAAATGCAGGGTACGGCTCAATTGAGTGTTTCTCCTAATTTTTCATAAGTTTCAAGTCAAAAAGGCAACTATAATTTACTCATCCATAACCAAATGCATGAAAAAAGTTTCGGGTGACTCTATATGCAATCGAAAAATAAAAAAAACTATACTAAATACATATGCATGAAAGTGTATCAAATACCAATGAAATGAGAAAGAAATATGGAGGGACAAGAAATGATATAAAACACCACCATACCATTCGACAACCGCATATAACTGCATAAAAAAAATTAAATGATCTCACATGTGGTCTTTCGCAAAGAATCCATCCAAAGTCCAGCCACAATCCCTAAAATACCCCCAAACTTATTCCGAACCTTGTCCTCAAGGTTCAAAACAAGTCAAGGAATCCATCCAAGAAAAAGAAAAAAAATAGAACATGGAGAAAGAATAAGAAGATGATACAAATGCATGCATAACAAAAAGTCTCTAAAAACTAATGAACGCACAAAATCTCTCATGTCTAGGTGACTAAGGAAACTATGAATGAACAATCATAACATGAGCAAGAAGTAGTAAACATAGGCGTTAACTCAAATAATTCCTACCAAATCTTGCGAGCCCGAAGTCTTTCAACTAAGGGTGAAATCAACAAGATGATGGAATGAAGTTTAGGGTTTTGGATCTACTCAAAGACCCGCCACTAATGCGGCGACTTAAGTTGGATGTGTCCCAACAAAGTCTCAAAGCACCTAAAATCCTATAAACATGTTAATTCCTAAAAAAATGCTCAAATTATGCTAAAAAATGTAATCCAAAGTCAAACCTATAAAACTCAGTGGTGCTCCAATCCTCTAATGAACGTCAAATGTAACATATCACCTATAAAAAATAAAGAGGCCAAATTAGAGTGTTATTAAACATAATAAAAAAACTAAAACTAAACTAAAACTGAAATAAATGCAAGAAATAAAAAAATGAAGTTGAGCTGCCTCCCAATGAGCAAAGCCTTTCTTTTAAGTCTTTGGCTAGACTTGGCGTGATTGATCACGTGATGTCCTCTCCTTTAGAGATGTCAACAACGAATGGTGCATCTACATATTTGGGCAATGAAGCATGCACGCCTCTTTCAGATTTAGGAGCTCATTCGGGACTTCCAACACGAAAGAATTTGTCGCATCAGGATCGTCCAACACAAAGGTGTCGACAGTGTAAAAGATCTGCGAACGCTCCTTTACTTCCATCCCCTTATAAGGTGTACCAAATGTGCATGGGAGGGTGGGTGGTTGCACCAACACCAGAGGTTGGTCTTCCTCGCTCTCTATCTACGGCTTCTCCGGCTTGTCTGAAATGACATCAATTTTCATCTCATTTTCCCCCTCATCTAGTGCAATGACAATTTCTGGCTCAATTTGAAAGACTTCACGTCCTTCTGCAGTTTCTCTCAAATAGTCCTCCATCTGTGTAACCTCATTCACTTCAAAAATTTTCAATGTATCAACACTCACATCTTCCTCTGCGTTAAAAATTGGTTGTGTACTACACAACTCTTCCTCGTCAGTCATATTCTGAAGCGTGGCATTATATTGAATAAATTGAGTTTCCAAGTCATTCAAGCCTGGAATCTCAAAATCAATTTGTCGAAGCTCTTCAAAAAGCCGTTGAAACTGTCGTTGATTACCTATCAATTGCTTCATCATATCTTCCAAGGAGGTGCTTTGATGAAACTGTTGATTTCCTTCATGCTGAGGAATCTGTGGGTTTGATATGAGCTGTGGCGATGCATAGCTAGAATAGTGATAATTCTCATACTGTGGATAATAGGGACAGTCATGTGCGGAATGAGAATAGTCTCCACAAATTTCGCAAACCTCGACCTGTTGCATAAAAGAATGCATGTTAGAAAATTGATATCCATTATGTGACATACCTACCCCATTCACATTATAATAATGTAAGTATTTGAATCGACCATAATTATGGGGGTAGGAGGAGTCCATCGCGGGGTTGCCTGCATACATGTTAAGAGCAAGGGACTAGATAGACAAAATAAAAATAACAATAATAAAAAAAACTAAAAAAACCAAAGAAAGAAAAGTACCAATCCCCGGCAACGGAGCCAAAAATTGACGCGCGCCGAACACGTCAATAAAATAAAGTTTCCTAAACCAATTATTTTGTAGAATAGTGACAAACGGTCGATCCCACAGAGATTGGTAGTTTTTCTTAGGTAAAAAATAACAAAAAGGGAAAATTGGGGGTTTTAAATAAATAATTTAATAATTTAACTAACTAAACTAACTAAACTAAATAAATAAAATAATAAAAATAACTTTCAAATAGTTTCAAGAAAACACCTAGGTCTACAGTTCCACAAATCAGAATCAGGATTCAATGGTAATCATGGTCCTCAATCTTTCCTAAAAAGTCATTAATTTATATTCTCCTAGATTAGCTATAGAAAATCGACATCCGCCAAAAATTCCTCGTTCCCTTAAACTCGATAGCCATGACGTCCGCCACTAACTACTTCCCTAATCAATGTATAACCCTAGACATCTGCCAATCAGGTTTAACACACTAACCGCAGTAATATGGGTATGTGGGAACACTAATCCTAAATCATCGAATCGCATCCGCTCCCGATTTAACCTAGATTCAATTATTACACATTCAAGAACCGAAAGGGCGGCAAACGGGTAAGTGTTCGTCACTTTATTGTTCCAAAAGTACAATTACAAGGATACTATCAGTCCAAATGACTATAGGTTGTCCACCTAAAAGCATGCACTGGCCACATACATACCCTAGATCTAAACCATAATCCTTAAAAGCAACAACAACGAAATAGGAGAATTTAAACTAAATTAAATAATAAAATAAAAGATTTCACATAATATGCCATGAATCCATAATCCCGACCTCTTTCCTGCCGACCTAGGTAATCATCGAGAGAAGTCGATGCTAAAAATAAAATAGTAGGTTTTCAAAATATAATACATAAGGTTCCTAATATATAAAACTACTAAAAACTGGTCCCGGGAGGTGAGAGAAACTAATTTTGTGGGTTGGTCTTGTGACTCGTGCGCCGAAGAGCATCAAGGGGTTGTTTTTGGGCTTGAAATCACGTTCTGTCCACGTGTCACTGCCGGATTGGTCGTTTGGTGCAGAGCAGCTTACGTGGCGCTCTCCTGTTGGTCCAGACCGTTGCATTGACTTGTTTGGGAGGTTGTGGTCGAGTCACGTGTCTACGGGGAGAGTTGTTCGTTTGGTTTGCTCAACGAAAATAGTGCATGGGACGACTGCACCATGCGTATCCCGAGGCGTGATGAATGGTTCTGAAGCGTGGGAGCTGCTGTGCGTAATTTGTTGATTTGTCGGAGCGTGCTGCTGTGCTCGGGCATGACGTGGCGTGGACTGATTGGTGTAAAACCAATGAAGTGACGTGTTTGACTTGGTGGAGACCCAATTGAGGGATGCCACGTGGCATGTTGAGGCTGCTGATCACCTATTATACCCAACTCACAATCCGTAACTCGAGGCAAACTGTTCGATGTCCGATCACTACATGTAAATACTCTATTTTGAATATTTTTTCGCCACGAATTCAACCGCGCACTCTGTTTCACATGAAAATGACAAAAAATATAATTAAATATATATTTTAGAGACTTTGCATAATTAAATATACTAAAATAAAATACTAAACACATATAAATACTGACTTATCACATCTATTCATGCACGAATCTCGAGACGTGATGGGTGGTTATAAACTACTGAACTTTTGGCGGGAAATTTGGCGCCACTTTTTTAGAAATGGTTTTTAATTCCGTCTGTAATCTGTCTTTATTTCATCTCTGACTGCTTCCGTCTAAATTCCATTTCTAACTATTTCTAGTTAGCAACGGATTTAGATTCTGTTGCTATTTGTGTTTCTAATTTACTATTTTTTTTTTTTTGTAGTGTGCAGGCTTTTAAGGGCCATCATAACAAGCATAGAAATGAAAGACATGAGTTAATGAAAGAGCATAAAGAGTATATCAAACGAGCCAAGGCTAAGGATAAGCTTACTGGTGCGAATAAAAAAAAAAAGTCCTCTTATTGTCTTCATTACTCAATCCTAGGTAGTATAGTGAAGATCGTAAAAAACCATACTTAGACCTATTAGAACAAAGGCTTCATGGGATTGGTACATTAAGCGATGCAACCTGTTCATGTTTCAGTGCTTTAGATTTAACTTTAAAGGTTTAAAAATGATGGTGACGGACTTCAAGTGCATTAGAAAAGTTAATTTAAGTTTGTTTGTATGCTAGTTAACTAAAGTATTTGGTCTTGATTAATAAGAATAGCAATATAATAAATTGCATAATGTAATCATTTTAATCATGTAAAGGATTCTCAAATATCAATTAATTAAGTTAGTTATTTCTTTTTTTTTTTTTTAAGTTATTATTTAATAACTATCTTTGGATGCTTACAACTGGCTGATAAGCTAGAACTCTAGTACTCAAAGTAGCGTTTTCTTAAAAAAAGCCAGATGAAATCTTTTTCCATTTATGCCCTCAGATTCTCAACTTGTGTGCACGGCTCCAAAAATATCGCTAAAGATATTGATATTTAAGATATATGCCTTTGGATGCAAAGATAAAAGATAGGTATATTTCTTATAAAAAGATAAATAATTTAATTGAGTAAGGGGACAAATATGTTTAGTCCAAAACAAAAGATAAATACATAATACAAATTTTTAATCAATGTTAGTGGCGTGCTATTTAATATTACCTAAATAAATATATTTCTTTTGAAAATCTTAAATTATACTAACTAATTCTAAATTAAACTTTATCAAAAAAATTCATAAATTAAAAAACATAATTTAAAATTTATTTTTAGAATTATTATTAAGTAGGTAAAAAAAATCTAATTTGTAATACCAAATAAAAATGTGTGTATTATGCAGAAGGTTTGACATATCTAATATATATATACTGAATAAGCACGAATAATGAATCTTTCAACAGTCACTTGAATTTACTAATCTACCCTTAATTCCCGCAAGCGTAGCGAGCAGGTTTAACCGTGCGTAGCACACTCTATAAATTAGTATATATATAGGGCAATTCTAAAGTGGAGCCGAATATATACCTATCCCATGTGATCCCCTCAAAATTTGTTATGCATTAAATGTTTTGTGTATTTATGACTCATAGATTAATGTGTTCGATTAGAACTCAATGATTGAAAATGTGGTTCTCATGGCATGAGTATTTTTGTAATTCCATAGTAGTATATATATTATATCACATGTCTTTTTATGTCATTTTGTGTTTTTTTGCTACTTCATCAGCTATTTCTTCCAAACAATTTTAATTGACCGGCTAGATTATCAGCTTTAAACGATCCACTACTAACATTTAACTACTGGCTAGATTATCAGCTGGTATCGATAATAAATTAAATAAATTAAATAAAGATTTAACATTTAAATTATCAGCTTTAAACAATTTCAATTTTAATTTAACATTTAACATTTAATTGAAAAGTCTTAACAAACTTCAAAAATAGTTAGTAAAGAAAAATATAATAAGATTCCTAATAAATTAAATAAAGATATGTATTCTATTTCTCCCATTCCACAACAACTAGTGAATACTAGGAAGGAAGAAATTAATGAAAACATTCTTGAAGCATTAAGGAAAATATAAATTAATAAACTTTGGATGGAAACAATTATGCAACTATCGAATTATGATGAAGTTTTGAAAAAATTCCTTTAATTTGAAGATAAGTTTAGAGGAATCTAAAAAAACACTTAGGGGCGAAAGGTGCCAGCTTTAATAAAAAAGAAAAATACCTGAGAAATATTCTGATTCAAGAATGTTTGGAATACCTATCACAATAGAAAATTCTTCTATTAAGTTTGCTATGTGTAATCTTGGAGTATCGATCAATTCGATGTCACTTAATTATATGAATAATTGAAAATAGAATTGTTGACTAATACACCTGTTAATCTTACTTTAGCTAATATTACAATAACTAAACCACATGGATTATTAGAAGATATTTTAGCGAAAGTAAATAACTTAGTATTTCTAGCTGACTCTTATGTTATATTAATGGGAGATTCAAAATCACCAAATTCTTCACCAATATTATTAGGTAGAGCTTTTCTTAAAATAACTAAAACTAAGTTAGATATCTTTAAAAGGATGATGTCTATGGTATTTAAAGAAAAAAATGTCATGTTCAAATTCAATGATGAGGATAATTATGATGATTCTGATGAATTACTTAATAAAAAAATTAATGACAATGATAATTTAGAATTAAATCATTATGATAGTCTTTGCGCTAAAATATATGAAATTAATGTAGCAACAGTGAAAACTAAAAAACAATGTGTGAAATAAAGACTAAGTTGAAGACACTTCAAATGAAAAATAATGCAACTCAAGAATGGAGAGTTAAGAAACCAGAAAATGGAAAAAATATTAATAAGCTGGAATATTTTAAAGTTTAGAAGAATAAAAATGAGAAAATACTAAGTTTAGGTCTTATAAAGCTGAATGATCCTGGAGATATACATTTGAATATAAAAATCAAATGGGCTTGGTACTTTAAATCTTAGTATAATACGGGTTCAATGCAAAACTCATGCGAATATACTTCTTTCTACATACTCAATTAGAGTTAGATGAACTTTCTTCTGAACGAGTTTCTCTATGAAATGGTTATTTAATAAAACCAAAAGGGGTGGTTACAAATATACTAGTTCAAGAAGACAAGTATATTTTACCCCACAAACTTTTTGATTATGCCACATTTTGTCAATAAGGATCCTCCTTTAATTTTAAGATGCCATTTCTCAGCCATTCCTCAAGCTATCATGGATATTCAAAATAAAACATTCACTTTTAATGTAAATGGTAAAGCAATTACTTTCTTAAATGGTATAAGAGTAGACCATTCTAAATTTAAGTTTATAGATTCAGTTTTGTACTTGAGAGGTTCAGTCGAGCTTATAACAGCAAACAAAAGAGTTATATGGGAAGCAGAGCATATTCTATCTCTTTTTTATTAGTGTAGTATGTTTTTAATCTCTTGCCTTTTGAGTCTTGTTTTCGAAATATTTTCTGAATTTAAGCACCGAAGTATCTTCAAATGAGGGGGATGATCGTATTGTTATGTCATTCTTGCAAATATATTATATCCTTTGTGCAATTTACATTATTTGTCGATTTATTTAATTAATAAAAGAATAAAATTATTAGTTAGTAACATATCATACAAAAATTTTAATATTTTTACTGAATTCTACCTTTACATTGACTATTATAAGTTATATATATGATAATTATGAATTTAATTGGATAAACAATATTTAGTGTCTAGCTAATCATGATCGATGTGAATTTATACTATAAATCATTGGCCAAATCGATAACTGTCAGGATAATTTTTTAATGAAATTCAAGTATCTCGATTTCGCAGGGAATCAACATTATAACTGAAAATTGCTAAGTAAATCAATGGTGCATAGAACCTTATTTCCACCAATTTGAATATCGAATCACTAGTGAATCCTCTTAAAAACTTTATTCGTTAGGCCTGAATCCATGTTTTAAAATAAAACCTCAATTTGCCACACATACCTAATGTCATACACACACATCAACCATTGAACCCACTCGATTCAAATACCAAATTTTTGCCTAGATTCTACCTTGCTAAGCTAGATTTTTGTATATTTAAGTCATTCCCACCTCAATATTGTTTCGTTCAACCAAAAAGAGACCGAGTTTGAGAGTGTAGAACCATATTAGGGCTTGAGCAAAGAAATCTCGAGTAACAGCTTGGAAGAGAGATTTAAAGGAGTTCAAGAATTTATAACTTGAGGGATTCACCATCAAAAAGGTAATCACAGACAAACCATAGTTGTTTAAATTGAGAGTTTTATGTTTTTGATGAGTTTTTGAAATTTTTAAAGAAGAATTGATTTCAAAAATTATTTATTGGAATTCATTTTACTACTATTGATAAACGATTTCATTGATTTAAATAGAATAGAAATTTTGAAAAATCTTGTCAAAAAAAGAAACAATGAATACGATGATTCTTGGTTTAAAAAATTCTTGAAATTTTGGTATCTATTGATTCAAAGATTTTTTATTTGCAATTAGTTTGAAATTAGGTTTCAAATGAGTTTGGGAGTGTGTTTTATTTTATAAAGACTTGAATTTATCGCAAGATCGTTTCTTGTTGTGAAATATTTGAAAAACCAAATATAAGTTTATAATGAGTAGAGACTTCGATGCTGATTCTTTTATTTAAGTTTTTGATTGATTTTCAATCTAGCTTTTCAAATGAATTTCTTCTTAAATTAGTAGAGTTATACTGAAATCTATCGAATCGTTTGCAATGAATGGTTTTGAATGATGTATAGGTTTAAATTTCTATTTGGAATACTGTTATTTGACTTGATAAATAATCGAAAGCGGAAAAGTTAGAGGCTCGAGAGAGGACAAAGGAAAGGCAGTGATGATAGAGAAACCAAAACCCAAATCCAAAGTTCCAAGTATACCAATAAGGCAAACAAAAGTTTCAATTAATACTGTTAGAGTAAGACTATAATGAGAACCTACTACACCAATAGAAAGTAGTGATGATTCAAAAGGAGAGGAAGTTGAGAAAAACTGATAAGTTGTAAAGGAGTTTACTTATAATGTGGATGATCTAACTAATGATAATGCTCTTGATATAATGAAAACTAATATTAGAAAAAATAGAAGATTGATCATGGGGAGAGGATTCAATGTAAAGAATGAGTTGAAGTACGGGCCGAGGATTTTGAATATAATAACGAAAAGGAATCAGGGATTGTTGATAAGGGACTAAAATTATGATGATTATGAGGATATTCCTAGGGAGATGAGTTTTAAAATATTGATTCAAGAATTTTATGTTAATGGGCATGGAAATGAGAATTGGACTGTATCCATTGTTAGAAGATTAGCAATGGATTATTCTCTTGAAAGTATAAACTGGTATTTTGGATTGGTGATATTTCAAGGAAGAGAAGATCATGATTACCCAAAGCCGAAGTATGAAGTTAAGCATGAATTTCCCCATGAGACGATAACGAGTAGATTTAAAGCAATCCCAAATTATGAATTTAATTAGGATAAGGATGGGTATCCCATGCATAGTTAAACAAAGAATTTTAGGAAAATCACAAAAGGATGGACATACTTTATCAATGCAAGCTTGCAGTCGAGTTTTCTATATTATAAATGTGTCTATTACAAGGCAACTTGGTTGCATCATATTGTTCAACGGTTGGGTTATATTAACGCTGGTAAGGCCATTTATGATGCGATTAGATGTCATGACCACGAAAAAGAATGAAGGATTACCTTTTTCCTTGATGATAATAAAATTTGTAGACAAAATCGAGTTCCCATGGTAGTCTTGAGATAGATGTTTTTCTTGTCAAGACTATCACTGATGCTTACATAGAGAGCATTAAAAATGTGACATATTATAGGGATTCGGAGGATGAAAAAGAGAGATAACATAGATACTCAAAAGTGAGGCTGAAGAGAGAAGACAAATAATAGTAGCGAATGAAAGAGTTTTGGAAAAATGCAAGCTGCTGCAAATGAGAGAGTGGATCTGAGTTCAGAACTATCTATTGAGGATCATACTGGTAAGTAGACAAATGTGACGTAGTTAGCCATTTTGGGATCAAGTTTGCGAAACCATATGAGAACTCTGAGGGATTAATATTTAATGTTTCAGAACTAAAGAGAAACAACAAAGAGCTTGCAATGTTTTGAAAGAAGAATGACCAGAAGAATTCATAGAAGAGGAGTAGAAATTCCAGTACTATCTACCCAAGTGAGATTACCAATTGACGAAGTCTTTTTAGATAGAATTCCAACGATTAGAGTGGACTAAAGTCTCTACAATCCTGCAGGGAGTTATCAATCTCAACAACATGATCAATGTGATGATGGTGATGATGTGACTTCTTCAAGGTGATTCTAATTTCTTTTCTTATTTATTTATCTTTAAGTTATCTTGCGTGAGGTCTTAATTTGTAATTTGATACTATGATTTGTGATATGTGAAATTGTGGTACTGTGGTATGATATTATTTATGCTTGATGTGATGCTGATACATTATTATTGAAGATGATGCATGGTAATTTTTTACGATTTCTTTGTTCATAGAAAATTTATTTATAAGATAATTTCTTCATTAATCATTATTATTTTATATAGTTCATATATGCTTTACGAGGTATATGTTTTTGTTAGAAACTCGACTTAACTTTTAAACCTTAAGGACAAGGTTTGAAATGAGTTTGTGGGTATTAGGTGAACTAAAGCATAAAGAAATGAAGTATGGAAGATTCAAAATGTATAATTTATTTAAAGTTGACTGAAATTTTCAAATATTTGATGAAGATACTGGTAATATTTATTCATTTAATTTTATTTAGTTAGGAAAATATGAATTGAATATAATTTGGATTAAAATAGAATATATATTTTACTACCCATGAAAATAGAAATTTTATAATAGAAAGAAATTGTTATACCTTATTTAACTCACGTAGATTGTGTTTGCACTAGAATGGTTTATAGTGATTGGTTGCTTTATGTTAGACATGAAAATGAGCAGAAGATCCAAACAAAAGTGAAAGATAAACAAGACAAAATTCTAAGAATTTTCTAAGAAACATGTTATACAAAGATTATTGGTCAAGTATATATATTTAGTATAATGAGAAGAAATTATGCCACAATTAAAGGAAGAAATAGGAAATTAGGCAATAAACCTTTACTTAGTCGGAAAAAATAATTCCTTAACTATAGCGAAGTGAGAAGAGCTAACATGAGTTTTTAAATGAAAAAATATAGAGACTCACAGGTTCAAAAGGAAACGAAGCAAGGAATCTAGTGGTGCGAAAATGTGAGAAAGAATTCCTATAAAAATTATTATAGTATCCAAAGGAAATGGAGTAGGGAAGTGTAGGAATGAAAGAGAAAAAAATATAGGAAGAAAAAGAAGAGAGTGATATAGAAAAATGGAAGCATGTTTATTAAAACACTTACAATAAAAGATTTAGCTCGAGTGTTTATAGCAAAGTTGAGTGAAGTATCTTTTTTTCCAACATTCCAACAATTGAACATGATAATGATATTTATTGGTGTCTTAAAAAAATTCCTGTCGACATTGATTGTGGTTGTATTTCAAGTATTTTTTAAAATTGAGACTGATTTAGCAAATTTTATATCTTGAAATTCTATATTAGTCTTCGTAAGCTTGATGCTTGTTAGTGGAGATTGAGAAAGCCTATATAGTGGTCTGGCCTTGGTATTGGTTGAACTTTGAGTTCTGTGGTGTGTTACATACTGAGGGTTGAATTGTCAATTAAGGGGTTGTTCTTTAAATCTTTCTATTCCATCATAATTTTTATTTTGCATGGGGGTCATATGTTTCTATTTAATCATCACTTTTGTTTAACAAAAAGAGAAAATAAATATCAAATTAGAATAAGGAATGAAAAAAGAATATAATTAAAGAGTATTCCACATATACTCCTATTTTTAACGTAAATACAAAAAGCTTTAAGTCAAATAATTTGAACGAAACCTACCTTTGGCATTATTGTTTTGGCCACATAAATGAGTAATGCATTTCTAAACTAGATAAAGATAGATTTTTAGATTCATTTGATTTATAATCTTATGAAAGGAAATATGGCTAAAAATACCTTTACTAGATACAGTAAAAGGGCAATTGATTTATTGAGTCGAATACATACTGATGTATGCGATCCTCTAAACACAATGGCTAGAGGAGGTTATCACTTCAATACATATACTGATGAGTTCAATAGATATGGTTATGTGTATCTTATGATACATAAAGCTGAATTATTTGAAATGTTCCGAATGTTTCAAAATGAAGTGCGCAATCAACTTGACAAAACCATAAAAGCACTTCGATTAGATGGAGATGGTGAATATTTTTTGGAAGAGTTAGATGATCATCTTAAAGACTATAGGATTGTCCCACAGATAACTCAACCAGCAACTCCACAATAGATTAATGTTTTTGAGAGGAGAAATCAAACTTTATTAGATATTGTTTGATCAATTATGAGTCATGCAGATCTTCCCATTATCGTTTACGGTTATGGATTAGAAACTGTTGCGTTTACACTAAATCGTGTCCCTTCTAAAGCAGTTTATAAAACACCATATGAGATATTGTTTGGGAAGAGACCTAGTTTGTATTTCCTAAAGATTTAGCACTGCGAGGTTTTTGTACGATAAAAAAATCTTAAAAAAATCACCATTAAGACTAGCAAGTGTCTTTGTGGGTTATCCTAAAGAAAGTAGAGGATAATACTTTTATAATCCCATTGAGAAAAAACTGTTTATTGCTTGGAATGGTGTCTTTATGGAAAAAGTGTTTATTTTAAAAAATGCCAATGAAAATAAAGTAAGTCTTAAAGAAGTTCAAGAACCACAAATAAGCATTGGGCCGCTAGTAGGAGAATAACAAATTTCTGAACTAGTCAAGCCTCTACATATGTCACAAGGCCCACATAGATTTGATAGGGTAAGCCATGCACATGAGAGATATGGGTTTCTCGTTACTAATAATAGTAAGGTATTGCTTAGGGATTGATAACTCAATAATAAGACAATGTTTTATAGTATATTTTAGGGTGATTATAGATGGAAAAAGCTATATTACACTGGGTTTTCTCTTATTTTTATGATTTTAGGTTATATTAAGGTTATATGAAGAAATGGAAGAAAATTAAATCATTCAATCAATTGAAGAAAGTCATAGCGATTCAACAACAATTCAAGGTTAACACTATGATTCGCTACATAAATTGGCAACAGAGGTCATGCGATTCGTTAGCAATTTTGGAAATGAACTAGGATTCGCCACCTAAATCTAGATTATGTTTTGTGATATTTAGGTTCTAAATCTAATATAAAGTAGTAAGTATGATTAATTTAAAAGTTATTTTACCGTTTAGATTTCTTAGGTCAATTGTATTCTAAGTTTGATAATGATATGGCTAATTTCAATAATATTGGCTTAATAGTAAGAAGTTTTCATAGAGTATAATGATGTTTTTTTGTATTAGTTATCTTTGTGCATTTGAAGAACTAATGGTGATAAAATTTGAATATGACTTTTCCATTGATAAAAGGAAAACTAATGGTTTAGTAAAGGCTATCAATCTTACTTATGATTTAGGTTTAATGATTCAAGAATACTTCATAATATGATGATAGTATGATTATGACTATTCTTAAATTAATTTCTTCAGATTCAAAACAATTTATGTTTCATTGTTCTGGATGATTTTTTAGATATTTGTTTCATATTGATTTGATTTGAATTGAATTTAGAATATTTAGTATTACTGAATTGGAATTGTGTTAGTTTAATTAGTTTAATGGATTGCCATAGTTTAATTAAATGATTTAAATTCCCGTTTTAATTAAGTTAAAGTAAAATAATAAAAACACTTGGAAAACACCTTTCTCTCAGGAAGTTTGCAATAACCCTGTGGATATGATCCCACTTACCAATACTAAAAATAATAAGAATATAAGCGAATCATATTGTACACACTCGACACGTGTTATGAATCAAAATGAGCTTACTACTTATCAGGAGGCCGTCTCTGGCCTTGAGTTAGATAAATGCCTTAGCGCCATGAACTTTGAGATGCAATCTATATATGATAACCAAGTTTGGAACCTGGTTGATTTACATGAAAGTGGTAAGACCATTAAATGTAAATGGGTTTTCAAGAATAAGAATAACATGGATGGCAAAGTTCATTCTTATAAAGCATGACTAGTAGCAAAAGGTGTTAAACATACGTAAGATGTTATTATGATGAGACATTTTCTCCTGTAGCGATGATTAAATCCATTAGAATTTTTATTTCCATAGCTACATATTATGATTATGAGATATAGCAAAAGGATGTCAAAATAGCTTTTCTTAATGGGAAGCAACTCGAGGACATATATATCATACAACTTGGAGGGTTTGTTAATCCTAAGAATCTTATGAAAGTGTGAAAGTTTCAAAGATCCATTTATAGATTAAAGCAAGCTTGTCATAGTTGGAATCTTCATTTTGATGAAGCAATTGAGGAATTTGGTTCCCTTAAGAATAAAGAAAAGCCTTGTGTACACAAGAAGGTTAATGGGAGCCTAGTTGTTTTTTTGGTATTGTATGTTGATGATATGTTACTCATTGAAAATGACATCCCAACCTTATTAAATGTCAAGCCTTTGTTAGGGAAGTGTTTCTCAATGAAAGATTTAGAAGATGCATCCTATATCTTTAGGATTAAGATATTTGGGGATAGATCTAAGAGGCTGATCGATCTAAGTCACAGTGCTTTATATACACATGGTGGTGAATAGGTTCTGTATGCAAGACTCTAAAAGATGGTTATTGCCAATGTTTTATGACATATGTCTCAGCAAGACTCATTGTCCTAAAACTAATGATAAACGAGAATGCATGGATACAATAGAAATGCTGAAATTAGAAGAGAACAAGATAGGCATGTTTCTCTGAGGTCTGAATTATAAAATACATGTTGTAGTTTCATCTCATCCTCACACCAATTACATATATATTTTTTAGAATGCGATCAAAGTAGAAGTAGTTGTAATAGCCCATCCACCAAATACATTGATAGTTCTACCACCTGCTCCCTACTATGCGAGTAGTTAGAGGGCTCCGTAGTTGGTTTATATTTTACTGGCTTAATCATCAAGGGCTAAGAGAACTCAAGAGTTCTTTAGCTAGAGTGCAGGGAAGAAAGTTTTAAGGGCTTATTCATCTTCTTCTGTGCCTCTAATACAGCTACTTATAATGGGAACTATATATGTTTGCACACTGATTCCTGCACCATCTATTTCACAACCTTCGTTGTCCAAACCACATTTTCCACCACCAGCTCAGTCAAAAGGTAGAGGTAGAGGCATGGGTCAGGTTGGTCCCAAAATTAGCAGTTTTGTGCAGTTTTCTTGGGCCAGTGGAGGATCTTACAAGCCTAATGTAATTTGTTATCAGTATGATTAGCTAGGCCACATTTAGAAGGACTATGCTTCACCTTCAACCTTTTTAGTAGTGAGTGTTATGCAGATTGTTAATCAGTCTTATGCAATGGCTGAAGCGAATCTCGAGGCTATGAGGAGGCTTGTGGAATGTATTTTAAACATTAATGGTCGAGATATGAATGTTCTTATCGATTATAGTTCTATAGTTTCCTTTATTGCAGTTAAATGTTTGATGAGTTAAAGTTCAAACCTATTAGAGCCAGTACATTATTGATTTTGAGCACATCAATGAGTGAGAAGGTTTGTCCTAACTTGATCTATGAGAAATGTATGGTAAAATTGGGGAGACTGAGCTCCCAATTGATTTAATGGTTATGGAGTTCCCAGAGTATAATGCCTTGTTAGGAATGGATTGGTTAGCAGTATACCATGTAAGTATTAACTATTTTAATAAATGGGTAATTTTCAAATCCATAACCTTTCTAAAATTATAATTTATACAAGCTATTATCCTTCACGACTTGCAACTCGTGGAAGGGAATCTACTTCTCGAGATTTAGTGGTTATAGCAAGGGTTGTTACCTTTGGTGAACCTATTAAGGAACTAAAGGTTAGTGAAATACTAATCTTTTGTAAATTTCTGAATGTCTTTCCATTTGAATTGCTCGGACCTCTACTATCACGTATCATTGACTTCATCATTGATCTTATTCCTAACACCAAACCTATATATATTCCTCCATACCGTATGGCACTGAAGGAATTCCATAAGTTACAGACTCAACATGTGAAGTTGTTATAGAAAGGATTCATCCTTCCTAGTTTGTCACTGAGGGAAGCACTGGTTCTTTTTGTGAAGAAGAAGGATGAAACCCTACATATGTGCATCTATTATAGACAGCTTAATCGAGTGACTATTAGGAATAAATATATATTCCCTAGGATCGAAGATTTGTTTGATTTGTTGAAGGGTGCTAGACATTTCAAGAAGATTGATTTGATGTCTGGTTATCATCAGCTTCGGAACACTGATGAGGATATCTTGAAGACAACCTTCGGTACTCAATACAACACTTCATGCATAATGTTTTGCCATTTAGACTAATAAATGCTCTTGATATGTTAATGGATATAATGCACAGGGTGTTCAAACCCCTACCTTGACCAGTTCATCATCATGTTTTTCGATGATATTTTGAACTATTCCAAGACTTTAGAGGAGCATTTGCACAACCATAAGGTTACTCTATGGACTTTAAAAAATAATCGGCTGTATCCCAATTTCAGTACGTGCTAATTTTGGTCTTCGGAGGTAAAATCTCTTGGACATGTGGTTAATGCTAAAGGTATATATGTTGATCTGTTGAAGCTTGAGGCAATCTAGGATTGGCCTACTCCTACCAAAGTGTTAGAGATTCAAAGTTTTATATGGGTTAGCAGGGTATTACAAGTGATTTTTAAGGGGTTCTCTTGTTTTGATTTGCCGCTGACTCGCCTAACATATAATGATGTTGGATTTATTTGGTCAAACGAGTGCAAGGTTGCCTTTAAGGAATTAAAACATAGTTTACCTACAATGCATGTGTTGGGTTTTTAGGGTTCATACGCAGCGAAAAATTCAAAACAAATTTATAAAAAACAGGATCAAAAATAAGTTCCATTAAACTAAATCTACGAAAGTAAATCACACCTTATTCAGTGATTTACTTTTATGATTGTTCAATTTCCAAGACGTTCAAGTGCGCGTCCTCTATTAGAAATCCACACACAAATAGTGATCATAATTTGGAGTGCTAGCCTCAAAAGAGATTGAAAACGATTTTTCTTTCTTTCCCTAAATCCAGAGAACTCGAAAATTGTAAAATGAAAATCTTATTTCATTTTTAGGGTTTCACCCTTTATTTATATATGTTGATAAGCACTCACTTAAAATCCTATTCGTAATACAACTATTGTATTTAGACAGTTTAATCAAATTACACATACGCCCCTATTAATAAGTTATCATATAAAAATCGTAAGGGCTTTAATGTCATGAATTTTATCATATGAAATTCATTACTATGGACCAATTAAAATTGTGCAAAGCCATTATTTTTATGCGACCCAATAGGTTCATGCGACGTTGGTAGTGAACCAAAAACCATTTTGGTACACAAGTCATAAGCGGTCTCTAGCAAGGCATTATGACTACCCAAGTAGCATGAATATCAACATCGATACAACCTAATTAATAACATATATCATATCCTTTTGTCGTGCGATATCCTTTGATTAAACATAAGGCATGGAAAGTCACCCTTAATGTTCAATCGTACTAGTCTCGATCTTTAGGTAAACTGAAAAACATCTAAGTGACAATGATCATATCAATTCACATGGACTTGGCCATTATCAGTCTATCTTATCGAGGGATCCACTGTTATCTCTCTATACGAGAGTGACAAATTCTATCTTGATTACACACCTTCACATATTATTTATTCGCTAACCAATCATAATCTTTATAATTGCCCAATTAAAGACAACATTCGATTGTGTCAAATTATCATGCTCCTAATATTGAAGTCTATGGTAATCTCAAGTCGAAAGACTAAATGATATACCTATCATGAGTAACACCTATGACTTAATCCATGTGGTGTTATCATAGTGGGTCAGTCCAATACCTTTTTCCCTAACAAGTACTCATGATTTTGATTCGTATCCCTATACGCATGATCATCACATGACCATCAATCAAGATTCACACTATTTTTAATTCATTATCGTTCCTAGTATAATGACCGACTAGGGACATTTATGATATTTCAACAAATACCCATGGATCTTACTATAAGGTAAACATGCAATCACTTATAATAAAACAGCAAATAAAACCTCTATTTTATTAACTAAAATTATAAGATAAATAATATTTGTAGATTGACCTAGGGCACATGCCCTAACATCTCCCATTTGCACTAGGGCCAATCATTCATGTATCTAATACCTAATGACCTAACATGACCATCATATTTCGCTTGTGGAGGAGCCTTCGTCAAAGGATCTGCAACATTGTTTTCTGTTGGAACTCTGTAAATCTTCACGTCTCCCATCTCAATGATTTTTCGAATGAGATGAAAACGTCTAAGTATATGTTTGGATTGGTGGTGTGATCTTGGTTCCTTGGCTTATGCTATCGCCCCGTTGTTGTCACAATACAAGCAAATGGGGTTAGCTATACTCAGAACCACACCAAGTTCTGAAATGAACTTTTTAATCTAAACTGCTTCCTTAGCTGCATCGGACGCTGTAATATATTCAGCTTTTGTAGAATCTACGAAGTTTCTTGCTTTGAACTTTTCCAGCTCATTGCGCCTCCATTCAAAGAAACACATCCAGACTACGATCTGAAGTCATCTATATTAGTTTGAAAACTTGCATTTGTGTAACCACTTACAACAAGCTCGTTTCCAAACTTCCATAGACCAAGATCACTTCTTTAGTCTTTCTCAAGTACTTAAGAATGTTCATTACTTATATCCAGTGACTCTCACTGGGATCAGACTGATATCTGCTTGTTGCGCTCAAAGCATATGATACATCAGGTCAAGTGCATAACATGACATACATGATAGATCCAATAGCTGATGCATATGGAATTGTATTCATGCGCTCTCGGTCATCATTAGTCTTCAGACATTGAGTCTCGCTGAGATTTATACTATGAGATATTGGCAATGACCCTATTTTAGAGTCTTGCATACCGAACCTATTCAGTACCTTATCTATATAAGCACTCTGACTTAAACCGATCAGCCTTTTAGATCTATCCCCATAGATCTTAATCCTTATGATGTAGGCTACATCTCCTAAGTCCTTCATTGAGAAACACTTCCTTAACCAAGACTTGACACTCAACAAGGTTTGAATGTCATTTCCAATGAGTAATATATCATCAACATACAGCACCAGGAAAACAACCATGCTCCCACTGACCTTCTTGTATACACAAGGCTCATCTTCATTTTAATGAAACCAAATTCCTTAATTGTTTCATCAAAACGAACTTTCCAACTTTGAGAAGCTTACTTTAATCCATAAATAGATCTTTGAAGCTTGCGCACCTTCTTAGAAGTCTCAGGATGAACAAACCCTTCAAGCTGTATCATATACATATCCTCAAGTAACTTTCTATTTAGAAAAGCTGTTTTGACATCCATTTGCCATATCTCATAGTCATAATATGCGGCTATGACAATTATAATTCTAATGGATTTAAGTATGGCTACAGGAGAAAAAGGTTCATCATAATCTACACCTTGACACTGTCTGAAATCTTTTGCTACTAGCCATGCTTTATAAGTATGCATATTACCATCCATGTCAGTTTTCCTCTTGAAAATCCATTTACATCAAATGGTCTTACCACCTTCATGTAAATCAACGAGGTTTCAAACTTGGTTATCATACATGGATTGCATCTTAGAATTCGTGTCACTTAGCCATTTATCTACCTCAGGGCTAGAAACAACCTCTGGATAAGTAGTAGGTTCATTTTGACCCATAAGCAACACATCATTACTATCAATAATAAGAAATCCATAATCTCTTAAGCTGATGTGTTACCCTATCAGACCTACGAGGGCCTTGTGATACCTGTAGAGGATCAATTAGTTCAAGATTTAGTTGATCTCCCACTACGGTTGAGTGTTTATTTGTGGTTCTTAAATTTCTTCAAGACTTACTTTATTCCCACTATTGTCTTTTGAAAGAAACGCTTTTTCTATAAAGACATTATTCTGAGCAACAAACAGTTTGTTCTCAGCGAGATTATAAAAGTAGTATCCTCAGTTTCTTTTGGATAACCAACAAATACACACTTGGAAGATTTGGATGATGATTTTTCTGAGATTTGTCATCGTACGAAAACCTCACAGCCCCGAATCTTAAGGAAAGACAAACTTGGTATTTTCCCAAACCACATCTCATGTGGTGTTTTATCAACCGTTTTAGAATGAACACGATTTAATGTAAACGCAACAGTTTATAAGGCATAACCGCAAAAGGAAATAAGAAGATTTGCATGACTCATCATAGATCGAACCATATCCAATAAAGTCCAATTTCTCATCTCAAAATACCATTCCATTATGGAGTTGCTAGGGGAGTTAACTGTGAGACAATCCTACAGTTTTTAAGATGATCATCAAACTTTTGGCTCAAATATTCACCACCTCTATCTGCTCAAAGTTCTTTAGTAGTTTTACTAAGTTAATTTTGCACTTCATTCTGAAATGTTTGAAACATCTCAAAAGATTCATCTTTATGTTTCATGAGATACACTTAACCATATCTACTGAAATCATCAGTGAATGTAATGAGGTACCGATAACCATCTCTAGCCATTGTGTTTATAGGACCGCATACATTAGTATGTAATAGACCCAATAAATCACTTGCCATTTCACTATGTCCAGTAAAGGGACTCTTTGTCATCTTGCATAGTAAACAAGATACACATGTTTCATATGATTCCAAATCAAATGAATCTACAAGTCTATCTTTATGGAGTTTAGAAATGCATTTCTCATTAATGTGGAAAAGGCGACAATGCCAAAGGTAGGTTTGATTCAAATCATTCGACTTGAATCTCTTTGTATTTACGTTAAGAATGAGAGTATCTGTGGACCTTTTCATGTTTAGAATATAAAGACCATCACACAAATCAGCATTCGCATAGAAAATGTCTTTAAGAGAAATGAAGCATTTATTTTTCGCAATAATAAAATTTAAACCATCCAAATCCAAACATGAAACTAAAATGATGTTTCATCTTGAGGAAGGGACATAATAACAATTATTTAAAACTAAAACAAGTCCACTAGATAAAATTAACTTGTAGCATCCTACAGCCAACTCAGCAACCTTTGCTCCATTTCCAACTCGTAGGATGATTTCTCTTTTCTTTAGCTTTCTGCTTTTGTGAGACCCTACACATTACTACAAATGTGAGATCCACATCTGGTATCCAATACCCAAGAAGCACTAGTATACAAGTTAACTTCAATAACGTAAATACCTGAAGCAGTAGTCGCACTACTCTTTTTTTTTTCTTTAGATATTCAAGATAGAGCTTGCAATTTCTGAACCAATGTCCAGGAGCAAGGCAGAAATGACAATTTCCTTCTTTTTCCTTCTCCTTCTAGGACTATGAAGTAGAAGCATCATGGGGCTTCACTTGTTCCATAGGCTTTGTGACAGTCAAAACACCTTGGTAACTTTAGCCTTGCCTTTGCCTTTTTTCTTCAAAGCTTTTCCTTTCTGAACCATTAACACACTAGCTATGGGTTTCTTGACATTCTGCTCAGTAGTTTTAAGCATCAAATGCAACTCTGAGATAGAATTCTCCATGTTATTCATGTTATAGTTCATCACAAATTGTGAATAACTATTAGGTAATGAGTTCAGGATCAAATCCGTAGCCAATTCTTGGCTTATGGGAAATCCAAGTCTGTAAAGATGGTGAATATAGCCCTTCATTTTTAGAACATTAGGACTAACTGACGCACCCTCAGCCATTTTTCAAGAATGAAGGTTCTTGACTGTCTCAAACCTTTCTTGCCTAGCCTATTGTTGGAACATTTCCTTCGGCGTCGTAGCCATGTCGTAAGCTTCCATGTGTTCCATGTCCTTTTGAAGTTCAGGAACTATGGTTGCCAACATAATGCATGTGACATCAATTGAGTCATTGACATGCTTAGTATGTGCATCCTTCACGACTCTTAATGCATGGTGGCTCCTCAGGAATAGGATCATCCAGGACATAGAACTTGCGTTCATGCGTAAGAACAATTCTTAAGTTTTTGAACCAGTCAAGAAAGTTTATCCCAGACAACTTATCCTTCTCAAGGATGGATCGCAGTGACAAGGGATTAGTATAATTTTAAGAGGCCATAGATCTACTACAAAATTATGCAAAAGTTCATTTTAGTATAGATGAATAAACTCCCACTAAATTAACAACCCTCCTTAAAAATGCTATGTTAATTTAAGGGACTAAAATGCATGTTTCACCTAATTCCAAGACAGTCTAAGGCACGACACTTCAAATTAGGTTATTTAGGTAGGTACCAATTACCAATTACATCATAAGTAACTTTTAGTTATTTTATGAGATTATGACATCTTATGTCTTAGCATGTTTTATCTCATTTAGTGCCTAAAGCCCAAAACCGTTTTGATAGGTTTATCAAGTCTAACCATTTCAAACAATAGAGTAACCGTTACTCAACTTGCCTCACCAAGATAACATAATACACTCTGCGGAGGCAGACCCATATTGATGTGATCGAAGCCTTGACAAGTGGTTGAGAATAGATGACCCTTGACTTAAAGTTTGAAAAAAAGGATTTTTTTGTTTGTTTTAGTGATCATAATTAAATAAGATAAATATCATATATTATAATGCATGAATAATCACTAAAAATTTAGGAAATCATACTAATACTGACTATTGTACGAGTTTTTGGGACGCTATGAACAGTTAACGGCGTTCCCGCCGACCGGTCAACGCGAGGTGGTTCTGCTGACCGGTCAGCGGACAGGGGTACAAGGGCAGCGCCCTCATTTTTTTTAGACAACAAATTTCAATTCCAAAAATTGAAAATCGCCTAAAATTTCTCATAATTTTAGTCAATCCAATCAACCAAAACTGCCCTTTATTTTAATTCAGAAAATATTAATTAAAATGTTTTTAATTATCTCGGGCCCACCATTAACTTAATATCTTATCCTAATTGAATTAGAATTTAAGATACTTTGAATCCTTATCCAATTAGGATTTGTTTTATATCTCACCTATCTTATAGGATTTGTAATTCTAATCCAATTACAAGTCTATCTCCTATCTTGTAGGAATATACTAACGGATTACTACAATGAGATATGTGATCAAAATTAATTTCGAGATATTAATCATGCATTTAACATCAGAATCATATTAAATTAATCATATGAACCTAATCATGATCTCTATTATGGAAATATACATAATTATTGAACAAAACGAAATATGTGTTCAAGATCAGAATCATATTAACCTAAACATGAACTTACCATGAACAAACAAAATTCACATCGTTCAATATAAAAAATATATATTAATCGAAATATTCTAAACATGAATATTATCATTGAATCATATCATGCGATGTATCAATATACATGAATTAACAACATGCTTTAAAACCAATTCTTCATAACAATTATCACAAAATCTATATATAAATCATATATACATTAATCAAGATTATGTTTTCACATATATATCATATATACATCAGAGAAAAATGCAAACATTTAATAGAACCGAGCCTAATGCTCTGATACCATTGTTGGGTTTTTGGGGTTCATACGTAGCGGAAAATTCAAAACAAATTTTGAAAACCTCCATCAGGATCGAAAATAAGTTCTATTAAACTAAATCTATGAAAGTAAATCATATCTTATTCCGTGATTTCCTTTTCTAATTGTTCAATTTCTAAGACGTTCAAGTGCACATCCTTTATCAGAAATCCACATACGAACTGTGACTACAATTTGGAGTGCTAGCCCCAAAAGTGATTGAAAACGATTTTTCTTTCTCTCGCCTAAATCTAGAGAACTCAAAAATTGTAAGACAAAAATCTTATTGCATTTTTAGGGTTTCACTCTAAATTTATATGTATAGATAAGCCCTTACTTAAAATCCTATTCATAATACAACTATTGTATTTAGGCAGTTTAAGCAAATTACATATACGCCCCTATTAATAAGTTATCATATAACAAATCTTAAGGGCTTTTATGTCATGAATTTTATCATATAAAACTCATTACTCTAGACCAATTGAAATTGGGCAAAGCCATTCTTTGTGTGCGACCTAATGGGTTCATGTGACGTTGGCAGTGAACCAAAAACCATTTTGGTACACAAGTCATAAGCAGTTTCTAGCAAGGAATTATGACTAACCAAGTAGCATAAATATCAACATCAATACCACCTAATTAATAACATATATCATATCCTTTTGTTGTGCGATATCCTTTAATTAAACATAAGGCATGGAAAGTCACCCTTAATGTTCAATCGTACTAGTCTCGATCCTTAGGTAAAGCAAAACATCTTAGTGACATTGATCATATCAATTCACATGGACTTGGCCATTATTAGTCTATCTTATTGAGGGATCCACTGATGTCTCTCTCTATACGTGAGTGACAAACTCTATCTTGATTAAACATCTTCACATATTATTCACACGCTAACCAATCACGATCTTTATAATTGTCCGGTTAAAGACAACATTTCATTGTGTCAAATTATCATGCTCCTAATATTGAAGTCTATAGTAATCTCAAGTCGAAGGACAAAATGATATACCTATAATGAGTAACACCTATGACTTAATCCATGGGGTGTTCTCATAGCGGGTTGGTCCTGTACCCTATTCCCTAACAAGTACTCATGATCTTGATTCGTATCCCTATATGCATGATCATTACATGACCATCAATCAAGATTTGTACTAGTCTTAATTCATTATAGTTCCCAGATAATGACTGACTAAGGACATTTAGGATATTTCAACAAATACTCATGAATCTTACTATAAGGTAAACATGTCATCACTTATAATAAAAAAATAAATAAAACCTCTATTTTATTAACTAAAATTATAAGATAAATAATGTTTGTAGATTGACATAGGGCACATGCTCTACTAGCATGTTCTTACATTACCCAAATTAGGGAAAGAGTTTGTGATTTATACTGATTCTTTTCGTTCAAGCTTGGGCTGCATGCTGATACATGAGGGCATGGTTGTAGCTTATGTGTCGAGGTAACTTAAGATTTAAAAAAGAAATTATCCAGTTCATGATCTTGAGTTAGCACGAGTTGTGTTTTTCGTAAAGATTTGGAGGCATTACATGTATGATGAGAGATTTATAGTATTGTCTAATCATAAGAGTATGAAATACTTATTTACTCAGAGTGAATTGAACACGAGGCATCGTAGATTACTTAAGTTTCTCAAGGACTATGAATTCACTGTAGAGTACCATTTAGGCAAGGCAAATGTAGTTACTAATGCTTTAAGTAGGAGAAGAACAGACAGAGAGAATATAGCTACTACTCGAGATTCTCAGTTTAGACTTTTTAAAGAAGCTTATGTGATGATGATGATGATACATGAAAGTTCAGTTAGCACATCATCAACTAAGAGAGAAAGTTCTAGAGCTACTAATATGTTTTTCTGTGCTCGAACTCGACATTACTGGAGATTATCCAGTGGTTGGTTGATTGTCATAAATCTCATCATGATTACTAAGGCGTCAAAGCTTGGCGGCTAGTATTGATCATCTTGATTGGTCAATTTCTTGATTTGGTGCATTATGTTTCAGTGATAGATTGTAGATTCTAGGCTAGGATCAGTTGAAGTAGGAATTGCTAAAATAATATAATATATCTCTTTACTTTATTCATCTAGGTAACATTATGATGTATTACAATATAAGGCACATTTATTGGTGGCCTAGGATGAAGACTGATATTGCTATTTTTGTAAGGAGATATGAGAAATGTTAGCAAGTTAAGGATGTGCATAGGAGCCTGGAAGGGTTATTGCATTATATATTGATTCCTAAGTGGAAACGGGAGCATATATCGATGAATTTGGTTTATGGTCTACCTCTAAATCAACATAAGCACGAAGTAGTTTGAATTTTAGTTGACGGGTTGACGAAGTCTACACATTTCATGTCAGTTTCCATGTGAGATCCTCTTGACAAATTATGTGAGATATGTGTACGTGAGGTGTTGAGATTTCATGGAGTTCTAGTGTCGATTACTTCATATAAAGATCCGAGATTCACCAGCAGATTTTGGGGTGAATTGCAGAGAAAACTGAGAATTATTCTCAACCTCAGCACGACATATAATCCTCAAACTGATGGGTAGGCTGAACTTCTGATGTTGGTACTAGAGGACATACTTTGAGCTTGTGTCTTAGAGTTTTGTGGCAATTGGGAGAAATAAATTCCTCTGTGTGAGTTTTCTTATAATAATAGCTATTAAGCTAGCATTCGAATGACTCATTTTGAATCTATGTATGGTCGGCCTTGTCGTTCACTTGCATGTAAGGCAGAGGTTGGAGGTACAATTTTCCTAGGGCATTAAGTGATCTAAGAATACACAAAGAATTTAGCATATTCGCTAGTGTTTGACTACAACACAACTAAGACAAAAGAGATACGTGTAAGCTAGCTCCTAGGTTTTTCATAGGTTTTTTGAATTTTTAAAAAACGATTACAGGTTTTGGTTGTTAGGTAAGCTAGCTCTTAGGTTTATTAGGTTGTTTAAAGTGATTAAAATAGTTGGTCCCGTTACATATAGGTTAAAGTTACATCATTGACCTGGAGTTTATAAGATCTTTCATGTGTCTATGTTTCATAAAACGGAGACTCAATTCTTTCCAAGGATTGATTGGAATGAATTAGATCTTAGGGAAGGCTTATCTTACGAGGAGCAACCGATTCAGATCCTTGATCTTAAATTTTATAGGCTAAGAACCAATGAGATTCCTTTGGTTAAGGTAAAATGGAAGTTTCACGGAGATGAGGAACTAACCAGGTAGTGCAAATCTTATATGAAGGAACAATTTCCTTTTCACTTGAAAACTACAGGTAATTTTATGCTTACGTTAATTTTGAAGATGAAGTTTCTAAAGATTTTGGGATACAATAATGACTCGTTACCTTACGCTGGTAATTACTGTTAACTTAAATACTAATTAACCCGAGTTAAGCTCGTGGTTAAGTGTGGCGTATCTTGATTATCATGTGCATGGGTTTGTGTGACATGTTTAATGAATTTAATATGAGTTTCGATTAACTAAAGATTAATATAAGATTATACTTAAGAAATAAATAAATAATTAATAAATTTCTTGTGCACCGAGTGTAACGAATGAGGCCATGGAAAAAACGTGCACGTTTGAGAATAACCTATAGTTTGATTTGATTAATATGGGCCATTGGATTGCCTCACAATGAGCATATGTGGAGGATGTGTTAAGATGTGTGTAACTTTATGGCTGTGTCACTTTAACAAAATCTATATTAGATAAACCTCGAGATAGCGTAGTGCATATCTCAAGGATAATCTATATATATAAATATATATATATATATATAAATCGAAACCAACACAAACTTATCAATGTTTCATCGACCGATAGGGGAGAAGTAGGTGATGGTTTGATCATTGAGTTGTTGTGATCAAGGAAGGGATTGTAGGTAGAGAGATAGTGATCAAGGAGGATTAAATCACTGTTGAACTAGAGATCATCACTATTTTTTAGTTCAAATTTTAGTTTTGAGGGTTTTAGTAGAATCGATGATGATTCCTTGTTCATTTTGGTTGTTGATGATTGGAAATGATATAGGACCTCATTAAAGGCCCTCCCTAATGTTGTGGGAGGTGTTCGTTGATATGGTGATGAGTTTATGATTGAACAGAGGCTGCTACCCTATTCTCTATTCCGACGCTCGATGATGAAGCGCGCTCCATCATAAAGGAAAGTGTGTTCCCTTCGAAGGTATTGATAAACTTCAATTGGCAGAACGTGATCCACTAATGCAAATAGCATGCTCCCGCCCCGAACACATTAATACTGCTAAATTATTCAAAGAGATTTTTGAGTGATTAAGTACATGTTTAGGGGTTCAAAATGTGAGGTATTAGACATGTAATGACCTATCATGATTTGTGTTACGTAGTCAAACATCGCGAGAGACTCAAGATACCCAAGAGGTAGTGAGTTTTGGACAAAATTTAACGAAAGTCGATAATGGTAAGTCAGACTCAATTACATTATCAGTGGCTATGTAAAGTAGTATATTTATTTCATATAGTTTATGGACTGAGAAATGGGGGAAATGTATTGTGACAAATGTAAGGCGTAACTTGTAACTTTGAGGTGAGTTAGATTAAGACAACCAAATATAAAATGGTTATAAGGCCGCTTACCTTCCTACCTTCATATTTTATGGATTAATATCATCGCTCATTATCCTGAAAAGTGTGTAGACTCAGCTACTCTTTTATACACTGATGGAATCACACATAAGCCAATGTGTTGATTTCATTAGTGGTATTCTTATACAATTGAAAGATGACTCTTATAATAAAAATTAAGAGTGACACCACCATTAAAGTTTCTATTGAACTGTGGATTATCATAAGTTATTTATTTTCATACTACTTTGATTCACCGAATAGATATTTAATGAAATTATATTGTTATTCATTATTTATTGTTTATTAAATAGACTTTTAATAGATAATAGTGAGTCACTTACTAAGCAAGTTAGGTTGCTCACCCCTTTAAACAATACAAGTTTGCATATAGACGCTTCAACGAAAGGGAAAGAGATGTTTTAGGAGTTTTATCATTCTCTATTCAATGTAATGAGCCTTCCTTTTATATATAATGTTTGATTACATTGTTTTAATATAACATGGTTAGGAGGTTTTATAAACATGCTCTAGTTATGTTAAACTTTTGATTTATGTATTTCGTTTATATTGTTGATAAAGTTTTTAATTTTTTCTCTGCTTATACTTTGATTTATATTTTGATATCGATATATGTGTTTTTAATTTTTCTAGGTATAAAAGGAGAGGCTACTGGCTTTAGGTAAGTCAAGCTGGTGTACCCAGGTTTAATTAGGGTGACAATCTGAGTATCGTTCTAATTATGATAGGGATGCTACACTATAGCACAAGCTGAGGAACTAAGGTCACACAACATATCTAAACATATACTCAGATGCTTTCATCTCATCAGAGAAATCGTTAAGAGGGCAAACATGAAGATTTACAAGGTTCTTATAGAACATAATGTTGCACATCCATTAATGAAGGCTCTTCGAC
Organism: Stephania cephalantha; assembly: GCA_039657325.1. Lineage (NCBI taxonomy): Eukaryota > Viridiplantae > Streptophyta > Magnoliopsida > Ranunculales > Menispermaceae > Stephania > Stephania cephalantha. Next base: position 19,534,100 of record CM077579.1, on the reverse strand, counting down.
AAGCAAAACATCATGGTCATTTTAGGCCATTAGGTATTAAATACATGAATTATTTGTCCACGTGCAAGTGGGAAATGTTAGGGCATCTGCCCTAGGTCAATCATATGAACATTGTTTCGATTACTATTTTTTTAATTAAATAGGGGATTCCATTTCTTGTTCATTATTATAATTTGTTTGCATATTTACATTATAATAGGATCCATGAATGTTTACTAAAGCATCTTAAATGTTAGTAGTTAGTCATTATATTTGAAACTATAATGAATTAAAACTAGTGCGAGCCTTTATTGATGATCATGTGATGATCATGCGTATAAGGATACTAATCAAGATAATGAATACATGTTAGGGAACAAGGTACTGAACCGACTAGCTAAAAATAATATGTATATTATTTAGTCTTTCGACTTGAGATTAAGTTATCGGTGTTACTAATGATAGGTATATCATTTAGTCCTGCTATTTGAGATTACCAGAGAATTCAACATTAGAATCATCGTGATCTGACACATTCAAATATTGTCTTTAACCGGACAATTATAGAAGTTGTGATTCTTTACTATATGAATAATTTATGGAGGTGCATAATCAAGATAGAATTTGTTCCTCTCATTTAGAGAGAGATATTAGTGGATCCCACAATATGTAAGATAAAATAAGGCCGAGTCAAAGTTGATTGATATCATCAATGTCACTTAGATGTTTTAAGACTACTTAGAGATTGAGACTAATACTATTGTGTTTTAAGGGCGACTTTTTCGTGTCGTATGTTAAATCAAAAGATATCATACGACAAAATGATATAATATACACTATTGATTAGGTTGTATCAAATTTGTTCTTCGAGCTGTAGGTTTCGGGGATCATGCGCAGGGGAAGTTTTCGAAACCTTTTCGAACATCCCCAAACCAAGATCCTATTGATTCCATTTAATTGATGTATCAAGAGAGAATCATACCTTAATATGAACAACTCCATGTCTGTTTGGTGTTGATCGATTCCTCTAAGACGCTGCCAAAGACGAACGTCCTCTATCAAAAATCCATACACGAACGAACGATCACGATCCAGAATGCTAGTCCCAAAAATCCTAGGACAAAAATTCTCACAAAAAATCTCTAGAAAAAATCTCTCTCGGGAATTGACTCTTGAGAAAAATCACTTCGCAACTATGACCCTAATGTCTTATTTATAGTACACTAGGTTGAGTTGTAAAAGAACTCCCTCTCCTACTCACACTCCGAATAGAGTCCTATATAAAGTCCAACTCTAAAAAGGATAAAGTTATAGAGAATCTACAATTACTCATTAAGAGTTTTGTCATTTATCTAAAACTTAAATAAGAATTAAATTCATACTATAATTCCTTTTAGAGTCCCATTCTAAATAGGATTTACTAAGAAATAAAATTTCTAGTCACACTAGAAATGTAGGAGAATCTTGAATCCTAGTCAAACTAGGAGATTTAATGAGAATCTTCAAAATGAATTTTATCAAATAAAATTCATTAACCCAGACAATATTAAATCGCGCAAATCCATTCTTTGAGTGTGACCCAATAGGTTCAAACAACGTTGGCAGTGAACCAAAACCATTTTGTAGTACGAGTCAGAAGCGGTCTCTAGCAAGGCATTATGACTTCCCAAGTAGCATGAAGATCAATAAATCGATAAAACCTAATAGACAGTGTATATCATATCCCTTTGTCACGCGATATCTTTTGATTGAACATAAGATATGGAATGTCACCCTTAAAGTTCAATATACTAGTCTCGATCTCCGAGTAGACTAAAATTATCAAGTGACATTGATCCAATCAATTCACTAGACATGGCCATTTATCAGTCTAACATATCAAGGGGCCCAATAGATATCTCTCTCTAAAAAAGAGGACAAATTCCATCTTGATCATACAACATCCACACATTAATCGAACAATGACCAATCACAATCTTTATAATCATCCGATTAAAGACAATGTTTGATTGTATCAAATCATTGTGCTCCGAATATTGGAGTCTCTGGTGATCTCAAGTCAAATGAGTAAATGATGTAACTCTCATGAGAATCGCTTATGACATTGACCATGTAATGTTCTCATAGCGGGTTGGTTTAACTTATGTTCCCAAGAGATACCCATTATCTTGATCCGTATCAGTATACGCATAATCATCACATGATTATCAATCAAGACTCATACTAGTCTTAATTTATTATTGTTCCCACAATAATAACTGACTAGGGACATTTAGAATAATACGATAACTATCCATGGATACTATTATAAAAGAAAAATGTATCTACTTATAATATTTAAACAACGTTTGCAAAATTGGCCTAGGGCACATACCCCAATATCTCGCGCTTGCACTTGGTCTAATCCTACACATATCCAATACTGAGTAACCTTAATGCATTCTTAGTGGAAAAAGATTGTTTATGTATCTACTACATTGTTTATTATTGATGTTCTGCAAATCTTTACGCTCTCCCTTTTATAAGAAAAATATGCTCAAGTGATTGTTTAGATCTATAGTGTGATTTATGTTCCATAACCTAAATTTATCCATTGGTTTTACAATAAAAGCCAACAAGTATTTCCAACACTTGGAACCACACCTTATTCAATCATGAAACTTACGATCTAAACATTTTCTTTGGCTGCATCAAATGCCGCTAAAAACTCAGTTTATGTTATGACTTGTTAGATTGAGTTTAGAACATTTCAAACTCATTCCTACAAAGTTAACACATATCCATATTGTGAGCATTAATATTTTATATTAATTTGAAAGTTTGCATCGTGTAACCATTTACAAGACTCATATCTTTCAAGCCTCTACAAATCTAATAACATCTCTCAAGTGCTTCTGAAGTACTTAAGAATGTTATTAATAAATATCCAGTGACCCTCATGTTGAGTTTCGGGGATCATGCGTAGCGGATGTTTTCGAAACCTTTTTGAACATCCCCGAACCAAGATCCTATTGATTCCATTAAGTTGATGTGCCAATAAAAAAATCATACCTTAGCTAGAATAACTCCATATCTACCTAGTTTGATGTTTATCGATTCCTTTACGACGTTGCGAGAGACGAACGTCCTCTATAAGAAATCCATACACGAACGGACGATCACGATCAGGAGTGCTAGCCCCAAATATCCTAGGAGAAAAATTGTTACAAAAATTCTCTAGGAAGAATCTCTGTCGGGAATTCCATACAACAATTATGTCTTATTTATAATATACTACGTCAAGTTGTAAAAGAACTCCATCTCCTAGTCATACTCAAAATAGAGTCCTAGATAAATTCCAACTCTAAAAAGGATAGAGTCATAGATAATCTACAATTACTAATCCAATAAGAGTTGTTACTTATCTAAAACTCAAATAAGATTTAAAATCATACTATAAGTCCAATTAGAGTCCTATTCAAAATAGGATTTACTAAGAGACAAAATTCGTAGTCACACTAGAAATGTATGAGAATCTTGAATCCTAATCAAACTAGGACATTCAATGAGAATCTTCATAATGAATTTTATCAAATAAAATTCATTAATCCAGACAATATTAAATTGCGCAAATCCGTTCTTTGTGTGCGACCCAATAGGTTCATACAACGTTAGCAGTGAACAAAAACCATTTTGGTATACAAGTCATAAGAGGTCTCTAGCAAGGCATTCTGACTACCCAAGTAGCATGAAGATCAATAAATTGATACAACCTAATAGATAGTGCATATCATATCCATTTGTCATGCGATATCTTTTGATTGAACATAAGACATGGAATGTCACCTTTATAGTTCAATCTACTAGTCTCAATCTCCAAATAGACTGAAATTGTCAAGTGACATAGATCCAATGAATTCACCAGACATGGCCATTTATCAGTCTAACATATTGAGGGGCCCAATAGATATCTCTCTCTGAAAGAGAGGACAAATTCCATCTTGATCATACAACATCCACACATTAGTCGAACAATGACCAATCACAATCTTTATAATCATCCGATTAAAGACAATGTTTGATTGTATCAAATCATTGTGCTCCTAATATTGGAGTCTCTGGTGATCTCAAGTCAAAGGACTAAATGATGTAACTGTCATGAGAATCGCTTATGACATTGACCATGTAATGTTCTCATAGCGGGTTGGTTTAACATCTGATCCCAAGAGATACCCATTATCTTGATCCGTATCCGTATACGCATAATCCTCACATGATTATCAATCAAGACTCATACTAGTCTTAATTTATTATTGTTCCCACAATAATAACTGACTAGGGACATTTAGAATAATACAATAATTATCCATTGCTATTAAACATGCACGTACTTATAATAGGTAAACAACGTTTACAGAATTGGCCTAGGGCACATACCCCTACATCTACCACTTGTACTAGGTCCAATCCTACACATATCTAATAATGAGTAACCTTAATGCATTCTTAGTGGAAGAAGTTTGTTTATGTATCAGCTACATTGTTTATTATTGATGTTCTACAAATCTTTACGCTCTCTTTTTTATAAGACAAAAACGCTCAAGTGATTGTTTAGATCTAAAGTGTGATTTAGGTTCCATAACCTAAATTTGTCCATTGGTTTTACAAAAAAAGCCAACATTATTTCCAACACTTGGAACCACACCTTATTCAATCATGAACCTTATGATCTAAACATTTTCTTTGGCTGCATTAAATTCTTCTAAAAACTCACTTTAGGTTATAGGACTTGTTAGAGTGTGTTTAGAACATTTCCAACTCATTCCTACGAAGTTAACACATATCCATATTGCGATCATTAATCTTTTATATTAATTTGAAGGTTTGCATCGTGTAACCATTTACAAGACTCATATCTTTCAATCCTCTACAAATCTAATAACATCTCTCAAGTGCTTCTGAAGTACTTAAGAATGTTATAAACAATATCCTGTGACCTTCATTGGAATCTATGAGATGTATGTATGTTTTGCTTAAAGCATATGACATATTAAGTTGAGTGCAAAATATAACATATGAGATGTTTCTCATAGCTTATGCATATGAAATCTTAATCACATTGTCGCGCTAATCATTTGTCATAAGACATTGAGTCTTGCAGAGACTTATGTTATAAGACATAAGTACGAATTCTTTTAAGAATCTTGTCTACTGAAACCTTTTCAGTAATTTGTCTATATAAGCCCTCTTATTTAAAGCGATTAGCATCTTAGATCTATCTCCAAATATCTATATCACAAGGATATAGGCCTAATAGCTAAGAATCTCATTGAGAGACCTTCCTTAACCAAGAGTTGACATTCTGCTGGGTTAAGACGTCGTTTCCAATAAATAATATATCATTAACATACAGATTCTGAAAGATAATTGCGCTCCCACTAACCTTTATGTATACATAAAGTTGATCTTCGATTCAATGAATGTAATTCATTAATAATTTCATCAAAACAAAGATCCCGACTCTGATAAGCTTACTATAATCCATAAATAGATCCTTTAAGCTTGCATACCTTTCTTAAATTCTAAAAATAATCAAAAAACCATTAAGTTGTATCATACACATCTTTAAGGAGCATAGATCAATGCTATTTTTGACATCTGTTTGTCATATCTTATAGTCATACTATGAAGTATTGACAATAGAATTCTATAACTTAAACTTAGATACTAGTGAAAATATTATCATAATCAATACCTTGATTTAGATTGGAATTTTCGATAAGCCGTGCTTTTAAGTATGCATTTTTCTTTTTCATGGCACTTTAACTCATTTACATCCAATGGTCATACCATCTTCAGGTAAATAATTCAAGTTCCAAACTTGGTTAACATGCATGAGTTAAAATTCAGAGTTAATAACAATTTGTTTCTTCGTCCAATCTAGACGAGACATGTCTTTTGATAAGTAGTGATTCATTCTGATCCAGTATTAAAAATACATCACAACTATCAATAATAATAAATTCCAAATTTCTCTGGCCAATTTCTAATTATTCTAGATTTTCAAGAGATATATATTATTTGTGTATACTCAACTAGTTCAAAACTTTGTTTATCCTCCTAAAGTGGTTCGGTTCTGATTTGTGGCTCTTGAATATTTCAAGATTTGTTTTATTCCCAATAGTGTCCTTAAAAATAAGCTCTTTATTTAAAAAGACATGATTTTGAGCAACAAGCAATTTGTTCTCAATTGTATAAAATAGTATCATAGTGTTCAACAACAATTAGACACAAAAGACTTAGGCATCAAACTTAATGTGATTTAACATCTTACGCAAGTCTCGCCGCCTCAAATCTCAAGAAAAGACAAACTAGGTCTTTTTTATTCCATATCATATATGGAGTTTTATTAACCACTTTAACGAAAATAAGGTTTAGTGCGAGTGCCTTGGTTTCTAAAGTATAGCCTCAATAAGACATCATAGAAAAGTTTGTGTGACACATCATAAATCCAATTATATCTTATATAGTTCGATTTATCCTCTTAAAACATCATTTCTCAAATGACGTTCTAAGTGGAGTTAATTGCAAGACAATCTCACAATTTCAAAGATGGTCACTTAAACTCTTGGCTCAAATATTATCCACCTTGATCTCATCAAAGTATGTTAATAGTTGGCCAAATGTTTTTTTTTTATACTAATTTTGAAATGTTCATAACAATTGAAAATTAAGTCTTTATGATAAGATTTTTAATTCATTATAAAATGAACAATTTCATTCTATGAAAAACAAAATTCGTTCTTTAAGGCTTTCTTTAGAACTTGGCAAAGTCTAGGTTACAACTAAGATTTCTGTGTCTGACACAAACACATTTTGTAGCCTTTACCTTCCCTTTATCTTTCTTTATTAAATTCCTTTATGTTATGAACCATCAAATATATATCTAAGGCCCCTTTGTATTATTCTGTCTTACAATTTTAAACATCATATGCAATTGTAAGCAGTGTTCTCCATGTCTTTCAAATTATATAGTTTAAAACTATTTTGATGAATTATCGATCAAATCTACTGCCAACTTTTAGCACATGAAGATTCAAGCCTTTTGAGATAATTAATATAGTTCTTTCTTATTCCAAACATAAAGACATATAAATAGGTTCTCAACCATTTTACAAGAATCTAAGAATTTTACAATCTTATGCGCTTCCCGTATGACTTACTATTGGAACATCTCATTCAGTGTCACTGTCATGTCATTAGTTTTCATGGCCTGAATCTTTCCTAAAATCCGATTTTATATTTGCTAACATGATATATAATCCTTGTACTAACAGATGGTGGTTTCAAAGGAACCATTAATCTAAGACATACATCCTTGTATATATTTTTGATAACAATTATCAATTTTCAAATCAAAACAGGGAAATTAGTCTTAGAAATTATTTTATCCTTCTCAAGGATTGATCGCAGTTGCTATGATTAATGTTACTAGGAGTTTAATATCTACACTTAGAAGATTATGTAGAATAATTTATTAGTGAGTAATTAAACTCTCACTAAATCAAGAACCCTTGTAAATAGTAATTTAGTGGTCTAAGATCCATATTTCACTTAATTTTGAGATAGCTAAGGCATGACACTCAAAATCAAGTTATTTAGGTAGGTAACACTTACCAATTGCATCTTATGCAACTCTTAGGTTCCTTATGAGACCTAGACATCATATGTCACAACATGTTACGTCTCATCTATACCTAAAGCCCAAAACCATTTTGATAGCTTTATTAAGTCAAACCAATTTAAAACATCCAGGTAACCGTTACCCAGCTTGCCTTACCATGATAACACAATACACCTGCGAAGGCATACCCATATTGATGTGATCGAGGCCTTGACAAGTGTTTAAAATGGGTTGCATTAACTTAAAATTCTAATCGAGGGATTTTTATCAAGTTTTATGATCTATGTAGTGTTTTAAAATGACTAATTATGGCATCTATTTAATCATGGAATATCATATATATACCCAATATGCATAGAATAAAGATCATTAAAATAAAACAAGAATAAACATCTTTATATATTCACAAGGTATCATAAAACAAATCAAGGAAATTAAATACCTTAAAATTATCCAAGTGCATGAAAGATTATATTTTCATTAATCTCATTAATTAAATATATCTCAATATAATTTTTATTGGACTCTATTAAATTAAAACCCATTTTAATTAAATATTTTAATTAATATTAATAATATTCCCACTAATTTAAATTGATATTAATTCAATTAAAACACCTTCTAATTAAATTAATTCTATTTAATTAATGAATAACAACCCCATTTAATTAATGGTAATTAATCAATTAAAACTTCTTTCAATTAATATATATAACTTAATTAATATAAATAGAGTTGTAATCCTATTACAACTTGGAATGGATAGCCTAGATGGCTAAATCATTCCAATGAGTCGGTGGATGAGGGATTGAATCCTACTATCAATAAAATGCTACTTATTTATTCTACTTTTGTAATCATATTACAAATAGACTTGCTTTTAATTTTATTTTGCAATCTTGTTACAAGTTGAATTGCTAACTAGGACGGCTAAAGCATTCCAAAAAAGTTGAATGGCTAGGCATCGAATCCCATCTTAGCCAAAATCTTTTTACTTTTCCTTTTTTTATCAATATCATGGCTTTCATATCCCATACAACCAACAACATATTAAATTACACATATCTATGTACACATATAGTGAGATCTTATCCGCCAAATTTGATGCGCACTCGTTTTGTGCATGTATGTGTGTGACGGTGCGACTACATCAATAACACCATGACGATAGTTTCGCACTTTTGCATATAGATTAATTCTATTAACGCAATGATGCAACCATATATAAAATACCATGATTGACTTATATATATCATGTATATCAAAAAATAAGGGCACATTGCAATTTAATTAAATCATGCCTACTGGCTCTGATACCACTGTTGGGTTTCGGGGATCATGCGCAGCTGAAGTTTCAAAACCTTTTCGAACATTCCCGAACCAAGATCCTATTGATTCCATTAAATTAATGTGCCAATAAAAAATCATACCTTAGCAAGAATAACTCCATGTCTACCTTATTTGGTGTTAATCGATTGCTTTAAGACGCTGCGAGAGACGAACGTCCTCTATAAGAAATCCACACACGAACGGACGATCATGATCCGGAGTGCTAGCCCCAAATATCCTAGGAGAAAAATTGTTACAAAAATTCTCTAGGAAAAATCTCTCTCGGGAATTCCATACAACAATTGTGACCCTAATGTCTTTTTTATAGTACACTAGGTCGAGTTGTAAAAGAACTCCATCTCCTAGTGATACTCCAAATAAAGTCCTAGATAAATTCCAACTCTAAAAAGGATAGAGTCATAGATAATCTACAATTACTAATCCAATAAGAGTTGTAATTTATCTAAAACTTAAATAAAAATTAAAGTCATACTATAATTCCAATTAGAGTCCTATTCAAAATAGGATTTATTAAAAGACAAAATTTGTAGTCACACTAGAAATGTATGAGATTCTTGAATCCTAGTCAAACTAGGACATTCAATGAGAATCTTCAAAATGAATTTTATCAAATAAAATTCATTAACCAAGACAATATTAAATCACCCAAATCCGTTCTTTGTGTACGACCCAATAGGTTCACACGACGTTGGCAGTGAACCAAAACAATTTTGGTATACAAGTCATAAGCGGTCTCTAGCAAGGCATTATGACTACCAAAGTAGCATGAAGATCAATAAATCGATACAACCTAATAGACAGTGTATATCATATCCCTTTGTCACGTGATATCATTTGATTGAACATAAGACATGGAATGTCATCCTTATAGTTCAATCTACTAGTCTCAATCTCCGAATATACTGAAATTGTAAAGTGACATTGATCCAATCAATTCACTAGACATGGCCATTTATCAGTCTAACATATCATGGGGCCCAATAGATATCTCTCTCTAAAAGAGAGGGACAAATTCCATCTTGATCACACAACATCCACACATTAGTCGAACAATAAACAATCACAATCTTTATAATCATCTGGTTAAAAATAATGTTTGATTGTATCAAATCATTATGCTCCTAATGTTGGAGTCTCTGGTGAACTCAAGTCAAAGGACTAAATGATATTACTCTCATGAGAATCACTTATGACATTGACCATGTAGTGTTCTCATAGCGTATCGATCCATCATTTGTTCCCAATAGATACCCATTATCTTTATCCGTATCCGTATACGCATAATCATCACATTATTATCAATCAAGACTCATACTAGTCTTAATTTATTATTGTTCCCACAATAATAACTTACTAGGAACATTTAGAATAATACAATAATTATCCATGGATACTATTATTAAAGAAACATGCATCTACTTATAATAGTTAAACAACGTTTACAGAATTGGCTTAGGGCACATACCCCAACACCTCACCAGAATCTATGAGATATATGTATGTGTTGCCCAAAGCATATGACATATCGAGTTGAATGCAAAGCATAACCTATGTGATGATTCTCATAGATAATGCGTAAGAAATCATATTCACATTGTCCTACTCATCATTTGTCTTGAGACTTTGAGTCTTGCAAAGACTTATGTTATAAGACATAAGTACGAATTCTTTTAAGAATCTCATACACCAAAAGCTTTTCATTTTTTTTCTATATAAGCACTCTAATTTAAAGCAATTAGCCTCTTAGTCCTATCTCCATAGATCTATATCACAAGGATATAAGCCTAATTAGCTAAGAATCTCATTGAGAAACTTTCCTTAACAAAGACTTGACATTCTGCAGGGTTAAGATGTCGTTTCCAAGGAATAATATATCATTAACATACAGATTCAGAAAGATAATTGCGCTCCCACTAACCATTATGTATACACAAGGTTTATCTTCGATTTAATGAATGTAATTCATTAATTATTTCATCAAAACAAAGATCCCGACTTTGATTAGCTTACTATAATCCATAAATGTATCCTTTAAGCTTGCATAAATTTCTCAATTCTAAAAATAATAAAAAAACCCTTAAGTTGTATCATACACATCTTTAAGGAGCATAAAGAAATGCTATTTTTGACATCCGTTTGTCATATCTTATAGTCAAACTATGAAGTAATGACAATAGAATTCTAGAACATGAGCTTAACTTCCAATGAAAATCTTATCATAATCAACACCTAGATTTAGATTGGAATTTTCGATAAGCCGTGCTTTTAAGTATGTATTCTTTTTTCACATCACTTTAACTCATTTACATCCAATGGTCATACCATCTTCAGGTAAATAATTCAAGTTCCAAACTTGATTAACATACATGAATTAAAATTCGGAGTTAATAACACTTAGTTTCTTCGTTCAATCTAGACGAGACATGTCTCTTGATAAGTAGTAATTCATTATGATCTAGTATCAAAAATACATTACAACTTTCAATAAAAAGAAATTCCAAATTTCTCTGGCCAATTTCCAATTATTCTAAATTTTCAAGCGATATATGTTACTTGTGTATACTCAACTAGTTCAAAACTTTGTTGATCTTCCTAAAGTTGTTCGGTTATGTTTTATGGCTCTTAAACATTTCAAGATTTGTTTTATTCCCAATAGTGTTTTTAAAAATAAACTCTTTATTTAAAAAGACATAATTTTGAGCAACAAACAATTTGTTCTCAATTGTATAAAATAATATCATAGTGTTCAACCACAGTTAGACACAAAAGACTTAGGCATCGAACTTTATGTGACTTAACGTCTTACGCAAGTCTCGCCGCCTCAAATCTCAAGAAAAGATAAACTAGGTCTTTTTATTCTATATCATATATGGAGTTTTATCAACCACTTTAACGAAAATAAGGTTTAGTGCGAGTGCATTGGTTTCTAAAGTATAGCCTCAATAAGACATCATACAAAAGTATGTGTGACACATCATAAATCAAATTATATCCTATATAGTTCGATTTATCCTCTTAAAACATAATTTCTCAAATGACGTTCCAAGTAAAGTTAATTGCAAAATAATCTCACAATTTCAAAGATGGTCACTTAAACTCTTGGCTCAAATATTATCCACTTTGATCTTATCAAAGTATGTCAATAGTTGCAAAGTGATTTTTTTATACTCATTTTGAAATCTTAGTAACAATTTAAAATTATGTCTTCCTGATAGGATTTGTAATTCATTATAAAATGAACAATTTCATTATATGAAAAATAAAATCCGTTCTTTAAGGATTTCTTTAGAATTTGGCAAAGTCTAGCTCATAACAAAGGTTTCTGTATCCGACACAAGCACCTTTTGTAGCTTTTACCTTCTCTTTATTTTCTTTATTTAATTCCTTTATGTTTCGAACCATCAAATATATATCTATTGGCCCTTTTTATTATTATGTCTTACAATTTTAAACATCATATGCAATTATAAACAATGTTCTCCATGTCTTTCAAATTACGTAGTTTAAAACTATTTTGATGAATTATAGATCAAATATACTGCCGACTTTTGGCACATGAAGATTCAAGCCTTTTGAGATAATTAAAATTGTTCTTTCATGTTCCAAACATAAAGATATATTAATAGGTTCTCAACCATTTTACAAGAATCTAAAAATTTTACAATCTTATGCCCTTCCCGTGTGACTTACTGTTGGAACATTTCCTTCAGTGTCACTGTCATGTCATTAGTTTTCACAGCCTGAATCTTTCCTAAAATCCGATTTTATATTTGCTAACATGACATATAATCCTTGTACTAATAGATGGTAGTTTAAAAGAAATCATTAATCTAAGACATACATCCTTATTTATATGGTTGATGACATTTATCAATTTTCTAATTAAAACATTGAAATTAGTCTTAGAAATTATTTTATCCTTATTAAGGATTGATCGCAGTTACTCTAGATTAGTGTTACTAGAAGTTTAATATCTACACTTAGAAGATTTTGCTGAATAATTTATTAGTGAGTAATTAAACTCCCACCAAATCAATAACCATCGTAAATATTAATTTAGTGGTCGAAGATCCATATTTCACTCAATCTTTAGACACCTAAGGCTTGACACTCAAAACCAAGTTATTTAGGTAGGTAACCATTAGTAATTGCATCATATGCAACTCTTAGGTTCTTTATGAGACCTAGATGTCATATGTAACAACATGTTACGTCTTATCTATGCCTAAAGCCCAAAACCGTTTTGATAGCTTTATTAAGTCGAACCAATTTAAAACATCCAGGTAACCGTTACACAGCATGCACCAAGATAACACAATAAACCCTGCGAAGGCAGACCCATATTAATGTGATTAAGGCCTTGACAAGTTTTTAAAATGGGTGGCATTAACTTTAAATTCTAATCGAGGGATTTTTATCAAGTTTTATGTTCCATGTAGTGTTTTTACAATGATTAATTCTAGCATCTATTTAATTATGGAATATAATATATACCCAATATTCCTAGAATAAAGATCATTTATATAAAACAAGAATAAACATCTTCATATATCAACAAGGCATCATAAAACAAATCTAGGAAATTAAATACCTTAAAATTATCCAAGTGTATGAAAGATTATATTTTCATTAATCTCATTAATTAAATATATCTCAATATAATTTTTATCAGACTCTATTTTATTAAAATCCCTTTTAATAATATTTTAATTAATATTAATAATAGTCCTAATAATTTAAATTGATATTAATTCAATTAAAAAACCTTCCAAATAAATTTATTCTATCCAATTAACCTCATTCAATTAATGGTAATTAATCAATTAAAACTTCTTTCAATTAATATATATAACTCAATTAATATTTATAGAGTTGTAATCATATTACAACTTGGAACAGATAGCAGAGATGGCTAAGTCATTCCTATAGTCGGTGGATGAGGGATCGAATCCTACTATCAATAAAAGGCCACCAATTTTTCTATTATTGTAATCATATTACAAATAGACTTGCTTTTAATTTTATTTTGTAATCTTGTTACAAGTTTCATTGCTAGCTAGGATGGCTAAAGCATTCTAAAAAGAGTTCAAGGATTAGGGATTGAATCTAACCTTAGCCAAAATCTTTTTACGTTCTTTTATCAATATCATGGCTTTCATATCCCATACAACCACCAACATTTTAAATTACACATATCTATGTACACAAATAGTGAGTTCTTATCCGCCAAATTTGATGCACACTTGTTTTGTGCATGTATGTGCGTGACGATGCGACTACATCAACAACACCATGCTGATACTTTCACACTTTTCCATATAGATTAATTCTATTAAACGCGATGATGCAACCATATATAAAGTATCATGATTGACTTAAATATATCAAGTATATCAAAAAATAAGGGCACATTACAATTTAATTAAATCATGCCTACTGGCTCTGATACCACTGTTGGGTTTCGGGGATCATGCGCAGCAGAAGTTTTCGAAACCTTTTCGAACATCCCTAAACCAAGATCCTATATATTCCATTCAATTGATGTATTAAAGAAGATTCATACGTTAACAAGAACAACTCAATGTTTATCTTGTTTGGTGCTGACCAATTCCTTGAAGTCGTCGCTGAGAGACGAACGTCCTCTATCAGAAATCCACACACGAATGAAGGATTACGATTCAGAGTGCTAGCCCCAAATATCCTAGGACAAAAATTCTCATAAAAATTCTCTAGGAAAAATCTCTCTCGAGAATTCACTCTCGAGAAAAATCACTTCACAACTGTGACCCTAATGTCTTATTTATAATACACTAGGTTGAGTTGTAAAAGAACACCATCTCCTAGTCACACTCCAAATAGAGTCCTAGATAAAGTCCAACTCTAAAAAGGATAGAGTCATAGAGAATTACTAATCCAATAAGAGTTGTAATTTATCTAAAACTCAAATAAGAATTAAAGTCATACTATAATTCAATTAGAGTCATATTCAAAATAGGATTTACTAAGAGACAAAATTTCTAGTCACACTAGAAATGTAGGAGAATCTTGAATCCTAATCAAACTAGGACATTTAATGAAAATCTTCAAAATAAATTTTATCAAATAAAATTCATTAACCCAGACAATAATAAATCGCCCAAATATGTTCTTTGTGTGTGACCCAATAGGTTCATACAACGTTGGAAGTGAACCAAAACTATTTTGGTATACAAGTCATAAGAGGTCTCTAGCAAGGCATTATGACTACCCAATTAGCATGAAGATCAATAAATCAATATAACCTAATAGACAGTGTATATCATATCCCTTTGTCACGCGATATCTTTTGATTGAACATAAGATATTGAATGTCACCCTTATAGTTCAATCTACTAGTCTCGATCTCTGAGTAGACTAAAATTGTCAAGCGACATTGATCCAATCAATTCACTAGACATGGCTATTTATCAGTCTAACATATCGAGGGGCCCAATAGATATCTCTCTAAAAGAGAGTGACAAATTCCATCTTGATCACACAACATCCACATAATAGTCGAGCAATGACCAATCACAAACTTTATAATCATCCGGTTAAAGACAACGTTTGATTGTATCAAATCATTGTGCTCCTAATGTTGGAGTCTTTGGTGATCTCAAGTTAAAGGACTAAATGATATAACTCTCATGAGAATCACTTATGACATTGACCATGTAGTGTTCTCAGAGCGAGTTGGTCCAACATCTGTTCCCAATAGATACCCATTATCTTGATCCGTATCCGTATACGCATAATCATCACATGATTATCTATCAAGACTCATACTAGTCTTAATTTATTATTGTTCCCACAATAATAAATAACTAGGGACATTTAGAATAATACAATAATTATCCTTGGATACTATTATGAAAGAAACATGTATTTACTTATAATAGTCAAACAACGTGTACATAATTAGCTTATGGCACATACCCCAACACGAGCAACATTGGTAGTCATAATTCCTTGCTAGAGACCCTTATGAGTCGTGTACCAAAATAGTTTTGGTTAACTGGCGACGTTGCATGAACCTATTGGGTTACACATAAAGAATGGTTTTGCAAGATTTTAATTTACTCGAAACGATGAATTTTATATGCTAAAATTCGTAACATAAAAGTCTCTATGATGTGTAATATTAATACCACTTTTAGTGAGGGTATAATGGTAATTCAATTATCCGATTTTATAAAAGTGTTGTATAAATCAGCATGTTAAATGAATTCACATTACGAGAGAAGTTAGGGTTGGAATCTAATTTTCTTTCTTAGAAAAAAGAGCTATTTTCATCCATTTAAGAGTTTTAAAGGAGAACATAAATTTGTTTTAATGTTCTCTTTTGGGCTAGCACTCAGATTCTCGGTCGCCATTTGTATGTGAATTTATGATAGAGGACGTTCGTCTCTATCAATGTCTTAGTCATCGATCAATACAGAGATGTGAATGAGCGATTGAGGTATATTTTACTTTTGTTAATAAGTTCAATGGAATTCGGGTTTGATCCTAATGGAGTTTCGAAAACAAAATTTGAATTTTTCGTTGCTTTTTTTCCCTAAGAACCCAACACACAATGCATGAAAATTAAGGTACATATGGTTTGTTTTTTGACACACAAATTTATGATTAAAATGGTTTAATGTCACTATTTTTTTAATCAATTTGAGAGAAACCCCACTAATTTTTGAAAATAAAAGAATTTGCTTCTAGTTTTTCATGTTCCTCAGAATGTCATGTTGAATGTCATGGATTTAATGAATATCTTAAAAAATTGTTGTTAATCGCTGCTGTTTTGGAGTTTTGAACTTCCCCGTGAGGTGAGGAAGGGTGGACGACATTCGAGTTGGCCATGTTGACGTGCACACGACGGGAACTCAAAGTACCTGAATTGGGAGTCTTGAGTCCTGACCTGAGTAACGCGCTAATGAGGCCCATTAGCGTGCCAATCGAATTAAGGATAAGAGTCCTTGACCCGCAAATAGCACTATATTAGCGCGCTACTTGGCCATTTTGCTAGTTTTCCAACTATTTTTGTTAAGGGACTGATATTTATCTTAAGAACTTAAACATGCTTAAACACCTCCAAGTGACTCAAAATTTGGTACGTAGGACTAATAAGTCATTAGTTAGACTTATATTTAGGTAGTATTTAGTGTGTCTTTATCTAATTACCCCATTTTGAGTACTTATTCATGGTATTTGTATATTCTCAGGTTACTTTATTAGAAAGGAAAAAAGGAAGAAATTTGATGAAAAGAATTCAAGAAAAAGCTCAAAAATAGAGTTGACGTTGTGGGAGCATAAACCAACGTTATCCGTATAGAGAGGACGACGTAGAAATGAAATGTAACATCCTATGTCCTGATAAAGAGAATGCCTAGCCTGAAACTCTAATTAAGCCTTGGCACACCAGTCGAACTCAATTAGAGTAACATTACAACCGTCCTTCATACTTGATAATAACAATATATTATATCATATATCGAATAAATAATTGAAAATGCAGCGTAATGAAAACTTTTTCGATAACACAAACGATATACTAAACTAAACTAATCATAGTCCAAAACCAATATCAATTTCGATTTACAACACAACCACAAACCCTGTGCTAATACAAACTATAATTCAATACAATATATAAAAAATAGAGAAATCAATTCACCATCGTGAAGACTATAAACTCCTAATTTTCTCGATTCCTGAGTCGAAGCGCATGTCAAAAACTTAAACTTGCCCAGTAAGTAATGCTCGTAAACCGATCAACTATCTTCTAATATCAATGATTCAATGAAAATCAATATTAATTTGAAACATATTCATTTAGGGCATTGAAAAGAAATAAACAATACATAACAGATGCATGTTCAATAGTAATATGCAATCGCATCTGTGATATATAATTTGGGTTTTGAAACTGAGTCGCACTTTTCATTACTCAAAAAGACACATGACGTGCGCCGAACGCGTCGATAAAAATAAAATTTCTAAACCAACTATTCTGTAAAATAGGGGCAAAGGGTCGATCCCTTAGAGATTGGTGGTATTTCTAAGGTTAAAAACAATGAAAAAGAAAAATATGGGGTTTTAAAATAAATAATTTAACTAACTAATCTAACTAAACTAAATAAATAAAATAATTAAAATAACTTTGAGAACAATTAATGAACACCTAAGTAACGCCTAGGTCTATGGTTCCACAAATCAGGATCAAGATTAAATGGCACATCATGGTCTTCAATCATTCCCAAAAAGTTATTAATTTAAATTCTCCTAGATTAGCTATAGAAAATCGATATCCGCCAGAAAATCCTCATTTCCCTAATCTCGATAGTCGGGATGTCCGCCACTAACTACTTTCCTAATTAATTCATAACCCTAGACACCGCCAATAGGGTTTAACACACTAACCGCAGTAATATGGGTCTATGGGAACACTAATCCTAAGTAACTAGATCGCATCCGCTTCCAATTGAACCTAGATTCAATTGTTGCACACTCAAGAACCGAAAGGGTTTTACGGCAAACGGTTGAGTGTTCGTCACGTTATTGGTCCAAAAGTACAATTACACGGATACTATCGGTCCAAATAACTATTTGTTGTCCACCTAAAAGCATGCACGGCCACATACATACCCTAAATCTAAACCATATTTCTTAAAATCAACAACAATGAAATAGGAGAATTAAATTAAATAAAATAATAAAATAAAAGATTTCACATAATATGCCATGAATCCATAATCCCGACTTGTTTCGCCTCCGACCTAGGCAATCGTTGAGAGAAGTCGATGCTTAAAATATATTAGTCGGTTTTCCCAATATAATACCTAAGGTTCCTAATATATAAAACTACTAAGAATTGGTCTCAGGAGTTGAGAGAAACTAATTTTGTGGGTTGGTTTCATAACATGTGCGCCGAGGGCGATCCATGGGATGTTTTCGGTTGTTTGCAGGGTCCCAAACACATGGCGTTCGCTAGTTAGTTGAAGGAGTAGTCGTACGACACGTGGCTGCATCTAGTTGGTGAAGTAAATGGAGACTGCTGACGTGTCAGAACCGTATTGGTAGAGAGAACTGCTGATGATGTCCCAGGTGAATGAGAGCGCGCCATGAGGTAGGCCTTGGAAGCGAAGAATAATCGTACAAAACGTGCAAAAAACTTGGAGACCGCACTGATGCGTGTCTCGAGGAGCATCCAAAGCAGCTGAGGCGAGGTGAAAGAAGTGGTGGGACGTGTTGTGTTGGTCTAGCTGACGTGGAATTGTTGTGGCTGCTTGTGATTGGTTGTTGACGCCACATTGAGCGCTCAGATTGAAGGAAAATGCTGGAAATGTCATGCTATTTGAATGAATGGACAATGGAATGCTCCCACGTTAGTAGACATTACTTGGTTTGTAGCCTCCTATTCTACGCACCATGCAGCACGTAACTCGAGGCAAATTGTCGTGTATCCGATCAATGCGTGTAAATACTCCATTTTGAGTATTGTTTCGCCACGGATTCAACCGCGCAGTTTGTTTCACCTGAAAACGACTAATAAATTTAATTAAATATATATTTTAGAGACTTTTCACATTAAATATATTAAAATAAAGTACTAAATACCTATAAATACCAACTTATCTACAAACCACATAATCCACACGTTGGCTGACGTGTGATTTTAATGGTCTATTCAAGCTCGATAGAGCTACAAACTGTAAATGGACAGTGAACAATTAAGCTAACCTCCGGTCATTGAGTTTGAAAGGGTAAAGTCCATAAGAAAAGAGCAAAATCCATAACCAGGCTACATTTTCCTCTCTCAATCCGATCTGCCTTATCACAACTTCCGATAATTTTCATATTTAAAACATTTAGATCACAGTATGTTGCCTCATTCCCAGTCCAAAAAACTAAATGAACTAGATATACTAGTTTATGATGCATACTTGATAAGAGTACGAGTCCCACTAACCTATGCCGAGCTTTCCAAACTTTATACCGACTTTCTCAACTCTCATAATCCACAAACCTTTCGCGTTAATCTAAAACCTAAATTAAACCAATTGCCATCAATTTGGGTCCAATACTCAGCAATTATAACCCATAAACTGGCCATAATTGAATACAAAACCAATTTGTGACTTTTTAGGTTAATACTATCATTTCATGTTTTTCCAGATAGAAAACCTCATATAAAGTTTCGAAAGAATCTCTAATACTTCATTTTTCATAGAAATCCATAAATTTCTTTTTATTTAGTCAAAATATAATTTTTCTAACTTTTTTATATTTTTTTGGAATTTCTCTAAATTCTAGCTTTTCTTTTATTTTATTTTTTATGAATTGGGGTTTTAATCCAAAAAAATAAAATAAAAGAAAAGCTAGAATTTATCAATGGGTTGGGTTTGGCTACAACCCCCTGACACTATTAGAAGGGGATATGGCTCCCATGCCGTGTCCTTTCTCGAACTTCTCCATTTCTATCAAAGAATAACAACAACGAGACTAACAACAACAACAACAATGACAACAACAACAACAACAACGGCTTCATCAACAATAACCCACAACGGAACAACAAACACAATACCATCACATTCTCCTAGCCTTGGCTTTGATCTCCTCTCTATTATAATCTCTAATCTCTCCCTCTCTTTTGATTTCTCAGTCAAATTTTTTCTAGGATAAATTTGAACTTTCCATGAGATTCTCATTGCTCGAATCTCAAGGGAGATCTGATGATTCATTTTATATTTTGATCTTTCTTGAGACATGTGTTGCATATCTTAATATCGATCTTTGTGGCTATTAAAAAACCCATCATCTCATGACAGACTTAAATGAGATCAACTGCAATTATTCTCGAGATTCGAGGCATGAATCTTAAGGATGATCTAAAGGACAAGAAATAGTAACATTCCTTAATGTGATACGTACTTCACACACTCGTAGCACTTGCAACCTTTACCTTTAAAAAAATATGGTTACACACATAACGAGGCGCGAATAACCTCTCTAACATCCCATGATCTACATAATTTATCTCCTCGAGATAATTCCTTCATGTATCTCGAGACAAATATAAGATTTATCATTTAATATGATTCAAGCTTTAAAATTCATTATTTACATATTTATATATAATATGTTTATATAAATATATGGGCCCGGTTCGGTCTGGTGTGCGGATCAAACCCTTATCTTCTTCATCGCCTTGCTTTACTCTGTGGAACAAACGAAATCTATTTTTTTATTTAGCACTTGGTTGGGTTTGGCTCCAACCCCATGACACTCTCGGAAGGGGATATGGCTCCCATGGCGTCTCCTTCCTCGGACCAACAACAACAATCAATGCCATTAATACCTATTACTGCCTACCTAATTTTGATGGCTTAAGAGGGTCTGATTTTCCACACCTGTGATTTTTTTTTGACTCTCATGTCCCCTATCAAACTATGCGTGCAGCTCTGACTCCCTCATCTCTATTGGTTATATTCCAATTCTCAGTACCCTAAACATCTAATTAAGAACTACTTTAGGAAGAATCTCATGGTTTGGCCTTACTTCCTTGACGCTTCTCTCTACCCTACCACTCAGCATGGCGAGGTGACACAATCACGATGTGCATTGCTATATCATATTTGGGCTCGTGTCGATCGCATTGATATAAGGCGTATTATTCAGGAGGTCATCAGAGAGAGGATGACCATGATGAAGAATGAGAGCCTAGCCTTCCCTATCTTTATCACATACTAATGACACTAATCAAGAGTCCCTCTTGCTGGTTTAGCCTTCGATATTCCACCTTAACTGACCATAAACAATGATGATATCTTTATATTTAGTAAATTAGAGGAGGATTCAAAAGATGAGGAGGATAGAGTGCAGGAGAGAGCACGAGCAGCAACATGGATGCAACAACAACAACATAAGTAGGAAACTCAAACGAGAAAAGCCGCAGGAATGAGGAGAAGGCCATCTTCATCTGCACCACCACCACTAGAGAGAGATTAGCATATTCTTATACCATGGGCGAAGTGGCATCAGCAAGTCCATAATAACCCTAACTAGCTAGCTCCCTCAATTTCGGATAGTCCATTCGTCATACTTCCAGGCTATTAGGCTTATCGAGCTCAAGAAGAGTATAGAGCCATGTCTTCCTCCCATTCTTCATAGAGAGTGCAAACTCTTTAGCAGACTCCATAGAGGACTCCGTAGCAGAGTGATCAGCATTAGGACAACTCTAGTGACTTTGAGAGTTAATTTTCTTATTTTTTTCATGTATTCGAGAAATGAACTATAGAACTTGACACTTATTAGACTTAGTAATATATTTAGAGGAGAAAAGATATGACAATGATGTAATTGTATAATATCAATACATAACATATCATTTGCATACATTTTCCAGCTTTTCATTTATTTATTTTGTTTCATTCCAATTCTTTCCATTTTCTTATATTCCATTATTATATTTCACTCGATCTTTTGGAATGTGTATTAGTTGTCCTACTTTCTTGAACATTAAAGAGAAGGTTCAAGATAATTTTGGCGGTATGTAGGTATGCAGGATAAGTCTTGGTATTCATGAATGAACCATATTAGAGGAGTTATGGTAAGGTTTTTATTTTTTATCCATCATTTTAAGCTTAAATGAATGCCCTAGTCTAGCTTAGGGTAATAGTGGAAAATTTAGAATTCTAATGTAGATTTATGTTTCCATGAATAAACAAAACATTAAGTAGAGTTTAGGTGAAATATTTATTCTTAAGATTGGCCTACCGTACCTAGTCTACACTAAAGAGTGCTAGTGTGGAGTCAAGGAAAAAGATTCAACTAAATCTCTATAGATTTAAAGATAGGCTTACTAGTTAACCTAGTTGATCCAACACAACCTAACTCTTTCATCACATATCATGAATCCTATAAATTATTATCCTAAAATCTTTCACCAAGTTAGAAACTATTATTTGACTTGAAATCATTAAAAAGAGACATGAAAAAGAAGAAGAAGAATAGAAGAAGGAGAGGAAAATGATGAAAATATAAAAGTAAAATATTGTTTTTACACCTTAAAAAAGAGAAATTGATCTTGATTAAATCCCAATCAATTAAGTCGTGATTATAGATCTCGACATAAAATGATATCCGGAGGAAATGGAGCAAAGAACTGAATGGTTGGAAAAAGGTGAGGACTGCACAATGTAAAAAAAAATTAAGTAAGGTGTAGTGTAAATCAAATTCATGTTCTTTGAAGATCCTTTGACAAGTCTAAGTCTAAAGTTTTCATATAACGACCCATAACTAATTAGGCATTGGGTTGACCAACTTGGACTGGGTCTAAGGCTTGGACACGGTACGATCGGGTGGTGCAACCAAGCTCGATAGACTGCTGATCAGAGTTTTCTTATATTTGGGTGCATGTATTATATAATAAATAATTATAATATAATATAATACGCATCGTGAGACCGGAGATGTGCGATGACTATGTGGGTAGCATGGTCAAGACTAACACGTGCCTGAATATTAGGCTAAGCGAAGATAGATTTATCTTTCTAGTTTCTGTTGGTTTGACATCGCAAATATATTTAACTCAAATAAATGAAATATGTATAAAAGCTAATGATCTAACTTGGATTGGTGGTGAAGTAAAATGAGAACGAAGTTGCAAGAAGACTTTTTGTTAAGTTGCGTGTTAGTTGGCAATGGTTGAGGTTGAGATTGGATCCAAATCGGTGCAAGTTTGGATACGTGTGGGAAGAAAACTTAGCCATAAATGTTTGGTATGTCATGGAATAAGTTATGATTTTTGGGGTCTTCTTTAACCGAATTAGTATTATGAACGTTTTATGGAGTTAGACTATTTATCGAGAGTTTAGCTTAATTGGATGAAAAATCAGATGCAAAACAAGCGTCAAAAATCAAAACACGTCAAAATAGGAATTTTAAGAATTAATAAATAAAATAAATTAAGTTGTTGACAAGCACTTGAGGGTTTATATATACATATAAGAAAAAAAATCAAATGAGATCAAGTTTCATTTGAAACGTGTAACATAACGTTTGTTACGTTATTGTTTCTAAACCTCTCCATGAATATTTTCGCTCGTCGAGCTCCAAACGTTTGATTTTCGCCTGAATTCTTTTCACAAAACAGTAGAGCATCACGAGATGGTCAAATTGAGCTAAGTTTCCACGGTGGAGACAAGGTATTCAGCTTGACATTTGTTAAATTCTCAATATAGGGCATTTTCCATAAATCAATTTGAATTTTTGCTATTTTTCTATTTCTTTCACAGGGTTTTTTATAGGAATTGATATGAATTGTTTACAATTGATGTATTCCGTTGATGTGCACCAATTTGAAATAAATCCCACCAATGTGGGTTAGGATTTTGGTGAAGAAAATTGATGCAATTCAGTCGATAATTATTTTGAAGATGTTTTGTAGTTAAAATTGATTTACATTAGAATTCTTGACAAACTGGATTATTGATTTATGTCCAAATTGACTCAATGTGGTATGGAAATATTTTAATGTGGTATTGAGCGAATTCTTAACATAACTTTGTTTTGTTAGTTCTAAATTTTTTAAATTTTTCCTAATCTACAGGCTATATTGCAAATTAAATAATTTCTTTTTTTTGTGATATGATTTAAGTGTTCTTGGAGTCTACAGAAAGTATGTAATGTGCTCTAAAAGTTCCTTTTAGGTTAATATGAAAAATATAGAGGTTTCCAAGGTTTAAAAGTTACCGCAAGTTATTTACTCGAAAGCTAATTGAAGTTGTTACAAAATAATTGTGTTAATAGTTGAGGATGCGGAGTTCAATTCTACCTAAAGTACGGGATGCTTGAATAGGGGCTAGGGCATTCGATGTGCGATGTATTGTAAGTGAGCAATAGGAATTTATAACCTTTCGATATGCATGTATACAATTTGCATTAATGCATTGCATTCATGACTGCTCAATGGGCATGCAAATAGTCATTTTGAAAATTAGGGCCAACTCTGACTTTCAGATGCATCTGATAGTCCAGTAATATTATGTGCACTCTTTTGACCTTGGTCATCCAGGGTAAAGTTAGAGTATATCGGTAGTGCTCAGGCCCTCATATCGCGTGAAGGGATATCCCCGGATCATAGGTCGGCATTGCCGCTATGCCGATGACATATGGACAAGGTCTTGCACCTTGGGGATGCATGGGAGTCAATCTAACCATGTGAGAAATAGGATTGCACCATGTTTACATAAATTCTTGTTATTATATTCTCTTCAATTTTTGATTATGCGATGCACTTTTATAAAACCTATGTGTTCACTCATTAGGGGCTTTAAAACCTAGATTTGTGGTTGAATCAATTAGACTTGCAGTGGTTACAAAAAGTGCAAAGCACATGAGTGGTTTACGATGGAGACGAGTGCCCTTATTATGGCAGCCCCAAATCTTGAGGCAACCTTAGGCATCACCATGTCACATTACATGCCACTAAGCCTTGCCATGTCACGACCTGCTTATCTATGACGCCCTACAACCTAACTGGTTGCTTGGACATTTTACGATAAACCCTTTCTTAAATAATTATTCTTTATCTAATTATTAGTGATTTAATTAGCTAGTTAGTCAATCCATCAAGTTATATAACAATTTTATAGCGAAAGTCTTTAAGATTAAGTAAATTATGCATTTATAGAAGTCCTAAGTCGTGGAAAATTAGGAAAAATGATACCATGTATATAACAGAAGTGAAATAAGTACATTAAAAGATCTATATAAATGTATTCAATGTTCTACATTCCCTAAACTTAACAAAACATAAAAACATACATAATGTATAAAACATAAGCTAGTGTCACTATCTGAAAGGTAGTCTCCTAATACCTCCTTGCCTTTGCCCTGGCTCGTCGAACGATCTGCACTCGGTTACCCAACAAATACATTGACGACTCCAGTGACTACAATCCCATGATAAGTTAACATAATATTCA
The DNA here is from genome assembly GCA_039657325.1 of Stephania cephalantha. Classification (NCBI taxonomy): domain Eukaryota; kingdom Viridiplantae; phylum Streptophyta; class Magnoliopsida; order Ranunculales; family Menispermaceae; genus Stephania; species Stephania cephalantha. Next base: position 19,508,108 of record CM077579.1, on the reverse strand, counting down.
TGAATAAAACTGATAAAACTATAAGACTTGCAAGTAATACATTTGGCAACAAAAAGTCATACTCATATGAATGTAGCTAACATAGGGCATACAAAGACAACAATACGTGACTAATATAACAACAAACACAAATTAAGTAGACTTGGAAATAAAGCATTGATAAATAAACAACTGAATAATATGAGAAAACCTCGACCTAAACAAGCTGGTACATTGAAAAAATAGGACATGAAGCATGTATATACTCGCTGGCTTATAGTGACTAACCTTAACTCCAGTTAATGTGTGAACCCCTTCCAGACGTTATTTCAAGTCAAGGGATCACCTTAAACCCGTCCCGACGATCGTAGATATGTTATACTACAGTTAACACGAGCACTAAAACAAGCAACCCGTGAAAGTGATTTAGCCACAAGCAATATATACGTAGTTAAATTTTTGGTGAAAACCCATGTGTGCCAACCAGTAGTCATAAATGTAATCCGATATCGATAAAACTACGCCATAAATAATGCGAAGCTTTCCTATGGGTTTCACACAGCTCAATACGTGCTCTGCCTTCCTCGAACTCCTGGATTTTACCCTGCCTAGCTCTCGGATACTCGAACTATAGTACCCTTAGTCCTCGAAGTCATATTTCAGGTATTAAGGCTGATTACAAGTTTTTAAGTTCTTATTAAGTTGAAAATTACCCAAAACAACCTGTAAATTGGGTTTTCTATTGTTAGTATCACGCTAAATAACTTACATAGCATGCGAGGTTTGTGTAGTGCGCTAGGTAGGCACCTAGCATGCTACTATTCTTCATTTCAAAGAACAATTGAGCACCATGACTAATAGCGCGCTAGCCAGTCTGGTTAGCGCTGTATCCATGTTAGTTAACAAAATTCTTAACTCGAGAATTCTTTTCGCAAGACCCCATTTAGCCAAATTCAAGCCATCTACCCCATCCTCAAATCTTGGGAAATCAACAAAGACCATCAATATCAACCAAAACAACAATTCAATTACATTTTTAGAAAATTCATACATTCATCGAACTTTCCAATTATCACCAAAAACCCAATTTCAATCGAAACATGTTTAAAAACCTTAATAATAGTGTTAATTAGACTTGTAAATAATATTCATTAAAAATAGTGGTCTAATAATCAAATTCGAATTGAAATGAGAACATCGCAATTTGAGCTCATTTTCATGTGTAGGAGGTGAAGAAGATGATTACATTTGCGTTTAAAACCCTCAATTTTATCTCAAACACCTAGTCATGCTCCAAAGATACTTCGATTTCTTATTATTCTCTTCATATTTGCATGTGAAAATGAGTGGAATCATAAGAAATCCCACTAAGTGTGGTTTAAATAGTTCTTAATTAAATCATTTGTGTGCATCTCTCGAGGTCAAAGCGTTCTTTCAAACTGTCTAGCTCTCCAGTGACAAAAATTAGTAAAACATCTTGCCTAGTTTTTGAATTTAGGATCATCCAGATGAAGATCTAGGGTCCAAGATTAATCCATCCAAACTATATGACTTTATTTATCTTTAATCAATTGAATTAACTTAGCACATGAACACTCATGATTTGTGTTCCAAGACACATTTATTGATATATTTATGGTCCCAACAACCCCCGACTACCCGAAACTCAGTGCCCCGCGCTCTGACATGCATCCTAAGGCACACCCTACTATGCATTCTCGAATGAACTAACTTAGGCAATTGTTCAATTATCCAATATGTACTATTATTAGCCTAGTCTATCATCCCCAGGTCACTCATACCTTGTACTAGCGTCGAGACACTTCCTAATGTAACTACCCATTACACCAACTCGTTCGATGGCAATGTACATACATACGATGCAATATAATAATATAATGATTTTGAACACCGCATGTGGCGGTCCTCGCCGCCCCGGGGTGACGTGTCTCCGGTTACTCCTTGCCAGCTGGCCCTACTACACGTGTACGGCATCTGCCCGTCCTTTTCATTACTCGAAATTCGCATCCACTTATGTGTACAACGTATAAATGACATATGCAGCGGATGTTCTACTTAAATGCAAGGAATATTAATCAATTTAATAAATCCTACTGTGGAAAAACCCTGAAAAGTATTCTGTATAAAGGTAGACGACTGTACCATGTAAAGTATCTATGTACAATGTCATGTCACTCCCGGTTCCCAAAAGAATCAAAATATCAAAATAATCACACGTAAAAGTAATTCTCAGAGGTACGCAGTCAGAGGTAGTCGCCGAAGATCCCCTTGCCTTTACTTGTACTCGGATATGCACTCAATCATCACAGAAAATGGATGACGAGTCCAGTCAGTAAAATCCCAAGGAACTCCTCCGAGCATTCATATAAATAAGTGGAAGTCAATAAATACTGTTAAATAATCATGCAGAATGTAAACAGAGAACTGTAAGTAGGGCATCGCATGCATAGATATCAATAAAGTGCAAATGTGTGTGCCTGTTCCAGTCAGACTAAACCATACTTCAGGATTCCCTTCCAGGATCCCACTACTGGGCGCACCCAACTAGCTATCACCTGATCCCTCTCGGTGGCCGACGTAGACCTACGACGCATTGACACATGTAGCAGTTAAATAGCTCGGGTCGTTATCCACCGAGAACTCCTGATACACATGCTATGGTCTAGAATGCATAGACACAACGGAAAATCCGAAGGGAGTAACTCAACCAACCGTGCAAACAAGGACAAGATATAGATATAGGAAAAATCACAAGGAAATAGTGGAATTGAATGGAATTATAAAGCGAAATAAATACTCAAGAGTTTTTCCATTGGGTTTTACAAACCTCACAACGGACTCCAATACCCCGTATTCAATCCCCGGGTCCAAGTCCACTGAGTGATTGGTCGCCGATTGATCACCCGTGTCAACCTATATCCATTTATCAATAATTTAATTTAGCATGACAATTTACAACAAATTTCTAAAAATCTTAGGCCAAATTACCCATTTCGCGCTTTTCTAGGCAAAATCCCGCAAAAAGTCGCGTCCGAAATATCCAAATATTTTATTTTTCATATAAATTTATCAATTTTTATATATTTTATAAAAAGATATATTTTTTAGAATTTTCCCAATTTTTTCTGGAATTTTTCCAAAATTTTCTTTCATTTTTCTTCTCTTTCTCTCTTTTTCTATTTCTTTTTCTTAAATTTTGTTTGGTCGAGTCGACCAAAATGGGTCGGACCCGACCCGGCCCTGGACCAGAACAAGTCCAGGCACGGCCCATGGCCCAAGCCTGGCCTGTTTTGGGCCCGACCCATGAAGTAGGTGCACACGCGCGCACGAAGCGCGCTCGTGTGCACCTTCTTCATCCGATCGAACCCAAAACTGGTTCGATCAGGAAACATATTTTATTTTTATTTTTATTTTATATTTTTTTAATTCTCTGTGGTTTGGGTTGGGGTTGCTTTCCACCCCAACCCCGGTGGAATCGATGGCAGGGGAGACACCCCTGCCATCAACACCGCGACCCGGTTCGGCCTCCATGGTCGAACCCTTGTCTCGCCACCATAGTCAACCGAAACCCACATTAAAAAAAAACCACTGAGACTCACCTCGATCGTGACGTCTCCACCTTCTCTCTCCTCCTTCCTTGCGCGTTCCTTCTTCTCCTCCTCCTCTCCTTTTCTTCTTCTTCTCTCGGTCTCCCGATCGGCTGTGTGTGTGTGCATGGAGTGTGTGTGTGAGGTGTAGGTGTAGGTGAGGTGAGTGGACACGTGTCATTGAATTTGGACAGGTGTTGTTGTTGAGTTAGATGTCTTGACACCTAAATGTGACACAGCTAAGACACTCGCCAGTGTTTTCGGTATTTCGACGCCCGGTTTCGCGTCCGAACCGTGATTTACGCGTACCGCCGCGTCGCTAGCCACCCAATATCTATTCCATATTATTTACTTGGCAAATTTTTTATTCAATTTGTGTGTTTTCGTTTCCCCGACCTAATATTCGGTCCCGTCGACTACCTGATACCCGCGTCGACACGTATATCGAGGTGAATACCGTTCACACACCCTCACACATATTATTTTGCAACCTACACACATGTGATGTATTTGAATAAATTACACCGCAAAGAAGCAACCAACACACCATAAACTTCCATACCTAAGTCCATGTTCGTCCTAGCCTACCGCGACGTCCACGTAGATCCGAGCTGGCGTCCGTGTCTGTAAATTGAATAGACATGATTAAAATGGGCCGTTACAGTTCTTCCCAACTAAATAAAATTTCATCCCGAAATTTAGTTGTAACTAAAGTCCCACACCAGAGAATAGTTGAGGGTATCGCGTCCTCATCGGCGACTCGAGCTCCCAAGTGAGTCCCTCCATCCTATTATGCTGCCAATGAACCAGGACCTTCGCGAGTTCCCTATTCCGAAGAATCTATTCTTGACGATCGACGATCTCAATCGGTCTCTCCTCATAGGTCACGTCAGGCTGTATCTCCACCTATCCCAACTCAATCGTCGGTCTCGGCCCTGACCTAGCGAGTCTCAACATGGAAATGTGAAATGTCGAATGAACCCCAGCTTACTCGGCAGGTAACTCTAACTGATATGCAACAGTGCCTACTCTTTGTGCAATCCGGTATGGTCCAATGTATCTCGGTGCCAGTTTCCCCTTAATGCCAAACCTCTGTTGACCTTTCCAAGGAGAAACCTTCAGATACACCATATCGCCCTCGTCATAGCTTAGACCCTCGTGATACCTATTCGCGTATTTCTTCTATTTATCTTCTGCAGCTAGCAGCTTCTGATGAATTTGTCGGATTTTCTCTGTGTGGTCAACAACTATCTCAGGCCCTACTTGTGTACCGAGACCGGTGTGCCTCCTCTAGAATCCCGTTCCATATGTCCTGATCCGCAGGTATCCATAATCACCCTCGCTATCTCAAACATCGATCTGTAGTTTCTGCCTAATCAGTGCATTCCGGATTCCATGACAGACCATTGACCCGCTCATAGAGCCCATCGACCCTCTGACACTCGACAACCCGTTCAATCGATACGGTCGGTATCCTCATCTGGCAACAAATATGATGTTCCGCCGTAGTCGAAAACTCGACCATGCACATATCGATACTGCCTGTAATAAGTCATGCTCATGTGTCATCTGGTGCAGAACAGTCGACTATCGAGTCCATTCCTGCTCAATGCGTCTGCTACGACGTTCGCTTTGCCAGGGTGATACTCAATAGCGAAGTCGTAGTCCTTCAGCAACTCCAGCCATCTCCGTTGTGGCATATTCAGATCCCTTTGAGTGAAGATGTAACGTAAACTCAGGTGATCTGTATACAACACAAATCACTCTCCATAGAGATAGTCCCTCCAAGCCTTCAGTGCAAAGACGACCGCTGCAAGCTCCAGGTCGTGCACTTTGGATAATTCCCCTCGTGGGGTCTCAATCGCCTGGAAAGATAGGCAACTGGTCTACCATCCTGCATCAACACACATCCAAGACCAATGCCCAACGCATCTGTATATACTGTCAAGATCTTGCCTGGCTCCGGCAATGTCAATACTGGTGCAGATGTCAATCTCCGCTTTAATTCACAAAGGCCTGCTCACACTCCTCTGACCAGTCAAACCTGACGTCTTTCTTAGTCAGTCTCGTCATCAGCGCTGCGATCGAGGAAAATTTCAGCACAAATCGCCGGTAATATCTGGCTTGTTCAAGGAAACTCCGTATATAAGCCACAGACTCAGGCGTCTTCCAATCAATGATCGCCCTAATCTTTTGTGAATCCACTGAGATACCATGCTCACTGATGACATGGCCTAAGTCACACTTGCTAAACTTGGCGTACAGTCGGTGCTCCCTTAGTGTTGTCAAAACTGCCCTGAGCTGTCCCTCGTGATCATCACGAGTCCTGCTATAGATCAAGATATCGTTGATGAATACGATGACGAATCTGTCCAAATACGGTCTCATGACCCTGTGCATCAGATCCATGAAAATTGCAGGAGTGTTCGTCAGCCCAAACGGCATGACTGTGAACTCAAATAATCCGTATCTCGTGCTGAAAGAAGTTTTCTGGATATCCTCTTCTCGAATCCTCAATATGTGATAACCTGAGCGAAGGTCAATCTTCGAGAAGAATCTGGCACTCGCCAGCTGATCAAACATATCATCAATCCTAGGAAGTGGGTAACGGTTCCTCACAGTTACCTGATTCAATTTCCTATAGTCGATGCACATCCTCATCGTACCATCCTTCTTCTTCACAAACAATAAAGGAGCTCCCCAAGGTGACATACTAGGGTGAATGAAACCCTTCTCTAACAGCTTATCCAACTGTCGTCTTACCTCCTCCTGTTTCGATTTCGCTGGTGCCATCCGATAAGGTCGACTGGCAATCGGCTGCGTCCCTGGTATCAGCTAGATTATGAACTCAACAGCTCGTGGCGGTGACAATCCGGGTAAATCATCTGGAAATACATCGACAAAATCCCGAACCACCGGAACGTCTTCAATCCGGACCTCCGTTCGAACCTCCGGCTCAACTATCACCGCAAACGCCTCCATCTCCCGCGCTCTAGCTAGTTGGCCTCTCGTGATAGGTAAGTCAGATGCCGATCCAACTAATACGAACTCCGGTATTCCAGGAATATGAAACTCTATCCTCTTGTCGTAACAATCTATCCGTGCATGATAGGATGCTAACCAATCCATCCCGAGAAGTGTGTCAAACTCTAAGTACTCCAATACTCGAAGATTCGCTGGTAGCTGATGTCCATCCACCTCTATCATCACGTCTTGACATATTTTGTTAAGGTATATCTTATCCCCAGCAGCCGTACTAAGGATAAGATGTGGCTCTAGTGTCTGTGTAACTAACCCTAACAATCCAACAATACGTCCAGCAAGAAATGATAAAATACTACCATAATCAAACATAGCATGCATGTGGCGACCAAATATAAGTAATGTACATTCAATAAGCTGCCTTGTCACCTCGCTATCTGGCTGTGCTAACGCATGCGCTCTATTTTTGGCCTGGTCGACGCTCGCCGTGGCGACGGTGGTGTCCGACAGTCAGCCCTCAAATGTCCCCTCTGCCCACACCGGTGACATCTACGGCTCTCCAGTCTACCCGTCGGTCCGTCGCCAGATTTCGAACCCTGACCTCGGTCCACCTGACCCCTGTCATGTCCCCTCTGATCTCGACCCTGACGGTACTCCTATGGCTGTGCTATCTGTCGATCCACTGGTGTTGAGGTGATAGAATGAACTGGTTGTGGCTCCTCATATCAGAATTGACTGCCCCGAAACTCGTCCCAGTGGCCCCTATCCCGTCTATCATCTTTTCGGCCTCTATCTGGACGATCCATCGATCTCTTATGCATCTGACTAGACTGAGAACTCTGCCCTGACTGTACCTCCCTACCCGTCACACGTCAGCCAACCCTCTGCAGTAGGTATGTCTCATGAGCCAATGCTCTGTCAAAGATCTCTGCGTTGATGCAATCCTGTCATTAACCCCTCTGGTGAAATAATAGATCTGTAAATGCTCTGTCCCGGCGACATCTAGAGAGAACTGAAGCAAATGTCGGAACCTCTCCATATAATGCATCAAGGTTCGATTACCCTGTCTCAAGGCTAGGAACTCCTCCGTCAGCCTCAACCTCAACCTAACCTCCATAAGTATGTACTGATCGTAAAATATTTACCTAAACTCAGCCCATGTCGTCGGTTCCGGATGAGTATCCGTATATGTCGTCCACCAAACCGCTGCATGCTCTCTCAAATAGGCTCCAGAGAGTCGTGCCTGTACAGTCTCATCGTTCCTCATCAGCTTATGGAAACGTTGTTGAGACACTATCCATCTCCCTGCAGCCTCAGGGTCAACGCCTCCATAAAAGAATCGAGGCTGGAACTTCAAAAACTCCCTCAAAAGCTTCGCCTCTTGTGCCAGAACGAATGCCGATGTAGTAGGAGTATCAGCAGTAGGGGTGGCCGTAACCTGGTCCGTCGTCGTGAGTGGAGGCGTAAGAGTCGACGTCTCTAAAGGAATGAAAACAACGGTAGCTATCTCTGTGGGTGCCTCTACCGCTACCCCCTGAACTAGAGTTTGGGGTACCACCGGAACAACAGTTGTCCCCGCCGGTAAGGTCACAGCTACTGGCTCTCTAGCTGAAGTGAGTGTCGCCAGTACTGCGGTTTGCTCTCGTAATAGCCCTAATACCTGGGCCATCTGTGTCTCTGTGCCGAGGACTATCCTCCACACTCGCCGTAACGGGGACATACCTAACCGCATCGCTAGTCTGTCCAGTCTCAACTGGCGTACCAGACAGTCCGTCCATGATCAGCATCGAGAATGTGCTCCGGATCATTCTCGAAGTATGTACATATATCATATAATAAAATGAAAATATAACATGCATATAAGTTCTAACTCTACCCGCCTCACATCACTTCCCGACTAAAGTTCTAAGGCACTAACTTCGGGTTTTCCACATCTAAGTTTTTTGTTTAAGTTTTATTATCTTAGGACTTCCTCTTTGCTCTGATACCAACTGTGGCGGCCCTCACCGCCCCGGGGTGATGTGTCTCCGTCTACTCCTTGCCAGTCGGCCCTACTACACGTGTACGACACCTGCCCGTCCTTTTCTTGTCTCGAAATTAGTATCCACATGTGTGTACAGCGTATAAATGACATACGCAGCAAAAGTTGTACTTAAATGCAAGGAATATTAATCAATTTAACTAATCCTACTGTGGAAAAACCCTGAAAAATATTTTGTATAAAGGTAGACGACTGTACCATGTAAAGTATCTATGTACAATGTCATGTCACTCCCAGTTCCCAAAAGAATTAAAACATCAAAATAATCACACGTACAAGTAATCCTGAGAGGTAGGCAGTCAGAGGTAGTCGCCTAAGATCCCCTTGCCTTTACTTGTACTCGGATATGCACTCAATCATCACAGAAGAAAATGGATGACGAGTCCGGTCAGTAAAATCCCAAGGAACTCCTCCGAGCATTCATATAAATAAGTGGAAGTCAATAAATACTGTTAAATAAACATGCAGAATGTAAACAGAGAACTGTAAGTAGGGCATCGCATGCATAGATAACAATAAAGTGCAAATGTGTGCGCATGTTCCAGTCAGACTAAACCATACTTCGGGATTCCCTTCCAAGATCCCACTACTGGGCGCACCCAACTAGCTATCACCTGATCCCTCTCGGTGGCCGGCGTAGACCTACGACGCACCGACACATGTAGCAGTTCAATAGCTCAGGTCGTTATCCACCGAGAAATCCTGATACACATGCTATGGTCTAGAATGCATAGACACAACGGAAAATCCGGTGGGAGTAACTCAACCAACCGTGCAAACAACGACAAGATATATATATAGGAAAAATCACAAGGAAATACTAGAATTGAATGGAATTATAAAGCAAAATAAATACTCAAGAGTTTTTCCATTGGGTTTTACAAACATCACAACGGACTCCAATACCCCGTAATCAATCCCCGGGTCCAAGTCCACTGAGTCCTTGGTCGCCAATTGATCACCCGTGTCAACCTATGTCCATTTATCGATAATTTAATTTAGCATGACAATTTACAACAAATTTCTAAAAATTTTAGGCCAAATTACCCATTTCGCGCTTTTCGAGGCAAAACCCTGCAAAAAGTCGCGTCCGAAAAATCCAAATATTTTATTTTTCATTAAAATTTATCAATTTTAATTTATTTTATCGAAATATATTTTTTTCGGAATTTTCCTAATTTTTTCCGGAATGTTTCCAAATTTTTCTTTAATTTTTCTTTAATTTTTCTCTTTTTCTCTTTTTTTTTCTTAAATTTTGTTTGGGTCGGGTCAACCCAAATGGGTCGGACCCGACCCAGCCCTTGACCAAAACAGGTCCAGGCCCGTTCTGGGCCCGACCCATAAAGTGGGTGCACACACGCACACGCGCGCGCGCATGTCCACCTTCTTCATCCGATTGAACCAGTGAAAACTGGTTCGATCGGGAAACATATTTTTTTTTTTATTTTTTTTTTTTTTTTGAATTTTTTGTTGTTTAGGTTGGGGTTGCTTTCCACCCCAACCCCGGTGGAATCGATGGCAATGGAGACACCCCTGCCATCACCACCGCGACCCGGTTAGGCCTCTATGGCCGAACCCTTATCTCGCCACCACAACCAACCGAAACCCACAATAAAAAAAAACCACCGAGGCTCACCACGATCGTGACATCTCCACCTTCTCTTTTCTCCTTCCTTGCGCGTTCCTTCTTCTCCTCCTCCTCTCATTTTCTTTTTCTCCTCTCGGTCTCCCGATCGGCTTTGTGTGTGTGCATGGAGTGTGTGTGTGAGGTGTAGGTGTAGGTGAGGTGAGTGGACACGTGTTGTTGAATTTGGACAAGTGTTGTTGTTGAGTTAGATGTCTTGACACCTAAATGTGACACATCTAAGACACTCGCCTGTGTTTTCGGCATTTCGACGCTCGATTTCGCGTCCGAACCTTGATATACGCGTACCGCCGCGTCGCTAGCCACCCAATATCTATTCCATATTATTTACTTGGCAAATTTTTTAATCAATTTGTGTGTTTTCGTTTCCCCGACCTAATATTCGGTCCCGCTGACTACCTTATACCCACGTCGACACGTATATCGAGGCGAATACCATTCACACACCCTCACATGTATTATTTTGCAACATACACATGCGATGTATTTGAATAAATTACACCACAAATAAGCAACCAACACACCATAAACTTCCATACCTAAGTCCCCATGTGTCGTAGCCTACCGCGACGTCACGTAGATCCGAGCTGGCGTCCGTGTCTGTAAATTGAATAGACATTATTAAAATGGGTCGTTACACAGCACAAAAACAACCATCATCCACAAATAACATAGTCCCTCATTTCTCGTGTCTGAGTCAACTGAGTTGGCCACGTAAGGCCAGAATTACGGCCATCAATTCCCGAGATTAATGTAATTCCTAGTTTAATTAATTTGGGTCATTACAATTCTTCCCAACTAGAGGAATATTCATCCAAAAAATTAAATCCCGAGGAAATTATGTTTTACCTAACCTATCCCTGTGTGACCACGCCTCAAACCTTAATAGTACTACTCTACGGTACCTTGAACACCCCACTACTCTCGTACCCAATACAAGGGACGTAGTGTTGCATTGAGACATAGGCACGTGCCACTGAGGTGATCATGATCCGTCACGCTCCTCGACACCTCCGCAAAATACTCTCAGCCCAATACCGTGCCTAGGTTACCCTAACCTAGCTACCTATCACCAGGTAACCTCAAACCTCTTTTATCATACATCACAACATAATAGACATAACCATAACATACGATGATATACCATGACATACCTTAAAATACCATGACATACCATAACATACCATGCACGCATGAACTTAAACTACAATTATTTATAATTTTAAATTATGTACCTTGAAACCATTGTTGGGACGTCTCCCGGCCTTGCTCAGTCACTATGTGCACTGGGTATCGAGTTTGCACTTGTGTCACTCCTGCTGGAGTCGCTAATCTTCATGGGTGATCCCTCCTAATATGACCTTCTTATCTACATCTCCAACACGTGGTCCTCCATCCTAGTCTTGCCTGCTGACTCCCAAATCCTTGGCCCTAACCCTATGATCCCTAGTCCCTGCCTCCTTGGTCCCGACCTCGTCTTTATGGTCGCCCTTGTTATGCGAGTACAATATAAGCTATGGCTATCCAATCAATATCCCTACGGTCTCAACCATACATCTTCTCATCCCTGTCATATTGCTCTTTATGTCTATTTTGTGCAGAGCTATGTTCAATTTGCCTCTCAGCCTTAGTAGATGAACGCCTGTCACCCCTCTTCATCAGATGTGTCTCATGTTTGAGCGCTTTATCATACATTTCTTTTAGTGTCTAGGCTCCGATCGAAATAATGGCCCTAGCGATGTCCTTAATCGACCCTTAAACGAAGTAATAAATCAATTGTCTCTCAGTTCCTAAGATGCTTGTACCATACTGTAATAAATACCACTATCTATCTATGTTTTGTAGCATTAACTTAGGTGCCCTATCTCAAGGCCATAAAATCTTCTCTCAGCCTTAGCTGGATCACAATCGGAATGTACTGATCGTAAAAATCTATCAAAACTCAGCCCATGTGGTGGGATATGGATGAGTGTCTGTGTACGTTTTCCACCATACAGTAGTGTCTCCTTTCATCATATGCCTTAATATCCAAGCATATATGACTCTAACCTGATACCCACAGTAGCTTATGCATCCTCTGATGTGCAATCAATCATTTCCTGCCTACCTTTGGGTCTCCGCCTCCATGGAAATATCTAGGATCGAATCATATGAACTCCTTCAACCGCTTTACCTCTATTCTCATCGAAGTCACAAATGTGTAGGTTTTTGACGGAGTAGCTATCGATGTCTCAGTCTTAACTGTTAATGTCTCGATCTGTACTACTGTCGGTGAGGCAACTACTACCAGAGTCTCTTGTTCAACTACGTATCTCGGTACATCTGGAATATTCAGTGCGACTGTCATCGAAGTAACTTTAGTCTCAATCATGCTCTGTATTCGAGCGGCAGTGAGTGATGCACGCATCTCTGTTTGTGTAGGCATCATATCCATTAATAGCTCAAACTACCTATTGTGAGTTACGAATCGCACGACTTTTACAGTATCCAAACCCTCCTATCTGGTCTGATCGCTCATTGAAAAAAAATCAGTAATAGGGGGAGTAGGCTGGGCATCCATCGTGATCTACATCAAAAATTGTGCTCTAAATAAGCTTTGGTATATGTGTATATAATATATACAATAAAAAACATAACATGTATTTAAGCCCTATCGCTACTCGACTCGCATTTGCTTCCCAACTAAGATTTTAAGTCAAGATTTTTGGTTTTCCACATCTACAGTTTATTTCGTAAGTTTATTCTCTTTTCTTTAAATTGTTATCGAAGCTCCATTAAACGTCTCTTAGATACCAAACTATGTCAGCCTCAAATCTTGAGGCAACCCTTGACACCACCACGTCGCATCACACATCACCAAGCCCTGCCATGTCACGGCCTACTTATCTATGACGCCCTACGACTTAATTGGTTGCATACAAGTGTTACAGTGTACCCTAGCTTAAATAATTATTCTTATGTAAATATTAGTGATTTAATTAGCTAGTTAGTCAATTTATCAAGTTATAGTACAATTTTATAGTAGAAGTCTTTAAGATTAAGTAAATTATGCATTTTAAGCAGTCCTAAGTCGTAGAAAACTTGGAAAAATAATACCATGTGTATAATAGATGCTAAATGAGTACAACAAAAGATCCATATACATGGAGTTAGTGTTCTACCACCCCGAAATTCAACAAAATGTAAAAATATGCATATCGTATCAAACACGACCCGATGTCACTATATCAGAGGTAGTCACCTAATACTTTCTTACCCTTGCCCTTGCTCGTCAAAGGGTCTACACCCAGTCACCCAACATATACAATGACGAGTCTATTAATTAAAATCCCAAGACAAGAGCACACAATATTCATGAATAAAACTGATAAAACTACAAGACATGTAAGTAATACATATGGCCATAAAATTTCATACTCAAATGATTGTAGGAGACATACGACATACAAAGACACCAACGAGTAATGTTATAGCACATACAAATTAAGCAGTCTAAAAAATAAAGCAGTAAAAAATAAAAAACTGAATATTATGAGAAAAACCTGACCTAAACTAGTTGGTATATCGTTAAAATATGATAGGAACCACGTATATACTAGCAGGCTAACTGTTACTAAACCATAACTATGGTTAATGGGTGAACCACTTCTAGATGCTATTTCAAGTTAACGAGACACCTTAAATTCATTAGGACAATCGTAGATATATTCTACTTCCATTAAAACTAATGCTAAAACAAAAACACGCGCAATTGATTTAACCACTACTAATATATGCAACAAAATTTAGAGTGAAAACCCCTATGTGCACCCACCAGTCACACATGTAACTGGTATTGATAAAACCACACTATGAATTATGTGAAGCTCTCCAATGGGGTTTTGCAGACCTCAATACATGCTTTGTTTTCCCCTAACTCCCGAATCCAACCCCGCCTAGCCCTCCAGCACCCGAGCTACGGTCCCGTTAGTCCCTAAAGTCAAATTTTATGTATCAAGGTTGATTACAAGTGTTTAAGTGTCTATTAAGTAAAAAGTTACCTGAAAAATCCCTTAATTTAGGTTTTCTACTATAAGTAGGGTGCTAGGGAGGGACCTAGCGTGTTACTGTTCTTCATTTTGAATAACAGGTAAGCACCTAGACTGGATAGCGTGCTAGGGGTGAAAAAATTCTCAACTTGAGAATTTCGTCCCTAACACACCATTTGGCCACCATCAAGCCCTCTATGCCATCCTTGACTCGTGCGAAATCACCAATCTCCATCTAGATATACCAGAGCAACAATCTAATTAAATTTTTTGAAAAGTCATACATTCATCTCACTTTCCAATTATCAACAAAAACCCAATTTCGATCGGAGCTAGTTTCAAAACCTTAATAATAATGTTAATTAGACTTTTAAATCATCAAATATTCATAAAAAATAGTTGTCTAATCATCAAATTCAAATTGACACCAAAAGATTCCAAATCATCAAATATATTAGTGGTCTCACTAACCCCCGACTACCATGTACCAAGTGCCCCGCGCCCTAACACGCATCCCGAGGCCAACCCTTGTTCGCTTTATAGAATGAACTAACTTAGTCTATGATTAAATTATCCACTCTGTACTATAGTTAGCCTAGTTTAGCATCTCCAAGTAACTTTTACCTGATACCCGCATCGACACGCTTTCCAATGTAACTACCCATGACAATAACTCACCCGATGGCAACATGCACAAAAGCGATGCAATATAATAATACAATGATTTAAAATACCGTACCGAAACAACCATCATTCATAAATAACATATTCCCTCGAATCTCGAATCAGAGTAAACTGAGTTGTTCACAAAAAGGCCCAAATTACAGTGTCAATTCCTCATATTAACGCTAATCCTAGTTTAATTAATTTTGGTCATTATACTTATCCTCACTGTAGGTAAAATATGGGTTGAGTTGGTTTGAGTTATATACTTGTTATTCGGACTTGTATTTGGGAGTTAGTTCCTTGACTCTGCTTCTATAGATTATTGGATATTACAATTGATGCTTCCACTTTAAGTTCCTTGATCGCTTAGCTTGCTCACTTGCTTCACACACCCCATGCATGAAAAACAATTGATCGTATTAATACACAATAATGTTTTTCAAAAAGACTAACTCAAAAAATTATTTTTAAAATGAAATAATCATAAAGGAAGGCTGGTTAAAAACGTCTTTTCGGGTTAACGATGTGACCGAACACCTCGAGAGACGGTTCGGGTTGGTTGGACAGCCAATTCATGATACGGGTGCCATCAACTTTGGTATGAGAGCCTAGGTTGTAAAAAAACCTAGGACTCGAAGGAAATTGAGTAATTGAATAATTCGATCTATAAGAACTTACAAAAGTGGGAGTATGAGTCGAGGATTAAGTTGGGAAGTAAATTTAGGGAATAATATGGGTGATTTATATGTTTTCATATCATTCTATATTTGTGTGTATTATTTATACTATCATTAAATATGGCTATTCTGAAGCTTGATCCTTAACCACCTCCTATTGAAGTGAGTTTGTGGATCGAGTTGAGACTAGTGGCGACGAGTGGGCTCAAAGAAGCGGAGCAAGTGGGAATGAGTACTATGTATGGCTTAAGAATTTTACTCTAGTAAGGTCTATAGGAACTTATAAGTGATAGGACTTTAGTGACTCGAGTCGAATGGGTAGGTTCATTTGTTATGGCAATCGATGGTTACTATAAAATAATATTTTAAATATCTAAGAATTAATAATTTAAATTAATACCTCTATAGTTACTAGTTATGAAGAATGATATTAGAGATACCTGAAAAATTTCTCCAGTAGTTAGAAACGTGTGATACCAGCCTCGAGGATTTTTAGGAATATCAAAATAAAATTGGGCGAATGTTAAAGGAAGACAACGACGTCACTACCGACGGTGATATAACATCCCTCAATGAAAACAATGCAAGCCATAAGCAAAGACTCTAAGATTAAAAGCGCAAAATATAAGATAAACAATTCACGAGATGGAATGGTTGACGAAAACTCAATAAAACTTGAAAATTAAATTTATACAGCTCTTGTTAATAGTGGAGCTAATAATTTAAAATAGTTATGGCCACCATTACTTTAGGAAAGTCTTAGGTGAGTATAGGCTCGACCAGAGAGACTTGGAGGATTATAGAGCCTTGTGAGTTTTCAGATTGGGTAACTTGACTCTATTAGTTAAGACTGAATATGGAATGGTGAGGAATTGAAACGAGTTGGTTGAAAAAGATATGATGGTAACTTAAATTTTCGTTAGAGAAAAGATGTGTATCTTATGTTACGCAAACCTGAGTTATGTATGTATGTTCTAATACTCGATTCACATGATAGTAATGAAGGTAAGATAGCGTGACTTTCTTACAAACCGATATGCATACTTTACGCAAGCATTACGGTTAGAAGACTTGAAGGTAATCTAGAAAAATCTTATCTATTTACTTAGTTATAGAAAGTGAGGAAAAGTTAATTCACGGACTTAAAATGTCTGTGATGTGGCGGCTACGGTAAATCGGGTTACTTGGGATTTCTAAGAAAGTTTAAACCTCATTTAGTTTCCAAGGCATTACAAAAACATGTGTAAGGGTGAATCGAAACCTTACCAAGATGCTAATGGTGGAGTACTTAGAGATGAGGGCATGGCAATTTCCAAAGGAATTTTTGACGTGTTTCAAATGACTTAAATTGGAATTGTTCACGTAAAGAAATGTGATATTGGTGTGAGTCTAATATTTATGAATTTCGCACGAATAGTAACCCTAGGAATGGTAATACTGGTTAGAATACCAATACGACAAGAGAATATCTCGATGAGTATTGGTTAATGAATAAGGTACTGACTTGGGTTCGTATAAGACTAAAGGAAGAAGTAATTGGTCGATGTTCAGAATATGTCGTACAACTATTTTTATAGGATATTGTTAGCATACCTAGTTTGTTTTGTTGCCATTACGTACTTGAAACAAGTGATAAGTTATAGTTCGTAATGAGATGTAAAAAATTTAATTGTACGTTACAATGATACTAGATTTGTCGTTATTATGAACTAGAATAATGTGTAAAACAATGAGCATTGAAACATGTTATGACATATAGTCAAGAAAACGCCTTCTCTGGAGATTGCGAGTAGTGTAGACTTTATCAATTTCAAGAATTAGTAATTCAAATTGTGACCTCACATCGAGGCACTGTTGAGAAATCGCCAGCATCCTGATCATAACTGTAAATAAACAATTCAATTGTAGTAATAATGTGATCAACAAAGGCTGATTACATATATTGTTCCTCAAGGAAAGGTGTATATGGACACAATTACTTAGTCAAGTTCACTATATTATTAAGAAGGTCTCTTTTTGTTTGATTTAAAATAAAAGTAATCTATTCTATGAAAGCAATGTAAATCAAGTTGTAATCTTATATTGAGAAAACTTCTTAGTTCACAACTACACCTAGGTAATGAATTACTATGCTTCCCATATCTAACTTCCTTCATTTTTCTTATGTGTATGGAATGCATAATTAGAATAGAAAATTTTCCTTAATATTCACTTCAACCCACTATCATGGTGAAAAAGATCCTAATGTGCAAACTAGAACCCCACATATCAATGTGAATAATGTAAGTCTCAAAAAGCATTAAGTACCAAATCTTTAGACACGTAAACAATTAAGTTTACTATCCATGTCTTTTTGATCAACAACTATATGTTGATGTTATATATTTTATAGTTGTGTTGTTCATATCCAGCTTAAAAATTCTAAGGCCATGATAACTCCTAAAACCCCTAATCAATAAACATGTGATCAAGATGTTCATAGCATAAAGCATAGAATCAAATACAAGTTCTAATCATTGAACATCGAAAAAATTATAATCAATTCTTTATTTTGCATAATATTCATACCATTAGATCCATTGGATCCCTAAGTTAAATAGACTACTCACTCATTAATAAAACAAACATTTTACAATTTATAAACATCATTAAAATCATAGATTAAACTAACTAATACCTTAGATTAAATCAATGAAACAAATATTGAATTACAAATAGGATTCTTCAATGTCTTCTCCTTAAAAAGCTCCTATCAATACTCAAATAAAACTCTCTAAAACTCAAAACTAATGTGGTTGTTGATAATGTATTCTATTGTATGGTGGTATCGTAAATAATACCTATTCATAATCTTTAAAGTACAATTAGAAACCGTAAATAACAATTCCAAACAAAATAAAAGTCCAAAACTTTCTATTTTTATGTCTTGACACTGTCTTTAAGTGATCCACGTTGACTTTGTTTAAGTGACTATGCCACCTTAGCGCCATGATTTTTCTACATTTTCCCTTCTCATTGCACTTGAAGCTGCTTGTATTGAGCTACACTGTTGTGGCTGCATCACTCTCACTACATTCTATTCTCTGATTTCCAAGTTGTCCTAACGCCGTCCATGTACATCGACAACGTCAACTACTGCACCCACGACATCAACACCATTTTTTGGATTTTTCTTCTCTTTTCTTCATGGATTCCTTGCTTTGTCTCTTCTATGCCTTGTATACCTAAAAACACACAAATATCATCAATTAGAGCTCATTCCAAGATATTTAGAATAATTATGCAAGTAAACTAGTCCTATAGATAAGTTTAATTAAGTGCTTATAAAATACCCCTAAACTTAAGATTTCGCACGTCCCGAGAAAAGTAAATTCTAGTAAGAACGCATACTAATATTATTTGAATTCCCTTACACATTTTACATAGTTCATGGAGTATCCTTTAATTCAAATAATTTTCAAGTTAAGAATCCACTCAAGAGTTTTTGTTCGTAAAAACTAATACTTTTACAACATGTAGCTTTAACAACAAATATAATTCATTTTCAAAAGTAGTTGACAAACAAGACCATCACTAGTCACAAGTTTACTTTACATTGACACTCAAGCAGCAAGTGTAGAAACTCATGTTTCTTATTAAGCTCAAGAACTCACAAATAAATATAGATCGTACTATTTTTATAGATTTTAATACTTCAAGAGTCCGTAGGACTTCATATAGTTGGAAGATAAATTTAACTAAACTAAGTTACTTGTCCTCGAGATAAATCTTTATATTTGAATTCTACATTTCTTTATATATATATATATATATATATATATATCTTCTCTTTTCTTATTATATTTTTTAGTTGGACTGTCCTTGTTCATTTTCCTTTAGATTTCGCTTTTCTCACTTTTTCCAACCATCATATTCTTTGCTCCTTTTCTTGTAGAACTTGTGGGACTCTCTATTTTTTATTTAAGAACTCTTATTAGCACTTCTCACTTTCATTTTTATTAAGCAAGTTTATATTCCAACTTTTTATTAAACACCATGCCTATCTCTTCCCCTTTTAGTACTATGTCTGTATTTACATTATGCTCAAGTAAGACTAATACTTATTATAGAATTCTTTAGGAATCTAACTTTTTCCACAAGAAGTGTTCTGGTATTCTTTTTTGCTTTGTTTTTAAGTTCGTGATCTTCCCTAACTCTAGGTTTCTAACCAGGAAATTTTAATATTTTTTGCTACAATTCTTATTTTCTTCAAAAATAATAAAATCCTCTTAAGTTTCATATCAACAAGATACTTGTATTGTTACTCCTCCTCAATTAAAGGCATGAACTTTGTGAATGAATTACTTTATTCATTTATTACTATAATTGTATATATAACCAAACTTGTACTACCTATATGCTTCTATATCCTAAATATATAAATAAGTAATTTTAATAATAATTAAATGAAATACACTACCATTCTTTCCTCATTAATTGCTTAAAAAAATTTTAACGATCGTACCTGCAATGTTTATCCCTAATTCATCCTTTCTAACCACTATCCATAGTGCTGATGCCCCCAAACTTAAATTAAACCTTGTACGCAAGGTATAAAAATAAGTCGGAAATAAAAAAAACACTAAACAACACAAACATATATAATATAATTTGATAAATGCATAATAATAAACATAAAAATGCATAAAAGAAAGCTTAACTAACTATTAAAGTGTCAAATATCCCAAATTAAAGTATCAGAATTAATATATCTTTCATCTTCCCAAGATCTAGAGAAGTCCTAAGACTCAAACTCTAGAACTGTGCATTATCAACATCATCATCATCATCAGCTCCAGCAAAACAAGGTGTCAAAGGATGCTCTACTATTATTTTTTACAACACTTCAGGACTAAAGACGTAGTTCGGTGCTTTGGAAATTTGTTAGACCTGTCAATAGGTCTCATATAGCTACTTCTCAAAAATCTCACTACATCCCTCTGTTGATCTGCAAATAGCATAAAATTCCTTTATCCATTCAGTCTGTCCTGAATCATTCTCTTCCTATCTTCACCATATCTCAACATGGCTTGCCTTTACTATTCTCTATCCTCTCTATGTTGCCATGGCATTTATGCAATCCACAACCTCTGCTATTATGTAGTCAAATGCTCTAGTGGTGGTGGAAGTGTCTGTGGTGGTGGAAAAATTTCGGGACCATCCAAGTCTTGCTCGCCTATCAAAGGGTCTACAAAGTGGTAGCCCTCAGCAAAACTTTGATGGTTATCCTCCTCCTCTCCATACCCTTCATTTCTCATCTTTTAGGCAAACTTCGATGTTGCCGCTTCAGTTGTTGCTTGATCCTTGGCTTCCTTGGCTAACATCTCGCATCAAGTCTATCCCTCTATGCTCTCTCTCTCTTTTCTGGAGTCCTTATATCCATTTGGTGATTTCAAGGTCAACATAAACTCCACATCAATTACTACTTAGGCTTCTATATCAAATTCTTCATCTTAGATAAATCTTACTCCAGCCTTCAAGCACAACTGGGTTATGAGGATTGGAAACAACAACTTGTCACTCTCAATCAAGATTGACTACCTCATATTCTTGTAAATGATTTGCCTTACATTGATCATCCCATTCTTTATAATTTCATATAAATAAGCCGCCATCGGTTTGTTTATCTCACCTTGCCGAGTTGTTTGGTATAATGAAGCAATCATAAAAGTTGCCACATTTTATTAAATTATCGTACGCACCTCTTTTTAATGTATTTAGGCACATTCTCAGCTCCCATTATTCATTCTCAGTGTCCTGGGATAGCTAATGCTCTCTCTATGGTTCGAAAAAAATACATGTTATAAGGTCTCTCATATAAATAAACTAAAAAATATTGTAGGTCTCCATTCATATACCATAAAGTTAGGTGACGCACTAATAAATCGAGATCTAAGTTCAAATTCAGGAAATCCATTGGGGTATGCTATCCAAATATGCTCATATGATGTAACATTTTGATTTGCTTGTCTAAAAATAAGTTCTCTATTATTGTCGTTATTTTTATTGCTAACTCTATTATCATTATTATTATAATTAATGACATCATCATTATTATTATTGTTATCCTCCATCATTTTCCATAAGTTGTTGTTCTCTTAAACTCCGATTACAAGTAATATTTATTTCAGGATGTAATGATCTTGTAGAATTTGAGCGACGAAATGCGTAGATCATAAAACGTCTAAAATCCTAAGAAATTATTTAAAATCCCTAGCCATGGCACCAAAATTTGACATGTGTCAAGCGTGCTCAATAGTTTCCCGTATTTTCATATTATTTGTAGTAGTGGTAAATGAGATATCATCTTCACAGGGATTTAGCAAACTTCTAAGGAAATTATTTTTTCTTATTTTTCTTAATTTAGTTAATCTAATTAAACGAGAATTAAAATACTAAATAACTAAGACTACGACTATTAATGTAATTAACCAAAGTAACTAAACTAGTTCAAACAATTCAATGCAAAATTAATTAAACAAAATTCAAATTCAATATAATATAAATATCTAAACTAACCCCCACTAAATTAATGTAATATACTTGGATTGCATTCAAACACTAGAACATAACATCACCTCATAACCTATCAGACCCGACCTAATTGAGACATTTGACTGGCCTAGATTACTTTAAACCCCTGAAAATCTAGCATCCTTAACCTTTCCATCAATAAATAATTAAAAATATATTTTCTTAATTATCAAATATAATCAAAGGATTCTAAAAGTAATTCTTAAACCTCAAAGTTCATAAATTCATTTAGATTGATTAGTTTATACTCAAAATTTCATAAAATTTTTTCGATAGCACCTCCTCTATTTTTAAGCCTAACCGGAAAACCCCCACCTTCAAAAATATTCGACAAAACCTGATCAGCTTGGTGGAAATGCCGAAGGACAAACAATCGACAACATAACAATATATGTTGCATTAACAAAATAATTTATTCATTCTAACCAATCTCAGGTTTTCAAAATGCTTAAACCATCATTACGTTGGTTCCACAGTATTCCAATCCATCCTTGAACCATTTCAATAACTCCTAAAGAGATCCTAACCACACACGAACCTAAAAACCCATTTATACAACATATTATATTCAAGAATAATACATACAAAGAGAGAAATGAACTAAGCAAGTCACAAATAGTTGGAAAAGCTTTCTCTTTCCCTTGTCACCACTACATCCTGTCATTACCCAATTATAAAAATTCGATATTGTCAGATAATTAAATCTTACACTTTCCAATACACCTGTAATAATCAAATACATATTAGTTCAAGAGATTAAACGAAGAATATAATCTAAGAAATTTTAATACAACAACGAATTCATCCTGTTTTTATTATCCAACTACAATCTGATAACGTTCTCAGAAAGTGGTAAGTAAAAAAAAATAAGGAATCATTCCCCGAGAGGATAAGAAAACGTGATCTCATGATAACCACGTGATGTAAAATGTATCAGTGAGTCTAGCCCCTCAAGCATAATATATTGTTCTATAACCATGATATAGTATACACAATAACGAGACTTAATCGCCCTTATCCTCCATACCCATATATTCATGTACAATATAAATGCAATATAAAGTATCAATGCAATTTATACGAAATTATAAGCATACAATGTAAAGGTTACTATGAATTTACTTAACCTTATCATAACCAACTTCGAGCTTAATTTTAGGGGTCTCGGAGCATCGGATCACCTTGAAAATGCTTCTAATAGCATCCCTGTATACCCAATTACATTATGGGTCAAGCTTCAAGTGAAACCATATTACAAAACCTAATGAAAACTGCGGTTAAAGTATGGTTGAGGCCAGTTTCCAAAAATATTAATTTATATAACTGTTTCAACTAGCCAAATTGGGTTAACTTTTAATTCTTGAAAACCTCAATATTTGTCATGATGACCTAAAAGGAACTTGTAGTACTCATGTCCTACTTTCCATAGACTCCAACACCCAAATCAAATCAACGATGGAAAAATTATGAATTTTCCCATATGGCTTGTCAACTAGGCAAACTTTATTTATTTTGAACTATAAAAAACTTCTCGAAATAAATATTTTCATAATTAAATCCTCAAAACTCGACACCAAATGTCATGAAACCACTCAATACCAACATAAAATATCTCCACAACCCGTGGAGTCTAATTGGATTAAAATCAATAATCAATTTATTCATAAACCCAATGTAAATAAATATAAACTATAAAACATCTCGAGAATAGTTATCAACTAAATCGCATTAGTTCAATTAATCAAAACCCTAACCTACGTCAGTGAACTTTATCCCAAATTGACGCAAAACAATCCGATATACCAATTAACAACAATCCTTACTAATTTATATTAAAACTTCGCGAAAGAAATCGAAATATCGCGAGAATTCAAATTGAATTGTGGAAAAATGCCCATCATAGAGGATTTACCAAATCGTGAGCCAAATACTTCATTTCCACCGTGAAAACTTGGATCGAATTGATCGTCTCGAGATGCTCTGCTGTGTTGTGGAAAGAAACTAAGCAAAAATTTGACGTAGGGAGCTCCACGAGCGAAAGTGTTTGCGGAGAGGGTTAGGGAACGAGCATGTGAAACATTCCATTTCAAATGAAATGTTTGATTTGTTTTTTTATATATTTATGTACAAACCTTCAACTATTTGTCAGCAGCTTAAATTCTTTTTATTTATTAGTTCTCGAAATCTCTATTTTAACGTGTTTTGACTTCTGGTGCTTGTTTTGGATCTAATTTTTCACCAAATCGAGGCAACTTCTCAACAAAATATTCTATCTTCATAAAACGCTCATAACACTGATTTAGGCCACAAAAACTCCAAAAATCTTAACATTTTCCATGAAGTACTAAAATCTTCTGTACCAATCCTCTTGCCATACTTAACCAAACCTGCACCAATTTGGACCCAATCTCAATCTCGACCACCGTCAACCAACATAAAACTCGAAAACAATGTCTTGCACTAACTTCATTCTCATTTCACGCTACCTTTGATCCCGAATTGCACGCAAACCGAGGAAAATTGGGGCAAAATCACCAAGTTAGCTCGTCGAGTTTATATAAATTCAATTTTTAATTTTTAAACTTAAATACAATTATTTTTACTTAAAATTCAAAATAAATGTTTGAGTCAATATTTTAACTTTACTGAGACCCATTTCAACACGTATGTCGCGATAAAAACCCCGTAAAATATCAAATTTTCTAATTTAATTTGAGTTTCATACAATAAAATAATATAATAGTATATAACATTTGGCACACATCACATAAAAGTAAAATTACCCGTATATCCCTTTTCACCGGTCATCAAATCCTGATTCACGCTCAAAACCATAATTAGGCTCGTTAATCCCAAATAACATGCAATTATTGATTTCAAAATTTTTAGATTTGGCAATCGTCCCAACTAGTAAGAATTTGTCCAGGATATTGAAATTGAAATTGAATTTACCTAGTCTAAAAGGGATCTGGAAAATGCTCTCTTATATACGCCTTTCATTCCCAAATATGCTTCGAATCACCATAAACCCACTTAACTAGAACAAGTGGGATTTCTTTGTTTTGAAACTTCTGGATCATCCTATCCACAATTAATATAGGTTGCTCTTCATATGACACATCACCTTTCAAATCAAACTGATTCCACTATTTATATGATGTGAATCGGGTTCTTTACGCCTAAGCACAGACACATGAAATACATCATGCACTCCAGCTAACTAAGGCGGCAATGCATGTCTATAAGCAACCTTCCCAGTCCGTTTCATAATCTTAAAAGGTCCTATAAATTATGGAGAGAGCTTACCTTTTGTTCCAAACCCGTAATGGCCTTTGTGTGGGCAGACTTTCAAATAAACTCAATCTCTTTCACTATTTTCCATAACCCGGTGATTGAGATTATAATAGATTTTGTACCTTTTTTGAACTGTTGTACATCTTAGATGAATCTGCTACACAACCTCAGTGAGATCTCGAACCATATGTGGCCCTAACTCTACCAAATCATCTGGTTCAGCTAACTAGTAGGAGAATGACAAGGTCTCACATACCATGCCTCAAACGGAGTCATTTCAAAACACAATTAATGTGTAAGAGACCTCACATAAAGGTATATATCATTCCCATGAACCTCTAAATCCATGTACCCAATGCCTGTGCATGTTCTCCAACACTTGGATCAACCTTTAAGTCTGACCATTCACTTGTAGATGAAATGCAGTATCGAAATAAAATCAAGTGCCGAGCTATTCGTTTATGTTTTGCCACAATCCCGGTGTGAAACGAGAATCTCAATCAGAAACTATCGTCAATGAAACTCCAAACAAGCAAACCACCTCCCGCTCATACAACAACCTCAGCTGTATAAATGGTATATCAATAATAACTAAGACTGCGACATGTTTCTTATGAGAAACAGGGAGATGAGTAACGAAATCCACTGCAATATGTTCCCATTTCCATTACGGTATAGGAAATGGCTGCAAAATACCCCTAGGTTTCCATTTCAGCCTTGACCTGTTGGCGAATCTGATATCTCCTTACATAATCACCCACTTCAGCTTTTATCCCTGGCCACCAATACATTTGCCTCATATCATGATGCATTTTGGTCTTGTCAAGATGAATGCTACACCTGGACCGATGAGATTCTTTCAATATCTCATCCCGAATATCAGCCACCGATGGAATACACAGTCTACTTCTAAACAAAAAACTCTGATCCCTAACTCAACCTAATCTAGATTATTACCATCATCGGCAAACCCCTTTAACTTCTCATAATCCAATCACTTTGTTGACACTCTATCGCTTCTTGAATAGAGACGAGTTATACTTTAAGCTGAGCACAAGTCGGTTCATTATCAACCTTTGCAATCTTCAACAAGTCATAATAATGAATTTTTCGAGTAAATCCTACTCGTAAGTCAACTAACTAGTTGCCCGTAATGTTTCATTACTTCTCTTACTCAATGCATCATCAACAACATTTGCTTTACCCGGATGGTATTCAAAACAAAAATAAAATTCTTCCAAATGTTCAAACCATCGTTGTTATATCATATTTAGCTCTATCTGAGAAAATAAGTACGTCGAACTTTTATGATCTGAAACTAACTTGAAGCTTTCTCCATATAAATAGTGTCTCCACAACATCAAAGCAAACATAATTGTCGTTAATTCCAAATAATGAACATGATAAATCTTCTCTTGAGTCTTTATTTGACAAGAAGTGTAAGCAATCACTTTGCCATTATGGATTAACACACAACCCAAACCCACTTTTGATGCATCTGTATAAACTGTAAGCCCTTCCCCTAGTTCACGCAATACAAAAACTTATGTTGAAGTCAAACACTTCTTCAATTTCCAAAATGCAGAATCGCATCTTTAAACCAAACACATGAAACATTTTTTTGAGTTAATTTAGTTATTGGCGCAGTAATTTTAGAAAAAACATTCACAAATTTACAATAATAGCCAGCCAAACTAAAAAAACTCTGTATCTTTATCACTTTGGTAGGTTGCGACCAACCAATGATAACCTCAATCTTAGCTGAATCCACCAAATTCTTTTTTTTACTAATCACATGACACTAAACATTACTTTAGACAACCAAAACATGCTTTTGCTAAATTTAATGTACAACCTATGATCTCTCAGAGTTTGGAGAATAACACTGAGATATTGTTCATGATCCTCGCGAGTCTTAGAGTATTTCAAAATAACATGAATGAAAACTATCACAAACTGATCTAGATACGAACACAACATGCTTCGAATAAAATCCATAAAGATCTTCAAAGCATTAGTCAACCCAAACAACACTAGGACAAACTTAAAATGAGCATATCTGGTACTGAATGTAGTCTTTAACTCATCATCGTCTCGATCTCTCAACAGATGGAAACCTTAACGAAGATCAACTTTAAAAAGGAATTTGGCACCGTTCAGTTCATAAAATAAATCATCAATTCAAGGAAATAAATATTTGTTCCGAATAGTGACCCTGTTCAACTATCTAAAATCTATGCAATGCCTCAAAGTATCGTCCTTATTTTTCACAAAAGGACTGGTGCACCCCACAGCGACATTCTCTAGTGAATAAACACTTTATAAAACAATTCCTCCGACTGTTTCTGAAACACTTGCAATTCCTTAAGAGCCATTCTATAAGGAGAAAAAAATATTGGTATAGTTCTAATCAATTACAAAATCAATCTCTCTAATAGGTGGAACTCCAGGTAAATCATTAAGAAACAAGTCAGGGAATTCATAGACCAAATAAATGTGTTCCAATTTAATTTTTGGTCTTGCCTCTATACTATTAGTTTCGACAAGAGTTTCCATTTCTTCCCCGATGAATAGTGTACCTCTGGTCAAAGGCAATTTAGATGATGTTCCAGTATACGTAAACACTATTCAACCAGGAATATATAAAAAAACACATTCTTATGGAAACAATCCGACCGTGCAAGATAAACAGCTAGCCAATCCATTCCCGACAATACATGAAACTCTGAAAACTCTAACACATATAGATCAACAACCATCTTGTGTTTAGAGATCTAAACAACGCACCTATCACACATTAAATTAGGATACACCTTGTCCATATTTATTGTGTCAAGGACAAGACGAATAGGGACTCGCAAAGGAGTTAAGCTTAAATTAATCACCACTCAACCACAAACGAAACAGTACCATCGATAAATTATGATTTGCGTATAAATCTCGTTCAACAACTACCTAAACATGTTCCTTGATTTTTAGTTGAGGCTGTGACACACAAAAGGACGCTCCTAAGAATCATGAACACGCAATCATTTAATGTCCTTTCCTTCCATACCCAAAACACATAAGTTCAGTAAAATCCCGAAAATAGTCTCGGCTGATATAACCCTTTCTTTTGACACCCAAAACATGTAACTATAGGTTTACTACCTATAGACTATTCCTTGGTAGTTGCAAGTCTCTAATTCGAGGCCTATCCCTGAGATCCTCAATCCTTACCTCCACTACTCTGCAACTGAGGTGTACTTCTTGGAAGTGAAGGCTGAAAAGTCTATGATCAGGTCTGTCCTTAGCCTATTGATGTCAACTTAAATGATTTACAAATTATGCTTCAAAAAGGATTACGATGTACTTATGATACGAAAACAGGTGTCATATATGTGAATGGTGGTCCTCCACTCTTTCCTTTTCTTTTGGGACTTTGGGTTAAACCTGAACAAATTTTTTTTCCTTACCCTAAAAAACCTGAGCCTTGCACTAACTTTAAAATGTCCTGATATTGTCGTTATTCTCATTGAAATTCTGTGTAGTCATATAAGCTCAAGCTCTATTTCAAACCTCTTACACTGTGTTTGGCTTAGTCCCCGATATCATGGTGCCAAACTCTTCCTTCCTTTCCTTTCGTGACATTTCACTAACCACGGCTGAATTAGTTTGAACTGAAATTGCAACAACTGATTTAATTTTCAAAGAAACTGAAAAGGTAGCCTGCTCCTCCTAAGTAGCTAGAGTGACAGTAGGAACTTCCTAGGCCACATAAACCACAAATAATTGAGCTGTCACATTTGCTCGTAAGATATTCATCGACTCTACCATCTGCCCTACCATTTCTAAAACGTGTTTGAATCCACACATTGTAGATCTTTTTACCCTCGCTAGATCCCTTACGCGACTCTTGCCTTCTACTCATAGTTTTAAGCAACAAAAATTGCAAGAAAAATGGTTCAGCAATCCTATATCCATCGATATCTCGATAATATAAAACACTCATGACATATTCATAGTGTTTTTAAACTTTTCAACCATGTCCCTTGCTTTACTTCCCAACTAATCACTCAGTTAACCTCAATCAACAAGGTTCTTTTGGAATCCTATGCTCTGATACCAACATTATCAGACCCCACTTAATTAGGGCATCTGACTGAACTAGATTACCTTAAAACACTAATAATCTAGCTTCCTTAACCTCTCAATCAATAAATAATTAAAAATCAATTTTCTTAATTATCAAATATGATTCTTTATCAACCACAAAGGATTCTAAAAGTAATTCTGAAACCTTAAAGTTTATAAGATTTTTTTCAAAACACCTCCTCTATTTTTATCGAAAAATCGGGCCTTCCAAAATCTTCAAAAAAACTTGTTGAACTTGGTGGAAATGCCGAAGGACTCACAATCCACCACATATTAATATATATTGTATTAACATAATTATTTATTCATTCTAACCAATCTAAGGTTTTAAAAATTCTTAAACCATCATTACCTTAGCTCCATGTTATTCCAATCCATCCTAAAACCATTTCAACAATTCCTAAAGAGATCCTAACCGCTCACGAACCCAAAAACCCATTTATACAATATATTACATTCAGTAATAATACATACAGAGATAATAAATCTTACACTATCTAGTAGACTTGTAATAATTAAATGTATAATAATCCAAGATATTAAATGAAGAATATAATCCCAGGAATTTAAATACAATAGTGAGTTCATCCTGTTTTTATTATATGACCACAATCAGAAAACGTTCTCCAAAAGTTGTAAGTAAACAATAATAAGGACTCATGCCGAGAGAGGATAACTAAACGATCTCGTTCCTTTAGACTCTGGCAGTATGATCTAGTATAAAGTGATATCATGGTGACCATGTAATGTAAAGTATCAGTGACTCCTACCCCTCAAGCATAATATAGTGTTCTATAACTATGGTACAGTATACACTCTAAGGAGACTTGAATTGCACTTATCCTCCCTACCCATGTATACTTGTACAACAAAAATGCAATATTAAGGATCAATGCAACTTATACGAAACTATAATCGTACAATGTAAAGGTCACTATGGGATTTACTTAACCTTACGAACAACCAACTTTGAGCTTAATTTTTGCGGTTCCCAGAGCGTCGGATTACCCTGAAAATATTTTCAAATAGCTTCCTTATATACCCAATTATAGTATGGGTCAAGCTTCAAGTGAAACCATATCACGAAACCCAATGAAAATTGTGGTTAAAGTACGCTTGAGAACAGTTTCCAAAAATATTAATTTATATAACTGTTACAACTAGCTTTCATCTAGCCCACTTAGGTAACTTTTTAACCATGAAAACCTCAATATTTTTTCATGATGACCTAAAAGGAACTTGTAGTACTCATTTCTGACTTTCCATAGACTCTAAAAACACCCAAATCGAATCACCGAAGAAGAAATTATGTATTTTCCCATATGGCCTGCCAACTAGGCAAACTTTATTTATTTTGAACTTAAAAAAACTTCTCGAAATCAATATTTTCACAATTAAATCATGAAAACTCAATAACAAATGCCACAAAACCACTCGATACCAATATCCAAACATTTCCACAACCCATGGAGTCAAATTAGATTAATAATAATAATAAATTCATCCATAAACCAAATTTAAATCAATATCAAATAAAATAAATCTCCAAAATAGTTTTCAACTAAATTTAATTAGGTCAATTCATCAAAACCCTAACCTACATCAATGGAATTTATCCCAAATCAAAGCAAATCAATCCAATATACTAATAAATGACAATCCTACTAATTTCTATCAAAACCTCGCGAAAAAAATTGAAAAATTGCTAGAATTCAAATTGACTTATGGAAAAATACCCTGCATTGAGGATTTACCAAATCGCGAGTCAAATACTTTGTTTCCACCGTGAAAACTTAGCTCGAACTGATCGTCTCGCGATGCTCTATAGTGTTGCGGAAAGAAGCCGAACGAATATCAGACGTAGGAAGCTTCACGAGCAAAAGTGTCACGGAGAGGGTTAAGGAATGAATGTTTCAAATGAAACTAGTCAATTTCCTGCGCTCTGTGTAGGAGTTATTAAAACTTTAAGAGAAAGTCAATAAATTAATTTACATGAATTTACTGTAATATTTTTTACGTTTAAAATTACAATTAAAAATAATCAACCCATATTTCTTAGAAAATAATATACAGTATATGAAGGTAAAAAAATATGAACTTATAAATCATGCACATAGCGAACATCCTGAACAATCCATATAAGAACAAACATAGAAATGTGAAGTTGTTAATCGTACTTCAACATCTCCACTACGTTTTGGAGTGTCATACAGCTCAACAATCGCCACAACATTGCATTCGTGTGTGAAGAATTATGAAAGAGGTACATGGGTTTTGCTAAACTTGAAGTACTTGTGAACTTGTGATCTATATGTAAAGAGAAAATTAATGTTTAGTATAAATGATGTTGCAATAGCTGAAGGGATGGTGTAAGATTCGAAATGTAGATTAAATGCATTGAAACAACCCGTCATTAACTAAGAAAAGAATTCAAATACACTTAATTGTGATTTCGGTGCCTTAAGTAGTATAAATGATGTTATGGTAACTAAACGGATGTGTAAGATTCAAAACGAAGACTTAAGACATTGAAGTAACCTTTCATTAACAAAAAAAAATCAAATGAACTTAATTGTTATTTATGTGCCCTAAATAGTATAAATGATGTTGCGGTAACCAAAGGGATGGTGTAAGATTCGAAAAAGAGACTTAATTAATTGAAGAAACCCTTCGTTAATTAGATCGTCATTTGGTTGTTCAAGATTGTGTCTTTAGTTGTTCAAAAACATGGGGGATGAATATATCTTAAAACAATGAATAATACAAAGAAATGAATATCTTAAAATAGAAAAATTAAGAAAATCGTAAAAATAAAATACTGGAAGGAGAAAACATGTGAAACTTTCTCTCTCCTCCGACTTTTATTTATATATAGATGTTTGATTTGTTTTTTTTTTAATTTTTTATATATTTATATATAAACCCTCAACTGCTTGTTAGTAGCTTAATTTATTTTTATTTATTAATTCTCGAAATCCCTATTTTAACGTGTTTTAACTTTCAGTTCTTGTTTTAGATCTAATGTTTCACCAAATTGAGCCAACTTCTCAACAAAATAGTCCATCTTCATAAAATGTCTATAACACTGATTTTGGTCACACAAAAACCTCAAAAATCTAAACTTAATCCATGACATACAAAAATCTTCTTGACCAATCCTCTTGCCATCCTTAACAAAACTTGCACAAATTTGGACCCAATCTCAACCTCGACCATAATCAACCGACACGAAACTTGAAAACAATGTCTTGCATCAACATCATTCTCAATTCACACTACCTTTGATACTGACTTGCACACAAACTGAGGCAAAATCTCCACGTCGGCTCGTTGAATTTATTTAAATTCATTCTTTAATTTTTAAACTTAAATACAATTAATTTTTTTCGAAATTCAAAACAAAGGTTCAAGTCGATATTTTAACTCTATCGGGACCCCAACACATATCTTAAGATAAAAATCTTATAAAATCTCAAATTTACTCATTCAACTTGAATTTTGTAAAATAAAATAATATAATAGTATACAACATTAGGTAGACATCAAACAAAAGTAAAATTACCAATATATCTTTTTTCACCGGTCATCAGCTCCAGACTCGCGCCCAAAATCATAATTAGGATCGTTAATCCTGAATTAGCTGTAATTATTGATTTCAAAATTTTGGGATTTGACATAACCTAGTTAAAATCATATTACATGGAATCTTGGATTCATTAAATCCTAATTCATAATAGGTTGATAGCATGTAGCAAACTATAGATTTTCCTATATTCACTGGAAAATGAGCCATATCCTTATTAGTGTAAATCTACATATTGGATAAAACGCAATTAGATAGATATACGATAGCATTAACACTCAATGAAAATCATGCCTAATCTAAACCAAATATTAATCAGAATACACCAATCAATAAATAACTTAAAATACAATCACCTAGAATATCCACTAGGGTATTATGGCTCATAGATTAATCCTACTTACTACTTTTATAAGTGTTGTCAATAATCATAAACATTGAATCAGAATGAAAATATCATAATACATATTTGCAACTGTGCATACAATATCAATCCTAATTAGTTGTAATACGCAAAAAAAACTAATTAAAACCGTGATTGTTGTGTATGATTAGATTTAAAGCATTAAGTACATGATTCCTTAATAAAAACTATACAACAATCCAAAGTATATACAAGCCTAGGGTTTGTTTTGATTAATAAACTACTCATTAATGTTGGAAATAAATAAAACAATAATATAAATGAAAGACATAATTAAATAAATACCCTCCAACGAAAAAAAAAATGCTCCAGTGTTGCCTAAAATATAAACTTAATAAAACATTAGTAATGCTAATAGAGGGCTTAGAGAGAGTGCTTCCAAAGTCCTAATTTCGAAGCCTAAGGTCCTATTTATAGTTTCTTAAGTATACAAATTATAGATAAACTCAAACTACTTGTTCTAATATTAAAAACTTGTAGCCGACCTTAGCGATTTGTCAACGATTCCATTTTGTTTACAAATCACTGAGTTAATCACTAGAAATTAGGCTATGTGCTACATCAGATCATCTCGCGATTCCTAGTGTAAACTCCAATTAGTTGATGATTATTTGACTCTTCTCCGTTGCCGATTTAGACAATGATTCTTTTGTAATTTCATACCACTAGCAAATCATTGGTTTTGTTATCCAGTTTTCTATTTTGCTCTTCATGCTCTTTTCTACCATTTCATTATTTTTCCTACTTAAATCCTGAAATCACAAAAATAAGAAAATATCTAATGTAATATTATCATTTATATCTAAAATCAACCAAAATTACACTATAAAACACGTCTAATTATTGACTTGTCAACATATTTTTCCAACTATTCCAACAACTTGCACAATGGTTTAGTGATTTTTGAAAAACCTCGATAAACTATCTATAGAAACCCGCATGTCCTAAAAACTCATTATATCTTTAATGTTTCTTGGTATAAAAAGTATCTCGATGGGGCTACTTTTGCTCTACCAACCTTTAATCCATGAGCATACATTGTATGTCCCAAAAAAATTCCATCTCGAACCATAAAGTGACATTTTTCATAATTAAGGACTAAATATGTATCTTGACATCTTTTCAATACCAAAGCCGAATTTTGTTAGCATAAGTCGAAAGATGCTCCAAATTCTAAAAAATCATCTATAAACACCTCCATAATATCCTCTACCATGTTAGAGAAAATAAACATCATACATTTCTTAAATGTTGTTAGTGCGTTGCATAAACCAAATGGCATCTGGCTAAATTCAAACGTTAAATAAGGACAAGTAAACATAGTTTTCTCTTGATCTTCTGGTTTTATAGCAATTTGATTATATCCCGAAGACCCATCTAGGAAATAATAATATTCATATCCTGCTAACCTATCCAACATCTGATTAATGAATGGCAAAGGGAAGTAATCCTTACTTGTAACCTTAATTAACTTATGATAATAAAAGCAAACTCCCCAACCAGTTACTATTCTAGTGAACAAGGTTTCTCCATTTTTTATCTGAACGATTGTTATTCCACTTTTCGTTGGTACCACATGTATTGGTGAAACCAATGAATGGTTAGAAATAGTATAGATGATTCTGACGTTCAACCATTTTAAAATTTTTTTTACCACTTCTTTCATTTCCTGATTGAACCGCCTTTG
This sequence comes from Stephania cephalantha, assembly GCA_039657325.1. Lineage (NCBI taxonomy): Eukaryota > Viridiplantae > Streptophyta > Magnoliopsida > Ranunculales > Menispermaceae > Stephania > Stephania cephalantha. The sequence continues at coordinate 19,472,787 of CM077579.1, read as the reverse complement.
AGATTTAATTGATTGTTTATGATTCTCTTGCATTAAGATTTTATGCATGCACACAGTTAGACTAATTCCTTTTAAATCTTTAGTTGTCCATCCTAATGTTGACGGATGCTCTCTCAAAACTTGAAACAATTTTTATTCCTCAAATTCTATCACAGCTGAAAAAATGATAATACGATACATCGACTTTTCTCCTAAGTAAGCATATCTCAAATGATCCGGCAAAGGTTTCAACTCCACTATTGGTTCAATAACTGATCTTTCTTAATCCTTTACTCGTTTCTTAAAACCTTTTATGAAACGTTGGGGGTCCGAAAGGAGATAGAGCATTTATTGCCTCTTGAAGTTCACTCTAAACTCTAGAACTCATTGTTAGGCTTTGAACTAGACAATGCTCTAGAAGGTATTCTTGCATATATTCCTTTCCTATCTCAAAGACACAATCAAACACTAGATCTCTTACTACAGTACATTTACAATGCTCTTCGTCACTTGAAAATTTCAAGGTCTTATAGATATTGAATAGAACTTCCTCATCATTTACTTGTAACCTTAATTTTCCCCCTTAAACACTTATTAAATCACGTATAGTCGCTACAAATTGTATCATTAAAATTAATGGTACCTCTTCATCCTCTCACATATCAAGCACTACAAAATCAACTGGAAAAACTAAGTTATCCACCTTTACCAATACACCTTCAATCACTCCTTTTAGATAAGTCATTAATCAATTTGTTAATTGCAAAGTCATTTTGATTGGCTTAATTTCTCCCAAACCTATCTTCTTCCAAACTGATAAGGGCATCAAATTTATGCTTGCCCCCAAATTACATAAGACCTTATGAAACAAATGTACTTCTATAGTGTAAGGAATGGAAAAAAATTAGGTGTCCTTCAATTTTTTAGGCAAATTCCTTTGTAAAATAGCACTGCATTCTTCTGTCAAGTTTACCATTTCATATTCTTCCAATCACACTATCCTTGCCATTATGTCTTTAAGAAAATTTGTATAATTTGGCATTTGGTCCAATGCATCAGCAAACAGGATGTTTATATGTAGCTTCTTGAACATTACTACAAACTTCTTGAACTGTTCTTTATCTATTCTTCTTGAATTAATGAGGATATGATAATGGTGGAGTGACTAATGATGTATTTTCTGAAAATGTCACTCTCCCTGGTACCACATACTTTTTTCTGCCTTTCTCCCATTACCTTCTTTTGAGCCAATTCTGATTATTTTGCTGGTGCAACTTCTTTTTGATTACTGATGTTACTTTCCATGTGTTATGAATCCTTTAGATGTTGCTCTTCAATTGGTTTCCTTATGTCATTTGTTGTATCTTTTGGTTGCACTGGCTCATTGGTTGCTTTTCCACTTCTTAATTAGACTACACTTACGTAATCCATAGGATTTGTAATTGTGTTACTTGGAAATTGTCTTTTCTTCCTCAAATTCAATGCAATTGCTAGCTTACTGATTCGTCTCTCCAAATTCTTAACGGACCAATTACTTTCATCATCAATTCGCCTAAGAGTTCGCTCTACATTATCCATTTATTTCTCACTCGTGTTATGACATTCTATATTGTTGAGGTCAATGGCTTGCAAGAACCTCTCAAGTGACTTCAATGATGTCATTGCATCACTTTGGCCTAGCTTCCATTATTGGACTTGTTGATCAAAACCTGAAGGTAGCTTCAATGCATTATTAGGGTTTCCATATAAAAAGTTTAGGTTATTGTATCCTTTATAATATCTTAAAGGAGCTATCCATATTTTCCTGAAGTTGTTTCCATAATTTTGATTATTCATGAAGTTAACATTTTCAAACTTCATCCCTTATTGTGTATCTAATGGATTAAACACCATTGCAAGGTGATTAATAAGTTACTGAATTTCTTCAACTTGTGGACTTGATTGTCCCATTTGTAGCTTAGCCATCTGACTACTCAAGTTAGATAATTGTGCCATGATCGACATTTATGTGTCAATCTTAGAAATCTCCTCTTGAGTTTCTAACTCTGGGACGAGTTCCTAATGTGGAATTCTATGACATAAGATCTAAATGCTCTAGTGCTCTATCTTCATTCTTACTTAGTAGAGAACCACCTGATGCGACATCCACTAATGTCCTTATGTTATAATTCATTCTATAGTAAAATATTGGCAATTCTGCCCACTTAACATATCTATGTCCTAGACATCTTCTCAATATCTCTTTAAATGTCTCCCAAGCTGCACCAAGAGACTCGGAGTCATCTTTATTAAATTGGTTTATTTTTGATTTCCTTTTATTGACGTTCACTAAGGGAAAGAATTTGTCTTAAAATCTCTCATTAATATTTTCCTATGAAATCATGCTTCCTGCATTCAGTTCTTGAAACTAGGATTTAGCTTTTCCACCTAATGAGAATAGGATAGGTCTCATCCTAATTACTTCCTTCGTAACTCTAGTAATGTGAATAATACTACACTTCTCGAGAAAGTTCTCCACATGTGCAACTAGATCCTCGCTTGCTAACCCATTGAATAGACTATTCTACAACATGATGAGATATGGTCTCAACTCAAATTCAGTGGTGTCGGCTGGAAGCCTCATCACTCAACTGTATGTCTCTTGCACTTTCGATTTGATGTAACCTTAAAGACAATTTTTCCTTATTCTCTGTCATTCACTTCTAGATCACCTTTGGATTGATTGTTCCTTCCACCCTGATTTTGGTTTCGATTTCTCGATTGGTCATCCGCCATTTTAGTCCCATTCTTCTTCTTTCCTTTGTTGTAACTTTAGCTTGTTTTGTAAATTTCTGGATCATAAGGTACTAAGTCCTTATCCTCTTGACTACTTATGCACTACCTATTCCTTGAGAAGGAATACACTAAAAGATAAAATGTAGATTGTCAAACTAGAAACTAAATTTTTTTTTTTATAAACTTAACAACAATATACTGAAACTAAAATTCATAACAATTATGTACACTAAACTAATTGTGGCTACCTATCCTTTGGCAATGGCGCCAAAAATTGAGCGTAACCACAAGTATAACAGTTCAATTTTAGTAATAATGTGATCAACAAAGGTTAATTATAGATATCGTTCCTCCAGAAAAGGTGTATATGGACAAAATTACTTAGTCAAGTTCACTATATTGTTAAGAACGTCTCTTTTTATTTTATTTAAACTCAAACTAATCTATTCTATAAAAGCAATGTAAATATAGTTGTATTTTTATATTGAGAAAACATCTTAGTTCACAACTTTACCTAGGTAATGAAGTATTATGCTTCCCATATCTAACTAACATCATCTTTCTCATGTGTATGGAATACATAATTAGAATAGAAAGATTTCCTTAATATTTACTTCAACCCACTATCATGGTGAAAAAGATCTTAATGTGTAAACTATGATCGCACCTATCAGTTTGAATAACGTAAGTCTCACAATGCACTAACTACATAATCATTAGACACATACACAATCAAGTTTACTATCCATGTTAACCTAATCATCAACTATCTATCGATGTTATTTATTTTACAGTTGTGTTGTTCATATCCGACTTTAAAGTTCCAAGGCCGTGGTAACTCCCAAAACCCCTAATCAATAAACTTGTGATCAAGATGATCATAGCATTAAGCATAGAATCAAACACAAATTCTAATCAATAAATATCTAAAATATTATAATTAATTCATAACTATGTATAGTATTCATACCATAGGATCCATTTATCTCTAAGATAAATCGACAACTCACTCATCATTGAAATTATAGATTAAACTAAATAATACCTTTAATTAAATCAATGAAACAAAGATTGAATTTGAAATAGGAGTCTTTATGCATAGTCCTCCAAAATCTTTTCTCAATACTCAAATAAAACTCTCTAAAACTCAGAACTAATGTGGTTGTTGCTAATGTCTTCTATTGTATGGTGGTATCATAATTGATATGTTTATGACAAGTCAATAATTAAACACTTTTTATAGTGTAATTTAGGTTTATTTTACATATAAATGATGATATTACACTAGGTGTTCTCTTGTTTTTATGATTTCAAGTTTTGAAAAGGAAAATAAAGAAATGAAAGAAAAGAGCAAGAAGAGAAAAAACATTGAACTAAAAAACTGTTCCAGCGATAAACCAGTGATTTGGAATAACACTAGGAACTGCCACCTAAATCGCCACCAAGAAAAGGATGGCGAATCCATAGCGAATTAGATAATGAACTAGAAATCGCAAGTCGAATCGGTTGAGAACTGAGAGTTAAACTCAGTTATTTGTTTTGGGAGTTATGTATAAGTGAGGAATCATTGATAAATCGCTGAGGTCAGTAACATATTTTTTAGATTGATGTATTTATGTAGGATATGTACTCCTAGGGCAAATATATATGGGACTAGAGAGCTTCGAAATAACTCTCTCTAATTACTCTTTACTATCTCTTTTCTTTTTGTTAAGTTTTATATGTACAACAATATTGGAGCTTTGATTAAGAGGTATTTATTTATTTAATTATGTCTTTTGATTACATATTTGCATTGTTTACTTCCAGTATGTGTGAGTAGTCTATAAATCTAAACAAACCCTAGGCATGTAATATACTTTGGATTGTTATGTAGTTATAATTATCGAATCATGCACTTAATACTTTAAATCAATTATTACATGTCAATCACAGATAAAATAAGTTGTTCGCTTATTACAACTAGTAATTCTTTATGTTGAGTGCATAGTTGCCAATATGTTCTTTAATATAGAGTATTCAATTCTATGTCTATAGTTATTGACAACAATTATAGAAGTAATGACTAGGATTAATCTATAGGCCATTTCTCGAGTGGATGTTCTAGGTGATTGGGTTCTAAGTTGTTTATTATGTGGCTTCAGTTAATATTGACTTAGATTAGGCATGATTTTTATTGAGCTTAATGTTATCGTATTTCTACGGTGTCACGTTTTACCTAATAGGTAGATTTACAATGATTATAATGTGGCATTTTCATTCAATTTAAGAAAATCAGTGGCAGGCTAAAGGCTATCAACCTATTATGAATTAGGACTTAATGATTCCATGATTCCATGGGAAATAATTATAGCTATATTATGAAGTGATGTTATATTTTACGGTATAAAAACAATCCGAGTATATTATATTATTTAGTGGGGGTTTATCTAAATGTTTTTTAGATATTTTATTTACATTTATTTATTGATTATTTGAGTTATTAGTTTAAGTATATTAAATTAGTTTATTAAATTTAAATTGTTTATAGTTTAATTATTTTAACTAACTACTTATTTATTTTCATATTATTAAGTGTTTAATTCTCGTTTAGTTAAATTAATTAAATTAAAAACAAGTTAAATTTGGTAAAACTTTAGGGTAGCCTTAATTTTTAAGAGATTTGAAAAATCCCGGTGGAGACGATATCTCATTTACCACTACTACAAGTTAATAGTAAAATACAGAAGATTATTATTCACGCTCGACACGTGTCAATTTTTGGCACCGTTGCCGGAGAATTTAAATATAATCTTTTGGAAACCTTTTTGTTTGTAAGTCATATAATATGGCTGAAAAAGAAGAATAACTATTTTTAGGCAATCTAATAGGATTGTCACCGCTTATGAACCTATGTATATAACTTTTACGCCAGAATTTCCGAAATTCAATTTAAATTTCAGATTCATAAATTCTTTACCGTGTTTCCATGGTGAAGATAATGAAGATGCTCAAAAGTTTATTAGAGAGTTTTTACACAAAGTATGCACGTTAAAACCCAAAATATACAAATAGATTATATTAAATTAAAAGCTTTTCCTTTTGTATTGAAAGGCCAAGCTTTAAATCTGTTATCTTACCTTCCTTAAAATCTCATAACCAACTGGTCAGAGATGCTACAAGTCTTTCTTGATCAATATTTCCTTGTAAGACAAAGAAGTTTATATAGAAAAAAATTAGTAATGCTAAGATGGAAATTGGAGAAACGTTTGATGAATTTTGGGTAAGGTATCAATTATTGATCTCATTATGTTCAATTCATAGAATTACAAACAAAACTTTAATGCAATAGTTTTTATGAAGGATTAAATCACTTAGATTGAAGATTCTTAGACACAGTATGTAGAGGGACTTTGCTCGACAAAACACAAACTTTAGCAAGAGAAGCTATAAATAAAATGGCTAAAGAATCCAAGCAATATGGTGAGAAGAGTGAACCGACCAAAGATAGTCAAAGTAACATGAATAGGACATATAAAACACCATATGATAAAATAGACTAACTAAAACCCATGGTTGAATTATTACTAAAAGATAGATCAAGCGCAGTAAAATCTTGTAATGAATTAAGTAATTATAATGATAAATATCCTTTCAAAAAGTAAACCAAAATAGAAGAAGCTATTTCTATAATGACTCAATGTGATAGGTTTGTTGATCCTAATTATAGCTTTAATCGTTATGGAAATTACCCAAGATCCAAAGTAAATAATCATATTAACAATCAAGGGTATCAAAGGTATAAAACCTCAAATAATTCAGAAAGAGACAAAGATCAAGTAATTCAAACATTACAAAATGATGTAACCAAATTGAAAAACCAATTGTGTTTGATGGCAACATAAATGAGTGAATTTGTAAATCAAGGGAAATTAACATCTCAACTTTACATAATTCTATATGAAAAAGCATTATCCATAACATTAAGGAGTGGTAATTAAGCTGATGGATGAACCTTAAATGCCAGAACAATTAGTTTGTAGAAAAAGAAGTAGAAGCAGAACTAGAGAAAGAAATTATAGTAACAATTAATACGATTCCAAACCAAAAGAGTATTGAACTTGATAAAGATATACCAATTACTGTAAAACCACTATTCCTTTATCGTTTGAATGATAATAAAAATACTAAGAAACTATAGGAAGAATAATAAATATTTGATACATTAAAGAAAGTAGTAGTTAATATACATTTGTTTGTCATTCAAAATGAACCTAAGTATCATAAATTTATAAAAGATTTATGTATTAAGGCTAATGAAAATGTCAGTTTAGGGGAACACGTATCAACACAAATGCAAAAGAAGATACCTACTAAATGTTCTAATCATGGAATGTTTTTGTACCATGTACGATTGATAAAATAGGAATTTCTAAAGCATTGTGTGATCTGGGAGCCTCTATAAATGTTATGCCTTAATCTATTTATTTACAAATGACAGATGTATATTTAGAAGAAAATGTTATAGTCGTACAATTAGCATATAGATTAACTATTAAACCAGTAAGGTTACTCGAAGATGTACTAGTCAAGGTTAATGATTACGTCTTCCTAGCTTATTTCTATGTCTTAGATATGAAAGAAGATAACTTCTCTAATAGCAAAAGCAAAGATTAATGTTTATAATGGAACATCAACAATGCAATTAGATGATGTCGCAGTAAATTTTAATATATATATATATATAATGCAATGAAATACTAAATGAATGTTTCTTCCAAATGCACAGTAGATATGATAAATCCATTAATAGATAAATATTTAAGAAAAAAAATTGATAAATTAAAACTAGCAATTGAAGATTTAGAAAACAATGATGAAAGAGATGAGGAAGGAAAAAAGATAATAAGTACTTTACAATGATATAATGAACTACCAAAACTTACTTATTATGTAGACTTATCTAGATCTAATTATATACATTTACCTTCTATAGTTAAAGCCCTAAAATTAGATCTAAAAACTTTACCAAATCATTTGAAATATGTTAATCCAGGGGACTTTGATAAATTAAAAGTAATAAATTCTAATAAGTTGACTGGTCCATAAGAAAATAAGTTGATAAATATAATAAAAGAATTTAAAGGGGCAATAGGACAGACTATATCTGACTTCAAAGGAATAAGTCCAACTACGTGCATGCATAGGAAAAACCTAAAAACGATACAAAATTTTCTAGACAACCTCAACATAGATTAAACCAACCTAAGATGGACGTAGTTACTAAAAGATAGGAATTACGGTAATAACAAATGAACATGGAGAGTTAATGCCAAATAGAATCCAAAATGGTTGGAGGGTATACATAGATTATAGAAAGTTGAATGCCTAGACTAGGAAAGAGTACTATCCACTCTCGTTTATATATAAAATGTTAGAAACATTAGCTGGAAAGACCTATAACGACGGTCTAAATGGTTATTCAAGATCTCACCAAATACTTGTAGCCGTAGAAGATAAAAAAAAAACATTTGCTTGCCCCTTTCGCATGTTTGCTTAAAGAATTATGCCTTTTGGTTTATGTGGGAAAGTTCATTAAAGTTTTCATGGATGAATTTACATTTTATTGGAATTCTTCTGATGATTGTTTAGTTAATTTAACTAAAGTAGTTAAATGATGCGTAAAAAAGAATTTAGTATTAAATTATGAAAAATTTAATTTCATGGTAGACCAAGGATCGATATTAGGACAATAGTGTCACATAAAGGAATAAAGATAGACCCTGCAAAAATCCATGTAATATAAATGTTACCTACCCCATCACGGTAAGAGAAATACGTTCGTTTCTTGGACATGCATAATTCTATAGAAGATTTGTAAAATATTTCTCTAGAATTACACAACCGTTATGCAAACTTTAACAAAAAAGACATTCTTTTTGAATTTACTAACGATTGCTAGATAGCATTCGATAAATTAAAGGATTCTTTAACAACCACAACTGTGATTAAATCACCAGATTGGCCATTACTCTTTGAAATTATGTGTGATGCAAGCAACTATACAGTTTGAGCGATTTTAGGTCAAAAAGCAGGAAATTTTTTTATGTCATATGCTATGCTTCTAAGGCACTAAATCCAGCTTAACAGAATTACACTACAACTGAAAAGTAACTTTTGTTGGTAATGTTTGCCTTAAAGAAATTTAAACCATATATATTTGGAACAAAGGTAATAGTTTATTCAGATCATGCAGCTTTACGATATTTAATGACAAAACAAGATGCAAAACATATACTAATAAAATGGATACTATTTCTACAAGAATTCGACCTTACTATAAAGAATAAGAAATGAGCTGAATATCTAGTAGCATACCACTTAAAAAGGTTAGAGAATGGAGAAACATCTATATCCTTAAGGGAAAAATTTTTGGATGAATACTTATGTTGTACGAAGACTGATGGCCCTTAGTTTGCCGATATAGTTACGTATCTTACCAATAGTTTATCACCTTACATAACGAGAGCTCAAAAGAATAAAATTAAAAAGATTCTAAACACTATTTATGGGATGAACCTTATTTATGAAAGTTTTGCACATACCAAATAATTAGGAGATGCATACCACATTTAGAATGACAATCAATTATATCTCATTCTAATACTTATGCATGTGGAGGACATTTCAATCCAAGTAGAACTGCTTGTAAAATTTTGGAATGCGAATTCTTTTAGCCCACTCTATTTCATGATTGTATCCTTTATATAAAATCTTTTCCAAATTGCCAACGAATTTGAAACTTAGGACATATAAATCTAATGCATTTAACTCATGTTTTATTTTGTGATGTGTTTGATGTATGAGGCATAAATTTCATGGGAACTTTTCCACCATCAAATGATTAAGTTTATATTTTACTTGTTGTAGATTATATGTCTAAGTGGGTAAAAGAAAAAGCTACTAGAACTAATGATTCAAAAATAGTGATTGATTTCCTTAAATAAAAAATCATTACAATTTTTGAAGCACCGAAAGCACTTATAAGTTATAGAGGATCATATTCTTGTAATCGATTAGTTGCTAATCTACTTGCTAAGTACAACGTCATACATAGGCCATCTATTGCATATCACCCATAAAGTAGAGGAGAAGCTGAAACAGCAAATAGAGAAATCAAGTCAATACTATAAAAAATAGTTAGTCCAACATGTAAGGATTGGAGTCTTGGATTAAAAGACGTATTATCGGCATATAGAATAACATTTAAGACTCCTATAAGCATGACACTTTATAGGTTTGTATTTGAAAAAACATGTCATTTACTAGTAAAACTAGAACATAAAGCCTATTGGGCAATAAAAACATGCAACATGAATTATAATAAGGCAGGAAACTACTGCGAATTGAGCCTTCAAGAATTAGAAAAATTTTGGAATGACGCATATGAAAAAGAATCAATTTAAAAAGATAAAACTAAAGCTTTCATGATAAAAAACTAGTTCCTAAATTTTTTTAAATAGGAGATAAAGTTCTACTCTTTTGTTCTGTTCAAGATTAATAGGACCTTATTTGGTTGTCAATTTACTAGCTCATGGTGAATTGGAAATAGAAAGCTTAGAAATAGGACAAATATTTAAAGTAAATGGTCATAGGTTAAAACCATATTATGAAAACTTTGTTTGACAAGATATGGAGATTACCAATCTTGAGATTGACCAACAAAGTCTGTAAAGTGATGAAATGGAGTTCGATGTTTGCATCCAGTCAAATGAAACCAATAAGAATGAAACCATAACACTATGTACCAATTTCATTATAGTTAAGTTATCCTATGGTGGGAGGAGGTAGAGATAGAAAAAGAGTTAGGGGTAGTGAACAAGACGAAGGGAAAGTGATAGTTCAATCAAAACAAAAGGAGAAATATGTAGGCCACCTAAAGAATATAATACCGACCGAGATGAGCATTAGAGAACCTAGAACTGGGAGGGTTGAACTTAGAGAACGATCTCCATTATCGTTAGATGAGGAATAATATTTTGAGAATCCAGACTCTCTACACTTTATGCCTTATGATATTTCATTATTTATGAGACCTAAAGCTTAGATGAGATATTTCAATGATAAAAAGAGAGTATTAATTTCTAAGATAGGGTTCAACATTCCAAATGTGATAAAGTATGAGACCGAATTGTGAGAATCATCTGAGATAGGACATGGGATTGCCTTCTGTGAGACTATACGGGAAGAGGTGTAAGAGGATATCCAGAAATTGTACGATAATTTTATGCTAAGGACATGTTAGTATGAAATATGACAAAGTGCGAGTTAAAGGGAAAAAATTGATATTTCACCAACGAGGTTGAATAGATTGTTCAGTCTATTGTAAAACAGGCACCGAACAGAGAAGAATTACTCGAACGTCATTTATGAAGATAAAGAATCCAACCATTTTCAAATAATCGAAGATGCGTTAGAGATACCTCTAGGGAGGAGATTTGTGCTTGATAGCGAATACCACCTGAAATTTATTAAAACCACCAATTTTAGGAAGATCATGAAGTGTTGGAGTTATATATAGATGCTTGTTTTACCTAACCAACCAACATTTCAAAGTAAAGAACCCAGGGCTGCTTTATCGTACCATGTAGTGATGAAGAAGGGTTATATCGATGTTGAAAAAATTATACATGATTTTATGACATTTGCTATGCAAACTACAAAAAAATGAAGGATTATTGTTCTAAATTTTAATCACATAATTGTGTAGGAAAGGCGAGGTGGGTTTCGATACCAAATTCAATGTACTACCCAATACGACCACAAATGATGCAAGAGTACAAGCAAATGAAAAAGGTGATAGGATACGATGACTTGAAGATGAACGGGAATCATTCAATGCAATAAATGTGAGAGAAACAAGGAAGCGAATCACAACTGAAAATAGAAAGAAAGATAATAGAAGACGCACAGAGAGCGGCAAGTTTAATCAGCTGGACTAAAAGTACTAAATATTTCTGGAAATTCGGCACCCTCTTCATAACAACCTAGGAGGAGAAGATTTTTTCGAACTATATTTTCTTCATTAATATGTAGCCAAACGATGATTCATCGCAATGAAGAAATGATAGCGGTAAACGACAAGACTTTACATCGCTACCATTCTATGCTGAGAGAAGACATGATAGTCATTTATAGGATTCGAGGAGGAGCATAAACATCTCATCTCTGTAGTTGCGATTTCTATCAGGGACTTACAACCTAGTTGATAGTTATGTTTCTCAACCTTCTACAAAAATGGATGAAGATGATCCAGTGATAATGAATTTACTTCTAGACACCACCGTGTGTAAATTTTTTCTCTTGTATGTTATGTAATGAATCACTGAATGATACAATGTATTGCTCTCGGTGAGATTTTTGTTAATGTAAGTTTATGTTCCCTTTTTCATTCCATTCATAAGAAAATTTTGACTTCCATATTTGCATCTTTACTTACATTTTTATTATATATATCGAATCGTTTGTGCTTCACGTGATATGTTTGTTATGTTGCAATCGAACTTCATTTTAAAACCTTGAGGGCAATGTTTGAAATGAGTTTGGGGGTATTTTAGGTATAGTATGACATTGATGGCAATAAAAGCAAAGAAAGGAAAAAAAGGTTGAAAATAAATTAAGAATTTATCCACAAATTTTAATCCAATATTCAAGTATGTTGATGGAATTTTTCAAATTTCTTTTGAATTCATAAGTATGATTTTCATTTTATTTTATTTTTAGTAAAAATGATAATGAATATATAACATATTTTGAATTTAAGTGATATTTTTGCTACCCAAGTGAATTTTATGATGGAATCAATTTTTATACCATTTTTTATTAATTTTAGTAGTCGATGCGAATACTAAATTGAATGTCTTGTGTTAGTCATGATAATAAGTAGATGATCGAAACAATAGTGCAAGATGAACAAGACAAATTTCAAAGAATCTTGTGATACAAAAGGCTAATCATTAACTATTTTTATAGTATATATAGAAAGATTATGCCACAATTAAAAGGAGAAATGGGTTACAAACCAATGAATTTCTCTAAGTTAGAAAGAGTACTTTCTTCAAATTTAGTGAATAATGTGAAGTGTTAACAAGAGTTTTTAAATATATAGAGAGTCTTATAGAATCCAAGAGAAATGAAGTAGGGGATCTATATGGGGAAAAATGTGAGAATGTCCAAAGGAAATGGAGCTAGGGACTCAAAAGCAGAAGTAAAAGAAATACGTTAAAAGAGAAACAATTAGAATGAAAAAAGAAAAGAAAATGAGAGATGAAAAATATTTTTTTTCTTAAACTCTTCAAGGAAATGATTTAACTCGAGTACTTGATGCTAGAGTTGAATGAAGTATTTCTTAATCTAACATGTTTTAAATGATATATTCATTGTTATCTTAGCAAAATTCCTATTGATTTTGATTGTTGTATTATTATAAAATATTTTCTAAAACTGAAAATAAACTAATGGTTTTTGTGTTTTGAGATTCTATACTAGTTATCGTAAGCTTGATGTTTGTCAGTGGAGATTAAGAAAAACTATGTTGTGTACCCGCCTTGGTAAAAACTTTATGTTCTAAAGAATGTAACATTAGGTTATTGAGTTATCATTAAAGAATGTTTCATTTTGTCTAAATCATTCTATTCTATCGTAACTTTCATTCACTTGTGGGTAATATGTTTTCATTTCAAGATCACTTCTATTTTAAAATATATATTATTTAAAATTAAGATGAATTAACTTGAAATCAATGTAAAAAGAAGAAAGAGAATATAATTGAGAGTATTCATTTGCTCGGGATAGCAAAGTGCGGAGTTTGGAGGTATTTGACAAGTATTATACACATTTTATAGTGTAATTTAGGTTGGTTTTGTATATAAATGATAATATTACACTAGGTATTCTCTTATTTTTTTGATTTTAGGTTTTAGAAAGGAAAATAAAGAAATGGAAGAAAATAGCAAGAAGAGCAAAAGAGTCAACTAGAAAACTGTTACAACAATTAGTCAGCGATTTAAAATAACTCTAAGAATTGCTACTTGATTCAGTAGCAGGAAAAAGCAAGCGAATCTAGAGCGAATTGGATAATGAACTAGAAATCGCTAGTCAAATAGGTGGAGCACTGAGAGCTAAACTCAGTGATTTGCTTAGCAATTTATGTATAAATGAGTAATTACTGACAAATCGCTAATGGTTGATGATGATTTTATTTTTGATTGATATAAAGAATTTGTATTTATCTAGAATATGTACTCCTATGTGAAATATAAATATATAGGACTAGAGAACTTCGAAATAACTTTCTCCAACTACTTTTTACTCTCTCTTTTCTCTTTTTCTAAGTTTTATATGTGAAGCAATATTAGAGCTTTGAGTATGAGGTATCTATTTGTTTAATTATGTCTTTTAATTACATATTTGCATTGTTTACTTCCAGCATGTCTGAACAGTCTATAAATCTAAACAATCCCTAGGCACGTAATATACGTTGGATTTTTATGAAGTTATAATTATGGAATTATGAACTTAATGCTTTAAATCAATTCATACATGTCAATCACGAATTAAACAAGTTGTTTTTACGTATTACAACTGGTAATTCTTTGTCTTAAGTGCATAATGGCTAATATGTTCCTTATTATAGAGTACTCAATTCTATGTCTATAACTATTGACAACAATTATAGAACCTGTGACTAGGATTAATCTATAGGGCATTTCTCAGGTGGATGTTCTAGGTGATTGTGTTCTAATTTGTTTATTATGCAACTTCGGTTAATATTGGCTTAGGTTAGGCATGATTTTTATTGAGTGTAATGCTATCGTATTTATACGGTGTTGCATTTTATCCAATAGGTAGATTTACAATGATAAGAATGTGACATTTCCATTGAATTTAGAAAAATCGGTTTCTTGCTAAATGCAATCAACCAATTATGAATTTGGATTTAATGATTCCAAGATGCCATATGAAATAGTTATAGCTATATTATGAAGTGATGTTATGTTTTAGGGTATGAGAATAATCCGAGTATATTATATTGTTTAGTGGGAGTTTGTTTAAATGTTTTTTAGATATTTTATTTGCATTGATTTATTGATTATTTAAGTTATTAGTTTAAGTATATTAAGTTAGTTTATTAAATTTAAATTATTTATAATTTAGTTATTTTAATTTTTTATTTTCTTATTATTAAGTGTTTAATTCTCATTTAATTAAATTAGTTAAATAAAAAACAAGTTAAATTTGGTAAAACTTTAGGGTAGCCTTATTTTTTAAGAGATTTGAAAAATTCTGTTAAGACAATATCTCATTTACCACTACTACAAGTTTATAGTAAAATACAAAAAATTATTGAGCACGCTCGACACGTGTCAGTTTACCACGTCATAATACCTATTTATAATCCTCAGACAACTAAAAGTACAATTAGGAACCCTAAATAACAATTTCAAACAAAAAAGAAGTTCAAAACTTTCTATTTTTATGCCTTGACGATGTCTTGTAAGTGATCCACGTTGTTTGTTTTTAAGTGTAACGACTTGTTACCTTAAGCTAGTGATTAGTACTATTCCAAATCCTAATTAACCCGAGTTAGGCTCGTGGTAAAGTCCGATATACCTCGATTAGTATGTGTGCCTGTATTTGCATATAGGTTTGTGTTTATTTGGAATGCTAAATGAATTTTATAGGTTGTGGTATTAATAGGAGATTAATACAAACCTATAATTTGAAAAAATAAGTAATTAAACAATAAGTTTTCGGTACACCAATTGCGATGAGGGTGTCGTGGAATGAATGTGCACGCCTGAGAACACTGGTAGGCATGTCCAGTGAATTTATTGGCGAGAAAAAAAGCGAGATATATATATTTATAAATATTGAAAATATAAATATATAAATTAAAGTTACAAAGTTTGGTTTAAATGATATAGATCGGTTGATCAGCCTCAAGATGAGCGTAAGTGCTTGATGGTGTTAAAATTTGTATCACTTTAAGGAGTGTCACTTTAACACATCAAAAACTAGATCGGTCTCAAGATAGCATAATGTGTTTCTCGAGGAAAATCCATATTTATAAATAAAAAAATCATCGTTATCTCATTTCATTCGATTGATCGAGAAACCGAGTGAGATAGAGGGTTTGGTTTGATTTCTGATCGAGGGAGACGAATCAGAGAATCGAATCAACATAAATTGATGAGCTTAGTAAACTACAAACTCAGAGGACATCAATTTGGTAAGATTAGTTTATGTGTTAGTTGAAGCTCAATTGATAGTAGGTGATGAAATCTCTGTGAATTATGTTGTTTAATGATGGGAAATGGTTTGGTACCTCACTAGTATTCCTCCTTGATGATTTGGAAGAGTTTTGGAAGTTGTAGTGATGATTTGGTAGTGGAACAGTGGCTGCTGCCCTGCACACTCTAGATAGTGCAGGGTGGACCTGTGAGGGCCTAGGCCACACGGTGCACCTAGGACCTCCAAGGTAGATGTATATGCACCCTCCCGGAGCAGAGACATATACATCTTCTGTGTCCCCCCCCATATATGCCACCACTGTGCACATATATGGGCACAGTGTTTCGCCCCCCACGTTTCGAACCAACGCCCTGGGGGTTAAGGCGTTGATTTTGCGACCGTGTATATGGGGGGCGAAAGATCGGCAAGGATCATATGTGCGGGGGCATATATGTGCACGATGTGGCATATATGTGGGGGCATATATGGGGGACAGAAGATGTATATGTCTCTGCTCTGGGAGGGTGCATATACATCTACCTTGAGGACCTAGGTGCACCGTGTGGCCTAGGACCTCACAAAAAAGGCGCCTTTTTTTGTGAAGGCCCAAGGCACTCCCACACATGGAGAGCCCTTGCCACCTCTAAGGTAGATGTATATGCACCCTCCCGGAGCGAGAGACATATACATCTTCTGTGTCCCCCCATATATGCCACCACTGTGCCCATATATGTGCACAGTGGTGGCATATATGGGGGGGACACAGAAGATGTATATGTCTCTGCTCCGGGAGGGTGCATATACATCTACCTTAGAGGTGCCAAGGGCTCTCCATGTGTGGGAGTGCCTCACCCTCCCGGAGCAGAGACATATACATCTTGTGTCCCCCCCATATATGCCACCACTGTGCACATATATGGGCACAGTCTTTCGCCCCCCAAGGCTCGAACCCGCACCATGGGGCTTAAGTTACGAATTCTCGAGAGCCTTGTACCATTGGGCCATTGTAGCCCAATGGTACAAAGCTCTCGAGAATTCGTAACTTAAGCCCCCAGGTACGGGTTCGAGCCTTGGGGGGTGAAAGACTGTGCCCCTACGTCTTCTGTGTCCCCCCATATATGCCACCACTGTGCACATATATGGGCACAGTCTTTCGCCCCCCACGATTCGAACTTGCCCCTAGCCCAGCTGGTTACAACACGATTCAAGAATTTGGTACTTAAGCCCCCAGGGCCAAGTTCGAATCGTGGGGGGCGAAAGACTGTGCCCATATATGTGCACAGTGGTGGCATATGGGGGGGACACAGAAGATGTATATATGTCTCTGCTACGGGAGGGATTCATATATACATCTACCTTGGAGGTGCCAAGGGCTCTCCATGTGTGGGAGTGCCCTCACAAAAAAGGCGCCTTTTTTGTGAAGGCCCAAGGCACTCCCACACATGGAGGTGCCAAGGGCTCTCCATGTGTGGGAGTGCCTTGGGCCTTCACAGGACCGCACTCCAGGTAGCAAAGGAGCACACTCCCTTCATCAATTGAAAATAACACAGATTTTGGAGCACGCCCCACCCACTCAGGGAACATCTCCCACCCCTGAAAACAAAAATTGTGTTGTATTTTATGTAGAATTTCCTATAGTCTTAGGGATCGACTTTGAGATTCTAAACATAGGGTAATAGACCTATATTGATTACAAATGATTATCGATAGGTTAAGGAACACTAGTAAAACGTGAGATAATCGGAAAGTTAGGAAATTTGGTAACGGACACTTAACGCGAGGTATGTACGGATTCACTTATTTATCAATGTTGTCTGGCTATCTTAGTATATGTAGTTCATGTAGTTATGGGCTAGAATAGGGACTATGTACACTTTGATGTTTTCAATAAATGGAAAACGGTGTCTAATGTGATCCACGAAAGTAACTTCTGAGGACCGAGACCACGTCGTATAGGACGCAGGGTTGATCTTTCGGTCTATATGTGTAACGACTTGTTACCTTAAGCTGGTGATTAATATTAATCCAAATCCAAATTAACCCGAGTTAGGCTCATGGTTAAGTTTGGCATACCTTGATTAGTGTGTGTGTGCGTTTGCATGACGTGTGGTGTTTGTTTGGATTGTTAAATAAATTTATGCATAGGTTGTTGTATAATAAGTATTATACACAAGCCTAAAATGGAAAATACATAATAAACAATGATTAACCGGGACACCAAGTGTGACGAGGTGGGTCATGGCATGAATGTGCATGTTCAAGGACAATTGTAGGCACGTCTGGTAAGTTTATTTGTGAATAATACACGAGATATATATATATATATATATTTATATGTTTTTAAATATATCTATACTATTATAATAGCAATCCCAAAACGGTTAACCGTGAAGCCTTTTTGGCTAAAACTTCCAACAATGCCCCTAAGTGTTTTGATGCGTATATTTAAATTCGGGATAAAATAGTAATTTAATTGATAACTACAAATTAATAGGCGGTTTTGATTTTAGATGTGCGGATGAAAACTCAATTAGTTTTCAAAAGTTTTTAAATTAGTAGTCAGTTTCCTAACAAAGTGGGATTTGGATGATTTTTTTTTCTCTCTCCTCCACCTTTTTACTCTCTCTTTCCCCTCCACGTTTCTCTACTCTCTCTTTCCCCTCAACGTTTCTCTTTCTCCCCTCCACAATTCTCTCTCTCCACTCTATTCACATTTTCTTCCTCCATGTGTTTAATTAGCCTCTCCACATCTCCACGTTTATCTTCTTTAAAATCACATAACAGTTTCCAAGCAAAGCACTTTTAATCCCTTAAAAATAGCCTTTACTTTTGGAGCAGTTTTCTAAACTGCTTCTCTCCCATAGTATATCTTTTTCAAAATCCATCTAACATTATACAAAAAAAAGGAATTATCGAACAACAATGGATCAGACACAAACTTCATTAACTCAATCTATGCGTTCTCCGTTAAAGCCGAGTCTAAGAGATCTTCTTCCCCACCTGCCACCAACAATGACTTGGTATGTAATCCTATAACCAGATTAGTAAGTGATTTGGTTGTTACTCTTTATTTTCATCTCAATCTATCTTTTCTTTTCCTGATTAGCATTGTTGATGATATGTGTGGAATTAATTTGGGTATCCATTTGTTTGTAAATCTATATAATTTTTTTAAAGCCTGGAATCTTTGTAATTTAAATTGGCAATAATTAATGGAATTTTAGAGAGTGTTGGTTTACAATTTAATGGTGAGTATTTGGTGTGTAATTAATGCAGGTTGGCTCCCTTTGTAGATTTGGAATGTTGCATTCATGGAGGTGGGTGAGGTTGCATTATTTTGAATAGAAAGGTTGGTTAGTTGGGGCTTTTGAATGTTATCCGTTCTCTTTTTTTTTTTTTTTTTTTTTTTTTTTTTTTTCCAGATGGTTTTTTTAAGATAGTTGGATTGGAGTAATGTTGATTTATTTTTTTATCTGTCACTCTAATTTATGCTGGTGGATCTTTTTTTAGAAGATACAAGAAATTCGATTTGAGCCAAGTAATAGCCATGTCCGAAGAATTCATCTATGTGAAATTTCTCTCCTAAAACGCAGCCGAATTAAGTTTGATTTAAGTAGAGTTGATGATGTTTACATCAGAGCCACTTGAGAAGAGGTCGGTGCAACAAGTTCTCGCTTATAAGATCCAGACCTCTCGGGTTGTCAAAAAATAAAAGCATCACCAATATTGTAAAGTTCGTCTCTCACAAAAACTATTTTGTATTCGATTCCCATTTCAAACGGCGATGGAGAAGTAGTGTAGCATACAAGAAAAGCAAAAAGGTTGTTATTGTGGGCATCCGGGGAGTCTGCAATTGAGAGAGATGGTGCTCTGTTAGTGGGGATCTTGATCAATTAAGCGACTATTCTGCAAGGGCTGGAAAGTCTTGGAATCAACTTCAAACTTAATGAACCTCTCAATACATGGTGCCCTACTCCCTTTTGAATAACGATTTTCGAAAGGCTCGATTTTTATTTTTATTTTTTGAGTTGAATAGCTCAGTTTTATGTTACCCTTATCTTTATTTTTTGAAGATGTCTTTTTAAGATGCTTTTTTTTGGGGTAGATGATTTTAATTAGTACTAATTACGTGTGAAATTTTTGGTCAAATATGAACATGTGAATTTCTTTCGGTTCAATGGAAGATGTGATTGATTGCCTTGAAGTTAGCCTTATCAAAAAAGAAATTGTTCATAACCAAAAAGAAATTTGCTCTAAGTCACAACTTTCATAAGACAATTAGAACAACAACAAGAACACTTATAATTATTTTTGACAAAAATAATCTTATAATTAAGATTAACAAGTGCCGCCTGAAAGAAAAAAAAGATTATCATTAAGAGAATTTTCTTTTGATTCAGACGCATAATTAAATTTAAAACTAAGAGTATAGAGATATAGTTGTATCATGTTTCTATTTGTTATTAAGTGACTCAATGAAGTTGTACACTCATTCACTTGATGCTTCAATTTTTATTTGTTTCGATAGCCACAATTGATATGATTTATGTGTATCTACATAAGGTATATATATTCTACCTTTTTTTGGTAATTTTTTTTTTAAATGTTTAATTTGGGTTTGTATTGGTAATAAGAGGTGT
This sequence comes from Stephania cephalantha, assembly GCA_039657325.1. Classification (NCBI taxonomy): domain Eukaryota; kingdom Viridiplantae; phylum Streptophyta; class Magnoliopsida; order Ranunculales; family Menispermaceae; genus Stephania; species Stephania cephalantha. The sequence continues at coordinate 19,452,121 of CM077579.1, read as the reverse complement.
TGTGCATCACGTGCGGAGCACGTGCACGTTGACTAGTAAATATATATTAGAAAATAAAAGAATATTGGAACTATACGAATTATTTGATCTTCACGAACAAAGTGTAAGTGTTTCATGTGTCAAATTTAATATCACTTTAAGGAGTGTCACTTTAACACCTTAACTACTTGATCGGCCTCGAGATTGTGCGATGCATATCTCGAGAAAAATCCATATATAAAAATATAAAAGTTGATCGTTATCGACATAAGGATCGAGAGAATTTGCGAGGGAGGGTTCGACCTCAATTTCAGATCGAAAGGGATCGTTCTGCGAGTCGAATTCAACAAAATTGAGGAGCTTAAACGGATCAAAAGCTAGTAATCATCACTTTGGTAAGTTTTGTTTTTGAGTTTGTTCAAGTTAAATTCTATGATGTTGATCAATTCTCTATGAATTGGTGTTTTTGTCGATGGAAATTGGTTTATAAGCTCATTAGAGGTCCTCCCTGGCCATATGGGAGTGTTTTGGAGGTTGTTGGGACGTTGCTTGAGGATTTTGGAATGAAACAGTGGTTGTTGCCCTGTGTTCTATCGAGACAGTACATAGTGGAGCGCACTCCACAACGGAGAGGAGCGCGCACCGTTCATCGATGAAAATGAACCAAACTACTGGAGCGTGCTCCACCAAATGAGGAAGCACGCTCCCACCCCTGAAAACAACAAGGTAGTTGTATTTTACATATAATTTCTAATGGACTTAAGGATTGATCTATGGGTTCTCGATATAGTATATTGGACTCAAATTGAGTACAAATGATTGGTGATAGGTTAAGGAACACCGTGGAAGTGTGTGATGACTGAAAAGTTAGGAGTTTGGGTAACAAAGACTTAAACCCGAGGTAAGTATGGATTCGTTTAATTAACAACTTTGTCTGGCTATTCTAGTATATGTAGTTCATGTAGTTTATGGACTGAAATAGGGGATTATGTACATTATGATGGTTTTCAATAAGCAAAAAAATGGTGTGTTGTGTGATCATGGTATAGCTCCTTGTTTTGAGAATAGGTTTATAGGATATAGGTTCCCTTCCCGGCCTAATTATAACTCCTGCTCAATTTGATAGGTTGCATGGATTACATACACACTAGGGGGTTTGGGATAGAACCACTGGGCATATGTGGATGGGCTAGAGAGTATATCAGCCAATATGTTGGGCTAGTAATCACATTAATGCCACCGGTGGGTAATCTCCCCTAGTTTTATAAATAAAATGGGGATCACTATGTAATAGTCCAAGACATTTGCTTTGCATCCGTTATATATATTGATTTATATTTCTTCCATATTCTTGTTAGATATCATTGGTACATGTTGTTATTGCATGATATTCATGACTATTACATGGAATGTTAATGGTTATGTGAATCCCTACTTGTTGTGCAAGTTGGAGGGCTCACCTAAATAAACATTACAGGATAAGACCGACGAGTGCTACTACTACGGGATGGAGAAGATATAGGTGTCTTGATCTTCTCTTTGATGTGATGACTCTTTCTAGTCTTATAAATTTGTACTAAACTACAGTTTTTGTAATATCACAATGGATATGTGATTTATATAATCGTGGTTTATTTCGGTTTTTTTTAATACTGTATATTGTGGTTTGAATTAACAAAAAAGGTTTTAAATTTTTGTTGTGTTTATAAATTATTTTATTTCGATATTCAATATATAGTAGTGCTTATCAGGTGTAGGTGGTAAGGTTATTGGCTCTAGTTAAGTTTAGTAAGGTAAATCTGGGATTAATTAAGGTTTCAGGCTGAGTATCACCCTATTCAGGTCAGGGGATTCTACAGCTTGTTATCAGAGCATAGGTCAGGTAAGGTTAGAGCCTACTTTAGAGTGTAAGATTATTAGCTCTAATACAGGTTGTATCAGAACCCATTACAGGTTCGAGGTTAAAGCCTAAGTCAAAGCTTGGTTTACAGCTTTGGTTTAGAGATAACGTTTTAAGGGCTTTGTTGCATGGGATAACTCAAATAGAGTTTGGTGTCAGAGTTTAAAGTTTATCACTTTTAGGGATAAAGTGGTAACAATGATATAGTTTGGTAACACGGTCAAGGCTCTGACCCTAAATTCACTTTTGAATAGTGTTCAAAGTAAATGTTAGTCTACTTTAAAGTTTAAGGTGTATCAGAATACTTAATAATAAAACTTAAGTTTATTAGACTCTGAGAGTTGTCTTGAGCTATGAATAAGCTTTGGGCTTGATAAAGGATTTTTATCGTGATTTTGGAGGGTATCCAAAAGATAAAAAATTGAGATATGTTATTTGTTATGTATACTATATCTAAGTTGTAGATATGAGAGTTTGTTTTTCCTAAATGATAATAAGATGGTTGAAACCCATCTATTTCTCATTAAATGAGAAAGTGTTGGAGGTAAGAGCTCCAAAGAGTATTCACCTCGAGGAGACAAAAAGGAAATACATTAGAAAACTTACAAAGATGATATAAAAAATCTTTTCTAAGTAAAATATGCAATGGTCTTTGTTCTCATTGATATTATTAAACAATTAATAGTCAATGAAAAGTATATATTGGATCAAGACCTTGAAATGTGTATTAAGGGAATAAAAATGTCGAAACAATAGAATATTGAATGAGTTTTAGGGAAAACTCAAAGGTGGTGGACCACTTTGAGAAAAGATTTCACACTAGTATTGTGACTAGTTGAGTCAGTAATGAAAGTTATTCAGTGAATAAATTAGTTATTAATGATAAAAGCCTAATGGGGATTAGAAAACCACTAATGCAGTTATACTTCATACGTAGTTATGAAGTAGATGTTCCAGTTATGGTGTGAATTCATATTGGAATAACAAGTGGTTTGTCAAATAATAAAAGACAGTTTAATCCAAAATATAGTAGTGAGTTGGTAAGATATCCTAGTCTGATCTATAAGACTAGTATATTCTAAATTGCGGAGAATGAGTGGTCAAAGAATCTGAGGATTTGAGGAATCCGAAAAATAACAAAATAGTGGGAATGAATATTTATTACCAAGGGTTGACAACTCATTATGAAAATAAAGTGAAATTAGTGGTTCTCAAGAATTGATTGAGATCTAACTGTCATAGTGAAAGTGATCGTAGCTAAGGATATATATATTTATAAAAGATGATTGTAGACAGTTGTTGGATCATTTTAAAGGGATGGTGAAAACCACTAGAACTTACTAGAACTCATGCTATGTTCATAAATTAAGGGTATCAAGTATGGAAAACCCTATTGTAATCAAGTTGTTATTCTGTTATCAATAATAACATGGAATCTTTGAAGACTTAGAGAATTCATGAGCAATTATTGTACGAAATTGTAAATTGGTAACGGTAAATTGGTTCAGACCACATTTTCAAGTGCTAGTGCTTCAAAGGTTAATTAGTGGCATGAGTGTAGAATATTAATAGCAAATCAGGGGATTTGACTGCAAATAAGACAATATGAGGTTGTCATATATTCAACACAAAGGTGAAAAGAGGAAAGTAAGCTTGAGATAATTGAATATTTTAAATGATAAATCTAAGGATCTGTAATATTGTTGTATAATTTATTCAGTTAACACAAGTATGAAAATTGTTATATCTTGAAATCAAATGCAAGGATGCCTTGGAGGAAAATGGAAGTATAGTTTGACTACAATATTTGCTTGATGATACCTAAATTGTGGAAGAAGTTAGAGGTTCATCCTAAGACCTGTTATTTAGGTAAGAATGTGTAATGACACAAGAAAGCAAAATTGTAGCTATTACTTGTACATATACAGTTCAAGATGTGTGAGGAGAACTATTGGAAATTGCTAATCTCGAGATAGCCAATTTGGTAGTAGTAACAAATACAACAGGGCATCACTTGTAAATTAAGAAGAGAGGTTGTTGAGAGGTCTTCAATCATTCTTTGAGATTAATAAAAATCTTAAAGGAATGATTAAAAGACAACCTAGAAATATAACACCAGTGGATTGGTGTAAGGTCCAAGTAGTAAGTTTCAAACTATGGAAGTTTGAAAAGTGGAAAATATATGAGTAATACAAATAGAAGGTAAGATAGTTACCTTGAAATTTCCTAAGTGTTTGAAATTCACTATGAAACATCACTCATCAAGGTGATTGTGTGGACAATGCCTTGAAAAGAAAAGGATAGAGGCTATAGTTATGATAAAAGTTGCTCAGTAATATCCTTTATATGAGATGTTCACTGATGCCAAATGGAAGTCCTGCTCGGGCACATCATCAACTAAGTTGGCTAGATTGATAACTACAAATATGTTCTTCAAAGCTCAGATTGGAGCTGAGCTAATAATTGATTGAGTGATGAATTATGGGATACATTGATTAAAATTACCAAGTAGGTCAAGGATGACTACTAATTACTGATGTTGACGAATATAATATCTTATCAAAATATTGAGAATATAAGGGAAGTTCTTAGAACCTGAAACAAAAAGCGAAGCAGAAGGAAGCTAAATAATATAACCTGGAGGGTCATATTATTCTTGTTTTATATAAATGACAATTCATGCTCATAAATTCATGATGGATTAACCTAAGTTGTGGTGACAACTGAAGGTTATTGATGTTATAATAGTAAAACTGACTGAGTTTAAAAATTTCTCGCCAGTATTATGGTTTAAAATTCTTGTTGAAAAGTAAATGAGATATATGTGTGTAGAAGAATTGAGAGTTATGAAGAACCAGGATTATTATTTCGGTAAGGAACCAGAAGTTTGCTTATAAGGGGGAAGAGATGTATAATAGCTTGAGAGGGATTTTCTCAATCTTAACACAATGTATTTACGGTTAGCCTTAGTTTCCAGAGAATGTAAATTTTTGAGTTGGTGACTTTGAAGATATTAGCCACTTGAAGAAATATTTACTGAGTGAGTTCTCTGGTGTTGATTTTAGCTGACTATATATGAGGTTAAGGTATTTACCTTAAGAATTTGTATGCTTTACTTTTTCATTAATTGGTAGGACGAGAAATAATGATGCAAATTAGTTTGAGCCTGAGTAATTTAAAACTACACATAAAGATATTATCATATTGTCAGTATATATTTGCAACTAAGATATATGGAAAAATGTAGCTATTACTAGAGCTTCTTAGTTTAGACTTCATAAGGAAGTGACGGTGATGATGATTTGTGTGAGTTAAGATGACACGTCATCAATTGAGAGATCTAATTTTAGAGCCACTAATATGATCTTTTGAGTTCAGATTCAAACTGAATTGGAAATAATTCAATGGTGATTGGTTGTCAGAAAGCTAATCAAGATTATATAGAGCGTTGTAGGTTAACAGCTAGTGTAGATTATCTTGATTGGTCGGTTTCTGATAATGGTGGATTACGGTTCAGTGTTCTTGGATAGATTGTGAATTCAGGTTCAGGATCAGGTGAAGCAGGAAGTGATATGAAAATTGCATTGATCTTTTTATTGTATTCATCCTGATAGTAATAAGAAATATCTTGAAATGAGGCACCTATATTTATTGTTAACCTGGGATTAAGACTGATGTTGTTAAGTTTGTAAACACAAGAAACCTAGAAGGTTTTTAGCATTCGCTACCTATTCTTAAGTCGAATTGGGAACATAGATTAGTAGATTTTGTTTCCAGTTTATCTCTGAGTTAGCATAAGCATAATACGGTATAGATTGTAGTTACAGGTTGACGAAGTCTGCGCATTTCTTGCCAGTTTCAATGCAAGATCCTATTGACTGATTATGTAAGATATACATACATGAGGTGTTAGATTTCGGGGTGCTCCATTGTCGACTACTTCGGATAGAGATCTGAGACTCACGTCCAAACGGTGGAGTGAATTGTTGTGACAGTTGGGGAACTGTTCTTAACCTCAGTATGATATACTACTAATAGACCGAAGAGTAACCGAAGTAATTGATATTTGATGCAAGAGGATATACTTCAAGCTTGTGACTTGATGTTTGGTGGTAACTATACATTTCTCTGTGTGAGTTCTTTTGTAATAACAACTATCAATCTAACATTGGAAGGCTCCTTTGAAGCTATGTATGGTTAACCATGTCATTCACTAGAGTGTCCGGATAGGGGTTGAGATGCAAGTTTGTTGGAGCCGAAATTGATTTAGAACGACACAGAGGGAATGTAGTAGATTCACGAGCGTTTGACTACAACAAAATTAAAATAGAAGAGATACACCAATAAGTATCATAGGTTGTTGGAGTTTTCAAAGGACAAATATGTTCTATTGAAAATCTCACCTATAAAAGGAGTTGTATGGCTTTGGATTGTGAGGTAAACTAGCTTCAAAGTGTATTGAGTCGTTCAAAATACATGAAAGGATTAATCCTGGTATTTACAGGTTGAAGGTACCTCCTTAGCTAGTCGAAGTTCTTAATATCTTCCATTGGTTAATGCAGCGTAAAATGAAGATTCAGTTCACTCCAATGATTGATTGGAATGAATTTGATTTTCGGGAATAGTTATCTTACGATGAGCAGTCAAGTGGGTTACTTGATCGAAGATTAAAAACCTCAGAACCAAAGAGATTCTTTGGGTTAAAATGAAATGACGATTTCACAAAGATGAGGAACTAACCTTGGATCAAAAATCTTATGGAAAGAAAAAAGTTTTCATTTCTCTTCGAAACTACAAGTAATTTGAGACTTACTTTAATTTCGAGGACGAAATTGCTTTAAATTGGGGAGACTGTAATGACCTTTTACCATAAATGGTGATTAGTATTAATCCAAATCTTAATTAACCTGAGTTAGGCTCGTGATTAAGTTCGGCGTGCCACGATTAGTGTGTGCGCGCGCGTTTGCATGACGTATGGTGTTTGTTTGGATTGTTAAATAAATTTATATATAGGTTGTTGTATAATAAGGTTTATACACAAACCTATGAAACAAAAAATACATAATAAACAATGATTAACCGGGACACCAAGTGTGACAAGGGGGTCATGGCATGAATGTGCATGTTCGAGGACACTTGTAGGCACGTCCGGTAAGTTTATTGGTGAATAGTACACGAGATATATATATTTATATGTTTTTAAATATATAAATATCTATATTGGAAAATAAAAGAATATTGGAATTGTATGGATTGTTTGATCGTCTCGAACAAAGCGTAATTGTTTGATCTGTCAAATTTCGTGTCAATTTAAGGAGTGTCACTTTAACACCTCAACATATCTCGAGAAGAATCCATATATAAAAATAAAAAAGTTGATCGTTAATGACAGAAGGATCGAGAGAATTCTCGAAGGAGGGTTCGACCTCGATTTTTGGTCGAAGGGGATTGTTTCGGGAGTCGAATTCAACAAAATCGAGGAGCTTAAACGGATCAAAAGCTAGTGATCATCTCTTAGGTGAGTTTTGTTTTTGAGTTTGTTGAAGTTAAATTTCATGGTGATGATCAATTCTATGTGAATTGGTGTTTTTTTTATGGAAATTGGTTAATAACCTCATTAAAGGTCCTCCCAGACCATTTGGGAGTGTTTTGGAGGTTGTTGGGATGTTATTTGAGGAATTTCGAGTGAAGCGATTGCTGCGCCCTATGTTCTGTCGAGACAGCAAAGGGTGGAGCACGATCCACCTCGCAGAGGAGCACGCTCCCTTCATTGATGAAGATGAACCCAGCTGCTGGAGCGCGCTCCACCAAATGAGGAATCAAGCTCCCACCCCTAAAAATAGCAAGGTTGCTATATTTTACATATAATTTCTAATGGACTTAGGGATTGGTCTATGGGTTCTAAATATAGTATATTGGACTTAAATTGAGTGCAAATGAATGATGATAGGTTGAGGAACACCGAGGAAGTGTATGATGACTCGAAAATTAGGAGTTAGGGTAATAGGGACTTAAACACGAGGTAAGTATGGATTCGTTTAGTTATCAACTTTGCCTGGCTATTCTAGTATATGTAGTTCATGTAGTTTATGCAATGAAATGGGGGATTATGTACACTTTGATTGTTTTCAATAAACGGAAAAATGGTGTGTAATGTGACCATGCTAAAACTCATAGTTTTGAGAATAGGTTTATAGGAGATGGGTTCCCTTCCCGGCCTATATATAACTCCTGCTCAATTCGATAGGTTGCATGGATTACATACACATTAGGGGATTTGGGATAGAACCATTGGGCATTAGTAGATGGGCTAGAGAGCATATCGGCCAATATGTTGGTCTAGCACTCGCATTAATGGCGCAGGTGGATAATCGGCCCTAGTTTTATAAATAAAATGATGATCACAGTGTAATAGTCCAAGACATTTGCTTTGCATCTTTTATGTATATTGATTTATATGTTTTCCATATTCTTGTTAGATATCTTTGGTGCATGTTGTTATTGCATGATATTTTTTACTATTATATGGAATGTTGATGGTTATATGGATCCCCACTTACTGAGCAAGTTGGAGCACCCATCCCATTAACATTACCGGATTACACCGACGAGTGCTACGACTATGAGATGAAGAAGATATAGGTGTCTTCATCTTCTCTTCGATGTAATGACTCTCTCTGGTCTTATAAATATTTACTGAATTATAGTTTTTGTAATATCATAATGGATGGGTAATTTATATAAGCGTGGTTTATTACAGTTTGTTTTAATACTATATAACGTGGTTTGAATTATCAAAAAAGGTTTTAAATTCTCGTTGTGTTTATAAAATATTTTATTTCGATATTTGATATGCAGTAGTGCTTATCAGGTGAAGGTGGTATGGTTGTTGGCTCTAGTTAAGTCTAGTTAGGTAAATTTGGGCTTAATTAGGGTTTCAGGCAGGGTATCACCCTAATCAGGTTAGGGGATGCTACAATACATAACTCCTACTCAATTACATAGGTTGCATGGGTTACATATTCAATAGAGGGTTTCAATAGAACCATTGGGCATTAATGGATTGACTAGACAGCACATAAGCCAATGTGTTGGTCTAACAATCGCATTAATGGCGTCGGTGGGTAATCGACCCTAGTTTTAAAATAAAATGGGAATCAAAGTGTAGTAGTCAATGATAAATTGATTTGCATCCCTTATTTATTAAATTATATGTTTTTCATATTCTTTTTAGTTATCATTGGCGTATATTGTTATTGCATAATGTTCTTGATTATTATAGGGAATGTTGATGGCTATGTGAATCCCTACTTACTGAGCAAGTAGTAGTGTTCACCCTAAGTAACTTTTCAAGAATGCAGACGAGTGCTACAACTACAGGATAGAGAAGATATATGAGTCTTGATCTTCTCTTTGATGTAATGAGCCTTCCCTTATATTATATACTTGTATTGAATTACAATTTTTTAATATTATAAGAGATGGAGAGTTTATATAACTAAGGTTTATTCCAGGTTTGATTTGATATTATATATCGTATTTTAATTATAAGGAATATTTTAAATCTTTGTCGTTTTTATTATTTGATTTATATCGATATTCGATATATATATATATATATTTAGTGGTATTTATTAGGTGAGCGACGAAAGGCTGATGGCTCTAGTTAAGTCTGGTTAGGTAATCTGGGCTTATTTAGGGTTTTAGGCTGAGTATCACCCTATCGGGTCAAGGGATGCTACATCAAATGACTGCACCACCATAGCACCATGACTTTTTGGCATTTTTCCTTCTAGTGCACCAGACGCTATTTGTGTATTGACTTCGCACTACCTATTTTGAGCAACAACGTCGTAAGTGTGTCACTCTCACTACATTGTTACCTCAAACCTCCACATTGTCCTCACGTCGCATTCCCACGGCGTCAACTATTGCTCCTACGGCGTCAACTCCATTTTTGTGCTTTTTGTTATCTTTTCATCATGGAATCCTTCATTTCTCTCTTGTATGCCTTGTAGACCTGAAAACTCATAAATTCTATCAATTAGAGCTCATTCTATAATATTTATACCAATTATGTAACTAAACTACTGCTATGCCTTGTAGACCTGAAAACACATAAATACTATCAATTAGAGCTGATTCTATAATATTTATACCAATTATGCAACTAAACTAGTCCTATAGATGAGTCAAATTAACTACTTATCACATCCCAGCATGAAAGAGTTTGTGATAGATGGTTACGGGATTCAGGAATGGCGATTGGATGAACCACTAACCTCTATGTAATGTAGAATAAATCTGGATTGATGAAGAAGTGTCGAGATGACCGGAACGACCGAAGATGATGTGAAACGGACTTCCTGGCCTTGATCACGCCATAGAGTAGTTGTGTAGGATCGGTAGTTCAGGTGACTCCACTTAGATGCACGGACAAAGGTAAGTGGGAGGAATCTGAAACAATTCTAGAGGAATATTGTTACTCTAAATCTTTAAGATGGGAATCTTGGAGAAAATATGAGACCCAATTAAACAAATAGGAGTAAGAGTCTCCTAAACCTAGCGAAAATGTACTTAACATATGTCTTAGTGACGTGAAAAAAAGGAAGTTAAGGAATCTAAAATCCTTAAACATAATCCTAGTAATTTAAGATGAGGACACTTCGTAATGCAACCTTAAGTTTTGAGAGGTTTAGTGCATTTAAAGGAATAAAATCGTTATTATGTAAGACACCTCTGAATTTAAGGTTCGGAGGTTTTCCTTTGAGCTTTACAATTGTCTGATGGATTATATACGTCAGATTGGTTGGAAAGGAATGAACGTGGGAATTTATTCCAAGATTGAATAGAGACCTATGTTAAAACTAGTGGATTTAACTCTATATGAGTTTATTTGGTTTGGTAATCCTGTAATTTGTTATTATTATTCTTTTAACAAGACGATTATAATACTTAGCAGTCTTCGAGTCATATGAACAACGAAATGATAAAAAAAATCGAAACTCAATTAGCGTTAGTTTGGTTGTAGAACATAACAATGTTGGTTGGTAGTTGATCACGACAACATTGGCTGGGTGCTCAATCATTACGAAGTTTTGATCATTATATCAAGCATTGTCACGCGGAAAGTGTAAATAATAATTAAGTATTGTTGTGGAAAATAATAATTAAGTATTGTTGTGGAAGTGAATAAATAGTGATAACTATGGAAATGGCCAAATTATAATAAATATGGCCTATAAGAAAAGGAAGCTGGTTAAACCCTTTACAGAAATCGGCACTGGAATGGGAAAAGAAGTTTATAGACTTAAAAAGTTTATTATGTTCCATTTTGTTTACTTCGTGGGTTGAGGTGTGACAGGACCATGAATTCCATGTAATAGGGAGATGTGTAGCCAACATAGTGATAAGAGTTGCCGTCATATCAGTGGGTTATTGTTTTGGTTTAAACTTATTGTAATTGATCTAGGCGATCATTAATTAACACTTGGACAATGATAATCTTATTGATTGTTGAGGGCGAAGAAAATAAAAATCTTCCTTTGAAGGATGTATTCAAATGGTACAGAAGTTGACATAGAAATGATGGTGCTTGGAGAGCAGCACTGGTAATTCTTGCGCGAGATAGAAATCACAAACTAGTAAGCAATGTTCAAGTCATATTATTGTTTTAGTACACGGAGAGAGAATGGATAAACCGCTCAATTCACTTTAATATACTCAAACAAGAGTTGATGTGTCGAGCAGTAAGTTGTGGTCTAAAGTTTCGATTATTTGAGTATGTTACCTTAGTAAGGGACATTATAAGTTTGACACTATATATACCTAATTTTGGGTTTTAGATTCCATTTATTTTTTTTGTTTCTAGATCTGATCTAATTAATTTAATATAATTAAAGAATCTATAAGCTTCGTTACAATCTATAATAAATTTATATTTAACATTAAAAATTTTATTTCACAACATTTTTTACTGATTTAGTAAGATCTTCAAATGGTGTCAAAAATGAGAAAAAATATTACATAAGGCTAGAATATGAAATAACAAATATATATTCACTAAATAAGTGATGGTAATTGTCAAATAACTTCCACTGACCCGATTTATAGAGTTTGTGGGTACAATTTTTACTTTGCTTTTTTTTTTTTTGGTTACCATTTTTTGTCCTTTGTTTTTATTTAATTAATTGATTAATTTAGTTTGAAATAAATTATAAGTAATGATACTTTTTCAACAAATGAAACTTGATTTGTCATAAGCGTTCAAATATAATTATTAGATACTAATTTAAATTTTAGAGAACAAGGAAATAAATAACTAATAAATTTGTTGTCAAAATAATAACTTAGTTAATTGGTACTTGAAAGATGGATGAAGCATCACTTCCAAATACAAGATTTAAGGAGTTCGTCGGTTCAATCCCGTCGGTTCAATCCCTAAATTTGTTTCTTATTTTTAAAATATAAATAATGATATCTTATAAAATAGAAAAACAAAAAAGCATATTTTATGTGTCGTAGGCTCTGTTTAACGACACTAGCAGATAATTTAGCAAGTAGCTAAAGGTTAGTAGCGGATAGTTGAAAGCTATAATCTAGCTAATTAATTAAAGTTGTTTAGAAAAATAGCCGATGGAGTAGCTGAAAAACACAAAATGGCATAAAAAGACATGTGATATAATATGTATATTTATATACTACCATGGGAACAACAAAAATACCCATGCCATGGGAAGCACATTTTCAATCATAGGATTCTAATCCATCACATTAATCAATGAGTCAAAAATGCAGAAAACATTAAATGCATAACACATTTTGAGGGGTTCCTATATCATGTGTATATCCTATGCTACAATGTAAAATTTTCCTATATATATATGTATGTATACTAGTTTCTGGAGTGTGCTACGCACGCTTGAACCCGCTCGTAACGCTTGCGGGAATTAATGGTAGAATAGTAAATTCAAGTGACAATTAAATTATTGATTATTCGTACTTTTTCAGTATATTAGATATATGAAACCTTCCCTATAATACAAACATTTTTTTTGGTATTGCAAATAAGATTACTTTTAAAATATTTAATAATAATTCTTAAAATAAATTTTAAATTGTGTTTTAATTTATGATTTAAAAAAAATAATAATTTAGGATTACTTTGTATAATTTAAGGTTTTCAAAATAAATATATTTATGTAGGTAATATTAAATAGCCCTCCCTCACCCAACATTGATTAAAAAATTGTATTATGTATTTACCTTTTGTTTTTGACTAAACATATTTATCTTCTTACTCAATTAAAGTAATTACCTTTTTATAAAAACGTATTTATCTTTTATCTTTGTATCTGAAAGCATATAACTTAAATATCAATTTCTTCAGCAGTATTTTTGGATTCGTGCTCACAAGTTGAGAATTTAAGGGCATGAATGGAAAAAGATTTCATCTGGCCTTTTTTTAAGAAAACGCCTAGAATTCCTTGCGTATCTACTAGATTATTTTTGAAATAATTGATCAGCTAGTTGTAAGCATCCAAAGATAGTTATTAAACAATAAATTATTTTTACAAAACAAAAAAAACAAATAACTTAATTCATTGATATTTGAGAATCCTTTCCATAATGAAACTGATTACGTTAAGCAATTTATGATATTGCTATTCTTATTAATCATGACCAAATACTTAAATTAATTAGGATACAAACAAACTTAAATTAACTTCTGTAAAGCACTTCAAGTCCGTCACCATTATTTTTAAATATTTAAAATTAAATCTAAAGCATCGAAATATGAACAGGGTGCATCGCTTAATGTACCAATCCCCTGAAGCCTTTGCTCTAACAGGTCAATGTATGGTTTAGTAGGATCTTCACTATACTCCCCATGAAAGGACATTTTTTTTTTTTAATTCGCACGAGTAAGCTTAGCCATAGCCTTAGCTCGTTTAATGTACTCGTAATGCTTCTTCATTAACCAATGTATTTCCTTTCTATGCTTGTTATGATGGGCCCCAAAATCTTGCAATGACTCTAAAATTTGGTCGCAGTAACAATACTTCAACACCCTTGTCTTCCTTGAAAAATGCGTTTTTGACTCTTCAATTTTCTTTTCCATTGTCAATATATTATGATGTCATTGATGGTCTTCAAAACCTTGATCTTTATATTTATTATTGAGATAACTGTCGTTTTTCATGAGCGCAAACTTTTCTTGATTAGACATATTTTTACAAATTAATATAAATATTTATGCTCAAAACATAAATTGATTTGAATGGTCTTTGTATGATTATGAAAGATAATAACTAGGGTACATGACATTTTATAGTTAAAACAAAGAAGATATTACGAAAGAAAATGTTGAGGAATTAAGAGAGTAAAATGAAATAGGTTTAACAACTTAGAGTATCTCCAATGGTAAGTGTGGATTGTAGTTCGTCAGCAACGTGGAGAGGATGTCCATCCTTGGTGGGTTGAATAGACTCTGAGTAACAAAAGTGCTCTCCTATAGTCAATGTGGATTGCATTTTTTATTTTAAAAAGATATTGTTTTATTTTATATATTTTAGAGAGAATAGTTGGCGTGGCAATAGATTGCATCGTCTAAAAATAGACAATGAGAATAGACAATGCTTATTCTTTATATGTCATATCAGCTCTACATTGAAATGCATGTTTCCATTGGAGATACTTTTTTATTTCAATGTCTATTCAGTCTTATGTGGTGCACATTCACACCAAGTCTACATCCCCATCGGAGATGATCTTGTGAGAAAATCTAATTTTAGGATTTGTTTGAATCTTTCACATTTAATAGCGTGTAATTCTATCTAATGTACACATGTTGCTAAGAGTATTGATTTAAATGTTTAGTCTTGTCTAACTATAGACTTGAGAAAAATCATGAAGATTTTATTTCACTTATTTATAAAGTTTGGTATTCATCACGAATCCTAAACAGATTTTCAAAGTATTTCATTTTTTCTAGTCATAATAAAAGACTTAAGCAACTGTACAAATATAATATTTTTTTATTAATTGGTTAATAAATAAGTCATCAATGTAATAACTAAAAAGGGACATACTTTTCATCAAAAAAAGACATACTTGTCAAATTCTAATTTTCATAAACTTATGTTAAGACCAAATTATATGACTTATGACTCTTAATTATGATTTTGACGGTAAATTGAAGCTAGATCATCAGTGAAAATAGAATTTTACGTAATTTTATATTTCAATGTTGATTTGCTTAATGGTGCTGTAAGAATTTAATCTTACAGATATTTTTCAGAATCGATTACTTTTTCATTTAATATTGGTATTATACTTATAATTCAATCAATAATTTAACAGGGGGTCACGTTTGAATGGCGAGGATTTGATATGTGCAAACTAATAATGGTGAGTGTTGAGCTTGAAAGATTAATAATTTGATTCGATGATCAATGAGTTACATTACACATGTATATATTGTAGCATCCCCTATCCCGATTAGAGCGATACTAGGCCTGAAACCTTAATTAAGCTCCGATAAACCAACTAGAAGCCTCTCCAAGTGTACCTGATAAACTTAACCTGTATATCGATATCGAATAAACAATACAAAGTATACGCAGCGGAAAATTAAAACTTTTTCGATATTTAAACAATATACAAAAATACAAATCCAAAACCTAGTTTATAAACCTCCCAAACCTATTTATATACAACAAAATATATCAAATAGCGTATATATGTACAAGAAGGTTCATTACATCGTAGAGAAGATAACAAGACACCTAAATCTTCTCCTTGCCCTTTCCTGAACCATTAGGTTGCAAACCTGAAATATAAAATTGGGGTGACCGCTCCAACTTCCTCAGTAAGTAAGGATTCACAAAGCCATCAATATTCCATATAATAATCAAGAACATTATGCAATACCAATATGCATCGATGTTAACTAAGAAGAATATGGAAAACATTTAATTCAATAAATAACGGATGCATCTCAAACATCATTAACTATTACACTATGATTATCATTTTATTTATTAAACTAGGGTCGATTACCCACTAACGCCATTAATATAATTGCTAGACCAACACATCGGCCGATATGCTGTCTAACCAAGCCATTAATGCCAATGATTATATCAGAAACCTGTTTAAGTGAGTAGGAAGTTACATATAGGTCGGGAAGTTAACCCATCTCTTATATAACCAGGTTTCAATCTCAGGAACTTACTCTCGAGAATCAAAGTAAACACCATTTTTCATTTATTAAAACCATCACAGTGTATATACTCCATCATTCAGTTCATAAACTACATGAACTACATATACTAGGATATACTGAAAACATTGATAAATAAGCGAATCCATACTTACCTCGGCTTAAGTTTCATTTCCAAATTTCCTAACTTTTTGGGCACTCAGGCTTTCTCGGGGATCCAACATCTATCACAAACCTCTTATGATTAATATAGGTCTAATACCCTATAGTTAGAACCCCTAGTTTAGTACCTAAGTCCTTAAGAATTCCTAACCAAAACTCGACTTATTTATTGTTTTCTACGGTAGTGACCGAGCTCCCTCACTTGATGGAGTGCGCTCCAGCAGCTGACTTGGAGAGTGCTCCACTTCTAGGTGGAGCATGCTCCACCCTCTACTATTTCGACATTATACAGGGCAACAACCACTGTTCCATCGACAAATCTATACAACAACAACAACAACAAACACTCGAAATTCATCGGGAGGACCTCTAGTGATGTAACAAACCATTTCCAATGATCAAACAACAAAATTCTTAAAGATTTCATCACGTACAATCAAATTGAACTTGAAAAACATAAAAACCAAACTTACCAAAGCGATGATCTCTGACTTTCTAGTTTGTTAAGCTCCTCAATTTACATCAAATCAACTCCTTGAAAGATTTTCTAGGAAAAAAAACCAAACCCTCAGCTCTCTCACTCTCACTCAATCAATTATGGAGATAAGCATGAAGGGTTTTAGTTTAAATATGTGAATTTTCTTCTAGATACGCATCGCGTTGTATCACGACTGATCGAAAATTGATGTGCTAAGATGACACTTTTGAAGGTGACATACATGTTGACACCATCAACACTTACACTCATCTCGAGGCGATCCAACGATCCATATAATTCAAACTAACTTATGATTTTCAATATATACATTTATATATCAAATATATATAATTGCATATATCTCATGTATTTTCTCGCTAATAAATTAAACGTACATGCCTACGAGTATTCTCGGGTGAGCACATTCATTTCACGACTCTCTCGTCGCATTCGGTGTACTAGTTATTTATTGTTTAATAACTTATTTTCCATTTATAGGCTTGTATATAAATATTATATTTTACTACAACCTATAAAATTCATAAACATACTAAACAAACACAAACCATCATGCAAGTACATGCACACGCTCATGGAGGTATGCCGGACTTAACCACGAGCCTAACTCAGGTTAATTAGGATTTAGATTAACACTAATCACTAGCTTAAAGTAACAAGTAATTCTAGTCTCCCCAATTTAAAGCAACTTCATCCTCAAAATTAAAGTAAATGTAAAATCACCTGTAGTTTCGAAGAGAAATAGAAACTGCTCCTTCATATAAGACTCCCGCTCCCAGGTTAGTTCATCATCTCCGTGAAATTGCCATTTCACCTTAACTAAAGGAATCTCTTTGGTTCTCACCCTCTGAATCTTATAATCAAGCATCTAAATCAGCTACTCATAGTAAGATAAGTTTTCTCGAAGATCAAATTCATTCCAATCAATCTTTGGAGTGAATTAAGTTTCCGTTTTGCCAAGCATAGACACGTCGAAGACATTATGAACTCCGGCTTGCTAAGGAGGTAACTCTAACATATAAGCAACATGAAAAATCCTTTCTTGTAATTTGAATGGCCCAATGTACGTTGGAGCTAGCTTACCTCGCAACCCAAACTTATATAATCCTTTCATAGGTGATAATTTCAACGGGACAAAATTGTCCATTCAAAACTCAGAAAACCTATGATGTTTATCGGCGTATATCTTCTATTTTAGTTATGCTATAGTCATACATTGGTGAATCTGTTGAATTCTCTCTGTGTAGTATTAAATCAACTTCATCCCAATAAAACTATATCTCCAACAGCTGCCTAACACGCAGGTTAATGACAAGGCCACCATACAGAGCTTTAAAAAGAGCCATTCAAATGCTTGCTTAATAGCTATTATTATAAGAGAACTTATACAAAGGAATGTATTTCTCTCATTTACCACCAAACTCCAAGACATAAGCACGAAGCAAATCCTCTAGCATAAGTATTAATCGCTCAGTCTTTCCACCAATTAAAGGATGGTATGTCGTATTGAGGTTAAGAACAGTTCCCAGCTGTATCTGCAATTCACTCTAAAATCCGGATGTGAATCTTGGATCTTTATCCGAAGTAATCAACATTGAAACTCCATGAAATCTAAATACCTCATCTACGTAAACCTTATATGATCGGTCAAGAGGATCTCGCATGGAAACTGGCAAGAAATGAGCAGACTTTGCTAACCTGTCAACTATAACTCGTACTGCATCATGCTTACGCTGACTCTGAGGTAGATCAAAAATGAAATACATCGAAATATGTTTCCATTTCCACTCAAGAATAGGCAGCGAATGCAATAACCCTCCAGGTTTCTATGCTCAGTCTTAACTTGCTGACATATCTCACATCTCTTTAAAAACTCAATAGTATCAGTCTTCATCGCAGGCTACCAATAAACACGCCTCATATCATGATACATCTTAGTGTTACCAGGATAAATAGAGTAAAGAGATCTATGAGATTTGCATAGCAACTCCAGCCTCAACTAATCCTGAGCTGGAATCCACAATATATCCCTGAACCATAATGCCCTATCATCATAATTTGACCAATTAGGATGATCTTCACTAGCTGCTAATCTTTGGCACACTATATAATCATGATCAGATTTCTTACAATCAATGAGTTACTAAATTATTTCTGGTTCAACTCGAATCTGAGCACAGAAGAATAAATTAGTAGTTCTAAAACTAGCTCTCTCAGTTGATAATGTGCCAGTTGGACTTTCACGAATCATCATCACTGATGCTTCCTAAAAAATCTAAAGTAAGAAGCTCTGGCAGTAGCTACGTTCTTACTGCCCGTCCTTCTCCTACTCAAGGCATCAGTAACCACATTTGCTTTGCTTGGACGGTACTCTTGAGTAAAATCATAATCTTTTAGGAACTTAAGCCATCTACGCTGCCTCATATTCAATTCACTTTGAGTAAATAAGTATTTCAGACTCTTATGATCTGAAAGTACTGTAAATTTCTCACCGTTCGAGTAGTGCCTCCAAATATTCAAGGCAAAAACAACTGCAGCTAGCTTTAAATCATGAACTAGAAAATTTCTTTCATGAACCTTAAGTTGCCTTGAAGCATAAGCTACAACCCTGCCTTCCTGCAATAGCACACTGGCCAAGCCTAAATGAAAAACATCAGTATAAATCACTAACTCCTTTCTCGATTTTAAGTAATGTAAGAACAGTTGTTGTAGTAAAACTATCCTTCAAACCTTTGAAGGCAGCCTTGCACTCATTTGACCAAATAAAGTCAACGTCCTTTTGTGTTAGTCACTTCATTAGCAGAGGAATATGACAGAACACATCAATGAATCATCTATAATAACCTACTAACCCCAGAAGACTCTGAATTTCTAACATTGTGGTAAGAGTAGGCCAATCCTTAATTGCCTCAACTTTTGTTGGATTAATAGTTATACTTTCAACATTAACCACATGTCCAAGAAATTATACCTCTGAAGACCAAAATTCACATTTACTAAACTTGGCATACAGCTGATTATCCTTCAAGGTCTGCAACATAACTCAAGTGATGCAAGTGCTCTTCCTCGGTCTTTGAATAGATAAAAATATCAACAATAAATGCGATGATACACTTGTTAAGATAAGGTTTAATCACCTTATGTATCAAGTCCATAAACATAACAGGAGCATTAGTGAGCCCAAATAGCATCACTATAAACTTGAAGTGTCCGTAATCAGGACCGAAAGTCGTCTTCGAGATATCCTTATTCGTGATCCTCAATTGATAATAACCAGACCTCGAATCAATCTTCAAGAAATATCTAGCACCATTCAACTAATCAAACAAATCATTGATAATGGGCAATAGGTATTTGCTCTTGATATTCACCCGATTAAGTTGTCTATAATCAATGCACTAATGTAGGGTTCCGTTAGGATCGATAAACCCCTTCGTAGCAACTCCTCAAGCTGATTCTACAATTCACATAATTCCTTCGGTGCCAGTACAGAGGAATAGATATAGGTTTGGTACCAGGAATAAGATCAATGATGAAGTTAATGACACGTGGCGGTGGGAGTCTAGGCAAGTCAGATGGAAAAACTTTTCGAAATTCACAAACCACGAGTATCTAACCAAACTTAAGTTCCTAACTAGGCTCTCCAATTATGAGACTCCCACTATAACTTCTAAATCTCAAGGAATAGCTTGACTTCCATGAGTTGCAAGTCATGAAGGATCGTTACCTTTATAAACTATAATTTCAGAAAGGATAGGGATCTAAAAGATTACCCACTAATAGAAACAATCCGTAATGGCCTGAATATAATTCACCGTTATTTATGACATGTTTACAGACGTGGCTGACAGCTCGGACGATAGTGGGGCCCGAAATTAGGCTTGTGCGCGCCTAGAGCTAGATAAATAGTACTTTTGTGTGCCGACTTGTTTCATTTGCGATGTTTATATTGAAATAGTGTAAATTGCATCGCAATGTGTGTTAGTATAGTACATTTGACGTGCGAGATCGTGTGCTAAGTAGTCGCCTCGATATGCGTGTCGACGCGGGTACCGGATAGGTCAACCGACTTAACACTAGGCTGGGGAAAATAATACACACAAAATGAATAAAATTGGCTAAATAATTTATATGGAATGCATATTTGGTGGTTAGGGACATGGTAGGACACGTATGTCGTGGTTCGGGACGTGAAACCGGGCGTCGGAACACCCGAAAGGCCACTTTTTGAGATAAATACAAGGGGGAGCGTGCAATCAGTCACAAATGGAGTCATTTGATGTTAGAAAAGAAATAAAAGAAGGTCACTGGATTGCCTAGAGATGGGGTAGTGAGTTGAGATGCAAAAATCAACTATATAAAGTCATGTTTGACTTATGTTCACCACTTTTACTCTCTCCTCAACTTCTTATTCGAAATTTAGAGGAAGAAACCAAGGTTTTAGTGGAGCAAACTTAATGATTTATTGAGCTTGGAGTGGGAAAACATCAAAACCAAGGTGAGAATCACAAACACCAAAACTTTCTCTATTTTTTTATCATAATTTTATAGATGTTGGTGATGTGTTGGAGGTTGGTGAGTTGTTGTTAGGATGGGTTTCTAGTGTTTTCAAGTGTTGTTGTTGGTGTTGTGGCTGTTGTTGGGTTGGTAGGGTAGTAGAAAACCCTAAAATTTTTAGCAGTTTTGCTGTCAAGAATGCGCATGCATCAAGCGCGGTAATTGTCATTAGCGCGCTAGGCCAAAAAATTAGTGCGCTAATGTTCGTCTGGGCGAAGAACGTATAACTGTCTGGGCATTTAGCGCTAATGCCCAAACCTAGCACGCTAATGGACCCCTGTTTTGACATAATTTGGGTGAAATGACTTAACACACATACAAATAACTAAAAATCACCTATATATGGAAATAGGTCATTACGGGCTAAAATTTGGGATATCGGGGACTAGGCGGAATCAGACCGGAGGTGATTGACGGTACACAGAGTGCGGTGTGAGGTGTGTAGTATCCCAACTGAAATTTCTTGAGCAATATTTACTTTTGCTTTAGAATTCATATTTTGTCTTTCATTATTCTATTCCTGGTGTGGTTAAATGGACAAACATTGAGGCTCTCTCTCCTTGCCATTTCCTTGTGTATGTCCACTAGGCCATACCACGTGTTTCATCTCAGTGAATAAGACTTCCTGAGAGTTGTGACGGCACGTGTGGGTACGTCGTAGGTTCCACACCGACCACCTAGCAGACCCAAGTATTGGCCTTGCTTGAGTGCTACTCGCCAACAGTAGTCTATTGCGAGTCCAAAGTATGGCGTTAATCTGACCCTAGGGGCTAGGAACACACACTTTGAGCTTCCACTATTACATATGCATGCTATGAGCACAATTGCCTGTATTTTATTTCCGCATGTTTATTTAATAGTTTTTTTTAAAATTCCAGTATTTACTTTCCGTATTGCTCACTTAATTTCCTTGGGAATACTCACTCTGGACTCATCATCTATTTTTTGTGATGGCTTGAGTGCAGATCATAGTACGTTCTGGGGCAAGAGCAAGCTACCAGAATATAGATACGTTTAGCCAGGCTTGTACGTTTGTATATACTTATTTTGATTTATTTTGGGATTTGGGATTGTGAGTGATACACTATGACTTTGCACTGTTGATACTTTGATACATTATATATGGGTTTTCCACACTAGGCATCAGAGTTTAATGCATGACTTCTTTGCTTAGTAGATGAAGTGACATGATAAAAGACTTCCGCTGTGTTTCATTTGGGATTAATATGATAGTAGAGACATATGATTTTAGGCTATTAACAATGTAAACAGTAACTTGTTATAAATTAAGGTTAATAATGACTAAATGGTGGATGAGATGACATGTGGGACACAACTGACACTGGTAGGCTAGGTTGTGGGCCCGCATCGGCCCCCATGGCGGTCCATTTGGAAAATGGACCGTTACATTTTGGTATCAGAGCAAGGTTAGTGAACCTTAGGGAGTTGAAAGTGACCTCTGATACGATTACATTTATGGTATAATTTGAGGATCAGTTAATACGATACACGTATATTGGTGTGAAGGCTGATTGGTTGCACATTCTTTAATGTAGATATCGATGGACAGACAACCATGAGATACCCCTCAACCTGAGGTCGAAGATACCAGCGATCCGACGAGACCGACCTTGACATTGAAGTCATTGGCACGGACTATGGATGATCGGTTCGCGATGCTTATGGATATGTTGAGAGCTCAGGAGGTTAGTGTTCCTCCTACTACCATTGTGGCTGCACCGACGACTACGCAGGCCGTCGTAGTGCCTACTTCAGTCGAGATTCAGGTGCAGGCTGCAGTATCATAGACAAAGAGGGCAACACGAGCCACAGGACCAGTTGAGGCTGCAATGGTGGCTACCCCCGCTACGACCGAGCAGCCAGTAGTGGCATCAACTTCTGGTGGCCAGATGACAGTAGAGGCTAAGAAGATGAGAGACTTTCTCAAGTTCTTTCCAGGATAAGTATATGGGGCTGGAGACCCAGAGGTAGCAAGGAGGTGGCTATTATCCCTTGAGAGACTATATGACTTGCTGCGAGTTGAGGAGATCGATCGACCGAGATTATCGAGTTTCTGCTTGAGAGCCGATGCAGCGATCTGGTGGACTACCTACACTGCTACTCATCCTGCCGTTACTATTAGAGCAGAGTTTCGGACGTTATTCATGGATGAGTACATACCGATAGAGGTCAGGGTCCGCTTGAGGGAGGAATTTTTGTCACTAGTGCAGGGTGATATGTCGGTTACACTCTACATGGAGAGGTTCAGATACCTACTTTCGTACTCCCTAGACATAGCTGGTATTGACCGACTGCAGATCTATTATTTTGTTCGAGGTCTGGATGAGATGATTACGAGCACAGTTGTATCTAGCGCAGCTCGTACACTGACTGAGGACTGAGGTCTACGACAGGTGCCTCACACATCAGACATACATGGTTCAGAGGGCCAATCGACGAGCTGTTCAGACTGTGCTGCAGAGTCAACAGAGTCAGCCAGCATCAAGAACTCGATCTGATCAGAGGCCGAAGAGATAGAGGAGAAATCAGTAACGACCGAGACAGGGCCAGAGATTTCGTAGAGGAGAGTGGCAGTCTAGTCAAGGTATCAGAAGTGAGGACAGAGATCGACGTGATGACTATCAGATGGCATATTCTACGTCTTCTGCACCTGTTAAGCAGGCGAGCCAAAAGAAGGCTGGACAGAGGTCCTAGAGGCCATGCTCGAGGCTAGAGTCAAACACCGAGTCAGCCGAGTTCTGGCAAAACAGAGACTGGCACATGCTACTGTTGTGGTCAGGTAGGCCATATTGTGGCGGATTGCACTAGACCAAGCACCAGTACCACCACAAACGGAGCAGGCCAGAGACAGGGCCTAATCTGCAACATTTGGGGTCGCGCAGCCGGACAGGGAGGCGACCAGACAGCTAGTTGAGGGTACGTTATCTGTTTGTGATTTTCTTATGCATATTATGATGGATTCTGGTTGCACACTGTCTTTTATTTCTAGACACATGGTAGGAAAGTTAGGGTTACCTACACAGATGTTAGATACATATCTTGTTCTCAACACGATAGTTGGGGATAAGATTTACCCTAATCGGATTTGTCGCAATTGTGTTGTAAAGATTGATGGATATCAGCTACCGGTTGAGTTAAGAGTGCTAGAGTAGTTGGAGTTCGACACGATGTTCGGGATGGATTGGCTATCATCTAATCACGTGCATATCGATTGTTTCAGTAAGACTGTGACGTTTGACATCGAGGGGATTCCAGGGTTCACACTCACCGGAGTTGCAGCTTCATTACCTATCACTCACGGCAAATTAGCGTCGTCATAGGAGATGGAGACGTACGCGGCTATGGTAGAGCCGGAGCGTAAGACGGTGCTTAAGATAGAGGATGTCCCTATTGTCTATGACTTTTTGGACGTGTTTTCGGATGATTTGCCAGGATTACCAACACCGAGAGCTGTAGAGTTTATCATTGAGCTGCTCCGGGGACTCAGCCAATCTACAGCAGACCGTATAGGATGTCAGCATCGAAACACGAGGAGTTGAGGACCAAGTTAGAGGACTTACTACAGAAGGATTTCATTCACCCAAGCTTGTCACTTTGGGGAGCTCTAGTTCTTTTTGTGAAGAAGAAGGATGGCTCGATGCGGATGTGTGTGGACTACCAAAAGCTGAATCAGGTGATGATTCGGAATCGTTACCCACTTCGGAGAATTGATGACTTGTTTGATCAGTTGGCTGGGCCAAGTTCTTCTCGAAGATCAATTTACGATCAAGATACCATCAGTTCAGGATTCGAGAAGAGGACGTGGAGAAGACTGCTTTTAGAATGCTTTAAGGCTTATTTGAGTTCACAGTTATGTCGTTTGGACTGACTAACGCACTAGTGATCTTCATGGATTTGATGCACAAGGTGCTGAGGCCTTACCTTGATTGATACGTTATTGTATTCATCGATGACATCCAGATTCACAGTAAGACTCGTGTGGAGAACCAGAGGCATCTTAGAGATGTATTGTCGACTCTGAGAGAGCACATATTATATGCCAAGTTCAGTAAGTGTGCCTTCTGGCTGAGCGAGGTGAAGTTTTTGGGCCATGTCATCAGCGGTCAGGGTATATCTATTGATGGTGACAAGATTCAGGTGATTATTGATTGGAAGACACCCGAGTCTGATATTAGAAGTTTCCTGGGTTTAGCAGGATACTACAAGCGATTTGTGCAGGACTACCCGATGATTGCAGCGCCGTTGACGAGGCTGGCCAAAAAGGATGTTAGATTTGAATGGTCACAGGAGTGTGAGGATGCTTTTTGGGAACTGAAGAGGAAATTGACTTTGACACCAGGTTTGGCTTTACCGGTGGTAGGTAAAGGTTTTTCCGTTTATATGGATGCATCTCGCACTGGGTTGGGTGGCGTGTTGATGCAGGATGGACAGCTAGTGGCCTATTTATCTTGACGGTTGAGACCTCACGAGGTGAACTATCTAGTGCACGACTTGGTGCTTGTAGCGGTCGTGTTTGCACTGAAGGCCTAGAGGCATTATCTGTATGGTAAACGATTCGTGTTGTACACAAACCATCAGAGTTTGAGGTACTTGTTCACTCAAAGGGAGTTGAACATGAGACATCGTCGATGGCTCGAGTTACTGAAGGACTATGACTTCGCCATTAAGTATCATCCAGGTAAGGCAAATGTTGTAGCTGAAGCGATGAGTAGCAAAGAGCTGATGACCTATATGTGTGAATCAATGGTCTGGCTTAGGATCCGGGGTGCACTGAGTGGTCTGATGGGTTAGATGGGTGCTTGAGACACAAGGGTCGTTTGTGGATACTAGGGGTATCGAAGCTCAAAGACAGCATTCTCGAGGACGCACACCGATCGGGATATACAGTTCATCCTCGTCAGACCAAGATGTATCATCATTTGCGGTGATTGTTTAGATGGCCAGGGATGAAAGCTGATGTGGGTAGATACGTCCGGAGTTGTCATATATGCCAGCAGGTGAAGGCCGAGCATAGGAGACCGACTGGGTTACTACAGCCGCTGCCCATTCCTTAGTGGAATTGGGAACACGTAACTATAGACTTCTTCAGTGGCCTACCTCAAACGAAGAAGGGACACAATGCGATTTGGGTGGTCATCGACAGGTTGATGAAGTCGGCACATTTTATGCTGATCGCCCTGAGATATTCAGTTACGCAGTTGAGCATTATCTTCGAGAGAGAGATTGTTAGATTGCACGATTTACCAATTTCCTTTATTTCTGACAGAGATCTGAGGTTTACATCGAGACTGTGGGAGAGTATGCAGGAGTAGTTTAGCACGCATTTACAGTTCAACACTGCATACCATCCTCAGACCGATGGGCTGTAGGAGCGACTAATTCAGATTCTCGAGGATATGCTCAGGGCGTGTATTCTACAGTTTGGTGGATCGTGAGAGGAGTACTTACCTTTGTGTAAGTTTTCCTACAACAACAGCTATCAGGCGAGTATTGGGATTCCACCGTTTGAGGCACTTTTTGGTAGCCTCTGCAGGTCACCAAGCAAGTTGGGCGACATCGAAAGATACAACGGCTATAGGACCTGAGGTTGTTGTTGACCATACGGAGAAGGTAAGACAAATCAGGCAGATACTTCAGGCGACGCAAGATAGGCAGAAGAAATATGCGGATAAATACCTTGAGGGTTAGAGTTATGAAGTTGAGGACTTGGTGTGTTTAATAAGTTTCGCCCTGGAAAGGTCATCAGAGGTTTGACATTAAGGGGAAACTAGCACCATGAAATATATGGTCGTTAAGAGTTGAGGAATGCGTCGACAAAGTGGCATATCGTCTGTAGTTGCCACCGCAGCTGGTAAGGGATTTCCATGAGACTGGCTAGGTCGGGACCGAGGTCTATGATCGATGTACGTCAGATTAAGGTGCGACCACACGTGTCATATGAAGAGCAGCCTGTGGAAATCTTGGATAGGAGGACTTAGATTTTGAGAAATAAGGAGATCCCGAAGGTTTTGATTAGATGGTAGCATCACGGAACGAAGGCACTCACCTAGGAGCTTGAGTCTACTATGCGACGACGGTATCCCCACTTATTTGCCAGTAAGTAGTTTCAGTTTAGTTTAAATTTCGGGATGAGATTTCACCTAGTTGGAAAGAACTGTAACGACCCGAATATAATTCGCCGTTATTTATGATATGTTTGCAAACGTGGCTTAGAGCTCAGACGCTCGTGGGACCCGTAATTAGGCTTATACGCCTGGAGCTAGATAAATAATACTTTTGTGTGCTGACTTGTTTCATTTGCGATGTTTATATTGAAATAGTGTAAATAGCATCGCAATGCGTGTTAGTATAGTACGTTTGACATGCGAGATCATGTGTTAAGTAGTAACCTCGATATGCGTGTCGACATTGGTACCGGATAGGTTAACCGATTTAACACTAGGCTGGGGAAAATAATACACACGAAATGAATAAAATTGGCTAAATAATTAATATGGAATGCATATTTGGTGGTTAGGGACATGGTAGGACACGTATGTCGCGGTTCGGGACGCGAAACCGGGCGTCGAAACACCCGAAAGGCCATTTTTTGAGCTAAATACATGGGGGAGTGTGCCATCAGAGTCACAAATGGAGTCATTTAAGGTAAGAAAAGAAACAAAAGAAGGTCATTAGATTTCCTAGAGATGGGGTAGTGAGTTGAGATGCAAAAATCAACTATATAAAGTCAAGTTTGACTCATGTTCACCACCTTTTCTCTCTCCTCAACTTCTTATCCAAAATTTAGAGGAAGAAACCTGGGTTTTGGTGGAGCAAACTTGATGATTTGTGGAGCTTGGAGTGGGGAAACATTAAAACCAAGGTGAGAATCACAAACACCACAACTTTCTCTATCTTTTGATCATAATTTTGTAGATGTTGGTGATGTGTTGGAGGTTGGTGAGTTGTTATTAGGATGGGTTTCTAGTGTTTTCAAGTGTTGTTGTTGGTGTTGTGGCTGTTGTTGGGTTGGTAGGGTGGTAGAAAACCCAAAAAATTTTAGCAGTTTTGCTATCCAGAACGCGATTAGCTCGCTAATCGCAACATCTAGCGCTAATGTTCGTCTAGGCAAAGAACGTAAAACTTTCATGGCATTTAGAACGCTAATGCCCAAACCTAGCACACTAATGGACACATGTTTTGACATAATTTGGGTGAAATGACTTAACACACATACAAATGACTAAAAATCACCTATATATGGAAATAGGTCATTACGGGCTAAAATTTGGGATATCGGGGACTAGGCGGAATCAAACCGGGGGTGATTGTCAGTATACGGAGTGCGGTGTGAGGTGTGTAGTATCCCTACTGAAATTTCTTGAGCAATATTTACTTTTGCTTTTGAATTCATATTATGTCTTTCATTATTCTAATCCTGGGTGAATAGGACTACCCGAGAGTTGTGACGGGCACGTGTGGGAGCGTCATAGGTTCCACGCCGATCACCTAGTGGATCCAGATACTGGCCTTGCTTGAGTGTTACTCGCCAGCAATAGTATGTTGGGAGTCTGAAGTATGGCGCTAGTCTGACCCTAGGGGCTAGGAACACACTTTGAGCTTCCACTATTACATATGCATGCAAGAGCACTGTTGCCTGTATTTTATTTCCGCATGTATATTTAATAGTTTTGTTTAAATTCCAGTATTTACTTTCCGTGTTGTTCACTCTGGACTCATCATCTGTCTTTTGTGTTGGCTTGAGTGCAGATCCTAGAACGAACCGGGGCAAGAGCAAGCTACTGGAATGCAAAGTCGTTTAGCTAGGCTTGTACGTTTATATATACTTATTTTGTTTTATTTTAGGATTTGGGATTGTGAGTGATACACTAGGACTCTGCACTGTTAAGATTTTGATGCATTATATATGGGTTTTCCACATTAGGTATCAGAGTTTAATGCATGACTTCTTTTCTTAGTAGATGAAGTGACATGATAAAAGACTTCCGCAGTGTTTCATTTGGGATTATTATGATAGTATAGATAGATGATTTGAGGCTATTAACAATGTAAACAGTAACTTGTTGTAATTTTAGGTTAATAATGACTAAATGGTGGATGAGATGGCATGTAGGACACAGCTGGCACTGGTAAGCTAGGTTGTAAACCCGCATCGCCCCCCGTGGCAGTCCATTTGGGAAATGAGCCGTTACACAATCAATGCTGGCATGGTATGCTTATAACCAATCCATCCCTAGTAGTGCATCATACTCCAGGAACTCCATTATCCTCAGATGAATTGGGAGTTCATTCTCCCCAATTTTGACTACATAACTCTCACAAATCAAGTTAGGCTAAACCTTCTCACTCATTGTTGTGATCAAAATTAATAATGTATTAGGTCTAATGGTTTCAATTTCAAGTCATCAACTGTTGCACCCGCAATAAAGGAAATTGTAGAACCAAAATAAAATTAAACATGCATATCTCGACCATAAATGGTTAATATACCTTCCACAAGCCTCCGATTAGCCTCTGGATTTGCCTCAACCACTGCATGAGTCTGCCTCATACTGGCTCGCGGTGCTATACTGCCAATCGAAGTAGCTGGTGGCATTGAACACTTTTTTAGAATATGCCCCGTCTGCCCATATCGATAGCATATCATCGAAGCCATATGGGGAAAACTATTGGCCTATGAAACGTACCCTTATCCACTCAGTTTCTATAAAGACTATGCTTTGCTCTTACCCTTACCTTTAGACTGAGATGGTGGCTAAGGTGGTTTGGCTAGTGAAGCTTGAGAAACTACTGGAACTGATGCACCAATACAAGTCGTACCTATTGATCCAGACTGTGTAGTTGCTTTAACTACACTTCTTTTCCTCTTGTTTGGCCTAAAGGAATAAAATTCCTAAATTCTTTGGCCCTTAGGAAACTGTTGTACTAGTGGTGGTGTAATTACTATTCCGAAAGGTCTGGCTAAAATGGCCGCTTCTACCTCCATCGTATTCTCGAATATAAAAGCATAACTACCGCGAAGATGAGAGGATACCATAACTCTGATCTCAAAATTCAGCCCACCTAGAAACAAATCTATTTTGTTCTTTTCCGACTCCACCATTTCATAAGCGAACTCACTCAAGTCAATGAACGTTCTTTCATACTCCAGTATAGACATAGCTCCTTGTTTTAGCTGGATAAACTCAGTTTTCTTTTTGTTCCTTACTGACATTGGGAAATACCGCTGCAGAATACATTCCTAAATTGTGGCCAAATGGTGATAGTCTTCTACTTTCTCTTAAGGGGATTCTACCTCTTCCTGGCAGAATCAATGAATAAAAATGTAACTAGTTTAACCTTTAACCGATCCACCACATCTACAACAACAAATCGTTTCTTCATCTCCAATACTTAGGTCTCAGCTACCCTTTCCTCCAATGTGCCATCGAATCTCATAATATCGTATTTCATGATTTCTTTGTGGATTTTGAGAAATGCAGCCTTCTCAAAATCTAATGGCACCACGGCAGCTATTTTCGGTACCTAAAAATGTGCTCAAACTAGTTGAACTAAATATGCTAGTATGTTAGCTCCTCTATCAGCTTTGCTAACCTCGGGACTGGTTGGTTGTTGTGAATCACGTCACTGTACTGGTGGTCCCATCTGAGCCATCATCATAGCCATCAGTTTCGCCTTAGAGTCCATAAGTTTGTTTATTTGTTGCTCCATTCTAGATTTCCTTTGATCCTTAGTTTTCGTGTTACCCTGAAGGCCAGGCCTCTGTGAACCCTCTCCTTGATCTACTTTTAGATTCTTAAGTTAAAGCAGAGACATGACCATTAGGGTAACATTCAGAGAATATAATGAAATCATATCTATATAATAAATAACAATATGCGCAGTAAATAACATATAATAAAAATTTTATTTCATTTTTGCCCCAAAACTTGATGAAAATCGTTTATCATACCTAAAGCTTATTCATAACTCGAGACAACACTTAGAGTCAATAAACTTAGGTTCCAGTACAAAGGAATATGCTATCAATTTGGAAACAATCCGAAAGTGAAATCAAGGTCAGAGCTTTATCTATGGTACCAAACTGTATCAAAGTTACTACTTAATTTAAAACTGATAAACCCTAAGCTTTGAAGTAGGCTTTGATACAAAGTTGTATCATCCCCTATCCCTATTAGGGCGATACTCGGCTTGAAACCCTAATTAAGCCCCGGTAACCCAGCCATACTTAACTAGAGCTAGCACCCTCTCCAAGTATACCCGATAAACTCAACATGTATATCGATATCAAATAAACAATACAAAGTATATTCAGCGAAAAACTAAAACTTTTTTTTATATTTAAACAATATACAGAAATATATAGTTTATAAAAACCCAAAACCTCGTTTATTAACTTCCCAACCCTATTTTTTATACAAGAAAATATATTAAACATTGATAAATAAGCGAATTCAAACTTACCTCGGCTTAGGTTTTGGTTTCCCTAACTTTTCGAGCACTCAAGCTTTCCCCGGGATCCAACACCTATCGCAAAACCACTTGTGATTAATATAGTTCTAATACCCTATATTTAGAACCCCTAGTTCGGTCTCTATGTCCTCAAGAAATCCTAACCAAAACTCAACTAATTTGCTATTTTCTAGGGTTGAGTGCGATCCCTCACTAGGTGGAGTGCGCTTTAGCAGTAGAGTTCATCTTCACTGATAAAGGGGGTGCGCTCCTCTGCTAGGTGGAGCGTGCTCCACCCTGTACTATTTCGACAGTACATGGGGCGGCAGCCATTGTTCCATCAACAAATACATAAAACAACAACAACGAAAACTCCCATAATTCATCGGGGATGACCTCTAGTGAGTTAATAAACCATTTCCAATGATCGAACAACACAATTCACAGAGATCTAATCACCTACTATCAGATTGAAATTCAAAAACATAAAAACTAAACTTACCAAATTGATGATCTCTAACTTTCTAGTTGATTAAGTTCCTCAATTTACACTAAATCAACTCCCCGAGTGATCTCCTTGGATCATAAATCAAACCCTCATCTCTCTCACTCTCACTTGATCGAATTAAGGATATAATCACTCTCACTTGATCGAATTAAGGATATAAGAATGAAGTGTTTTAGTTTAAATATATCGATTTTACTCGAGAAACACATCGTGCTATCTTGAGACAAATCGAATGATTGATGTGCTAACATGACACTCCTTAAGGTGAAACACATGTTGACACTATCAACACTTGCACTCATTTTGTAGCGATCTAACGATCCATATAATTCAAACTAACTTATAATTTTCAATATATATAAAATATATATAAATATATATATCTCATATATTTTCTCGCCAATAAATTAATTGTACATGCCTACAAGTATTCTTGGGTGTGCACATTCATTTCACGACCCCCCTCATCGCACTTGGTGTACCGGCTATTTATTGTTTAATTAATTATTTATCATTTATGGGCTTGTATATAAATCCTCTATTATACTACAACCTATAAAATTCATAAACATACCAAACAAACACACTAATTGAGGTATACCGGACTTAACCACGAGCCTAACTTTAGTTAATTAGGATTTGGATTGACACTTATCACCAGCTTAAGGTAACGAATCATTAGATATATACACTTAAAAGTAGTTACAACTGAAGATAAGAGTCACCCATTGTGTCGATCGTGTCGATTGTGTCATTTACAATTGTGTCGATTGTGTTAGTTACAGTTGGAGAAAATCTTAATAAATCTTTTCACCTTCCCTTAAACTAAAGATGATTTTGTCGATACCAACTTGAGTTTGCCAGTAAAGTCAAGAAACCATCCATAAAAATTAGCCTTGGTAAAAATTTATGATGTCTAATCAGCTTAAGAAACCACATTAAGCTTAAGTGTGCCTCGAAGGAGATGTTTACGGATAAAGTGAAAATCATTCTCAACTTGTTTTGTGCGCTAATAAAACAAATCATTATGTGCAATTTGATGTGCACTACGTTGTCACAATGTAGGAGAGTAGCAAATGAATGAGTGACTCCCATATCCTCAAGTAATAAATAAAGCCAAAGTAATTCCGAAGTGGCATCAACAGATGTCGTGTATTTAGATTCTATATTTGAGCGTGAAGTGTATAGAATCCCCTATCCTAATTAGGGCAATACTCGGCTTGAAACCGTAGTTTAGCACTTGTAACCTAACCAAACTTAACTAGAGGCAGCAACCTCCCTTTTAAACCTGATAAACTCAACCAATATTTCAATATCGAATAAATAACTCAAACTATACGTAACAAAAAATTAAATTTCTTTTGATAATTAAACGATATACACAAATACAAAGTTTATCAAAACCCAAACTCGATTATAAACCTCTCAACCATGTTCATTTACAATAAAGTAACTCAAACGGTATTCATATATATACAAGAAGGCCTATTACATCGTAGAGAAGATATTAAGACTCCTAAATATTCTCTTTTCCCTTTGCTGAAGTGCTAAGCTGAGAGCCTGAAATATTAAATTTAGGTTTAGCACTCCAACTTGCTCAATAAGTAAGGACTTACAAAGCCATCAACATTCCCTATAATAATCAAGAACATTATGCAATAACAATATGCACCAATGATAACTAACGGGATTATACAAAGCATATAATTCAATAAGTAGCAGATGCAACTCAATCCATCAATGACTATTACACCATGATTCCCATTTTAGTTAAAAAACTAGGGTCGATTACCTAGTGACACCATTAATGCGATTACAAGACCAACCCATTATCCGATGTGATGTCTATCCAATCCATTAATGTCAAATAATTCTATCCCAAACCCTCTAGTGAAAATGTAACCCACGTAACCTATCTAAATTAGTAGGAGTTACATATAGGCTGGGAGATCAACCTCAAATCTTGTATAACCTAGTCTCAGTTCCAAGAGTTACTCGCGTGGATCACATAACACACCATTTCCCATATAGTAAAAACATCACCGTTTACATAGTCCCCAGTTCAGCCCATAAACTATATGAACTACATATACTAACGTAACTAGGCAACATTGATAAACAGGTGAATCCATACTTCCTCGATTTTGGTCACCATTTTCAAATTCTCTAAGTTTTTTGATCATTCCCATTTTCCTAGTGATCCAACATCTAACACAAACCATTTGTGATTAATTTAGACTTAATACTCTATGTTTAGAACTCCTAAGTTTTTCCCTAAGACATTTGGAAATTTATACTAAAACTCAACATAGTTGTTGTTTCCAGGGGTAGGAGCACGTTCCCTCACTTTGTGGGCGCGCTTTACCAACTAAGTTCGTCCCAATTGATGAAGGGAGTGCATTTCTATAATACATGGAGTGTGCTTTACCCTGCACTGTCTCGATAGTGAGCAAGGCAGCAACCACTGTCCAATCCTTAAACCATCAAACCAACAACCACTACTCCCTAAATACATCAAGGAGGACCTCTAGTGGTATAAATACTTTAACAATCATCATCAACAACAATTCATAAAAAAACATCACTAACTATTGAATTCATCTTCAAACTCAAAATATAACTCACCAATAGTGATGATCTTCAGTCCTCAACAATTTAATCTCTATAAATCTTGTTGAAAATGTCCCCTAATTGATTCATTCAAATTCAAATCCCTTAGCTTCTTTCCTTTCACTCTCTCGATTGATTAGTGGAGATAAACTTGAAGGTTTTAATTTAAATATATGGATTTTTCTTGAAATACGTATCAGGCTGTCTCGAGCATGATCAAGTAAATAAGGTGTAAATGTTACACATGCTAAAGTGAAACACATGTTGACACCATCAACACTTACGCTCATCTTGAGGCGTTCTAACAATCCATATAATTCAAACAAAACGTATAATTTTATTAAATAGATTTATATATCAATTATATATAAATATATTTACGTTTTGTCATTTTCTTGCAAATAAATTAACCGGACATGCCTATGAGTATTCTCGAGTGTGACATTCATTTCATGACCCCATCAACGCACTTGGTATCGGCTGTTTATTTTTTTTAATTTTCGATTATAGGCTTGTCTATAAATTCTCTTTTAATACTAAAATCTATAAATTCAATAAACATTCCAAACAAACATCGACTATCTCACAAACCCATGCACATGCTAATCGAGGTACGTCAGACTTAACCAAGAGCCTAACTCGGGTTAATTAGGATTTGGATTAACACTAATCACCAGCTTAAGGTAACAGGTTGATACAAAGGGATTGTTTGTTTCTTGCTTCGCCATAATATGAGTTTAGTACAAAAAAAATAGTAATGGATTTATGATCTGTCAAATCATCAGCCTAATCGACATCTAAATAACTAGAGAAAATAAGAGAACAAGTAGTAGAAAAGTGTAAGACATGAAACAGTCTGCGCTTCACATATCGGAGAATATGAAGAACAATAATGAAATAAGCAATACAGGGAGCAACAATGAATTGGCTCACGACATGAACAACATATGGAATATCTAGGCGATTAATAGTAAGATAAACTCAACTACCAATAAGTTGTCGATAGAGAGTTAGATCCGAAAGAAGTATGCCATCTTATTGGAGTTAACTTAACATTCACCAATAAAGGAGTAGATGCAATAGTAGCATCGGTACGCCGAGATCAAGAGATCAAATCAAGTTCATATTTCACATGTGATAAATAATATCCATTTTAAGTAATTGTAACTTCATGTCCCAGAATATAACTTAAGAGTCCCAAATATTTTATCCCAAAGTACTACTGAAGATAGTCCTGTAGCTCATAAATCCCAGTAGAATCACCGAATAATAATCATGTTATCAACATAGTATTCTAATAGTAAACATCCCAAAAAACTCAAACAACTCGTAGTTAACTAAAATTATCGTAATCTAATCCATCGATTCACATCGATTTAGAAGTGATAGTAATTGTTGGGAAAATCCATAATTTTGAGCTCACTTGTCTATTATTTCGTCCATCGATTTAGCCAACGATTCAGTGCTTCCAGGAATCGCTCAGAATCACTGGTTCATATTTTATAGTTCTTCTTTGATTCCTTAGTGATAATTCATTTATATACTTCTTCCACTTAATTAATTCCTTCATAATTTTCCATTTTCCTTCATTCCTTCATATTCTTCATTTATTACCTTAAATATCAAAAGCAAGAGAAAACCTCATGTAATATAGTCTTTTAAATCTAAAATCATCATAAAATGAATATAAAACATGTCTAATTATTGACTTGTCAATTATACATCTCTTCCCTACTGGGAAGTAGACTTTCAGTTCCTCTTCGAAATATTAATCATGATTCTCCATAAATTCTTTATTCTTTCTACACAAATATATCTCGCTTACTCTTCCACAAAGTTAAATCATGTTATTGGCAAGAAATTCACAGACTCCATCAATCCCACAACTACAACTTCAACAACTTTCAATTGCCATTACAACTTATTTGAGTCCACCATAAATTTTTAAGTATGAAATATATTTCATACAGAGGCAAGAATAATATGACCCTCCAGGTTAATACCACTCAACTTCCACATGTTGCTATATCTCATATTTCTTTATAAAATTGTAGCTTTCAATTTTCATTCCAGGTCACCAACAACTCATTCCTATCACAATGATTATGGTTTTTGACTAAATGAATAATGTAAAAAATTCAATGAGATTCCCTTAAGATTCTTTTATAACTTTTTGATTTGAGTTCCAATAACTTTATTTACATCCACAATGTTCTGATGTGTGATTATCTGTATAAAATTGCAATAACTAGTGGTGAAACATTGACCTACTAAATAATCTCAATTTAATTTCTCCAATAATTCACCACTCAATTAATCATCATTAGCTCAGCACCAATTCGATCTCTAAAGAATAGACTTGTACTTACCTATCTAGACAACTCAACTGATGTGATTCAGAGCAGGACTTTAATTGATCATCATTCCATATCTCACTCAATAGATATTACCGAGAAATTTTTATTGTGACTACGTTCACTATCCAATCCAAACAACTCAGTTGATGATGATCCAACTAACACAATCACCTTTAATGAATGATTTTTAGAGTGAATTCCTAATAGTTGAGAAATTTCGATTATCTATCTCACCTTCCATTTCTTTCATCCTGACAATTAGATTCTTCAAATTCCATAATTTGAAACTCACCACTTTAGCCTTACACCAATCCACTGGTTTGTATATTTCCAAGATGACTTTTAATGATTCTTCTAAGATTCTCAAATCTTTAAGAATGATTAAAAGACTCTTAATAAACCTTTCCTTTTTGGATACATTTCTATTTAAAACTCCTATAGTTTAAAATACATTATAATCCTCTAGTTTTACAAGTGATGCCTTTACATATTTGATACAACTACTAGAAAAGCTATATCGAGATAATCAATTCCCGATATCTCTTCTTAAATATCTAGAACTATATAGATAGAAGTATAAGCTACAATTTTGCTTTATTGTGTCAACCCATATTCTTACTTGAATAAGAAGTCTTAGGATAAAACTTTAGCTTCTTTTGCAATTAAGGTACAATCAAGCAAATATTGTATTGAAACTATACTTCAACTTTCCTTTAAGGAATCCTTGTATTAATTTCAAGTCACACTAATCTCATACTCAAATTAACTGAATAAATTACACAACGATAATAGAGATCCTTGGATCAATCATTTGTATTATTAAATTATTTCAAGATTACTTTACTCCTTTGCTTTTGCGTTGAATATAGGGAAATACCAAATTGTCTCAATCCTAATCAAATCCCTCGATTTGCAGTTAATGTTCAACGCTCATACGAGTAATTTACCTTTGAAACTTAGTATTTGCACTAGTAAAATCAAGCATATACCAATTTACCATCACGACTTTTAACTCTTTATGGTAATGCTTGTGCACATCCTTAATCTTCAAATATTTAATCTTATTATGGATAACATGATAACAACTTGATTAGGATAGGGTTCCAAAACTCTACACCCTTCATTCATGAACATAGCAAGAGCTCTAGTAAGTTTTAATGGTTTTCACTATCCATTTTAAATGATCCAATAATTGCTTGAAATCATCTTTATAAGTCCTTACTTCAGATTATACCGCGATGATAACCAGATCTCAACCAACTTTTGAGAATAACTGGTTTCATATTATCGTTGGAATGAATTGTCAATCATGTGCAATAAATACTCATTCCCACTACTGTACATTATTCGTTGAACTCCTTAAATCCTCAGATTCATTTATAACTCATTCTCCCAAACATAGAATGTTCAAGTCTAAAACATCAGACTACGATATTTTACCGACTCACTGCTATGTTATGGATTTAACTATCTTTAAGTTATACCATTTTTAATTCTCAATTTCACATTTCATTTTTCAAGAAATTTCTTGTCATTCTAATATGGGTTAACACCAAATCTAAAAGTTTTACTTTATAACAAATTATGAAGTATATACATTAGTGGTTTTTAAAACTTAAATAGATTCTTATCATTAACCACTAATTAATTTATTGAATTACTTTCATTATTGCTCAACTAGTCTCAATATTAATATTAGGTCTCATCTCAAAGCGGGTTAGCATCTTTGAGTTCCACCTAAAGTCATTTAGTATCCCATTACTTTATAAATTCAATTCTCTTGATAGATGTATGAGGTCTAGATCCAATAGATACTTGTTCACTGTTTATTATTAGTCTAATAATATCAGCAAGAAGAAAGACCACTTGAGACTATTAATTGGAGAAAAGTTTAATTTCATCTTTTAAATTTTTCTTATGTCTTTCCTTTTTCAAGTTCCTTGAGGTTAATATTTTCTAGAAACCTTACCTTCAAAGCATTCTCATATTGTGAGAAATTGATGGACATAAACCATCTTATTATCATTTAGGAAAAACATAACACTTATATCTGTCGTGTAGATATTAAAAAATATAACAAATAACATTTCTAAATATTTTATCTTTTGGTTACGCCCAAAAATCAGGGTAAAACCATTTATCACGTCCTAATCGTTTTTATAACTCTACACAACTCTCAAAGTTAGTAAAGTTAGGTTTTGGTACTAAGGTATATAAGAGCATGTACCTTTAAGCTTCAATAACAAACTGTATTCGAGTTATGACTTGTTTCCAAGTAATAAGGTTATACTCCGAAGTAGGCTCCGATATCGAACTATAGCTTCCCCTTTCCGGATTTGGGGGATTCCCAGCTTGAAACCGTAATCAATCCCAGGTACACCAGCCATACTTAACTAGAGCCAGCGACCTCACCATTAACACTTGATAAATACAATTGTATATCAATTAACGAAATGAAAAAAATAATAAATGCAGTGGAAATTATAACTTTTCTTGATATTATACACGATATACAAAACCAACTTAAACAGGAATAAACATCGGTTAGGCAAAACCTCCCACCCCTTATAATATTACAATATTGTAATTCAATACACATATATAAAATAAGGGAAAAATCATTACATCAAATAGAAGATCAAATCTCATAAACCTTATTTATCCTATAGTCGTAACGCTCGTCGGTATTTTAGAACTGTTAATTAGGATGAGTGCTCCAACTTGCTCAATAAGTACATATTCACAAAGCTATCAACCATCAATATAGTATTAAAAAATGAAATGCAATACTAATATAACAAATCATAGCTAGAAAGGGATAGAAAATTGATAAGCCATAAATTATACATAATTTCATAGTACGTTTGAGTATGTTTTATAAAGTAAAGTTTATAATAGCTTATATTTGTCTATTTCAAGTTTTTAAGGTGTTTAATTGAAATTGGGGCAAAAATTGGTGTAAAATACATATATTATAGTCATATGTTTGATTTACATTGAAAAATGTGTCGCGAATCCTGATGTAGTGAAGCGGGGTCTACAAGGCTGATGTGACGTGATGATGATGAGGTGGAATATGGTTGGATGTGTGATGATATGGCGTTCTTTGATTAGTGAAGTGATGTATCAATGCAAAGTTGGCAAAAATAGTGATCAAGTATGGGAGTGTAGGATAATCTAACGAGCATATATAAGATCAGTCTCGAGATTCATACTAAACAATTAATGAAGATCTAGTGACTCATGATGTTGTGTCACATATTTGTGTACACATTTTATCTTAATCTGTGGTGGTTCAAAAGCCATTTGATCGTTAGGATATGCATGCATAGCCGATTGATGAAGTGCAAATTAAAAGAAGATTTTGTAGGCGGCGGGATTTGATCTATGGTGTTCCAATTCGTTCAATAGAAGTTAGGCTACAAGTCCACATTGAAGGGAATTACAAGCTCTTAGATATATTTCAATTTAAACAGTTGAGAAAATATAGCTGAAAGAAAAAGGAGCTAGGAGGAATCGAACATAATGCCCACTACACGTTGGATACACGCCTTAAAATCTCATTTAAGTGACCGATGTTGAAGGAAAACTGGAGATATTATTCATATACCAACAAGACAAACTTTAACAAAAACACAAGTTTGATACAAAGTTTATATCGATCAAGATAAGGAGAATCTATCATATTCTAGCCTATCTAAACCACTCTAAAGCGCAACAACAAAATTAGAAAAATAGTATAAATTGAACCATATGCCTCCTAATTAACTTTGTCTCCCGAATTTTTTTCTTTTCTTTTCTTTTCATTTCTTTTATAGTTTTAATGGAGTTTTTCATAATTATTATTAGCTAAGTTTTTTTCTTACACCAATGGATTGCTACTATGGTTGTAAATCTTTTATGAGATCTTTATCTTAATAGTTCTTACATTATTCATTATTCTTTAATAGTTTATTGTTGAATTGGCTTTCTGATGGTATTAAGTTAAGTAGCTCAAAGTTTTCCCATAACTTAATGCAGTTTTATTGCTTAATATTAATTTCTTCAGCTTCCGTATGATTAATTCAATAAAATTAGAATGTGAATTTTCCATTAAGACAAAGGAAAATGGTGGTCTGATACGGACTACCTACTTCTTGAATCGTTTGAACTTATCTTTCATGATCAATGATTAATTGGCTACAATTGAGTTAGTAATTACCTTTGGTCATTGGTTTTTTTAATAATTATTCATATCTAGATTAATTTTATTCACATTTAATTCCTTTAATTATTATCGGTGTGTTTATTTATTTATTTCTCGCTTTCTAAATATTTAAGTTAATTAGTAATTGGTGAGAAAAATGAAAACCCATTTTGACTAAAGAAAGTTACATAATCTCTGTGGAGATGATCCAACATACTACAACTACAAAATTAAAAATATAAGAAAAGTGAGAAATTTATCGTACACACTCGTCACGCGTTAATTATTGGCACAATTTCTTGGGATTGAGTTTAATATTCTTTGTTTTTCTTTATTTTGTCACTCTAGATCCTTGTCTCTAAATTTTTACAAAACTACTTCAAGGCCTCCTACTCTAACTATCATGATCATTATGAAGACTCATACTTTAATAGTGTTAAAAGCGTAGGTGAATCTAATAATGAAAATTTTTTTCTAATCATTGT
Organism: Stephania cephalantha; assembly: GCA_039657325.1. NCBI lineage: Eukaryota > Viridiplantae > Streptophyta > Magnoliopsida > Ranunculales > Menispermaceae > Stephania > Stephania cephalantha. The sequence continues at coordinate 19,410,184 of CM077579.1, read as the reverse complement.
TTTTAATGTGCAACAGGTTAAATCTTGTTGTTTTTGTAGCGATTATTCTCATTTTATTGATGTTTGTCAAAACTATCCAACCGATGATGATTTTTTGAGTTATAAGCCAAGTTCTCCAGTTCCTCAACATCAAGAATATTTAGTATCACTATGAAATGAGTTGAAATTGCTTAAGGAAAATTCACAACAGTGTGAGACTCGAAAAGAACAGCTTAATGCTCGAATATTATAGATACAAATACAAGGAGAGATTGAAAATTTTGTCAAAGATGAGACCTCGAGTGAAACTTCATGTGAAGATATGGTTGAGCCGCCACTAGTAGATTATGACCTAAACAAAGTACAAAGAACCTGATGAGGAACTTGAACCAAATTACATGTCAGATCTCTATGGTTGCACAACTAATGAAGAAGAAGTCGAAAAGGAAATTAAAGTAGAACACATTGAAGAAAGATCAGATGAACCATATGAAAAGAACACGGAAGATCAACCTCTACTGTTGATGAATCCACCTCTGTTTCATGAATAATTGTGGAATTTGAAACAGAGACGTAACAAAGGGACACTTAGAAATTTTATGTGGTGTTGTCAACTATGTGTTAGATGATCAAGACTATATCGATACTTAAGTGTTAAAATTCCAATATGAACCCAAAACTCTTAGAGAGTGCATGCCTATTTCATTGCCTAAGGCTACGGTGAATCTATATTTTCGTGATTATTCTAAATTAGTGGGCGTTATGTGATCTTTCAAGCTAAGTCTAGCCGATGGCTTAAAATAAAGGCACTTCTTAGTTAGCAACCCAACTTTATTTTATTTATTTAATGCATTTATATATAGTTTAGTTTAGTTTAGTTTACTTTACTTCAGTTTAATGTACTTTATTTTAGTTATTCAACCATTTTAGCTAATCTCTAACTATATTTATTAATTTCTATAGGTTAAAAGAAGACTTGAGATGAAGGATGGCGAGAATACCCTGTGTTTTGTGTCAGGTATAACTTTTAATTTAATTTTTATTAGCATGATTTAAGTTATTATTTTTTTAGGAAGTAGATTACTTGCTAGGATTTTTGTGTTTCAAAAATTGATTGGAAAAGAAAAGAAAAATATAACTTAAGTCGCCGCATTAATGGCAGGTCTTTAAGTAAAACCCAAAAAACTAGATTCTACTTTTACCATTTTGTTGATCTTTTAGTTGAGAAAATTTGAGCATGCACAATAATTTCTCGTATTTTACTATTATTTTTTAGTAGTGGTGGGAATTGTCTCCAAAAGGATTTTTCAAATCTCAAAGGAAAGTATTTTTTTCTTGTTTTTATTAATTTAGTTAATCTAATTAAACTAGAATTAATATACTAAATAATTAAAATCTATAAATACTAATTTAATTAACCAAATTAACTAACTCAAATCAAACAATTCAACTTAAATTAAATTATACAATACTCAAATTCAATGTAAATATAAATATCATCAACAAACATCTAAACAAAGCCCCACTAAACAATGTATTATACTTTGATTGCTTTCAAAGACTAGAACATAATATCACTTCATACTATAGTTATAATCATAACACATGGAATCTCAGAATCATTAAACCTTATTTCATAATAGGTTGATAGCCTTTAGCCAACCACCGATTTTCTTAAATTCACTTACAAAGCCACATTCTTATCATTGTAAATCTACCCATTGGATAAAACGAAACACCATAGAAATACGATAGCATTACGCTCAATAAAAATCATGCCTAATCTAAGCCAACATTAACCAAAGCCACATAATAAACAACTTAGAACACAATCAAATATAACATCCACTCGTGAAAAGCCCTATAGAATAATCGTAGTTACTCTTGTATAATTGTTGTCTATAACTATAGACATAGATTCAAAATCAAAATACCACATAACACATTTGCTTCTATGCAAGCAATATTAATCTTCTCTAGTTGTAATACACAAAAACAACTTGTTCAATCCGTGATTGATGTGTATGAATAGATTTAAAGCATTAAGTTCTTGATTCCTTAACTATAACTATCTAGTAATCCAAAGTATATTACAGTTCTAAAATTTGTTTAGGTTGATAGACTACTCACTCTTGCTAGAAATAAACAATGCAAATAGATGATTAAAAGACATAATGAATAAATAAATAAATACCTTAAAATAAATCAAAGCTCCAATGTAGCTTCAAACATCAACTATAAATATAGAATAGATAATAAAAATAATGAAAAGAAAAAGAGAGAGAGAGAGAGAGAGAGAGAGTTATTTCAAAGCTCTTTGGTCTTTTTTTATAGTCTCGCTACTTATACATACCCTAGGTAAATCTTCATATTATTTAAAAAAAAACCATTACTGACTTTAGCAATTTGTCTGTGATTCTTAAGTTGTATACAAATCGCTGAGTTAATCACTGGAATTGGCTTACGTGTTCCACCAATTCAGGTGGCAATGTTTATTATAATCTTTAATTTGTTGTGGATTCGTTGACATTTTCCTGCCGCCGATTTAGGTGGCAATTCCTAGTGTAATTATAAATCGTTGGACTTCTTCTCTAGTTGACTATTTTGCTCTTTTTCCTCTTTTTCTTTTATTTCTTCATTTTCCTATTTAACTTCTTAAAATCACAAAAATAAGAGAATACCTAGTATAATATCATCATTTACGTATAAAATCAACGTAAATTACACTCAAAAACATGTTTAATTATTGACTTGTCAAATACCCCTAAACTCAATACTTTGTTGTCCCGAGCAAAGGAATAATCTCAATCATATTCTCTTTTCATTCTTTATGAACTGATTCCAATCTAATTCATCTTAACTTTAAATAATATAAATTTTTAAATAGTCGTGACTTCCAAATGAAAATATACCCACAATTAAATGAAAGTTATGATACAACAGAAATTTTAGACAAAATGAAACATCCCTAAACGATAATGAACCACCAAATATAACACTCTTCAAAACTTAAAGTTCATTACAAAAGCAAGTACATAATATAGGTTTTCTCAATCTCCACAGACAAGCATCAAGCTTACGATATCTAGAATAGAATCCCAAAACACAAAAACCACTAGGTTAATCTTAATTTTAAAATACTTTATAATAGTACCATAATCAAAATTAATTTAAATTTTTCCAAAATACTAATGAATATATCATTTAAAACATGTTACAATTAAGAATGCTTCATTCAACTCTAGCTTCAAGTACTCCAATTAAATCTTTTATTTAAAGAGTTTACAAACATCTATCTTTTTCACTTCTCATTTTCTTTTCTACTCCATTTTAATTATTTCATATTATTATATATATCTTTTGCTTTTGCTTTTGCTTTTGAGTCCCTGTTCCAATTCCTTGGACATTCTCACATTTTTTCCAATATAGATTCCTCGCTCAATTTCATTTGGAATCTATAGGACTCTTTATATATTTATAAACTCTTGTTAACATTTCTTAGTAACCACTAAAGTTGAAGAAAGTATTCTTTCCAACTTATAGAATTTACATCGGTTTCTAAATGATTTCTTCTTTCAATTACGACATAATATCTTTCTATATATTATAAAAATACTTAATCAATAGCTTTGTATCACAAGATTCTTACAAATCAGTTTTGTTCATCTTGCACTATTGTTTCAATTTTCTATCCATTATGATGACTAACATAAGGTATATTGTGGCGGCCCTGCCGCCCTGGGATGACGTGTCTCCGTGTACTCTTTGCCAGCTGGCCCAACTACACATGTCCGGCACCTGCCCGTCCTCTTCATGTCTCTTAAATCATGTCCACATGTGTATTATCCGATAAATTAGTAAATTTTATTTATATTCTTTATCCATTCTATGTGGGAATCTAACTGTTTCAATTGTTACTTAGTTGGCAATTTATTGAGATCCTAACCATACTAGTGGGTTTTATCTTACAAATTAACATATTCAGTGGAAGTCTTAATTAATATCATTTAAACAAGGTAATTTAGCATGATAAACATTGTTCAAAGGCAAATCCTATTATGGAAAACCCTAGAAAGTACTATGTATATAAGCGACAGTACCACAAACAAGGTATATATACATGTATGGTGTCATCTCAAGTCTCCCAATACCCAAAATATACAAAATGTCAAAAATAAACACGTACAAGTAGGTCCTTGATGGCGGGCAATCAGATATAGTCGTCCAAGATCCCCTTGCCCCAACTGGTAGTAGGATATGCACTCAATCATCACAAAAAGACAGATGACTAGTACAGTAACTAAAATCCCAAGGAACTCCTCTGAGCATTAATCTAATAAAGTAAAGGAAATGCAAGTAATGTTGTCAAGTAAACATGCGGAATATAAACATAGACAACTGTAAATGGCTCGTCGCTAAATAGACAACAAACAAGCTAACAAATGTGTGTGCTTACTTCGGGTGGACTAGATTGTACGTTGGGTCGCCAATTTCCCACCAGTGGTCGCGTCCAACTGGCCCGACACTTAGTCCCTCGCGGCGCTGGCCAAATCCGTTGAGTCACCGACATGTGCACAAAGGGCAAGCTCAGGTCGCCATTCACTGAGGGTCGGGTCACACGTGCTACAGTCCAGTGCATCATGAACACACAACCAGGAAATTCGGGGGAGTAACCTCAACCCACGTCTAAGTAAACGAATAGAATAATGAACAACAAGGAATGATAAAAATGAAATGTAAAGCAGAATAAACACTCAGAGTCTTTTAGTTGGGTTTTACAAACCTCAAACCACTCCCCGACCTCCCCGAACTCCTGTACCCAACCTGACAAGTTCCTCGACAACGAGCCTCACTCCACTAAATCCCTGAAGTCCATTTTTACAAGTTTAGGTTGTTTACAAAGTTTTAGATATGTATTAACGGAAAATCCGCAAAATAGCCCTTTATAATCCTTATTCATCTGTCATTAGCGCACTAATATGGTCTACTTAGCGCGCTAAATTGAGTTAACGCGCTAAGGGGGTGTACCTAGCGCGCTACTATTCTTCGTTTCGAAGAAAAGTTGCACGCCCAGGATGATTAGTGCACTAATTGCCTTTTGGGAAAGAATTCTCAATTCGAGAATTATATCCTAGCCCTCTAAATTAGCTACTCTAACTCGTTTTACACCCTTTCCTCATCAAAATAACTTCAATACATCAATTAGAACACTCTAGATCATATAATTAACCCAATTTTCTCCAAATTCATGCATACACCACATTTTCCAATTTCATCAAAACCATCAAATCTAGTCAAACTAGTGAACAATTCTCTATAGATATGGTCTAATAACATATAATTCATTAATTTACATCCAAAATCCAGAGATCTAATCATCAATTCTTGAAATTCATTAAACATGTCAAAAATTGGTTTATTGGAAAGTGGAGAAGATGAGGTAGATAATTACCTTAGTTTGTTCTACAGATTTGACCTCTAAGTGATGAATCTCCAGCTCCAAATTCTCTTTCTCTACACTGGATTTCTCAGTTTGCATGAGTTGTGTGAGTGTTTTGATCAACATTCAACTCACCATCTATTTATATGTTTGTTGGAATCAATTGTGCGTATGTATCCCGAGGCTTATCTTGTGGTTCACAAGCATGCTATCCTACACCTCCTGATGACTCCAATAGCCCACTCAACTCCTAGTACTAACCACTATGATAATCTAGATGTCCATCTCAAGGTCACTTTTATTTCATGCCAAACTATAGGCTTCATTTATTCAATTAATTCCACATTATCCTTAGCCTAATCCAACCATATGGTTAGTGTTTTATTTATCAAATTTAACCAACTCATGGTCACACTAACCTTCGGCTACCCGTACCCGGTGACTCGCGTCTCGACACATATTTTGAGGCGCGCCATAGCCTATTGTTCGAATTTAAAATTTTGGCTAGCCTATGGTTACATTACCCATTTCAATATGATTCCATAATAATTTTTCATGAATTTATCGAGTTTCTCTAGTGTACCCGTACTAAGCCTCTCAATACCCATGTTGACACGCGCTTCGAGGTAGCTACCCGTCACACAACCTCGCACCCTCTCATTATTCAACAAACACACATGCGATGTATTTAACAAATAATTGAATAAATTGCATCGCAAATAAGCCATCCAACACACAATTTAACTAGTGTACCTAGGTTGAAGTGTTCCCTAGCCTTCCCACAGTGTCCACGTGGATCTGAGCTGGCGTTCATGTCTACAATTACGATATAAATAATGGCGTTAATAAAATGGGTCGTTACATATATAATTTAGTGCATATATTAACTAGTAAAGTTAATAAAAAAAGGAATAAAAATTGATTCCTTCTATAAAAAATTCACTTTAGTAGTAAAAATATCACTTCCATTAAAAAACCTATTCTATGTTCATTATTATCCTAACTAAAAATAAAGTAAAATGAAATTCATACTTACTTGGGTTCGGAAGAAACTTGAAAAACTTCATCAACTTACTTAAATATTGTATGAACTTTTCGGATCAATTCTGAACTTGTTTTCTACCTTTTTTTGTTTTTCCTTACTTTCTTTGCAATCATTGTCATACTTCACCTGAAATACCGTCAAAATCATTTCAAACTTGTCCTTAAGGTTTACAATTGAAGTCGAGTTTCCAATATAACAAGCATACCACATGAAGTATAAAAGAATTCATATAATCATAAGTTTGACAATCAATATCTAAAAAAACTCAATTTAAAAATATCTTAAGACATAGTGCATCAAAATTATATGAATAAACATCACCATCATGTATCAAATGTATCAAATCACACATCAAAGCACTGAATAAAATTTATTACATAGTATATCATAACCATAAACGCAGAGTATCACCATTAATCACAAAATATATCACCAAGATCGGAGTTACATAGAAGACCTCACATAAATCACTTAGAGACAAAGAAAATATATAGCATAAGAAAATTAATGACGTCGTTTGGAAGTTGGGTCGTCATTGTCCTCCAATGGATCAATCCTCTTGGTTTGGTAACTCGCAGAGGGGTCGTAGAGGTGGTATTCCTGACTTGGCAGTGTTTGAACACTGAAATTACTATTAAGTGGTAGTCTCATCTGTATAGATGGTACAAGAACCTCTACGCCTTCTCTACTTTGTTTCTCCTGGACATTGTTCGCTCCACACTGTGGACGCTCCTTGCTAAGGCTCTTTGGTTTTCAAACACTAGTTCTTGATTATGTAAAGTTGTCATCTGATTGCGCAAAATTGCACCCTTGAAGGCCAACTATGACTCTTCCATGTATAATCCCTAGTAGGCTACCCTACATTTGGGTCATGTCTAGCTTCCGACATCTCCTTCAAATTCTCTTCGTGTCATTTCTGATTTTACTTATTTGCTCAGTTTCTCTTCTAACTATCTCAGTTCTTTCTCTTTCATCTTCTATGTCTTCATAACCATTCACTCATCCATATCTCTTTATAACCTCATTAGTAATGATCTTATCCAGTAGAATATCCATGTCAAGCCCTGCCTTGTTCACCTGATCCGCTGTACAAAAGGTCGTAATCATCAAAGGGAAAAGCAATCCATCATTTTTATTTGTAGTGATGGCACCCCTAATCGACTCTAAATAATCTTGCCCATATCCAAGTATCCTAATTCCATGACGATGTGAAAAAGTAGGGCAGCCTTGTAGTTCACCATCTCGTAATACTGCAGCCTCGGTTGTAAGTTGGCGTTGATGAAATAACACCATGCTTTATTGATTTTTCTAATATACTTGGTGGTTATGTGCTTAGAGTACCCCTCCATATCAAATATAAATCAATCTCTGTGGATCTCCTCTAAACCTCTCCTAATTGTCTCGGTGGGGTAGTGGTACTTAATGGAATATTCGGGTTTAGGGTACTCATCATTTTGTTTTTGATGAAATTCTGGTAAACCAAAATATCGGTTTATTCTTGCAGCGGAATAATCCACTGTTATCACTCAAACTTGTGATTCAGTTTCGCTCTCACTTCCATATGAATTGGCATAAAAAAATTTCACTAAGATATCACAACCCTTCTCGCTAGGAACATTCTCTAAGTCTAGGTGGTTATAGTCCCTAGTCAACATTCCCCAATTCCTAGCCTCAATGATATCTTAGCTCTTAGGCTTGTATTTCAATTCGTTCTTCACATTAAACCCCCTCTTTGAGATCAACTTCCTATCCTTCACTAAGTCATTCCTCTATTTTTTATAAGCCTTCTCATTGAAAAAATTCTCTTTCCTAAATACGTAATTTTTCTCCCCCATAGGTATCTCTTGTTCAACTTCATCCATTTCCTCTTCCTCAACTACATAATGGTCCTTAGTGTTGAAACTAAATGATGAGGATGGAGTAGGTTCTCTTTCTGGTATAATCCTAAGTGTATTAAAAGAAATTGATGTTGGTTAGATTTGGGAAACTTTAGATTTTTCTTCGACTTCTGTACTAACTTCTACCATTTCCACCTCTTGCCATTTGGACAAGTTTAATTAAAAGAATGAACCTATAAAATCATTAAAAACCAAGTATGTCAGAAAAGTGTTCTGTAAAATTTAACTTTTTCAATCTAAAAGTAGAAATTCATCGAAAAAGTAATTTATAAATTGAGAGTTTGAAATTTATATGAAAGTTATCTATAAAACATAATTGAGAAAAATAAGATTTTTTATATAATTCACGTCAATCGATATATACACCCAAAACTCCAAAACTTATTTGAATCTTGTCTCAAATTAGTTAGCATATAAAATTTGATTCATTTGCCATATATGAAAAATAGTTTGAAGATTCGATAGCGATAGAAAAATCATCACATCACTCCTATACTAGTATTGTAATAGAAATTTTTCAATATCAAAACCATTTTAGAGTAAAAATCTGAAATCTGAGCTTCTAACCTAATCACAATCTAAGATTGATGAAAAACCAAAAATTTAATCCATAAGAGGTTAGGGTTTTCGTTGATTACCTTCTTGAAAGTGATTTTTTCAAATATGAAACCCAAAACTCTTCTCTAAAACACTCTTCCAAGCTTCAATTCAAACTTCTTTGCTCAAGCCCTATGTGACTCTATAGTCTCAAAACTTACCAAATCTTAGGTTTGATGTGTGAAGATTGAGGTGAGAATCACTTAAATGTACTAAAATCAAGCTTTGGAAGGTTGAATATAGTCAAAATTTGGTCCCTTGATCTGAAAGTTGCAATGGTTTGTCAGTGAAATTTTTAAATCTAGTGATTTGTGGTTCTTGTTTTTCAAAACTTAAATTCATTCTCATTGAATCAGTGTTAAAGTGGATAAGCTAAGAAATCGCTTATAAATTGCAGAAAATGAGCCTAAAGAGCTCAGTGTTTTGTCCAGCAAATTATAGCTATAAACTTGAAATCGTTGACTAAAAATTACAATGAAAACTATACACATTACTGTCGATTTTCTCAGTGATTTCGAGAACAAACTAGAATCAATGGGAAATTGCCAGCCTATTTGTACTATTTTTACAACTAAATTGATTTTCCATTTATTTATCACAAATATATCTAATAAAGATGGTAGAATTAGTCAAAATTTTCTAAATTTATTATAATATGTATTAAATGATAATTTCATTACTATAAATAGCTAATTAATATTAGACTAATGCATACAAATAATATAATACGAAAATAAATTAGCTCGATCAACCACCTTACTTGAAATTATTATGGAATTAAATTCCTAAAATATCCTCATTATAAGAGTCAAAATTTGAGAGAATATAAAACAACTAATTAATTAATCTTAATATAAAACTAAAAATAAAGATAGAGTTTGGGTTGCCTCCCATAAAGCGCCTCTATTTACTTTCATTGGCTCGACTGAACCACGCAGTTCTAAACTAGTTCTATAAACATAAGTGAAGGATTATCCACTCTTGTGCCAATCCAGACAGTGATTGCTCGACCATGAATTCTAAAAGTGATTGCCTTATTTAGAGTATTCATAACAGCTTGCGATGTGGCTTGGAAAGGTCATTCTAAGATTAATGGAGGATCTTCATTGAGGAAATGTGGAATAACCAAAAAGTCATTGGGAAAATGTACTCGTCGATTTGGAATGGTACATTAGTAACCACACCTATTAGTTTTACTGAATAACCATTTGGTAGAGTAACTTTTTTGAAAGTAAGTACATATGATTCATATTGAGTGTTAAGAAAAAATGAATTGGCATGTAGTTTTCTTTAGAAAGTTGTTACAAATAGCTTTAAAATACCAAGCCCATTTGACATTTATCTTGTTTTATATATCTTTTGGATCATCGAGCTTGACAATCATTGGATTTTCTTTTTCATCTTCTTAACCTTTGTAGATTTAAATTTCTTCATATTATTATCGTTCTCAACATTATTCGGTTGCTTAAGCCCTCATTCTTGGGTTATTGTCTTTTGATTTGAAGTAACTTCAACTTGATTATTTTTTGTCATAACATTATCATCTTCCATTGTTACTGTATTAATAGCATATACATTAGCTTCATGATAACGTAATTCTAAAGATTTATTATCATTAGTATGTTCATTATAAAATTCATCTGAATTAACATAGATATCTTCATCAATGAAACAAAAAGTGATAATCTTGCTTTCAAATTCCATAGACATTATTCCTTCCAAGATATCTAGCTATGTTTTAGCTGTTTTAAGAAATGGACTTCCTAAAAGTAGATGTGGTGACTTTGATGATATTGAGATTCCCATTTCCATGACATAGAAATCAGCTGGAAATACTTAGTCATTTACTTTGACTAAAACATATTCTAATAAACTATAAGGTTTAATAACAGTATTGTTGGCTCAAGATTAATAGGTGTAATGGTCAACAAACCTATTTTTGACTCGTATAGTTGGAGTGCCATAAAGTTTATTTATACTCTAAGATAACACTTAGTAGAATCTATTAAAGAAGTCCATATTATGATATAAATTCCAAACATCCCTGGATCAGAAAATTTTCAGATATTTTCTTTTCAATTAAAGCAAACGTTTTTTGTCCTAAGTTTTCTTTACATTATTCTAAAAAATAATCTCTTGCATCAAAGAATTCTTTCAAAACTTTATCGTAATTAGAAAACTGCATAATTGATTCCAACAATGGTTTATTGATTTCTATTTTCCTGAACATTTCAAGAATATCTTTACTGTTTTCCTCTTCCCTAGCATTAGCTATTCTTTGTGTAGCGATAGAATATGAACGCATATCTTTAATCAAATTATCAAAAACCTTATCATTTTTCCCTATCAATTAATTCAAACTTTTGTAAAGATTTTTCATATGCTTCAACTTTGGCTAAATACCATGGGTATAGCCTTCTAGGAAAAAATCTATATTTCAATTGTTCGGCCATCCATTCTCTAGTATGAATGACATTAGCCATCATTTCTTCTTCTTCTTCTTTAATAGTTTTATCAACCATCTTTTTATTATTATGTTTGAGTATCTTTCCAGTTATAGGTGTTTCTTTCTAATCACTGAATAAAACATTAACATTTGCTTGATTAGTAGGAGCAACATTGGCTTGAGTAGGTGGTTTAGCTTGATTACTCTGTTGGGTACTTAACTTATTTATTTGTAAATTCAATTGACTTAACTAATCTTTTAGTTCATTAATAGTAGTACCAGTCTTAATCTAATTTTGAAAAATATGTGTAAAATTTTGATGACTTTGACTCATAAAATTATGCAGGATTTGCTCTAAATTTGGAGTCACAAGTTGAGTATTTGTTAAGGCTACTAATTAGGTGCATATTGCAACTGAGCCCTAGGTCTATGAGTATTAAGATTTAGATTTTCAGGGCCATAACTTAAATTTGGATTCAGTCTTCCAGGATAATTAGTGTTATTATTATGTTGATTTCTTGGGGGACTAGAAAATTGATTCATCATTGCATTAACCTCTTTTGTATTTTCTTCATGTAGAGTATGACACACATCTGTAGGATTTGTAACCTCATTATAAAATCCATAAGCCTTAACTTGATTAGATCTATCATTAACTAACAACTTAAGCATCCTAGATAGTTCATCAATTTTATCATCAGACGCATTATTTCATTTATCATCAACTTCATAGAGTTTGTTTCTTGAGGATTCAACCTTTTCACCATATTGTTTGGATTGTTTTGTCATTTTATTAATTGCTTCTTTTGCCACAGTGGGGGTTGTCTCAAAGAGATATCTGCCATAGACTGTGTCTAGTAACCTTTGTTCAATGTGGTTGACTCCTTATAAAAATACTCTAATAAAGCGCTTTGAGTATATCCATGTCGTGGACAAGAATAATTAGTTTTTGCAATCTATCCCAAAATTCATTAAAGTTTTCATCATCTTTCATCTTAAAAACTGTGATTTGCTTTCTATAGGAACTGATCTATCTAGCAGCCATATATTCATCAAGGAAAGCTTTTAACATTGTAGTCCATGTAGTTATCGAATCTTGTGGGAGATAAAACAATCAATCTTGTACTTGATCTTTCAATGCAAAAGGGAAAGACTTAAATTTGACTTGTTATAAAGTACTTTCTTTCGGTTCCATCCTATTTACTTCATGTTAATACTCCATTATGAATTTTTGTGGGTTTTCATTGTCTTTACCAAAGATATTAGGTAAGGCACTAATAAATCAAGATCTAAGTTCAAATTCAGGAAATTCATCGGGGTAGGCTATGCACATAGGCTCATATGTTGTAACATTTTAATTTGCTTGTAAAAGAGTAAGTTCTCTATTATTGTTATTATTGACAACTACATTATCATTATTATTCTTATTAATGATATTGTCATTAATATGAGTGTTGTTATCTTTCATCCTATTAGCTAAATTTGCCTAAGTTGTTGTTGTCCAAAACTCTGATTAAAAGTTATTTCTATTTCATGATCAAACAAATGTAAACGTCCTATTAAATTAACACGAAGAAGTGTACAGGCAATATAATGTATAAAATCCTTAGATATTATTTATAAATCCCCAGCAACGTCGCCGAAAATTGACACGTGTCGAGCATGCATAATAATTTTCAGTATTTTACTATTATTTTGTAGTAGTAGTAAATGGGAATCGTCTCCATAGGGATTTTTCAAATCTAAAAAGAAAGTATTTATTTATTAATTTAGTTAATCTAATTAAATGGGAATTAAAATGCTAAATCACTAAAATCTATAAATACTAACTTAATTAACCAAATTAACTAACATAAATCATACACTTCAACTTAGACAAAATTAAATCTCAAATTGAATATAAATATAAATATCTGAAGCAAATATCTACACAAACCCCTACGAAACAATGTATTATACTTGGATCGCTTTCCAACACTAAAACATAACATCACTTCATACTATAGTTATAATTATAACACATGGAATCTTGGAATCATTAAATTCTATTTCATAATAAATTGATAGAATTTAGCCAGCAAGCGATTTTCCTAAATTCAATGAAAAAACTACATTCTTATTATTGTAAATGTACCAATTGGATAAAACAAAACACCATAATAATACGATAGAAATACACCTAATGAACATCATGCCTAATCTAAGCCAATATTAACTGAAGCCTCATAATAAACAACTTAGAACACAATCACCTAGAACATCCAATAGGGAAATGCATCCATTATGAAACACTTGTCAATGCATCGATCACATCAATATAGGTATGCCTCCACAAAGTGTATTGTGTTATCATGGTGAGGTAAGTTAAGTAATGGTTACTCTATTGTTTGAAATGGTTATACTTGATAAAACTATCAAAATGATTTTGGGCTTTAGGCACAAGATGAGATAAAGCATGCTAAGACAAAAGTGTCATAATCTCATAAAAATAACTAAAAGTTACATATGATGTAATTGGTAAAAAAATACCTACCTAAATAACCTAATTCAAAGTGTAATGTTTTTGTTGTTTTGGAATTAGGTGAAACATCAATTTTAGTCTCTTAAATTAAAATAATGTTTTTAGGATGTTTGTTAATTAAATGGGAGTTTATTCATCTATACTAAAATGAACTTTTACATTATCCTTATTGTAGATTTATGGCCTCTTCAAATCCCACTAATCCCTTGTCATTACGATCCATCTTTGAAAAGGATAAGTTGTTTGGGACAAACTTTCTTGACTAGTTCAGAAACATGTGAATTGTTCTTTAGCATGAACCAAATTAAGTTGTATGTCCTTGATGTTCCTATTCCTGAGGAACCACTAGTCAATGCTTTAAGAGTCGTGAAGGATGAACATACTAAGCATGTCAACGACTTAATTGATGTTGCATGCATTATGTTGGCAACCATGGTTCCTGAACTTTAGAAGGACATAGAACACATGAAAGCTTATGACATGGCTACGATATTGAAGGGAATGTTCCAACATCAGGCCAATCAAGAAAGGTTTGAGACAATCAAGAACCATCATTCTGGCAAAATGGCTAAGGGTGCGTCAATTAGTCCTCATGTTCTAAAAATGAAGGGCTATGTTGACTATCTTGACAGACTTGGATTTCCCATATGCCAAAAGATGGCTACACATTTGATCCTGAATTCATTTCCTAAAAGTTATTCATGATTTTTGATGAACTATAACATGAATAATATGGAGAAGATTAGTAATATGTTGATGGTTCATAAAGGAAAGGCTATGAAAAAGAAGGCCAAATGCAAGACTGAATTTGCCAAGGCTGTTGCGACTGGCACAAAGCCTGTGGAACAAGTCAGACCTAAGGCTGCCTCTACTTTACAATCATATAAGGAAAAGGAAAAAGAAGGAAATTTTCATTTCTGCCATGCACCTGGGCATTGGTTCATAAATTGCAAGATCTATTTTGAAGATCTAAAGAAAAAAAAAGTAGCACGACTACTTCTCTAGGTATTTACATTATTTAAGTTAACTTTTCTACTAGTGATTCTTGTAGCGGATGTGGATCTCACATTTGTATTAATGTGCATAGTCTCACCAAAAGTAGAAAGCAAAAGAAAAGAGAAGTTATCATACGAGTTGGAAATGGAGCAAGGTTGTTGCATTGGCTGTAGGATGCTATGATTTAATTTTACCTAATGTAATTGTTTTAGTTTTAAATAATTGTTATTATGTCCCAGGCTTGAGCATAAACATCATTTTCAGTTTCCTGTTTGGATTTTGGTGGTTATTATTTTATTATTGTGAATAATAAATGTTTCATTTCTTATAAAGACGTTTTTTATAGGAATGCATATTTGTGTGATGGTCTTTATATTTAAACATGAAAAGTTTCACATATAATCCTATTCATAACGTAAATACAAAGAGATTCAAGTCAAATGATTTGAGTGAGACCAACATTTGACGTTTTCGTCTTGGCCACATAAATGAGAAACACATTTTTAAATTTCATACAGATGGACTTTTATATTCATTTGATTTTGAATCATTTAAAACATGTGTATCATGTTTACTAGGCAAGATGATACCCTTTACTAAACACGGTGAAAGGGTAAGTGATTTATTGGGTCTAATATACTGATGTATACAGTCCTATAAACACAATGGCTAGAGGTGGTTATCAATACTTCATTACTTTCATCGATGATTTAAGCATGGTTACATGTATCTCATGAAACATAAAAGTGAATATTTTGAAATGTTTCTAACATTTTAGAAAGAAGTGGAAAATCAACTTGGTAAAACTTTTAAAACACTTTGATTAAATAAAGGTGGTGAATATTTATGCCAAGACTTTGATTATCTTCTTAAAAACTGTGGGATTGTCTTACAGTTAACTCCTCTGGCAACCCACAATGAAATGGTGCCTATAAGAGGAGAAATCAAACTTTATTGGATATGGTTCGATCTATAATGAGTCATGCATAACTTCCTATTTTCTTTTGGGATTATGCCTTAGAAGCTGCTGCGTTACACTAAAAAGTGATCCTTCTAAAATGCTTGATACAACAACATATGAGATGTGGTTTTGGAAAGTACCAAGTTTGAATTTCCTTAAGATTTGGGGCTATGAGGTTTTCATATGATGACAAGTCTCAAAAAAATTATCAGCCAAATCTACCAAGTGTGTATTTGTTGGTTATCTTAAAGAAACTAGAGGATACTACTTTTATAATCCCAGTGAGAACAAAATGATTCTTGCTTGGAATGTTGTCTCTATGGAAAAATTGTTAATTTCAAAAGGAAACAATGGGAACAAAGTAATTCTCGAACAAGTTCAAGAACCAAAAATAAATACTCAACCACAAGTGGGAGATCAACAAAGTCTTGAACTAGTTGAACCTCCACAGGTATCAGAAGGCCTGTGTAGGTCTGATAGGGTAAGACATTAGCCTCAAAGATTTGGATTTCTCATTACTGATAGTAGTGTGGTGTTACCTATGGATCATAATAAGCCTACAATTTATTAGAATGTTGTGTCTAACCCTGAGGTAGAAACTTAGTGCCATGAATTCTGAGATGCAATCCATGTATCATAACCAAGTTTAAAATCTGGTTGATTTACTAGAATGTGGTAAAACCATTAGATGTAAATAAATTTTAAAAAAACTGATACAGATGGTAATGTGCATACTTATAAAACATAGATAGTAGCAAAAGGTTTCAAGCAGACTTAAGGTGTTAATTATGATAAGACTTTTTCTTCTATAGCCATAATTAAATCTATTAGAAAGCTAATGGCTATAGCCGCATATTATGACTATGATATACGGCAAATGGATGTCAAAACAACTTTTCTAAATGAAAAGTTACTTGAAGACATGTATATGATACAACCTGAAGGGTTTGTTCATCCTGAGAGTTATAGGAAGACGTGCAAGCTTCAAAGATCTATTTAAGGATTTAAGCCAGTTTCTCAGAGTTGGAATCTTCTTTTTGATGAAGAAATTAAGGAATTCGATTTCATTAAAAATGAATATGAACTTTGTGTACACAAGAAGGTCAGTGGGAGTATGGTTGTTTTCCTGGTACTGTATGTTGATGATATATTACTCATTGAAAATGACATCCCAACCTTGCAGAGTTCTAAGTCTTAGTTAGGAAAGTGTTTCTCAATGAAGAACTTAGGAGATGCAGCCTACATCCTTGGTATTAAGATATATAAGGATAGATCTAAAAGGCTTATCGGTCTAAGTAAAAGTGCTTATATTGACAAGGTAATGAATAGGTTCATTATGCTAGTCTCTAAAAGGGGGTTGTTGCCAATGTCTCATGGTATAAGTCTTAGTAAGACTCGATGTTTGTACACTAATGATGAGCGAGAGCATATTAATACGATTCCATATGCATCAGCTATTGGATTTGTCATGTATGCCATGTTATGCACCTGACCTACTGTATCATTTGTTTTGAGTGTAACAAGTAAATATCAGTCTGATCCCAGTGAGAGTCATTAGATAGCAGTATAGAACATTCTTGAGTACTTGAAAAAAACTAAAGAAGTGTTCTTGGTCAATGGAAGTTTGGAAGACAAGCTTGTTGTAAATGGTTACATAGATGTAAGTTTTCAAACTAATATAGATGACTTCAGATTGCAGTTTGGATATGAGTTTACTTTGTATGGAGGTGCAATGATCTGGAAAAGTTCAAAGCAAGAAACTACGGCAGATTCTACAACAAAAGCTAAATATATTGAAGTATTTGATGTAGCTAAAGAGGCCATTTGGATTAAAAAATTCATCTCTGGACTTGGTGTGGTTCCAAAAATAGCTAACCCTGTTTGTTCAAATCGTGACAACAACGGGGAGATAGCAGAGGTAAAGGAACCAATATCGTACCACCTATCCAAACATATACTTAGACATTTTCATCTCATTCGTGAAATCATTGAGAGAGGAGACGTAAATATTTGCTGAGTTCTTACGAAAAAAAATGTTGCAGATCCGTTGATGAAGGCTCTGTGAAACATGATGGTCATGTTAGGTCATTAGGTTTTACATACAAGAATGATTGGCCCTTATGCAAGTGGGAGATGTTGCGGCATGTGCCCTATGTCAATGTTTTTAAACATTATTTATCTTATAATTTAAATTGATAAAATAGAGTCTTTTGTTTGATGTTTTATTATAAGTAATTGCATGTTTACTTTATGATAAGATCCATGGGTATTTGTTGAAATATCCAAAATGTCCTAAGTCGGTCATTATACTAGGAACTATAATGAATTAAGACTAATATAAATCTTTATTGATGGTCATGTGATGATCATGCAAATAAGGATACGAATCGAGATCATGAGTACTTATTAGGTTATAAGATACTAGACCGACCCGCTATAAGAATACCACATGGATTAAGTTATAGGTGTTACTCATGATATGTATGTCATTTAGTCATTCGAATTGAGATTACTATAGCCTTCAATATTAGGAGCATGGTAATTTGACATAATCAAACGTTTTCTTTAACCGGACGATTATAAAGATTGTGATTGGTTTTCATGTGAATAATATATGAAGTCTGTAATCAAGATATAATTTGTCCCTCACATATAGTGAGAGATATCAGTGGATCCTCGATATGTTAGACTATTTAATGGCCAAGTCCAATTTAATTGATATGATCAATGTCACTTGGATGTTTTCAATATACCTAAAGATCGAGACTAGTACTAGTGAACATTAAGGGTAACTTTCCATGCCTTATGTTTAATCAAAGGATATCGCATAACAAAAGGATATGATATATGTTATTCATTAAGTTTTATTGATTTTGATATTCATGCTACTTGGTTGTCATAATGCCTTGCTAGAGACCGCTTTTAACTTGTGAACCAAAATGGTTTTTAGTTATCCTCTAATGTTGCATGAACCTATTGGATTTCACACAAAAAATGGCTTTAGGCAATTTCAATTGATCCAAAGTAATGAGTTTTATATGCTAAAATTAATGAGATAAAAGCCCTTGCAATTTGTTATATGATAACCTTTTGATAGGGGTGTAGGTGTAATTTGCTTGAATTGCCTAAATACAATAGTTGTATTTCGAATTGGTTTTTTTAAGTGAGCTTATCTACATATATAAATAGTGGTTGAAATCCTAAAACGTAATAAGATTTTTAGTTTTACTATTTTTGAGTACTCTAGATTTTGGAGAGAAATAAAAACGTTTTCAATCTCTCTTGGGGCTAGCACTCCAAACTGTAGTCACCATTTGTATGTGGGTTTTTATAGAGGATGCGCAATTAAACGTCTTGAAAATTAAATAATCAGAGAAAGAAATCACAGATTTAGGTATGGTTTACTTTTTGTAGATCTAGTTGAATGGAACTTGTTTTTTTATCCTGTTGGGGTTTTTCAAAAATTGTTTTTAACTTTCCGCTGCTTAAGAATCCGAAAATCCTACATTATGGGATTAGCGGGTTATTATGATAAATTCGTGAAGGACTTCTCAAAGATTGCAAGCACTAATGACAAGGCTAACTCAGAAAAATTCGAAATTTGAGTTGATAGAAGAATTCTAAAGTGCTTTCAAAGAATTGCAAGACAAGCTAACTACGACACCTATATTGGTACTTCCAAAAGAGAGGAAGAAATTTGTTCTTTATAGTAATGCTTCAAAGATCGGTTTGGGATGTGTTTTAATATGAGAAGTAAGGTTAATTATTTATGCCTCAACATGTTGAAAATATATGAAAATAACTACCCTACTCATAATTTAGAGTTAGCGATTCTGTTAGCTTTCATGTTATTGAGGAATTTCTTGTACATTGAAAAGTTCACAAAGTTAATTGATCATACGGCAAAGACACGGCTCGAGTTCTTGAAAGATTTCGACTTCACTCTACAATATCATCCTTGAAAGGTGAATGTTGTGGCGAGATACTTTAGGTCGTGGGAAGTGGGAAACAAAGGATGTGGTATGATGATGACCAAGGAGTATGGATTCCTCGAGGAGGTCTCCATGATGTGTATACATGAGTTATGCAAAGGGAGTCCGATGTTCAAGTTTCCTTGGTTCGAGTTAAGATGAGAGCATTGCCGAGGCTATTTCCAAAATCATGGACTGTCAAAGAGCGATGAGAATATGGTAAGTACATATCGAGACGGTGACATTAAGGAATCTTCATATTGGAAGCTTTTAGCAGACTACGCATTGAGGTTCAAGGATAGGCTTTTGATTCCATAGCATGCTTTGTTGCAAGAGGATTTAGTTCGAGAAGCTCATCAATCATGCTATACTATTCATCCAAGGAACACCATGATGTACCATTCATGAAACCGAATGTTTTAGTATATGGGGAAGAAGGCGGATATTGCAGTATATCCAAAAATGTGACTTGTAAGCAAGTGAACGTGGATCATTAAAAGCCCAGAAGGATGTTACAACCCTTACCTATTCCTGAACGAAAGTTGGAACATATAGCCATGGATCTTATGGCCGTGTTGCCGATAACAAAAAAGAAGCACAATACGGTTTGCGTGATTATAGATTATTTGAATGAGTACGCACACTTCATTCTTATTTCCATGGGAGATCCAGTGGACAAGTAGAGCGAGAAATATATTGATGAGATCTTAAGGCTACATGGTGTCCCAGTGTCTATTGTTTCAGATCGAGATCCATAGTTATTAATGTTAACCTAAATCCTAATTAACTTTGAGTTAGACTTGTAGTTAAGTCGACATACCGCGATTAGTATGTGTGTGTGATTTTGTATGATGCTTTCAGTTTTGTGTGCTATCTCTTAATGAGTTATAGGTATTTACGATTAATTGGAAATTAATACACATCTATAATAGGAAAAAAATAATTAATTAGTAAATTGTCGGTACACTAAATGCGACGAAGGGGTGGTGAAGTGATTGTGCATGCCGAAGAATACATGTTGGCGTGTCTTGTGAGTTTATTTGTGATAAAGTACAAGATATATATATTTATATAAAATTGATATATAAAATATATATAAATAAACTTATAAGTTTGATTTGATTAACATGTATCGTCAGATCGCCTCGAAATGAGTGCAAGTTGAGATTTATGTTAAGATGTGTGTCGCGATAGGCATTGTCACTTTAACAATGTATCCACTTCACCACAAGAAGATAGCGCGATGCGTATCTCGAGACAAATCTATATATATAAATTAAAAGCTTCAAACTTATCACTAGTTCATTATTTGAGAGAGAGATAGAGAAATCATATAAGGGATTTGATTTATGGGAGATTGATCAAGAGAGGAATTTTGTGTGATTTTAAAGGATGAAGAGATCAAAACTCGGTTAATTCAAGTGATCATCATTATTTGCTAAGTTGAATTTAGTCTTTGAAGTTGAATTCATAAGTAGGTTATTAGTACTTTTTGAATCGTTGTTGTTATTGATCGAAATGAGTTAAGACCTCCTTAGAGGCCCTCCCTAGAGTTGTAGGGAGTGATTCGATATGGTTGAGTTGATTTGGTGGTTGAACTGGTGGTGTTGCCTTGTTCTCTATCGAGACACTCAAGGGTGGAGCACTCTCCATGTAGTAGGGAAGCGCGCTCCAGTCATAAAATGTGATGAACCTAGTTGGTGAAGTGCGCCCCACCAAATAAGGGAACCCGCTTCCACCTTGGAAAACAACAGTTTTGTTATGAAGTTCAAGGAATTCTCAAAGGACTTAGGGATTAATTTAGAGGTTTTAAATAAAGGGTATTAGACATGTATTGACCTCAAATGGTTTGTGATTGGTTATCAAATACTGAGAAATTTTAAGTGATTGCAAGGTAAGGAAATTGGAAACAAAACCAAACCAAGGTAAATACGGGTTCTCTTACTTATAAATGTTGTTTGATTATTGTAGTATATGTAGTTCATATTGTTTATGCACTTAATGGAGGGCTATATACACTATGATGTGTTTATTCAAATGGAAAATGGTGTCTGATGTGATCAAGAAGAGTAAATCCTAGAATTGATAATAGGTTGTATAGGATATTGGTTTGGTTCCTGACCTATATGTTAAATTCTTCTCAGCTAAATAGGTTATGTAGATTGCACATTTACTAGAAAGTCTAGAATAGTGCCATTGAACAATAATGGATTGGCTAGACGACGCATCAGCCAATGTGTTGGTCTAGCAATCGCATTAATGGTGTCAGTAGGTAATTGACCCTAGTTTTACAAATCGAATGAGAATCAAAATTTGCCATTGACTATTAACTAGCATCTGTTATTTATTGGATCACATGCTTTCCATAATCCCGTTAACTATGTTTAAAACATATTGCTCTTGATTATTATATGGAATGTTGATATCTTTTTTAATCTTTACTGACAAAGCAAGTTGGAGCGCTCACCCCAAATTTAACATTTCAGGATCTCAGCCTAGCACTTCAGCGAAAGGGAAGGAGAAGATTTAGAAGTTTTACTGTCTTGTCTTCGATGGAATGAGCTTTCTTGTGCATATATATATTGTTTGAATTACATGGTTGTAAGATATCATGGTAGGGAGGTTTGTAAATGAGTTTTGGGTTTTAATAAATTCTAGATTTTTATATATCATTTTGATTATCGAGAAAGTTATAATTTTTTTTGCATATATTTTAATTTTTATTTCAATATTAATAAACGGGTTGAGTTTATCAAATACGAAAAGAAGAGGTTGATTGCTCAAATTAAGTATGCTCGGTGTACCAGGGCTTAATTAGGGTTTTAGGTCGTGTATCGTTCTAATCGGGATAGGGGATGCTACGAGTTTGGTTTTAGAGCAAAAATTTTAGGCTATATTATTGTTTGATGCCGAGCTTAGGTTTATTGGCTCTCTTACAATTTAATTTATGAGCTAAAATTTATCACTTAGAAGTAAGAGAATAACTCGATATAGTTTGATATAAGAATCTAAGTGAGTTGGTAAACCTAAGTTATTAACTTTGATAAATCTTAGTACCAAAACCTAAGTTTATTAATTATGGAAATTGCTTTGAGTTGCTAATAAACCTAGGATATGATAAACATGTTTCATCATAGTTTTGATGGGAAAATAAAATGAAAACATTATTATACATTATTTGCCACACTTATTATTATCTATCATATAGATATGATTTTCTTATATTCTCTAAATGTTACCCTAATGGTCTTATCTTTTTTTTTGATTTCTGAATGTAATGGCATATCAATTAGAGGGTTCGCAAACGCTTGGAGCTCATGGTAATCAGGAGAATGAAGCTCAATGGAAACATATAATGGAGTAGCAATTGAGAGAGATTATAGAATCTCAGGCAAAACTTATGGCAATGATGTTGACTCATATGGGACCACCAGTACATCAACCTGAGACACAACCTGTAACCAATCTCGAGGTCACCAGAGCTGAGATAATAGCAGCTCCTACACAGCCAATTATGGCACAGGTTCAAGTACTGGAGATAGTTGCTATAGTGCTAGTTAATTTTGAGAAGGTTGCATTTCTCAGAACCCACGAAAAGTTTATGAAATATGACATTATGAGATTTAATGGCATTATGGAGGATGGGGTAGCTAAAACCTGGATACTAGAAATGGAGCAATGATTTGTTGTTATTGATGTTGAATACGGTTTAAGGTTAAACTGGACACATTCTTGTTGATAAAATATGCTCGCAAGTGGTGGAATTCATGAAAGAGAGGGGAAGACTTTCACTACTTGGCCACCGTTTAGGACCGTATTTTACAAATAGTACTTTTCAAAATAAGTAATAAACGGGAAGAAGGCGTGTTAATAAGTTGAAAAAAGGACGTGTCTCGTACGGGAATATGAGTAGGTTCACGAGTTTATCGAGTTCGTTCTTGATATGGTGGAGATAGAGGAAAACAAAATAGATATGTTTCTCCGTGAGTTGAATTATGAGATTCGTGTTATCGTTTACTCTCATCCTCACATTATTTATACTTTTATCTTTGAGAGTGCGATGGAGGTGGAAGCATCCATATTAGCTAGACCCTCCGGAGCAGTATCTATGCCACCATCAATACCACGGTTCTTTGAGAGTCAAAGAACCTAAAAGTTTATTATTTTTTTCGGCAAAGAGACAGAGGAGTGCAAACTACTATAGCTACACTAATAGGTCTATAGTGATGACATTTGTTAGTGCACCAGTTCCACTTGTTTCTCAGGCTTCGATAATCAAACCACCTTGCCACAACCTTAGTCTTAAGGTAAGGGCAAAAGTTGGACCCAATTAGCCCAAAACCCATTAGATTTGTGTAGGTTCCACAAGCTAGTGACTTTTCTTAGAGGACTTCCACAATATGTTATCGGTTTGGGCAGGCAAGACATATTCGGAGAAATTGTTTTATGCCATGAACCGCATCGATTGGCAATATAGCACGGCCAGACGAGGGCAAACTCATGTCGTGGCTGTAGCATCCCGAGGCAACGGGAAGGCTTGTGGAAGGTATTTTGAACATTTGTGGTCGAGATCGCATGTGTTAATTAATATTGTTTTTATAGTTTCCTTTATTGCTTGGTGCAATGAGTAGCATCCCCTAACTCGATTAGGGTGAAACTTGGTTTATAACCTTAATTAAGCCCCGATAATCCCGTTAGACTTAATTAGAGCCAATAAGCTATCCTTCTATCTTTTGATAAACACGATTTTATATCAAATATCGATGTAAAAAAAATATTAAACTTAGCAGAAAGGAAAAAAATTTCGTGATATTAACCACAATATAATAACTAAATCCAACCAGAATAAACCTCGGTTATACAAAACCTCTCATCCCTTGTAATATTATAAAATTGTAATCCAATACATCGAAAAGAAGATCAAGATACCTAAACCTTATCTTTCCAATAGTCATAGCGCTCGTCGGTATTCCTAAAATATTAATTGGGGTGAGCACTCCAACTTGCTCAATAAGTAAGGATTTACAAAGACATCGACATTCTATATAATAATCAAGAATAATATGCAATAACAATATGTGCCATAGATAACAATCGGGATTATGAAAATCATATAATTCTATAAATAACGGATGCAATATAAATCGTCAATGACTATTACACTATGATTCCCATTTTATTTGTAAAACTAGGGTCGATAACCAATAATATGACACCTTTAATGTGGTTGCTAGACGAACACATTGGTCGATGCATTGTCTAGCCAATCCATTAATGTCTAATGGTTCTATCCTAAACCATCTAGTGAATATGTAATACACACAACCTATCTAACGTGTAGTAGTAGTTACATACAAAGCGGGAAGACAACCCATTATACTATATAACCTAATCTAAATTCTAGGAGTTACTCTCACGGATCATATTAGACACAATTTTCCATTTAGTAAATACATCACAAGTGTACGTAGTCCTCCCATTCGGTCCATAAAGCGTATAAACAACGTATACTAACATATTCAAACAACATTGATAAATAACTGAATCCATACTTACCGCGATTTAAGTTTCCATTTATAAATTTCCTCACTTTTCAGGTCACTCACGTTTTCCTGGTGATCCAATACCTATCACAGACCATTTTTGCTTAATATAGGCCTAATACCCTATAATTATAACCCCTAATCAGTCCTTAAGACCTTAAGAAATTCCAAACAAAACACAACATAGTTGTTATTTTTTCGGTGTGGAAGTGCGCTCTTCACTTGTTGGGGCGTGCTCCACCAACCCAGGTTCGTCCCAAATCGAGGAAGGGATTATGCTCCTTTGCTCGATGGAGCACGGTCCACCCTATAGTGTCTCGACAATGAGCAGGCCGAAACCACTAATCATCCATCAATCCATCAAAACATCGTCCCACATTATCCCAAAACATCGGGAGAACCTCTAGTGAGGTAAAAACCCATTTACATTGATCAAACACAACAATTCATAGAGAAATCTTCACATACCATTGAATTGAACTTCAAACTCAAAACTTATCTTACCAAGATGATCTCTCGATTTGCGGTGTTTGATCTTCTCAACTCTCTCTTGGAAATCACTCCTAAATCCATCCTCACAAGATCAAACCTCAAATTTCGAGGTTTTTGATTTAAAAATATATATATATATATATATATCTTGATGGATCGAATTTGTTCGTAAGGATAAACTTGAGGTTTTTGATTTAAATATATGAATTTTCTTCGAGATGCATCCCACTATCTCGAGGTGATCAAGTGAATGATGTTCTAAAATAACACATCCCGAAAGTTACAAAATTTTTAACACCACCACCATTAATGTTTATCTCGAGGCGATCCAATGATCCATATAATTCAAACCAAACTTATAGTTTTATTATATATATTTATATATCAATTATATATAAATATATATACACTTAGTGTATTTTCTCGCTTATAAATTTACCAGACTTGCCTACGAGTATTCTCTAGTGTGTACATTCATTTCACGACCCCCTCCTCAAACTTTGCGTACGGGTAATTTATTGTTTAATTACTTATTTTTTTATTATTGCCTTGTATATAAATTCTCTTTTTTATATTATAAGCTATAAATTTAATAAACATTCCAAACAAACACAAATCGTCACACAAACCCACGCACGTGCTAATTGAGGTACGTCAAACT
Organism: Stephania cephalantha; assembly: GCA_039657325.1. Taxonomy (NCBI): domain Eukaryota; kingdom Viridiplantae; phylum Streptophyta; class Magnoliopsida; order Ranunculales; family Menispermaceae; genus Stephania; species Stephania cephalantha. Next base: position 19,383,634 of record CM077579.1, on the reverse strand, counting down.
TAACCATGATCCTAACTTAGGTAAATTAGGATTTGGATTAACATTAATCACCAAACTTAAAGTAACAAGTCATAATAATATCCCAGTTTAAAGCAATTTCATCCTCGAAATAAAAGTAAACGCACAATTACATGTATTTTCGAAAAGAAATGGATATTGCTCCTTTATATAAGACTTTCGCTCCAGGTTAGTTCCTCATCTCCATAACATATTAACTTCACCTTAAACAAAGGAATCTCTTTGGTTCTCTCTTCGAATCTTATGATCAAATATGTGAATCGAATTTGCTCGTCATAAGATAAGTCTTTCCAAATATCAAATTCATTCCAATCAATCCTTGGAGTGAATCGAATCTCCGTAATCATAGCGCGAGATACATGGAAGACATTATGAACTCCAGCTAATGAAGAGGCAACTTTAACTAATATACTACACGACCAACCCTTTCTTGCACTTTGAACAGCCAAATATACCTTGGAATTAGCTTACCTCACAATCCAAAACCTGTATGGTCCTTTCATAGTTGAGACTTTTAACAAAACATCATCATCCTTTGAAAACTCCAAAAACATGTGATGATTATCGGTGTATCTTTTTTATCTTAGTTGTCTTGTAGTTAAATGTTGGTGAATCTATTGAATTCTCTCTATGTAGTTCGAATCAACTCTAGCCCCAACAAAACTCTCTCTCTAACCTCTATTCACAAGAAGGTGAATGACAAGGCCAAATATATAAAGCTTCAAAAGGAGCCATTCCAATGCTAGCCTGATAACTATTATTATAAAAGACCTCACATAGAGGAATGTATTTCTTCCAATTACCACTAATCTCCAAGACACAAGCTTAAAACATATCCTCTAGCACCAAAATCACAAATTTCATCTGCTAATCAATTTGCGAGATAGAATATTGTCTTGAGGTTTAGAACAGTTCCCAGCTATCTCTGTAATTCATTTTACAGTCTAAACGTAAATCTCGGATCTCCAACCAAAGTAATTGACACTAGAACTCCATGAAATCTCAACACCTCACATACATACACTTCACATAATAGGTCTAAAGGATCTCACATGGAAACTGGAAAGAAATGTGCAGACTTTGTGAACCTTTTAACTATAACCCATACCGCATCATGTTTATCTTTGACTCAAAGGTAGACTGGAAACAAAATCCATTGATATATGTTCCCATTTCCACTCAGGAATAGGTAGTGAATGCAATAACTTTCTAGGTTTTCTATGCTCAGCCTTCACTTGCTGACATATCTCAAATCTCTCTACAAACTTAGCAATATATGTCTTCATCCCAAGCCACAAATAAATATGCCTCATATCGCGATACATCTTAGTGTTACTTGGATAGATAGAGTAAAGAGATCTACGAGATTCTCTTAGCAACTCCTACCACAACTAATCCTGAGCTGGAATCCACAATATATCCATGAACTATAACGCACCATTATCAAAAAGCGAACTATCAGGATAATCTACACTAGCTTCTAACCTATATATGATGACTCGTTACTTTAAGCTGGGGATTAGCATTAATCTGAATTCTAATTAACCCGAGTTAAGCTATTGGTTAAGCCCTGCTTGTCTCGATTAGTGTGTGCATAGATTTGCATGTCATTTTGTGTTTGTGTGGATTATATTATTAATTATCAAAATAATTAGATTTATTAGCCTATAATTGAATAATTGATAATGGGTCAAGGGTGAGACACATGAGTCGTAGGGTAGCATGCACGCCCGAGTTAACTTGTTGGCATGCACAACGAAGTCATAGGCTTGTTAATATAGGCTTATATATATTTATAAATAAATTGTATATATAAATATATATATATTGAAAAAATAAATAAATAATAATTTGTGGGCGCCTTGTGACACTCGGGGTCGAGGGTGATACGCGTGGGACATACAATAGTGTGCACGCCTAAGGGTAATCGTTGGCACGCACGACGAATTTATAGGCACAAAATATGAAGTTATCTATCTATTTATCTATATAGTTTATATATAAATATATAAAAATAAATCCTAAAGTTTGAATCAAATTAAAGTATACAGTGGATTCGCCTCAATATACGTGTTACGTTTGAGTCAAGGAGGTGAATATGTGGGACGTTGGTTGTTAGAGGGATTTTCCTCACCTCGAGATGTGTACGATCACATCTCAAGAATAATCAATGTATATTTGTAGCCTTGTGTCAAAGCTGGTGTCACTTTATGTAGTGACACTTTCAATTATGTTCCTAAGATTGGCCTCTAGATTTTTGTGTACGGATCTAGAGGAAATCTAATATTTATCCAAACAAACCAACACACCGCCTCATCTACTATAATTCGAAATAGAGATCGAAATCAACAAGGAGAGTTCAAAATCAAAATTGATAGAGAAAGCTAGAAACGATATAGAAACTGTGAAAAGGAGATCGAAATCAATGAGAATGTAAGGGTACTATTGTGATTGGTTTTATTGTTGTTGTAGGTTCATGTTGGTCTGTTGTATTGGGTTTTTGATATTATTTGATGTTTTTGCCGTTGATGTTGTTGTTGTTGTTGTGTAGAGATGGGGATGGGGGACTCGACTTACCCAAGGAAGTAGACGACAAGGGTCGTCCCCCTCCAAGAGAGCATTAATGAAATTGCAAAGAAGAAAAAAACAAAAAAAAAATTTGTTTAGTCTTTGGAACAAAAGAATGAGGATGAAGAAAGGGGTTTGACCCCAAATCGAAACGAGCTAAACGAGGTTCGAATCAACCAAATCGGACCAGGTCGGGTTGTGGTCAAACCACCCAATTTATAAAAAATAGAATAAAAATCTAGAAAATATGAAAAGAATTCTAGAAAAATTAGGAAAACTCCAAAAAATAATATTTGACCAAATAAATAAAAATTAATGAAATTATATGAAAAATGAAGAATGAAGAATTCGTGATTCGTGTGAGACTTAATATAGGGTTTTTACCTCAAAAAAGTGAAATGGTCGAATTGTCTAAAAACTAGCAAATAAGTTTCAAATTCGATTAGGACAAATTTAAGGGTGCCAATTAAAGAATATTGGACTTAAATTGATGAAGATTTGTTTAATTTAGGTTTTTGGTTGATACGAGAAAGGTGTATGGATCTCGGGAATCGTGTAAGTTGGTATAAAGTTAGGAAAGCTCAACAAAGGTAAATGAGACTCGTATTCTTATCAACTATGCAACGTAATTAGTATATTTAATACATATAGTATTATGGACTCGGAAGCTGGACAATGAACTGTGACTTGAAAAATTTTATGTTAAATTCCGGAAAGAGAAACGATGAGCGAATCAAAGCTGGAGTGACAATGGAAGTTTTTTTTTATCATTACAAGCATTTTTCCTTAAGAAACCTTGAGGTACCCTATTTTTACTTTCCTATTTGAGTTAGTAGCGGTGCTACGCCTGGATACACTACAGAAATCGTACATCGGCCAACGTGTGAGTTTCTTAGGATCGTAATTCGGGGTAACGGGAGGTTATTGCTCATTTTTGAAAAGAAAGTACAAGTCGCGAGTATAGTTGCAATTAACCTATGAACTTGCATTCCGTTATCTATTGTTATATCATTTTAATGCCTGAATATATATGTTTTGGATTCATATGGCTATTCATTGAATCATTGATATTAGTTGATAATTGATACATTTACGAGCATCACTTACTGAGCAAGTTGGAATGCTCATTTCCTAAATAACATTTCAGGTTGTCGACATATGCTTCGACTCAAGAGCGGAGAAGATTAAGAGTTTATAGTCTTCTATATAGTGAATTAATTTTTCCACTATTTATGTATTGTATTTAATTACTATTTTGTAATAAACAGGGTTGGAATGTGATTTTACGATCGAGGTTTATGTCGGTTAAGTATATCATTTATATTATTGAAAAAGTTTTAATTTCGCTCCGTTTTCAATTACGTATTTAATATATGATATACTTTATTTGTGATTATCTAGTAAAAACGACGGTTGTACTATTACTTTAATAGAGTCCAACTGGTGTCTTGGGGCTTATTTATGGTTCTAGGCTTCGTATCGCCCCTAATTACGATAGGGGATGCTATAGTTGGTATCAGAGCCTAGCTTATAGAGCGAGCTTCCTTATTCTTTAATTGTTTGAGAATTAAGAATAGCTCTAATACTGATTTAGTGTCGAAACTGAAATCATTACCTTTAAACTAAATAAAAGTCTAGGTTCACTGACTTGAAGATTTGTTCTCAATTTATTGAAAAACCTTGGATTTTATAAACGGTTTTTATCGATATTTTAGGGGTACTAAAAGATAAAAATCTTGAGTGATTGTGATCTATTATATATATGCGATAGATATACGTGTTATGTCTTTATGGAACGGTAAAAAGATGGTTTATGTCCATCTATACCTCAAAGTAGAGAAAATATTAAGGATTAGGGTTTGTAGAAACCTAAGTCTCAATGATATATAGAAGAAGGAAAGACATAAGAAGTTGTATGACGATAAAAAGAGAACTTTTCTTCTATTGGATAGTCCCTAATGGTCTTTATTCTCATTGATATTATTAGATTAATAATATGAGTTAGTGTAGAAAGATCGATCAGACTGGACTTTGAGACATATCTTAGGAGAATGGATGTTAATAAGGAAGTGAGTTCCAAGGAAATTCAAAAGTGATGAGTCACTTTGTATATCAAATATCGACATAAAACAAATATTAAACTCAATGAAAATTCAAACCTTTTCGCAATATTAAACATGATAGACAAAACCAAATCCAACCGCGATAAACCTCGATTATATAAAACATTTCATCCCTTGTAAAATTACAAAATCGTAATTCAATACAAATATATAAGACAAGTGAAGATTCAATACATCGAACAAAAAATAAAGACAACTAAACCTTCTCTTTCCAATAGTCATAGCACCAGTCCGTATTGATGAAATATTAATTAGGGTGAGCGCTCCAACTTACTCAATACGTAAGGATTCACAAAGCCATAAACATTCCATATAATAATAATATTAAAGAATAATATGCTATAACAATATGCACCATAGATAAGTAACGGGATTATGAAAATCATATAATTCAATAAATAACGGATGCAATTCAAACCGTCAATGACTATTACACTTTGCAATTCCCATTTTATTTTAAAACTAGCGTCGATTACCCATGACACCATTAATGCGATTGCTAGACTAATACATTGGTGATGTGTTGTCTAGCTAATCCATTAATGTCCAATGGATCTATCTCAAACCCTCTTGTGAATACGTAATCAACGCAACCTATCTAAGCGAGTAGGAGTTACTTATAGGTCGGGAAGGCAACCCATATTCTATATAATCTAATCTCAGTTCTGGAGTTACTCTCCTAGATCCCATTAGAGATAGTTTTCTATTTAGTAAATACATCACAATGTACATAGTCCCCTCATTCGGTCAGTAAACTATATGAACTACACATACTAACATATCTTGGCAACATTGATAAATAAGCAAATTCATACTTACTTCGGTTTAGGTTTTTGTTTCTAAAAGACCTAACTTTATAAGTCACTCGCGCTTTCCCGTTTATCCAATACCTATCACAAACCATTTATGGTTAATATAGGCCTAAAACCCTTTGTTTAGAACCCCTAAATCAGTCCCGAAGACCCTAGGAAACTCCAAACAAAACATAGCATAGATGATATTTTCGAACATTTGAAAGACTTTGATTTTAGTCTTAAGTACCATCGAGGGAATGCTAATGTTGTAGTGATGCACTGAGTAAGAAACGGAAGGGAACATTAAAGACAATTGTTCATATGACTGCGAGTATGAACTATCCGAGGTGGTCACGGTTATGTCTTTATTGGAGCTTCCGAATCGCGTATTTTTTTAGTTATTGTTCCGTTCAGAGTGAATATTGTCTCTATTCAACAAATTATTGAGAGCTAGATGAATAATGTTAAAGGCAAAAAGTTCAAAGATTTCGAAAGAAGCGAGGGATGACTAAACTTAGATTAATTCTAATTATCAAAGTCGAGATTCATGGGCGGCGCGATGGATTCCATCAGTGGCTATGATCCGAGAAGAAATTCTCGAGGAATTTCACGGGTTCGAGATATTGTATTCATCCGGGTCAAACCAAGATGTATCACGACATATGTCATTTCTATAGATGGCTAGGGATGATAATGAGACGTTATTGATTACGATCGACGCAGATAAGATTTGCAAGTAGGTCAAGGCTAAAAAGGGAAACCGAAAGGAACATTACAACCACCACCCATTCTTAAAGAGAAGGGAAGCATATTGCTTGACACTTGTCGAGTGTATACAATAAATTTCCTACCTTTATTATACTATTAAATTTTGTAGTAGAGGTAAGTGGGATCGTCTCCACAGGGATTTTGTAAATTTCATAAGAAGAAGGGTTTTATTATTTTTATTTTTATTTTAATTTAATTAAAGCCAGAATTTAAATTAATAATCTATGAATATATAAATTAACTAAACTAACTATACTTACTTAAATAACACATATCAAAGTCACCAAATTCAAAGCAATTCAATTCAATGGAAATCAATATATAATAAACTCTAAACAAACCTTTTAAACAATGAAACATCAAACTGTTTTGCATCCAAACATGTTACTTCAATCATATAGTCATGAATATACTTTATAAAATATCGTATATCATTAAACACTAATCGAAGTAAGTAAACGGGCTTTAGCTAACCATTTGTTCTCCTTATACCGGTGGAAAAGCCACGTTGTAATTTTTATTAAGCTAACCCCCTTTAAATAGACAAGGATATTAAGTTCACGCAATAAAACCGCATTACACTTTGTGAAGACTTCAAACTATTAATTCTAACACATTCGGAAAGCCACTTTAATATTAAACTCGGATATAAAATTCACTTAGGGCATATGAACGGTAATACCTTTCAAACAATCCGAGTTACTACTTTAAATTAGATAATAAATTAAAACATCACAATACACATTGGCCACTATGCACATAACACTTAGATTCATGATTGCAATCCGTAAATAACAACTTATTAAACTAGTGAATTAAATAATATGATTGATTTAAAGCATTAAGCACACATTCATCATACCATGACTAAATTGCAAAACAGATCTAATTCATCTTGAGTTTTATTTAGATTAGCAAACTACTCACTTATAATCATAAATAACATCATAAAATAATAAATAAAAGACATAATATAAATACCTTATTGAAAACTTGAATCTTCTAATCTTCTCTAAAAGCAATAAAAACAATAATCAATAACCTTCAAACTAAAGTAAAAAGTGTAAACCTATGAAAAGGCACTTAATTTCATAGTCTAAGGTTTACATATATAGTATTTTAGGTAATAAATATCCTAAACAACCGATGTTGAAACCTATGTATGTGGGAATCGTTGGGAATCGTCGGACCAAAATTTCAGTTCTTCCTTGATTCATTGGTGAATCGTCGTGCAATCTTTCCGCTCGATCAAATCCTTCATTTTCTTCCCTTTTTCATTCACTTTTTCAAATATTTCAATTATCACCTGAAATATCAAAAAAAAAATATAAAACTCCGTGCAATATAGTCTTTTACATCTAAATTCATCCGAAAATGTAATATAAAACATGTATAATTATTGACTTATCAAATACCCCCAAACTCAAGCACTTTGCTTTCCCGAGTAAAGGAATACTCTTAATCATCTTTTCTTTTCTTCCCTCGTTTTGATTTAATAAATATATACTCTTATTCTTAAACAAAAGTGATATTTCAATAAACATATATTAGCTTCATAAAATAAAAGTCATGACAAAATAGAAAGATTTAGAGAACAACCCTTTATCGACAACTCAACCTCTAATCATGCAATACATCTCATAATTCAAAGTTAAATCAATTACCAAGGCCAAACCACAATATAAGTTTTCTCAATCTCCACCGACAAGCACAAGCTTACGATGACTAATATATAATCTCAAATAACAAAAATCACTAAATCAATTTCTCTATCAAACAATATTTAAAATATCACCACAATCAAAGTCGATAAGAATTTTTAATCACCAACAATTTTCATTATTATTTTCATTTGTCGGAATATTGGAAAGAGAGATACTTCACTCAACTTAGCCTTAAACACTCGAGCTAGATCTATTATTTAGAAAGTTTTTTCATCAACATCCTTTCATTTTTCTATATCGCTCTTTCTTTCTTCTCTATTCACATATATTCCTTTTTTATATTATATTCCAACGGGTCCTTGCTCCATTTCATTTGGAATCCATTATTCTTTATATAAGAATTTCTCTCTCATTGTTCCTACCACTAGATTCCCTAGTCCATTCCCTATGGAATTTATAGGTCTCTCTATTTTTTTCTTTTTTAAAAAACTCTTGTTAGCTATTCTCACTTTCCTTATAGTCAATGAGGTATTCTTTCCAACTAAGTAAAGTTAATTGGCTCTTTTCCTATTTTTCCTTTCAATTGTGGCATAAACTTTTTCATTATATATATAAAATGAAATAATTGATCAATAACCTTGTATAACAAGATTCTTAGAAATTTCTCTTGTTTTTTTTGTACTATTGTTTCGATCTTCTACCTATTATAATGTCTAACACAAAGCAATCAATCCTCTCTAAACTCCTCTAGTGCGTACACAATCTAAGTTGAGTCAAATAGGGTATAAAAATTCCTTTCTATCATAAACTTTTCATTTTTATGGGTAACAAAAATATATAAATTTTATTTAAATCCAAGTTATATTTAATTCATATTTCTAACTAAAATAAAGGAAAATGAAATAATATTAGCTGAATTGTGGAAATTTTTGAAAAATATTTAGTCAACTTATAAATTCTACTTGTCGAGTCTTCCCTACTTCGCTTCATTATACTCCATTTCACCTATATACCCCAAAACTCATTCCAAACCTTATCCTCAAAGTTTAAAGAAGTCCAATTTTTAAACAAAAAATAAATATACTTGTATGAAGCATAAAAGAATTATATATGAAACATAAACTGTTTTTCACAATTAGACAAATAAACATCACATAAATAAGATATACAATGAAGTAAAACATTCATTTCTCATTAAAGATTTAAACAGAGTTCACATTCCACACATATAAGCAAATATTTTCAAAAAGAATCACAAGGTAATCTACGCAAAAATAAGTTTGTTGTCGGTCTTTTCAGCTCTGTCGTCATTCCTCGTTTCGAGTGTAGGTTGTGAAGTGTAGATATCGGCGAGGTTATAAACTCTTAATGGAAATCTCAACTGCATCGAAAGAATGTCGATGCTCCTCCTAATATATAGTAAACATTCCATATTCCTCTTTTCAGACATGGAATGGTGGCACGCCAAAGTTCTCTCATTCTCGTCAAGTATCTCGTGACTCCTCAAGATTTTCTTCCCATTGCGCCGAAAAGCCAAAAATAAGGATTTGAAAAATCCATTCCTTTTAACTTTTATTGTAGATGTAGAACTGTCTTTTGACACTGGAATATGTACTTGAGTCATCATACTCGCTACTTGCTTTGCGTATGTGCTTATGTGGATTCTCTGCCTAGTAGTCTATTCCTCGATTATGGATCTTCTTATCTCGTTGACCTCCCTCTCTTCTTTCGAATTGTTATACCCATCAATTACTCTCATCCTCTTAACCGTAGCTTCTATGATGGTCCTATGAAGTAGCACATCGAATTTCATATTATGGAAACCAACCTTTGCCTTCATACATAATTGGGTGATCAAAATTAGGCATGGTAGGTTGTCATGTTTCATACACGTCATTAACTATCTCATTGCATCGTGAATTATGTATCCAATATTGATATACCCAGACTTCAAAATGGTGTGATAGAGTAGAGCGACGCTATGGGTTTTCACCTCAAAGTGTTGTGTAGTGGGTATAGGCATACATCTATGATGTAGCTCCAACATTTGATGATTTTCCTAAAATTGGTGGTTTCAATGAACTTAGGATGACCATACAAATCGAGAGCAAAACCCCCACTGGGAATCACCTCTAAGGCTTCCTTAATTCTTTTGGATGGGTAAGTTTCATTATGGACATAGATGATGTAGGGGTAGTCGGAATCCAGTCTAAATCTAAGCATATAACTGATGGTCTAATTTTGAGCATCCCCTTTCTAATTACCTACGTAATTCCTAATAAGGTGTTCCCATTGTTTTTCTCATATGATACTCACTTATTTGTCTTTGTATTTATGCACATTCTGGATTTGGAATCCTCCTTCAAATATGATAACTCGTTTAGCATCTCGAAAGTATCTAATTTATGCTTTGGGACTAACAATTCTCATGGGATCATAGAGGACTTGTGTGTTCGGGTCTAGGTCGTTAGAATCCTCATCGAGCTAGGTGCGGTAGTTGTCCTCAACTCAGCCCTTCCATTTCTTGATTCCGTAGTACTTATCCTCATAGGTTGAATGGACATTTATTGGTTTGAGTGGTTATTCTTAGGTTTTTCTATCATAATCCTTTTTCATGTCTCTTATGCACTACTTTTACCTCTTCTTTTACCTTGTCCTGTCATAATGACCAAATCACTACTATGAACCGCTAAAGCGAAATCCTATATTTGATACAAAAACAGACTTAAGGCAAATAATTGTTGAAAATCAAATTACTATCGAGAAAACTCTAAACAATTTTGCATAAAAGAGTAGAATTTTTAGAAAGCTTATTTGAAATCAAATTTATCAAAATAGTATTTTAAAAACTTGGAAATTACACCCTCGATTTGTTGAAAACTCAACTTCAAATTCATTTCAAGTACTCTTTCAAAATCTCCATAAATTTCAAAAATATGCGATTTGTAGATCGACGATCATTGCTATTGCAATACTCAATCTAAAATAATTCATTCAATGTACCGAAATGTAATTCAATAAAAATTTTTGAAATTAATTGAAGAATTTTCAAAAATCCAACAAAGTCCAAATTTCATCAAAATATAAGGCTAAGGTTGTGGTCATTACCTTCTTGAAAGTGAATCTTTCAAGATATGTGCTCTTGAACTCCTCTAAACCGATATTCCAAGCTTCAAGTCGGAATTTCTTAAACCCTAGCTTGGCTCTACTCTCTCTCAAATTCAATGATTGTCTTGTTGAATGAAGCTAGCTGAGTGTGTATCACTTAAGAAAACTAAGATTGATCTTAAAAAGGTTGAATCTAAGCAAGAACCAATTGTGAGAGGAGGTGTGACAGTTTGGGTGTGGGAATGGACTTGTGAGGGTGGCGATTCAAGTTCTATTTTTAAAAATAAAAAATCGTGCCCTGCGATTCCTGTGTAAGTGGAATCGTTGGGAAATTGCTAAACGAATCAGTGGGTTGTGAGATTTGGTGAACCACCGATCGAGCAAGCGATCCCTATTGAAAGGAAATCGTTGGGGAGTCACTTGACCTAAATGTTGTTTGAATTCACTAGTTTTTGCAATAGAATCTACCAATGATTCCTAGTGTTATTTGAAATCGCTTGAGAATCACTAGTCTTGATGTATGGTTCTACAATTTAATTACATATTTAACTTGTATATTCATTATAAAGATGAATATAAAGGTAAAATTGACTGAAAAAATTGTAAAACTTAATCGAGATATGTACCTAACTAATACTTTTATTAAATAATTAAATAAATAAGCAAGTTTATGATGCAAACATGCATAATAGGCCATAAAAGCAAAAACAACTCGATCATCGCCCTCTCTATTTGAAGCTACTCCGGAGCGTAAGTCCCGAAAATAATTCCAAAAGAGAGTCAAAAGGAGAGAGAATAAAAGAAAACTAAACTAATGCTACATTTCCTACTAAAAGCTGAAATAACTTAAAAAAAATAAGGAATATGGATTGCCTCCCATAGAGCGCTATTGTTTATTATCTTTGGCTCGACTCATAAAGAAATCAATCTTCATTGAGTGTAAGTGAATTAATCTTCACTTCAAGTGATTCCCCATTGAGAATATCTTCTTTATGGTATCGAGAAACGTCCTTCGTCATTGCTCTCATCGGCGTCACTAAATTGCCCTTACGCAATATCGTCACAAAGCTCTTCCATTTTGGAATGATAATTTTTTATTATTCGTACTAAGTGTAAGTACGCGATTACGTACGTCGATGATAGCTCCGATAGTCGATAAGAATTGTCTACCCAATAACATCAAATCTTCGGGATAACTATTGGCATGACTAAGAAGTATGTAGCAAAGGTGAGCCTACCCACTCATACGGAATCATTCTTTTATAGCCCTAATAGGACTATGAAAGTTTCATTTGGCTTGTATACCTTAATAGGAATTTTGCAATGAATCCTCAATTTTGTTAAAAGAAATTAATGTGCAGGCAAAATTTCATATCGGATTCCGTATCAAGTTGGAACTCTGTGAAAAGACATTTCATTGATTTGTATGTTAAGGAAGGTATGCCCTGGATCCTCTACTAAGAGTTTTGAAGGATTACCAATCATAATCTGGGTCGTCTTTATCATACTCGAATAGGTTTCTAGCGAGGAACATGTTGTTTCTTTTGTGATTTCTTATTCTTTTTTCTCCTTGGTTTAGTAACCATCAAAAGCTTGATTGTTTCATTGGAGTTTATGGTTACAATATGCTCTTCCATAGAGTTTACTTCATCTATCGAATTGTCAACTACGTTAAAGTGAATGATCTCCATACCTTGTGAGACAATTTTCATGATAAAGTTTTATTTTATGACCATTAAATGTAAAGATTCTACATGTTTCTCTACTTTCTAACTCTACAACACCATAGGGAAATACGTGTGTAATTACAAAAGGTCCTCGTCCATCGTGAACGAAGTTTTTCTAGAAATAACTTAAGACGTGAACAAAAAGTAATACTTTTTGTCCTAATTTAAAATTCTTAATATTTCTTAATATTTAATTTATTATCGTGAAATGCTTTAATTTTATTTTTATAAATAGAAGCACTTTCATATGCGTCATTTATGAGTTCTTCCAATTCTTGAATACTAAGTTTATGTTGTTTTCTGCACTATCATAATTCATATTACATATTTTGATTGCCCAAGTATGTATTATGCTCTAATTCGACTAGTAAATGACATGTTTTATCCAAAACTAACCTATAAGGTTTCATACCTTTGGGTGTCTAAAATGCGATTTTATATGCCCATAATGCATCTTCTAAATGAAGACTCCAGTCTTTTCGTGTTGGACATGTTGTTTTTTCTAAAATTGATTAAATCTCTCTGTTTGAGGTTTCACCTTGTCCACTAGTTTGTGGGTGGTATGCGGTATATGTTCTTGGTGTAACATTATATTTGTGGAGTAGGTAACAACAATTCTATTGCAAAAGTGTGAATCTTTATTGCTAATCAATGTTATAGCTGCTCCAAAAATAGTAAAGATCCTTAATTTTAGGAAATTAACAACTATTTTAGAATCATTAGATTTCATGGCTATAGCTTCTATCCACTAGGACACATAGTCTAAGGCTAATAAAATGTAAATATTTCCATTAGATGGTGGAAAATGTCTCATAAAGTCTATTCCCCAAACATAAAATACTTCATAAAAAATAATTGGACATTGGGGCATTTGATTCCTACTACCTAAGTTTTTGGTTCTTTGACAATTTGGACAAGCTTTTGTGTAAACATAATAATCATGGAGTAAAGTTGGCCAAAATATCATGAATCTAACATCTTACGGGCTGCATGACATAGACCGAAGTGTCATCCACAAGCATAAGTATGGCAATGAGCTGAAATGGATTTTATTTCTTGTTTGTGGAATGCACCTTTGAATGGTTTGATTGAAACATAATTTTCATAATTAAGGATCATCCCATAAATAATGTTTGAAATCGTGTTTTATCTTATTCTTCTAGGCTCTTGTCAGATGGTATGATAGCCTATTATTAGTGAGATAGTTGACTATATCAGCATACCATGGACCAGTTATTGCTATCTTATATAAATATTCATCTGAAAATTCATCCGTTAATGGTATTAGGGGTTGTCCATTTTCTAGTCTACTTACATGGTTCGCTACTAAATTTTCGACACCTTTTTTGTCTATTATAGTAAGAATGAATTCTTGTAATAATAAGATCCATCTAATTTATGTTGGTTAAGCATATTTCTTTTCCATCAAATATCTTATTACAGCATGGTCTGAGTAAACTATAACTTTTGTTCCTAGGAAATATGGTCTAAACTTTTTTAATGCAAACTCAACTGCTAGGAGTTCTTTTTCTGTGGTGGTATAGTTTAGTTGAACGGGATCCAAAGTTCTTGATATATGACATGAGAAACTTTTCCTAACTTTTGACATAAAACAGCTCTAATCATAGTTACTTGCATATCACATTATTTTGAAAGGTTGTGACTAATCTAGTGACTTTTTCACAGGTGTGGTGATCAGGGTGTCTTTTAACTTGTTAAAACCTATCATACATTCAGGTGTGAACTCGAAGGTAACATCTTTTTGTAAAAGATTGCATAAAGGTCGTGTTATTTTGAAAAAATCTTTCACAAAACGTCTATAAAATCCTACATGGCCAATGAAAGATCTTCCCTCCCTCATAGTAGTTGGGTAAGGTAATTTATTTATAGTTTAGATTTTAGTGGGGTCTACTTCTATTCATTTTGCTGACACTATGTGTTTTAGTATAAGCCCCTGATTTACGTTAAAATGACAATTTTTATAATTCAATTCCAGATTTTTTCTATACATCTTTTAAGTACTTTGATTAAACGAAGTAAGCATTCATCGAAAGAATTATTGTATATAGTAAAATCATCCATGAAAACTTCAATAAAATCCTCCACATAGTTTGATAAAATATTAACCATACACCTTTAAAATATAACTGGTGCGTTACATAAAGTAAAAGGCATATGTCTTTAAGCAAATGTACCAAAAGGGCAATTAAAAGTGATTTTTTCTTGATTTTCTGGAGTTACAAGAATCTGATGAAATCTTGAGTATCCATCCAAACAACAGTAGTGATTCTCCCAGCCAGTCTTTCGTACATTTGATCTATAAATGAAATGGAATACTGATCTTTTCTACTTGCAGCGTTTAACTTCCTATAATCTTTGCACACTCTCCAACCGTTTTGGATTCTAATATGTACTAATTCTCCATGTTCATTTATTATAACTTTGATCCCCTTCTTTTTAGGAACTACTTGTACCTGACTCACCCAATTACTATCAGCTATTGGGAATATCATTCATGCGTCTACTAACTTTATTATTTCTTTCTTTCCTACATCTATCATCAATAGATTCAATCTATGTTGAACTTGTTTAGAGACTTTTGTATCTCTTTCAAGATTAATTCTATGCATGCATGTGGCTTGATTTATTCTGTTAATATCAGCTATTATCCATCATATTGCTTTTTTGAATTCTTTGAGAAAATTTATTAGTTTCTCATCTTCTTAATCATATAATTTATTAGAGATTATAACTGGTAAGGCATTGCTACTTTCTAAATACACGTATTTTAAATGATCTAGCAGAACTTTTAGATCTAAAGTTGGGGCTTTTAGTATATAGGGTAAAAGTTTCGAATGGCTTATTGGTAGATCCATATAGTAAGAGAGTTCAAAAAGTGCATTATAAGATTCTTAGGCATTAATTATCACCCTGTTTCATCATATACATCATCATCATTTAAATCCTTTATCACTATTTCAAGCTTGTCAGACTTTTTGTTTCTAAAATTCTTATCTATTAAAGGATCTAACGTATCTACGGTGTATGTTGATGAAACATCTAAATGATATTTCATAGCATCATGGATGTTAAAGTTTACAGTTTCATTATCTATGTCCATTGTTAGAGTTCCATTAGAAATATCTATTTTTTGCTTTTGCCAATTTTTTGAATGAGCCTCCTAGGATAAGAGAGGTTTTACAAGAGAAGTGGTCTTCTTTCATGTGTACGACATAATAATCAGCTGGGAAAATTAAATTATTAACCTAACCAGTATATCCTCTAATACTCCTACAGTTTGAACAGTAGATCTATCAACTAATTGTACTGTTATACAAGTTTCTTCTAAGGTTATGTTTGTCATTTGCTAATAAATTGACAAAGGCATACCGTTGATGAGATGCCTAAATCACATAATTTTTTAGATATCCCTATATTTTTTATTGTGCATGAAACGAAAAACATTCCAGGATCAGAACATTTAAGGGGTAATTTGTCTTGAATTATTGTTGATACATGTTCTCCTAGGCTTACTCATTCACTAGGTTTGACTTTATTAGGGCATAAGTCTTTTATAAATTTTTGTCATTTAGGTACATTTTGTATGACTTCAAATAAAGGTATGTTCACTACCACTTTCCTTACAATGTCTGAGATTTCTTTCTCTTCTTGTAATTTCTTAACGTTCTTATTGTTTTCTAAACGATGGGGAAATTGTGATCTTACTATACTTTGTTTATTCTTTTCAAGATCTCAATCACTTTCCTTTTGAATTTAATTATCTTTAATTTCTTATTTTTTTTCTAATTCAACCTCTAAATCTTTTTGGGGAACTAGTTGTTCGGCATCTTTAGTTTTTCCATTTGTTTACAGCTTCTTAAAGTTATCGCTTTTGCTTATGAACTAAGGTAATGTTGAGATGATAATTTGCCTTGGATAACCCATGCACTCATTTGCTTTGCCATTTGACTTAATTAATTTTTTAGTTTAACTATATCATCTAGTAAGGCTTGAATTTTTGAACTTTTGCTTTATTTGAGTTTTCTAATTCTATTGTTCTATCGGTTAATGCTAGTGTTCTATATTTTTGATAATTATGATTGTCTACACCATTACTTATATTTGGTCTTAAGTAATATACATTATTGCTAGAAATGTAAGTAGGTTGATTAGAATAATTATAATGATTCATCATAGCGTTAGCCTCATTAATTTGATTTTGTTGCACCAACAAACACTCGTCATATAAATGATTAGCCTTGTTGCAAAAAGCACTAATTTTACTTTGAACCGATCTATCTTTTAATAATAATTTAACCTTACTTTTTAGTTCATCTAATTTATCATACAATGTCTTGATTATACTTTTTAGTTCATTGAATTTATCATTCGATGTCTTGATTAAATTTATCATCTGATGTCTTGATTATATTTCTATTAATTTATCATTTCTTTTGAAATATGTGGGTCTCTCTATTTTTTTCATTAAAAAACTCTTGTTAGCTATTCTCACTTTCAATATAGTCAAGAAAGTACTTTTTCCAAGTAAGTGACGTTTATTGGCTATTTCCTATTTTTCTCCTAAATTGTGGCACAAGTTATTTTCATTACATATAAATATAATACTTGATTAATAATCTTTGTATAACAAGATTCTTAGAAATCCCTCTTGTTTATCTTGCACTTTTGTTTCGATCTTCTACCTATCATAATGTCCAACGCAAAGTAACCAATCCCCTCTAAAGTCGTCTAATGTATACACAATCTAGGTAAAGTCAAATAGGGTATAACAATTTCTTTCCATCATAAAATTTTTATTTCATGGGTAAAAAAATATATTACTTCTATTTAAATCCAAGTTATATTCAATTCATATTTTTAACTAAATAAAATAACATGAAATGGAAAAATATTACCTGTATCGTGGAAAATTTTAAAAATTCAGTCAACTTTGAATTAATAGATAGATTCTACCTCTCGAGTGTTCCATATTTTGCTTCGTTATACTCGATTTCACCTAAAAACCCCCAAACTTATTCTAAACCTTGTCCTCAAGGATTAAAAATTAAGTCGGTTTCGAACAAAAGAAATATACATCGTGAAGAATAAATAATAATTAATGAACACATTATTATATGAATAAACTATCAATAAAAAAGAAATTATGGCAATAATAAGTAACTAATCACCATCGTCTCATAACAAGAACCAATGTTGCAATAAATTCAAGTCTTTTAAAACAAAACACATTCTCAAACTCATTTTCTTTACACTACTAAGTCAAACATAACCTTCATTATCTAAATTTCGTTTAAAATCACATTTCAGGTAAAAATCTCAAGTATTATGCCAAATAATCCAAAATTTAGTGATCAACTTTAATCACCACTTATACAATTTAAAACCATATTGTGATCATTCATAAACCATAGAAATTTAAAAACCATGAATAATTTAAATTCATTCAAAAATTAGAAATTTATCAAAAATTAAACCATATAAACCATTTAGTAATGCTAATTGAGGTGATAATTACTTAAATAAGCTAAAATATGGCTTTCAAGAGTTGAATTAGACACTAATTTGATTTCTTAGTCGAAGGGGTGCAAGTGTTTGTAGTGTGAATAAAAATGCAACATTGATTTGGGGTTTATATTCGAAAACTTTAATTCGTGCCCATTCACGTAAAACTCTCTCACTAGTAATTCACAACCCATCTCTACCAAGGACCCTGTGTCATTATCGGCGTAATAGACCCTAACTAACAATCCCTAGTTCTGCTCCCTTATTATGTTCATAATTATCGGCCCATTCTCAGCTTCATTTTTTTTAACATCGAAACCCCTCACCGGTATGATTTTCCTATTCTTACTAATGTAGCTTTGTATTCTATTAAGAGCTTTGGCATTTATAAGGACTTGTGGTGAAAATTGGACTATAAGTGGCTCCTCTATCTCTTCCTCTCCCTCAAACTCATCAGTAAAACTTGAAGGTGGAGAATGTTACGTCGGTGCTCTAGTTCGGAGGTTATTTATCGGATTCCACGTTGGCCTAATTGGTTAGGGTGGAGCTTTGAATTTTTGTTTGGGCATCTCTACTAGTTATGTCTTTCCCTTCTCCTCTCGAGAGCTTTTACGTCTACCTCTGACCATTGTTTCAACTTTCGAAATTCACCAGTTCAAAAACTAAATTAACATGTAAATGATATAAACAATGTTGTCATAAATAATTTGGTAAAATTTAAGACTTTATTTTAAAAGGGGAAATCTTTTTGAAAAGCTAGTTTAAAATTCACCTTAAATTTAAAATTAAATTGGCATCGAATTGACAACTAAAATATAAACTTGAAAATTGGGTTTCTAAATATTGCAAGTTAATTATGTGAAAAATCCCAAGTCTTTCAAAACTAAAGCAAATTAAAGTAAAACAAAACCACAACCAGACCCTCAAACTCATTTGAAACTCGATTTTTAAACTATTTGCAAATACGTGTAAATATACAAATATTTCGAAGTTGTTGAATTTGTAAACCAACGATCAATGTTATTATATCTCTTCAACTTCTCTAGACATCTCTTTCAAGCTCTAGGTCGAATTCTCTAAACCATAGTTTGTTTCAATGCTTCAAAAAAAAAAAAAAAAAAAAAAATCTTAAAAAAAAAAAAACTTGGTTTGAATGGGACTGGGTTGAGGTGAGAATCACTTGAATAATCTAGGCATAAAATAGAGACTTTTGTAAAGGGACGCGACGATTTAGTTTGTGGATGAGTTGGTGTTGTGTGGCAATTTGGAGATTTTGTTTTAAATTTCTTGTATAGTAAGTTACGATAGCGATTCCTAGTGTTTTTGTAAATCGTTGTGTAATCGCCCGGCCTAATTTTACTATTTTTCATATTTATTGCATGATTAACATATATGCCATTTATAAAAATAAATGTAAAGGTAGAATTGACTGGAAATACGAAAGTTTGTTTAGGATAAATAACAAACTAATAATTTTATTAATCAAATAAATAAAAAAGTAAATAAATAAAAAAATTAGCAAGTCAATAATGTAAACTTGCATATAGGCCATATATATAAAAACAACTCGATCATTTCCAGTCATTTGAAAGTACCTCAGAGTTTAAATTCCTAAAACATTTTTAATAAAAAACTCAAAAAAAGAACCAATAAAAACATACTATACTAATACTAAACTCGTCCAAAAGTCAAAAAGTAAGAGAATAAAATATATTTTGAACATTCGCTTTAAAAAATTTGAAATCATAATACACTAATAGTATGAATTGATAAATCAAGGAATTGACTTAAAAATTTCAGCTAAATTTTGCGAGCCCGAAATTTTTCAACTAAGGGTAAAATCAAAAAAAATTTGAAAATAGAATCTAGTATTTCGGGTTCTACTTAAAGACCTGCCACTTATGCGGTGACTTAAGTTAGATTTTTGATTTCCAACTAAGTTTCAAAACACATAAATCCTAGCAAGTACTTAACTTCCAAAACAAAAATAATAACTCGAATCATGCTAATTAAAATTTA
The DNA here is from genome assembly GCA_039657325.1 of Stephania cephalantha. Lineage (NCBI taxonomy): Eukaryota > Viridiplantae > Streptophyta > Magnoliopsida > Ranunculales > Menispermaceae > Stephania > Stephania cephalantha. The sequence goes on along the minus strand of CM077579.1, from coordinate 19,363,322 downwards.
ACTGAAAGTCAAACTTGACACCATACGCAAGGTATTCTCTTCTTCCTTCATCTCGAGACTACTTTAACCTGTAAAAATTAATAAATAGAGTTTGGGATTAGATAAAATGGTTGAATAACTGAAATAAAGTAAACTAAACTAAACTAAACTAAGCTAAACTAAACTAGAAATAAATGCATGAAATAAGTAAAATAAAGCTGGGTTGCCTCCTTAAAAGCGCCTTTATTTGAAGTCATCGGCTAGACTTAGCCTGAAAGATTACGTAATGCCCACTACTTTGGAGTTGTCACGAACAAATCGATTCACCGTAGCCTCAGGTAATGAAATAGGCATGCCCTCCTTCAGAGTTTTGAGTTCTTCTTGGAATTCTAAGACATAAGTATCCATATGACCGTCTAACACAGTTGTCAACACCACATAAAATCTCTAAGTGCTCCTTTTGTTCCATCCTCGTTTCAAAATTCTACAAATATGCGTGAAACATGAGGTAGATTTATCAACACTAGAGGTTTATCTTCTTCGATCTCTTCATATGGTTCATCTAACCTTTCTTGAATGTGTTCAACTTCCATTTCCTTTTCAGCTTCTTCTTTATTAGTTGTGCAATCATGGAGATCTGACATATAATTTGGTTCAAAGTTCCTTATCTGGTTCCTTGTTTCTTCTATTAGGTCATCATCTACTAGCGGCGGCTCAATCATCTCTTCACATGAAGCTTCGCTCGAGGTTTCATCATCGAGCAATTCATCAATCTCTCATTGTATCTACATCTTTAATAACCAAGCATTAAATTGTTCTTTTCGAGTCTCATATTGTTGTGAAGTCTCCTTAAGCAGTTTCAACTCATTTCGTAGTGATAGTAAACGTTCTTAATGTTGAGGAAGTGGTTGACTTGGCTTATTACTACAGAAATCATCATAATCCGGACAGTTAAGATGATAATAGGCTCTGTTTGGTAAGCACAAACTAACTGATCAGCTAGATTAGCTGATCAGCTAATTTGACAAATAAGTTGTGTTTGGCAAGTAGATTATTTCTAAAATAATCTAGCTGATCTGCTAGAATTGTAAACGCTACCTTGAATAGCATTTCAACAAAAAACGTCGGATAACTTTCTTTTTTCCATTCATGCCCTCAATTACTAATTAATTGTGCGGGTTAAAAAAAATTCAATGTGTGTGCACCAAAGATGTAGAGCGAAATTAGTGGTGTATCGTTATAAACATATTAATTGATATTTAAGATAACTATGCATGATTGGTTTCAAAAATTAAAGATACATGTCTTTTTGATAAATAAAAAGATAAGCATGACGTACTAGTCATACAAAAGATCAAAGGACATAATACAAATTTTTTGTGGCACATCATAATACAAGTTTTTAAGTGAATGTAACATATATTGCCAGCCAAATATACATATTTAGTAACTAATACTAAATTAAAATTAATTTTACTTGAAAAAAACAAATTTAAAATATATTTTATAATGTTTACTTGCATGTCCTTTTATGTCATTTCGTATTTTCAGCTACTCCATTAGCTATTTCTTCCAAACAGTATTAATTATTCAGCTATATTATCAGCTTTCAACTATCAGCTACTAACTTTTCAGCTATCTGCTAGATAATCAACTATCATCTAGATTATTAGCTATCAGCTAAAATATCAGCTGGTGTCGCCAAACAGAGCCATAATCTCCACAAAAAAAAACTACAAGGTTTAACCTGTTGCACATTAAAACACCAATTAGAAAAAATTTGTTCATCATTAGATTTATCTACCATTTTCACACTTTTACAGTGTGAGTCTTCTTATTGACCATGATAGGCCATGAAGTAATCCAGTAAAAAATTAGAGACAAGGATCTCGATAGAAAAAAATAAAAATAAAATAAAAAACCAAAGAAAATTAAACTCAATCCCTGGCAACAGTGCCAAAAATTGATACATGTCGAGCGTGTACAATAAATTTTCCACATTTATTATACTATTAGATTTTTTAATAATGGTAAGTGAGATCGTCTCCATAGGGATTGTGAAAATTACTTTAGTCAAAAAGTTTTTTACTATTTTTGTTTTTGTCACTAATTACTAATTAATAATTAACTTAATTAACATAAATCAAAGTCACTAGCATTCAAATAAATTCAATTCAATAATATAAATAATACCTAAACAAACATCCAGAACAATGAAATATCAATTCATTTTGCATAGAAACATGTTACTCAAATCATATAGTCATGAACATACTTTATAAAGCATGATAGATCATTCAAATCTACTGATAAGTAAGTAAACAACCTTTAGTCAGCCATTAATTCTCCTTATACCGGTTGAAAAGCCACGTTCTAAATCTATTGAGCTAACCAATTTGAATACACAAAGACATTAACTTCACGCAATAAAACTGCATTACACTTTATGAAAATTTCGAACTACTAAATATAAAACCTTCAGAAAACCACTTCAATATTAGATTTATATTTCAAATTCACCTAGGATATCTAAACGGTTTTCGTCTTTCAAACAATCATAATTATTACTTTAAACTAGATAATAAATCCTAATATCACAATACACACTTGCAACTATCCATGCAACATCAAGTTCATGATTAAAATCAATAGATAATAACATATTAAATCAGTGAATCAAAGAATACGATTAGTTGTATGTAATAGGAACATATTCATCTTATTACGACCACATTGCAAAACGGATCAAGTTCATATTCGAAGTTTGTTTACATTAATAAACTACTCACTCATGATCAAAAAAACGAGATCAAAAGACGAGACATAAATAAAAAAAAAACTCTTAATTAAATATTGAGTCTTCTAAATAGATCAAAAGCAATAAACAATAAATTTAAACTAAAACTTTATAAAACTATTAAATATGGCTCCAAGGGCAATCAAGGGCAATTGATTTTTAAGCCTAGGGTTAATATATATAGTATTATAAGTAGTCAATATCCCAAACTAACTTAAACTATTTGTTGTTATCTAAAATCAAAGAAATTGGGTCCAGTGATTCCTAGTTATTCCTATTTAAGTGAAATCGTTAGGTAAATCCAAAGAATAGAACTCTCTATTACAACTATTTAGCCAGCGATTCCAGCACATCAGGAATCGCTGAGAATCTCTAGCTATAATTTATAATTTTTCCCTCATTTGTTAATGATTCTGTGTCCCATTTTTACTCGTTCTAATCCTTCATTTTCTTCCTTTTTTACTCCATTTCTTTATATATTTCAATTACACACCACCACGTTATCACACAACACATTAGCCTTGTGGGCATCGCTTCACTACCTCAGGATTCGCGCAACACATTTTTCGATGTAAATCCAATATAGGACGATTGTTTATGCATTTTACACTGTTTTTTGTGTCAATTTTGATTATATCCTTAAAAAACCGGAAATAAACAAATATAAGCTATTAGGACAGTATTTAGAGACTTTACCTCATAAAACATACTAAAATGTCCCACAAAATGTGTATAATTTAAGACTTGTCAATTGTTATGATGTTGGCCATGCCGAGGCTCAGCCTCACCTTTCATTCGACTACTACCCAGGGGAGACCCAGGGCAAACCTTAAACGTCACGGCCCAAATTTCTAATCCTATTTTAATTTCCTAAACCAGGATCAAAGACCTGTGACGTGGAATCTGTATCGAGATAAGTGCAATGACCGAGGCGATGTGGCCGAGGTATATGTTAGATTTGTTGTGATGTATGTCTAGTGTATTATATATATGTAGGCTATTAAGTCACTCCTACTTGTGTTTAGGTATCGAGACGTGAGTAGGGACGTGCATCAAGATACGTGCCGGCGTGGGACTGGGGTAAAGAACGATGTGATACGCTAACTTGAGTTACTAGAGCTTAAATAGTTGAATTAAATTTGGCTATAGTTGACTTTATATTAAATGTAACCTAAGTTAGCAACTTAGAACAATAGCCATTAAATGATTCTCAAGATACGTGTTAACATACAAGAGACCAATTGAGTTTGATGTTGCTATTACTTGGAAGGAGTTAGTGGAGAGTTAGTGAAAATGTGTCGAGTTGTGAGCCATTAGATTAGTCTAGAGATACGTGTGTACATAAAGATCAATGGCTATCAAACAACCATATCTTAATGTATTAGATTGAATACTCATGCAAACCATTTCGTTCTCATTTTATTAGCATAGGAGTTCAGAAAAGTTGCTGGAGAAAAAGAATCAAAGAAGATCAGCAAGATTGAAGTGAATTTGGTGAATTAGGAGTTAGTTAATCAAGTTGTTGGTATTCATCAATTAGGTAATCCTACTTACAACATTAGTTTAGTTTAGATTGATGAATTTAGGAAATATATGAGGTGTGGCTGATTTTGTGGTGTTAATGGGTGTCTTGGGGTCTCTGGTAGGTGAGGAAAGAGATCCCACGTGTTCGAGTGGTCTATGTATGGAGAGAACTCAGAATTCTACGCTGGGTTTTCCTGCACATAGGGCGCTAAATGAGCTACCGTGCTAATGAAGTCACTAGCGCGCTAGACATAACACCCAGCGCGTTTGGTGCTATGATAGCACAAAATCTGCAATTTCCTAATTGTAACTTGAACACTTTAAACAAGTTCAATACCTCGATGAAGGTCCAAACACACTCTAAAACATGTAAATTGATAACAAGAACTTAAGGAAAGATCTCAAGGGTTCGGGCACTTGTTTTGAGGTGTCGGGAGGCTGGATTAGCTAGGGAATTTTCGTGGATTGTAAGTAAATTGAGTCAAATATTTATTTACATTGTATTCCTGTTTGATGTTCATTTACAGTCAGTTGGACTGAATTAGCTATTGTACTCTAGATGTCATGACTTGTTTCTTTTTTATTATATGAGTTGTTATCATGGCAATGATTGTTGATAGAATTGTTTTATTGACTTCATATCATGTGCTATGTCATTTTTGATGGTTGATATAGTTAGTCAAATGAAATAGCATGTTATTAGGAAGGTGTTTGACGATATAGTAAATTTAATTTCCTTTGCGCATTAGATATGCAATTACATTGTTGGATTCTCAAACTATGTCATTTCTTAGGTTATGAAAGTAGTTCTTGTATTTAGGACCACGATATGATAGAGATGTGTGTGGCACACGGGGTTACTAGACTTTTGTGGAGATCTCACCACTAACTTGTGCAGCACAAGGGGTATGAGACCCGGGTAGTTGACAAGTATACATCACTTTTAAGGGGCACTTGTGAGTATTTATATATGACAATTATGAGGATATGAAGGCATTCATGATATTATTTACGCCCTAAATAGTGGTATAAGGTTGATGTGATGTATTTCATGGCCGACAGGTCCTAGATCATTACTACTTAGCCGAGTGTCAATTTCAAATTGTTTAAATGGAGTATCTTATAGCATGAATTCTTTTTAGCATAGTTGCTATTATTATGCTTTTAGATAATTGTTGTATATTTGGAAATGTGAACAAATGTCTCTCAGTGTTACTTTCTACTTTCTTGTACTCACCGTTCTTTTATGACGGTGGGTTCAGATCCATCGAATAGCAGACCAGGCAAGAAGAAGATCGGCGACTACCTCTAAGCCAATAGAGTGCTACTACACCCAATTATGTAGGTTTTTGGTTTTACTTTATGACTTATATGTCTTTATATGCTTTTGGGGTTATATATATGGGATAAGAGATAGTACCCTGACCATATACATGTTGACATATCATTATCGCCATTTCATTGTGATATATCTATGTATGTGATCCTTGTTTTCTAATTTTCCACATACAAATATAGGGTTATATTAAAAGCTTTCGCTAATATGTAAAGACTTCCGCTGGATAAACTTTAAATTTTTATAACTTTTAATTAATTCTTATTTATTAATTGGCATAAGATAAGAAAATGTTTATTTGAAAAAAATTTATTAAAATGAGAAAGGTTTTTGGAAAAAGGTTGACTAATTCGTTGTTAAGTCCTATGTGTCGAGATTATGGCTTAATGACGTGATTAGGTCGGGCAGTGCCCTAATTTGAGAAGGGGTCGTTACATTAAGTCACCCCAGGGATTAGCTTTGGTCAGTGCCCAGGCCTTCCCTGGGTTAGTCAGGCCATCCTTGCACTACATTGCCTAGGGACCTCCTATAGGTCTCTAAAGATAATAGCAACATCAGCTCTGTTCTGTTGCCCTGCATCATCGTCATCCCATCTCTATTCCTCCCCCCTCTAACCGAGCCCAATCATCAACACCAAGCAACACTTCTAAAAATCAAACCAATAAAACCAATTGAATAGCCACAAACTGACTGAATAAATACAAACTCTCACATCAATCAGTGGATTGATTCACTGCTCTTCACCACCATCCACATTATTCACCGTGAAGGAGATACGAGGCCTTGAGAGAGAAATCTATAAAGAGAGAGAATAGTCGAAAGTGAGAGAAGGTGATGAATCGATAGAGAATTTCAAGTGGAAGATAATGAAGATCGAATTGGGTTTGAGGTTCGAACCCCATTTTAATTCTCACAGGTGATTAAAAGGGTTTGGATTAGTAATTGACAATTTTAATTTACTCTTTACATCCATCACTTAACACCTCATATTGCCCTTTAGGTCATTTGACTTTTTTTATTATATATCAATTTTTCAATTTAAGTCAAAATAAACCTTGATAAATACTCTAATTTCACCAAAAATCGAAGAAATTACCAACGCCCTTCGAAATAGGTGGACAATGCGTCTATCAACTTGACCCTATTTTGTGCCAAATTTCGTGGCAAATAGTGTATAACACGTACACCAGGCTTACAACAAACAAAAATAAAATGTTACCTTATGATTTTCTGGTTCATAACGCGTGGGTCCCACCTCATATGCCTAAATACCAATTAAAGTCAGAAAATATTTAATTAGTCGCTTAATCAAGTTTATGAAACTCTTGGATATCACAATTCTTCCCAACTAAATTTCAATTTCGTTCTCGAAATTTAGACTTACAGGTTATCTAGATCAAAAGATAAATGAAAAATGATCTTTCCTATAAAAATATCGCTCCCAGGTTAACTCAGAATCATCATGAAATCTTGAATTAACAAAAACAAATGGAACTTCCATGGTTCTTAGTTTCTGATTCTTTAGATCCATGATGTGAATAGCTTGCTCTACGTAAGTAATATATTTCCTCAAGTCAAATGGTTCCACTCTGCTATATGATGTTGCTTAGTCTATCTCTTATGAAGCATACTGATGAGCGTCAAACTCGTCAATAATAAATTGAAACTCTTGTTGCTACCAAATGTTAACTATAATTGGTTTGTAGTAGTGGTAAGCACAAGTGTCGATCCACATAGATTGGTAATCTAAACTTAGGTCAAGGACAGGGCTTAAAAAGAGAGAATTAACTAACTAATTAATTAACTAATAAAATTAACAAGAGAACAACTATAAAACTACCTGTCAGGACTCGTCTCACTAAGTTGTGACTTAGCCTAATTCTCCTAACTAGGCACTCAATCCATTCAATTAACTTTGACTTCAAATTACTTTTCATTTCGATCCTTATAGTGCAACAAAATTAATTAAGATTCTCAACTGACCTTAGTTCCTAATTTAGTTCATTTGAGCAAACTAGGAAATTATACAGATTATCATTGATATTTTATAAGAATTTCAGCACCACCTCTCTTAAAAGTGGCCTGCTAAGAAATTCGCCTTATAGACAACAGAATTAGGGAGAGGCCTAAAGGCCTCACAACTCCCCGCAGTGCATAATGTATATCAAATTCAAACTTTATAAACTTACTTTGAGTTGATATGATGCACGTGTTATAGTGTTACAATCCCAAATGAATTAAAACTAATCCAAACTTAAACTAGTTTATGAAGCTTTCATGGCCTATCAATGAAGTTTCGCGCCCTACACTCACCCTAAATCCCAAAAACATATATAAAATGGTTTACATTGCTCGCCTAAACTTTAAAGGCACACCGCCCGGCCTAATCTCATCATTAAGCCATAATCTCAACCACGTAGGAGTTAACAACGTATTAGTTAAACGTTTGTCTTATTCTCCTCGTAACTCGTTTTCAGGATAAGTATTTTGCGTTTCTCGTTATTCGTAATTTTTAGAGTTAATTAAAATTATTTATACATTTTAACAAATTTATGATAAGTTTTAATAATATTGCGAAAACCATCATTAAACACCTATCTATGAAAATCAAGGAATAGATCACATGTATGTATCTTAAAAGTGGCGATAAACATTGTAACATTATGCATCAATATGGGAGTTTAGTCTCTCAACCCAAATATACAACTCTAAATGTATCAAAGATATATATCGTAAATACAAACAACATAACTTTCAAAAACGAGTAGCACACAGTTGCCGAGGACTCAAAGGTAGTCACCGAGCCTATCATTCCCCAGTATTCTACACGACGGATCTACAATTGTCACCAAAGATGACAATTCAAATGAGTTAATTGATCATGGCCGCAAGTATAACGGCTCGATTGTAGTAATAATGTGATCAACTAATGTTTATTATGGATAATGTCATCATGAGAAGGTGAGTTGCACACAATTCATTTAGTTAACTTCACTCTATTGCTAGGAAAATCTCTTTTTAGTTGCTTTTTACTAATTACTCACTTTTATATTAAGAAGACTCTTAGTTCACAACTTAACATAGGTAATGAATTACCGTGTTTTTTATATCACTTCCTTCATCTTCATTATGTGTGCAATACTCAAATAGAATAGACATATTTTCTTAAGATTCACTTCAACCCACTGTCATAGTGGAAAAAATTCTAATGTGCAAACTAAAACTCCGCCTATCGGTATGAATGACGTGAATTCAACATTACTTTAAGTTCCAAAACTTTAGATTCATAACCACTTAAGTTTACTATTCATGTATCCCTAATCAATAACTATATATCGATGTTATATATTTTATAGTTGTATCGTCCATATCCAGCTTACAAGCTCCAATGGTCATGGTAACTCCTAAAACCTCTAATCGGCAAACACGTGATAAAGATGTTCATAGCGTTACGTATAGATTCAATACAAATTCTAACCATTGCACTTTTAATCATTATAATATATTTATATTCCTTTAGCATAGCATTCATACCATAGGATCCATTGATCAGTAAGATTAGTGAAATATTCACTCACCATTGAAATCCACATACACATCATGAAATTCATTGCAATCAAAGATTAAATTAAAAACCTTCAATTAAATCAAAGAAAACAATATTGAATAACAAAAATGGAGACTTCAATGTCTTCTCCTCCAAAACACTTTTTATACTAACTAAGTTATTCTATGTTGATGGCTCATAAACTATATATTTACCACATTCTAATACCTATTTATACCCCTAAGACTCTTTATAATACAATTAGAAATCCTAATTAAAAATTTCAATCAAAGAACTCTAGACTTTCTATTTTATGTTTTGGCGTTGTCTGTAAGTGATCTAGCATTGTGTGTACAAAGCCACGGTGCCATAACAGCTTCGGACACTTTGTGTTTAGACTTTATAAAGTTTCTTATGAGTATAAATAGTTATTAAAACATGTTAAACTCAACATTTCCATATACATCACTATAGATTGCAACTAATTATCATAGTTTTACTTTGTTCTGGAGTATTATGAAGAATTGTGGAAGAGAAGACAATGAAGACACACGTGTGGTTGTTCGGTATTGTTTCTTTGATTTAATTGAAGTTATTCATTTAATCTTTGATTTCAAGTAATACAATTATTTGAATGTTTATTTTAATGATGGGTGACTAGTTCATTAATGTTAGGGATTAATGGATCATATGATATGAATGTTATGCTAAAAGTAGTTTGAATAGATTATAAAGCAAAAAAGATCAATAGTTAGAATTTGTATTGATTCTAGACGTAATGCTACGAACATCTTAATCACGTGTTTATTGATTATGAGTTTTGGGAGTTACCATGACCATTGAAGCTTTTAAGCCGGATATGGACGATACAACCGTAAAATATATAACATCAATAGATAGTTATTGATTAGAGAGACATGAATAGTAAATATAATTGGTTATGAATCTAAAGACTTGGAACTTAAAGCAATGTGGAAGTCAATTAAAAAATTTGTCCTCGAAATTTAAACTTACAGGTTACTGAATCAAAATAGAAATGAGAATAAGATATTTCATATATAACTCTATTAATTCAAACCTGTAAAAACATTTCCAAGGTAAAATCCTTAAATGGACCCTATCATTTTCGTTGTAATAACAATTCAGTAGTAGAGATCATAAATATTTCAATTTTTCATTTCTAGCTTCTTGGTTTAATGTAAAGTTATAACTTCTTTGTCAACCTGGAAATTTGTTAATAATCTCTGACAAGTTAAGCAATCAACTTTGTGGAATATCTGATAAACCTTGTTGTACTTAATATTTTACGTCTTGAATCCATTTAAGAATCAATTCGCTACAAGATTTGTTTTTCATAAAACAATTCTCATTCTTATATAAATACTATTCCATAAATCGTTAATAGTTCTTTCCATATCCATTAAACTTTGGTATACTATTTAAGTTAACTTTCTCTTCGCTGATCATCTTTTTATTTGAATTGTCGGTCGATCAATTCTTCAATTATCATCAGTCTAAAATTACATATTGATGTAAATAATATTTGAGCACAACATTATATACTAAATAGAGTTATGTGTCTATCTGATCTATCACCATTCCAGTCTTCCTCAACTGAAACCTGAAATTACACAAGTCATCTCATGATTATAGACCTAATAATTCATATGTCGTCCTATGACAAGAGATCTCGAGTTTCAATTTGATCGGAAAGAGAAACATGACACATCTGAAACTCTCAGTTATTCTCTAAATGTCTACTCATAAAATCATTTAAAATTGTGGACTAGAATGTAATTACCAATTCCAACTCGTCAGTCAATTCACTTAACTTTTCCTTTGACTAGTTATAAAGTTAAGGAATTTTCTAACTTCGTCAAATCATTTTCTATTCATGAGTTCACCAAGAACCTCATTCATTTACATTACCAACATACTCATATTAGTTTTTTATCAATTTTTCAATTTATGAGATTTTTCATTTTCTCGATCTTAATCACTAATTAATTGCTAGACTTCTTTCCTTACTTGAATAGAGACAATTATCCTTACTTTGAGTATATATACGTATTTTAACAGAGATCAACATATTCTTTGATTATACTTTCTTAGTATAAATTTTAACTTGAATCACATACAAGTTTATAAATATATTATCTCTTTTCCATCTCTACTTAATACATACTTCTGACTTTTCTCAATTTATAGTGGAAAAATATTGAATTCTTCATACATATCTTAGCCAGATACATTATATTTTATTCAATATTTCGAAACCAAAGAAATTGTATTGACTAAATAAGTTGTAAGTCGTGTTTCTCTTTCATTTCTCATTTATATCTTCACCATCATTCAAGTATCTTACATCAATTCTAATTTTAAATAACTTAATGCTTCAAACTTCACCACTGACTAATTACATAGTGTAACATAAAGAACCAATATACAACATATTAACTGATATCAGTTGTGTATTACTTTGGTTCTAAACTTTCAGCTTTTAGAGTTTGATTCCTTGTAAGATTCTTGTGAAGATACAATAAGTTTTATCAAACTCGTAGTTTGATACTCTAAGTCTTATCGGAACTCATTCGCCTAAGATTTCCATTTTTCATACTTATGTGAGAATTTATTGACCATTTGTTTATCTATATTTAAGCTTCCAATTGACTTCCATGAAATTTCATAGACTTTTTTATTCTGACTATCATCAATTCATTCGATTATTCATAGACAGGTCGGCGCCACACACCAGCCTTCTACTTGGTGAATGAATCGTGATTATGAAACGAAATTACTTAAACTTTTAATGATGCACAACTATTCCATTACCTTACCTTGACTAAAGTTGTAACGACATGTTACTTTAAGCTGGTGATTAATGCTAATCTAAATCCTAATTAACCTAAGTTAGGCTCGTGGTTATGTTTGACGTACCTAGATTAACTTGTACGTTGGTTTGTATGATGATTGGTGTTTGTTTGGAATGCTTAATGAATATTATAGGTTGTGGAATTAATAAGAAATTAATACAAACCTATATTTGAAAAATAAACAATAAATAGCCAGTTCACCAAGTGTGACGAGGGGGTCATGAAATGAATGTGCACACTCGAGAACACCCTTAGGCATGTCCGGTGAATTTATTGGCTAGAAAATACATGAAGTATATATATTTATATATAGTTGAAATATAAATATATATATAACTATAAGTTTGATTTTAATTATATGGATCATTTGATCAGTCTCGAGGTAAGCGTCAGTGTTGATGGTGTTAGAATTCGTATCACTTTAAGTGTCATTTTAACACATTAATCATTTGATCACCCTTGAGATAACATGATGCGTACCTCAAGAAAAAATCATATATAAATCCAAAACCCCATGTTTATCCTCATTTCATCAACATATCATTCTAGAAGTGAGAGAGGGAAAAAGAGATATTGAGCATTCTAATGATCTGATCTGGAAGAGTGGATCAAAGGAGTGATTTCACAATAGAGATGAGGGGCTTAAACATTAGTAGATCCGAGATCATTACTATGGATGAGTTGAGTTTTGAGTTTCAAGTTCAATTCAATAGTTAGTGATGATTTCTCTATGAATTGCTGTTGTTGTTGTTGATTGAGAATGGGTTGTTACCTCACTTGACGTCCTCTCTGAAGATTTGGGAAAGTAATTGAGGCTGTGGTGATGATTTTGTAATGAAACAGTGGTTGCTACCATGTTCACTGTCGAGGCAATGTAGGGTAAAGCGCGCTCCATCGAGCAAAGGAGCGCGCCCCCGTCATCAATAAGGACGAACCCAGTGGATGGAGCGCGCCCCACCAAGTTAGAAAGCGCGCTCCCATAGCTGAAAAATAGCAACTGCGCTGTGATTTACTTATAATTTTCAGAGATCTTAAGGACCGACTTAGTGGTTCAAAACATAGGGAATTAGACCTATAATGATCACAAATGGTGTGATAGGTTGACGAACACCGGGAAAGCGTAAGATAATCGAGAAGTTAGGGAATTTGAAAGGGAAACCTAAACCTAAACCGAGGTAAGTACGGATTCGCTTATTTATCAATGTTGTATGGCTATCCTAATATATATAGCTCATACAGTTTATGGACTGAGATGGGGGACTATGTACACTGTGATGGTTTTTATAAAAGGAAACAATGTTCATTGTGACTCACGAGAGTAAGTTCCTGAGACTGAGACCAGGTTATATAGGAGATGGTTAGCTTCCCGACCTATATGTAACTTCCTACTCAGTTAAATAGATTGCGTGGATTACATACTCACTAAATGGTTTCGGATAAAACCACTGGGCATTAATGGATTGGCTATACAGCACATCGGCCAATGTATTGGTCTAGTAATCACATTAATGACGTCGGTGGGTAATCTACCCTAATTTGATAAAAAAAAAATGGGAATCAAAGTGTACCGGTCATTGACGTTTAAAATGCATCCGTTGTTTAATGAATTATATGATTTCCATATTCTTGTTAATTAACATTGGTGCATATTGTTATTGCATAATGTTCTTGATTATTATATGGAATGTTAATGGTTATGTGAATCCCTACTTACTAAGCAAGTTGGAGCGCTCAACTCAAATTAACATTTCAGGAAAATCGATAAACGCTACGAGTACAGGATAGAGAAGATTTAGGAGTCTTGATCTTCTCTTCGATGTAATGAATTTCCCTTGTCTTATATATTTGTATTGAATTACGGTTTTGTAATATCGTGTTTGATTATCAAAAAAGTTTTTAAATTTCCACCGCGTTTATAATTTGATTTATATCGATATTCGATACACAGTGGTGATTATCATGTGTGAAATAAGAGGCTGCTGGCTCTAGTTAAGTTACAGCTAGGTAATTTGGACTTAATTAGGGTTTCAGGCCGAGTATCGCCCTAATCAGGTTAGGGGATGCTACAGCTTGGTATCAAAGCCTACTTCAAAACTTAAGGTTTATCACTTTTGAGTTAAATGGTAACTTCGATACAACTGGGTATCAAAGCTTATGTTTAAGGGCTTTGTTATTCTTAATAACTCTAATATAGTTTGCCATCGAAGACAGGTCAAAGCCTACTCCAAAGCTTCGGGTGATTAATTTTAATGTAATATGGTATTAGAGATTACTTAATGGAATAACCTTATTACTTAAAAACAAGCGATAACTCGAATACAGTTTGATATCGAAGTTTAAGGTTATAGGCTTTGAGATACTTCGGTACCACAACCTAAGTTCATTAACTCTGAGAGTTGTCTCGAGTTATGAAGAAACTTAGGATGTAATAAAAGGTTTTTATCCTGATTTTGGGGGGTAACCAAAAAATAAAAGATTGAGATATGTTATTTGTTGCATTATACTATATATAAGTGGTGGATATAAGAGTTATGTCTTTCTTGAATGATAATAAGATGGTTGAAGTCTATCAATTTCTCATGATATGAGGAAGTTTTTGATGTAAGAGTTCAGGAGAATCATATCCTCGAAAACATTGAAAAGGAAAGACAAAGAAAACTTATAAAGAACAAATTAAATTCTTCTCCTTTTAACTGTTGTCAATGGTCTTTGTTCTTGCTGATTTTATTTGAAAAATAATAGACAGTGATGAAGTATTTATTGGATCAAAACCTTGAGACATGTATAAGGATAATGGAATTTATAAAACAATGAAATACTAAATGACTGTTGATGGAACTTAAAGGTGGTAAGCAACTTTAAAATAAGATGTCATACTAATATTGAGACTAGTTGAGAGATAATGGAAGTTATTTAGTAAATAAATTAGTGGTTCATGATAAAAGCCTATTTAAGGTTAGAAAACCACTAATATAGTTATACTTCATAAGTTGTTATGAAGTAGAAATTCCAGATACGATGTGAGTCAATATTGGGATGATAAGTAAATTGTGAGGTAATGAAAGATAAAGCTGAGAATTTAAACTGGTAAAACTGAAAGACAGTTTAATCTAGAGCATACCAGTAAGTTGGTAAGATATGCTAGTCTAATGTTTTAGACCGGTATAATCTAAATTGGGGGGAATGAATATTCATTGTCCATGATTGACAACTCATTCTGTAAATGAAGTGAAATCAATTGTTCTCAAGAGTTAGTTGAGATATGGTTGTCACAGTGTTATAATAAGAGTTAAGGATATATTTAAAGATGATTTCTGGTGGTTGTTGGATCACTTTATGTGGATGATGGAAACCATTAGAACTTACTAGAACTCATGATATGTTCATAAATGAAGGGTGTTAAGTTTTAAAACCCTATTTTAATGAAGTTGTTATTGTGTATCAATAATAACATGGAATCTTTGAAGACTTAGAGGATGCACGAACATTACCATACATAATTATAAATTGTGACGATAAATTAGTTCAAACCAAATTTTGCAAGTGTACTAAGTTTCAAAGGTTAATATAATTGTATGAGTGTTGAATGTTAATAGCAAAACAGGGGATTTGACTATAATTGTGATAGTTTGGAATTGTCATGTATTCAAGACCTAGGCAAAAGAGGAATATAAGCTTGAAATAATAGAATATTACAAACGATTGATCTAGGGATCTTTGATATTGTTGTGTAATTTATTTAGTTAACTCAAGTATGAAGATTTTGTGAATTTAAAATAAATAAAAGAATGCCTTGGAGGAAGTATAGATTGACTACATCGTTTGCTTGATGATATCTGAATTATAGAAGAAGTTCGAGGTTCATCCTAGAACTTCTTATTGAGGTAAAAATGTGTGTTGACACAATAAAGCAAAATCGTAACTTATGCTTTTACATATATAGTTCGAGAATTGTGAGAAGAACTATTGAAAATTGATAATCTCGAGATAATTATTTTGGGTGTTGTACCAAATATCAAAGGCATCACTTATAAATAAGAAATAAGGTTGTTGAGAGTCTTTTAATCATTCTTGAAAATTATACAGAATCTTAGAAGAATCATTAATAGACAACCTGAAAGTATAAGAAACCAGTGGATTAGTGTAAGGTTGAAATAGTGAGTTTCAAACTGTAGAAGTTTGAAAAGTGAAATTGTCAGAATGACATAAATGGAAGGTGAGAAAGATACCTTGAATTTCCTAAATGATTAGGAACTCACTCTTAAATATCACTCATTAAGGTGATTGTGTTAATAATGTCTTGAAATAGGAAAAAAACAGGGTCTGTAGTTATGATAAAAGCTACTCAGTAATACATCTTGAGTGAGATGTGTACTAATGAACAATTGAAGTCTTACGCAGGTATATCATCAGCTGAGTAGTTTAGATTAATAACTACAAATCTGTTCTGTAGTAGTTCAAATTGGAGTGAGCTAATGATGATAAATTGGGTGACGAATTATTGTATAACTTGCTTGAAATTATCTAGTAGGTCAAAACTTGACTACTAGTTATGGGTATTTTGTATGGATAATTTCATATTAAAGCATTGGGCATGTAAGGAAAGTTCTTGGAACTTAAATAAAATGTATGGCAAGAATGTTATGAGAATCTCATGGATTTCTTTAGAATATTCATTTGGGTGAAGTCCAAAATCATTATGATAAGAATGAGTTGTTGGCGACCTGAAATAAATAATTGACATTGTCAATTCTATAAAGAAATATGAAATACATCAGTAGGTGGAAGCTGAGTGATATTAACCTGGAGGGTTATATTATTTTTGCTCTATATGAATGAAATTTCATGCTCAGAAACTTATGATGGATTAACCTAAGTTGTAATGACAACTAAAGGTTGTTGATGTTGTATTTATAGGACTGATGGAGTCTGAAATTTCTTTCTAGTAATAAGGTTTAATTTTTATGGAAAAGTAAGCGAGATATAAGTGTGTAGAAAGAGTTGAGAGTTATGGAGAACCAGGATTATTATTTCGGTGAGGAACCGAAAGTTTGTTTCCCAAATGAGAAGAAATGTATAATAGCTGGGAGGGACCTTTCTCAATCTTAACACGATAAATCGGCAGCTAATCTTAGTTCCAGATAATGTAATTTTCGAGCTTATGACTTGGAAGATGTTAGTTACTCGAAGAAATATTTACTGTGTAAGTTCTATGGTATTGATATTATCAAGTTATATAAGATGTTGAGGTATTTATCTTAAAAATTTGCATGTTTTACCTTATCGTCAATTGGTGTGGGATGAGAAGTGATGATACAAGTTAATTTTGAGCCTGAATAATTTAGAAGTACACAGAAGGGTATTAACGGATTGTTAATATACAATTACAACTCAAATAAATGGAAAGATATATGAGGAAGTGTAGATAGCTTAAGTTTCTCGAGAACTACAACTTCACTTTAGAATGTCACCAAGCAATGCAAATGGGGTTGTAAATGCCTTGAGTAGGACAAGAACATGCATAGAAGATTGAAGCTATTACTAGAGCTTCTCAGTTTAGACTTCTTGAGGAAGTATCTATGATGATGATTCATGTAAGTTTAGCTCACACATCATCCAGTGAGAGAGCTAATTCTTAAGCTAATAATATGTTATACTGAATTCAGACTCAGACTGAATTGGAGATGATTCAGTGGGTGATTATTATTCAAGAAGCTAATCAGGATTATATAGTGCGTTAGAGATTAGCGGCTAGTGCGTATTATCCTAATTGGTCGATTTCTGATGACGGTGCATTACGGTTCAGGGAAAGATTGTGAATTACAGCTCAAGATCAGTTGAGGCATGAGTTGCTTCGGAAATCTCATAGATATCTTTACTATATTCATCCAGGTAACAATACGATGTATCGCGAAATGAAGCGTATTTATTGGTGGCCTGGAATGAAGATTGATATAGCGAAATTTGTAAAGAGATGTAAGACATGTTAGCAAGTTAAGGCTGAGTATGGGGAACCTAAAGGGTTATTGCATTCTATGCCTATTCTTGAGTGGAAATAGGAACATATATCGATGAATTTTCTTTTCAGTCTACCTCTAAATCAGCGGAAGGACGATGCAATATAAGTTGTAGTTAACGAGTTGATGAAGTTTGCGCATTTCTTGCCAGTTTCCATGTGAGATCATCTTGACCAGTTATGTAAGGTGTACGTACGTCATGTGCTGAGATTTTATGGAGTTCCAGTATCGATTACTTCGAATAGAGATCTGAGATTCACTCTAAAGATTGATTGGAGTGAATTTAATGTTCGGGAGCACTTATTTTACGATGAGCAGTAGATTTAAATACTTGATCGTAATATTTAAAGGTTAAGAGCCAAAGAGATTTCCTTTGGTTAAAGTAAAATGACAATTTCACAGTAATAAGGAACTAACCTGGGAACAGGAATCCTATATGAAGGAGCGGTTTCCATTTTTCTTCGAAACTACAGGTAATTTTGAGTTTCAAGTTCAATTCAATCATTTAAGTCATATAAATGAAAATTCTCGCAATATAGGAGCTCATACCGATGTCCTATACAAATCACTTACCGATTCTCAATCATTACATCTATCTCTTCCTTTGTAATATTTAAAGTCTTTGTGATAAGCATCATAACTTAATTTAGTTAGAAGTGACTATTGGATACTTTGAATTTTCCAACATAAATACTTGTGTTATGTTTTTTTAATAGCTAACACTAGCTATTTTCATACTTTTTTCCCCTATCTCAACTTCTAACACGTTAATCTTATCATTACACCTTTCATTTTTAAGTTAGAGATTTCATTGATCTTTGTTTTGTAACAACACCTAATTCGGTGTTAACAAAGATTACTTCTAACTTGTGTATTTCCATTCATTTTATCAGTACTTTTTTCAATTCATAGAACCACTATACTCAACATCACTTACGGATAAATAACTTGAGTAATAAACAATCAAAGACATTCAATACTTCTTTTTAGAAGTTGTTCGATTGTTTTAAATCATGGTTCCATTCTAGTTTCACTTTGTGTTTTGTTTTGCAAATGAGACAATACTTTGCTTCAAAGTATTTTTTTTTTATAAAAATAGACTTAGACAACTTAACAGATCCAATCACAATCTCATTGTGATTTTCAAGTCAAAACTCGATTTGTCTAATCAGTTTCTATTTTCAAAACTCTTATCTCATTTGTTTTCACATTTATAATAGATTCTCAATCGTTTGAGACTTATTTTAAGTCTTTTTTTTTTCTTTCTTGACCGTTTTATAATTGTAATAGTTCAATACTTTCGATTTTTAAGAAATCCATGTTCAGCGCTTACTTCCTGAATCATTTATCGCTAACCCATTTCCCATCGATTTTATAACTAACTATTTCCTTCAGCTATATTAGTATCAAACTACTTACAACAGCTTTGTGAATTTTAGACTTCTCAAGTCTATTTCACTTACCATTTACGCTCAGTTTTGTTTCATGTGTCTATTCCCTATTTTATTATTTGTTCTTAATAAAAAAAAGGTCATAGCTCGTGAGTTAAATATCAAACAAACAAAGAGAATAAAATTCATATCGCATGTATGACGATAATATAATAATATACAACAAACATATATCAATAACAAAGTATTCCCAGCTCACAATTACTTCCCAACTAATCTCTACCTCATTACTGAACCTTGTTTCTTAAGACCATCACTTAATTTCATGTAACTTAATGTAATCCAATAGCCTTAACTCAAACTTCTCAATCGACTCAATCTTAACCTCATCGTCATTGTTATTTCCTTGATTGAGCTTCACCATATCTCCGATATCAAGTTTGTCAGGGCATGTCTCACTAAGCCCTGACTTATCCCTAATCACCCTAATTAGTCACCTAATCCATTCAATTAACTTTAACCTCAAAATAATTTTTATTCCAATCCTTAATAATGCTCCAAACTAAATTTATCTCTTCAATCAAACTCAATTCATGATTTGTTTATTTTGGAGCAAATTAGAAAATCATATGGATTGTTCTCCATATTTTCTAAAAATTTCGACAGCACCACCCTTAAAATTGGTATGCCGAAAAATCCACCTAATAGACAGCAGAATGGGGAGAAGCCTTGAAGGACTCATAACTCCCCGCAGTTCACAATATATATATAAATATATATAAATTTAAAACACATAAACTAACCTAAGTTCTCCGATACCTTGTTTTAGCTTACAATTCCAAAATAAACCAAAACTGAAATAGAAAATTCTCGACTTGTTTTAAACTAATTTAGGAAACTCTCTGAGCCTTTCACTAGTGTTTCACGGCCTACACTCGCCCCAAGAACCCCAAAACAATATATAAGCAATTTACAACAACAAAATATTAATTTTAAATTTAAAACAATCACCAAGTTCTTCGGGATTTGTCCGTTCTTCCTTGTCTTCACAGAGAACCTTACATCATCAAAATCAACTCGACATGTCAAGTAAGTAAACTCATACATAGAGACATGTAATTGCATTTCCAAATAACAAGAAATGTATATAACAACATAAAACCCTTTTATTACTATTTAAGGTTCATAAACAGGTTGGCCGACCAAAAAAGAACCTAAAACAGTAATAAAAGTCCAATGCATGCTTGACGAAAAAATTGCGTGTCTTGGGTCTTCCATATTCCAGTCCATCTAGTAAGGAAACCTAGCCCCGAGTCCCGCTCGTGAGCCGTAGCACTAACAAGCCATCGTCCGGAATGACATGAATGCATGACCAAGAATGATGTGAAATGCAATGCAGACTAAACACAAACGGATGTACAAAGATAAAATCCATAAATAGTAAAGACCATTGAAGGGTTTACTTACTGTCCAACCAACACAAAGTTGGTTGCGAAGCCTCACATAACGTTTCCTAGCTTTCGCGAACTTGCACGTCCTATTTAACATAAAAATCATTATTTAAGAGTTAAAACTTTCAAAACTATTTTTAAGTTGCAATGGGATTAAAATCTCATTTTTCAAGTCATAACAGAGTTCAAGTCCCTTAATCACTCTAATTCCACCTTTTAGAACTCATTTCCATGTTCTTGAACTCCCGATAAGTACTAAATCACTTATGTTGCATTAAATAAGGTACTTATTGAACTCTAAATAGGATTTTAACCACCTATTAATTCTAATAATAACCTATCAACTCATTTTGAACTTCAACACAATATAGAATTTCATTATAAACTCTAAATTGGTACTTTAACCCAATTGGCAAGTACATGCTTTGCCTATTTCCAACCTCAATTAAGAAACTTCAATGAGTCCCAATTGAACTCATTTTACCAACCAAAACTTATTCCAAATCGTCGATTAGTTTCAAAACTTCAAATTTGATCCTTAAAACATCGACCACTAATTCATAATCAATTTATATAAATAACACCAATAAAACTTACCTATAATTGGCCTTAGAATCACCACAACCTCCATCATCAATAACATTAATAACCCTTCTTTCTTAAATTCGAAAGAAAGATAAAGTGATCGATTCGTAAAAGGCATTATATCAATGAGAGTAAAACTAAGGAAAATGATCATGGAAAAAGAGAGAGTTCCAGTAATTAAACCCATGAATTAATACAACACAACTATTCAAATTATTAACTACAATAACATAAAATTTCCATTTCCTTGTAATCGAAAGTCTCCCCTAATTAAGCTATTATAGCAGCAGCAGTAGTTACCCTGCTCTGCTCCATTGTAATTGATTCATATCCCAAACCAAGCCTTATTATTCTTCATCTCTTATAATCAACTCGACAATCACAACAAACCATCCTAAATCAAAATCACAATTACTACTGATAATCAATTATTTAAATGGATTAAACATCAATTTCAAAGTAAAATATCACCTAAATCAGTGGTGGATCTCCTATTCACCGCCACGCCGCTCATAGTTAGCTTGAGATACAGTTGAGAAATAGGGAAAATGAACTTGATCAAGGCAGAGAGGAGGTGCGTCCAGAGAAAACACCAAAAAGGAGATGACGTGAAGAAGATGAAGCATAAGTAGAGAGTTTAATCAAAAGCCCCCTTGCTCTTCACCGTGTTTACAACCGTGAGGGAGAGAAAATAGAACAATCGAGAGAAAGAGAGAAAGAGTAAACCGAGACAAACAAAAATCAACAACCAATACCCAACTTCAAATTTCAATTCAAAAATCCCAATCCACTACCAACAAAGCCACTGAATAACCATTCAATCAAATAAACTAGAAATTCTTGATTCACAAGCTCACCTTAATTGAGGTTTGACACCCCTTTCTCTGCCCTTCACTGCTGTCCGCGGGAGAGACGAGATCAGTAGGGAGAGAACTACAGGTTGAGGAAGAGGAGAGACCGTCAAGAGAGAGGAGAGCAGAGAGGAAGAACATCGATAGGAAAGAGATGTCACCAAGAGAGGGAGATCCGAGAGAGAACAATCAAGAGGAGAGAGATGTACGAGAGCATAGAGGGGGGAGGGAGGGAGACGAGAGATTTACAGATAGGTGAAGAACGAAATAATGAGACCCCTATTTCCATTTCACATTGAACAACTGGTTTTTGGGGACAAATGATCATTTTGCCCTTCTTATAGTATCTACCTCAACATTTAATTTGCCCCTGCTAGTCATTTACATTTTTCTTTTTACTTCAAGTTTATCGCATGATTTTAACCCAATATCTTGATTTCGCCAAAAATTGGAAAAAATACATAACGCGCTCCGAAACTCACAGACACCGCATCTACACCTCAACTTAACCATATTTTGTGTAGAATATAGTATAATAAAGTCCACTAGGCACACAACAACCAAAAATAATATTTTAAGACTTATGTTCTCCGATACATAATGCGTGGGTCCACCTCGGATACTCAACTCCAATTTAGAACCCGATAATCCTTAATTAGCCTACTAATTATGTTTATGAAATTCTCAAATTTCACAGTGGAACTTACGTTATTCACACAGATGGGTGAAGTTATAGTTTGCACATTAGAATTTTTTCCATCACAATAGTTGGTTGAAGCGGATTTGAAGGAAATCTATATATTCTAATTAGGCATTGCATACACATAATGAAGATAAAAAAAAGTGAGTTGAAAAGCATAGTTATTCATTACCTAGGTGAAGTTATGAACAAATATCTTCTTAATATAAAAGTAGAAGTATTTACATTGTCTTGTTAAAATAGAATAGTTTAGTTTAAAAACCAATTAAAAAGGAATTTCCTTAGCAAAAGAGTAAACCTGACTAAGTATATTTTGTGCAACACACCTTTCCTTTAGGACGATATTCGTATTCAACGTAAGTTGATCACACTATTACTGCAATCGAGCCGATATACTTGCGGCCACGATCAGTACCTTGTATGCCTGAAAACACATAATACCGTCAATTAGTGCCCAATTTAGGATATTTATACCAAATATACTACTAAACTAGTCATATATGCAAGTCTAAGTAATCACTTATCGAATACCTCCAAACATAGGATTTTGCACGTCCCAAGCAAAAGTGTATTCTACTGAGTACTACTACTACTACTACTACTACTACTACTACTACTTTAATCCGTACTCATTTTTACAACGTTCATGGAGTATCCATTAATTCAAATAATTTCAAGTTAATAATCCACTCAAGAGTTTTTCCTTACAAAAACTAACACTTTCAAAATCATGTAGCTTTAACAACATATATAATTCTCTTTCGAAATTCAATAGTAGTTCACAATCAAAACCATCACTACTCACAAGCTTATTTCACCTCAACACTCAAGTAGCAAGTGAACAATCTCATGATTTTTTAAGAATTCACAAATAAGAATAGATCATACTAATTTTGTAGACTTCAATACTTCAAGAGTCCATAGGATTTCAGATAGTTGGAGAGAAAACTTAACTCACCTAAGCTACTTGAACTCGATCTAAATCTTTTCATTTGAAAAGTTTTAATATTACTTTCGCCTTTCTTTCTTTATATATATCTTTATTTCTTTTCTTTTCTCCTTATGTTTTCTAGTTGCACGATCACTACTCCTTTTCTTATGGATTCTATTTTTTCTCTATTTTTCCAACCATCAAGTTCTCTGCTCTTTTTTCTAGTTGCACGATCACTACTCCTTTTCCTATGGATTCTATTTTTCTCTTTTTCCAACCCGTAGAACTTGTGGGACTCTCGATTTTATTTCAAACTTTTGTCAGCACTTCTTACTTTCATTTTATTAAGCAATTTTTAACTCACTTTTCATTAAACACCATAACTATCTCTTTCATTTTTAGTAGTAACCCTTTATTTACTTTTTGTTGGGGTATGCACCCTAGGCCAATTCTGTAAACGTTGTTCACCTATTATGAGTAAATGCATGTTTCTTTTATAATAGCATCCATAGATGATTATTGTATTATTCAAAACGTCTCTAGTCAGTTATTATTGTGGGAACAATAATAAATTAAGACTAGTATAACTCTTGATTGATAGTCAATATGATGATTATGCATATATGATACGAATAAAGATCATGGGTATCTGTTGGGAACAGATGTTAGACCGACCCGATATGAGAACACTACATGGTTAATGTCATAAGTGATTCTCATTAGAGTCATATTATTTAGTCCTTTGACTTGATATCACCAAAGACTCCAACATTACGAGCATAATGATTTGACATAATCAAACGTCATTTTTAACCAGATGATTATAAAGATTGTGATTGGTCATTGTTTGACTGATGTGTGGACATTGCGTGATCAAGATGGGATTTGTCTCTTTCTCTTTTAGAGAGAAATATCTATTGGGCCTCTTGATATGTTAGACTGATAAATGGTCATATCCAGTGAATTGATTAGTTCAATGTCACTTGACAATTTCAGTCTACTCGGAGATCGAGACTAGTAGCTTGAACTATAGGAGTGACATTTCATGTCTTATATTGAATCAAAAGATATCGCATGACAAAGGGATATGATACACACTGTCTATTAGGTTGTATCGATTTTATTGATCTTCGTGCTACTTGGGTAGTCATAGAGTCTTACTAGAGGTCACTTATGATTTATAACCAAAAGGATTTTGGTTCACTGCTAACGTTGTATGAACCTATTGGGTTGCATACAAAGAACGAATTTGCGTGATTTAATATTGTCTAGGTTGATGAATTTTATTTGATAAAATTTATTTTGAAGATTCTCATTAAGTGTCCTAGTTTGACTAGGATTCAAAATTTTCTTACATTTCTAGTGTGACTAGAGATTTTTTTATCTCTTGGTAATTTCTATTTTGAATAGGACTCTAATTTGAATTATAGTATGACTTCAATTCTTATTTGAGGTTTAAATAAATTGCAACTCTTGTTGGATTAGTAATTGTAGATTATTTATGACTCTATCCCTTTTATAGTTGGACTTTATCTAAAACTCTATTTGGAGTTCGACTAGGAGATGGAGTTCTTTTACAACTAGACCTAATGTATTATAAATAAGACATTAGGGTCATAGTTGTTGTAGATATTTTTATAGAGAGTTTTGTGAGAACTTTTGTCCTAAAATTTTTTGGGGCTAGCACTCTGGATCATGATCATCCATTCATGTGTAGATTTCTGATAGAGGATGTTCGCTTTTTGCAGCGTCTTGAATGAATCGATCAACATGAAACAAGGTAGACATGAAATTTTTCTTATTAAGGCATGGTTTTTCTTTCATGGTACATCAGTTTAATGGAATTAATATGATCTTGGTTCGAGTACTTTCGAAAAGGTTTCAAAAAACTTCCGCTGCGCTTGATCCCTGAAACCCAACATTGGTATCAGAGCAAGGTTTCAAAAAGACATAGTTTATCTTTTCTTGAGATTTGAGGCGGCGAGACTTGCATAAGACGCTAAGTCATGTAAAGCTTGATGCCTAAGTCATTTGTGTCCAATTGTGGTTGAACATTATGATACCATTTTATACAATTGAGAACAAATTGTTTATTGCTCAAAATGATGTTTTTTGAAATAAAGATTTTATTTTTATGACACTATTGGGAATAAAATAAATATTGAAATGTTTAAGAGCCATAAATGAAAACTAAACCACTTTAGGATGCTCAACAAAGTTTTGAACTAGTTGACTATGCACAAGTAACATATTTATCTTGAAAATCTAGAATAATAAGAAATTAGCCAAAGAAGTCTGGAATTTCTTATCATTGATAGTTGTGATGTATTTTTTATACAAGATCAAAATGAATCACTACTTATCAAGAGACATATCTCTTTTTGATTGGATGAAGATACTAAGCATTAATGAACTCTGAATTTTAATTCATGTATGTTATTCAAGTTTGGAACTTAATTTATTTACTTGAAAATTGTATGACCATTGGATGTAAATGATTTAAAAAGACATGAAAAGCAAAATTTAAATACTTAAAAGCACGGCTTATTGAAAAATTTCAATCTAAATTAAGATGTTTATTATTATAAGATTTTTCACTGGTAGCTAAGTTCAAGAATTCTTACTATCATTATTTCATAATTTGACTATAAGATAAGACAAATGAGTGTCAAAATAGCATTGCTATATGCTCCTTAAAGATGTGTATGATACAACTTAAAGGTTTTGATTATTTTGAGAATTTTAGAAATGTATGCAAGCTTAAAGGATCTATTTGTGGATTATAGTGAGCTTATTAGAGTTGGGATCTTTGTTTTGATGAAATTATTATTGAATTAAACTCATTGAATTGAATAAAAACCTTGTGTATACACAAAGGTTAGTGGGAGCGCAATTATCTTTCTGAAACTGTATGTTGATGATACATTATTCATTATAAACAATATCCTAACCTTGCAAAATGTCAATCCTTGGTTGAGGAAAGTCTCTCAATAATATTATTAGACAATTAGGCCTATATCCTTATGATATAAATCTATAGAGATTGATATAAGAGGCTAATTGCTTTAAATTAGAGTGCTTATATAGACAAATAATTGAAAAGGTTTCACTGTGCGAGATTCTTAAAAGAATTTGTACTTAAGTCTTATAACATAAGTCTTTGGAAGACTCAAAGTTTTAGGACAAATAATGAGGGAGACAATGTGAATATGATTTCATACGCATTAGCTATGAAAATCATCACATATGTTATACTTTGCATTCAACTTGATATGTCATATGCTTTGGGTAAAATATATATATATCTCTCATAAATTCCAGTGAAAGTCAATGGATATTTATTGATAACATTCTTAAGTACTTCGAAAGGACTTAATATATGTTATTAGATTTGCTGAGGTTTGAAAGATATGAGTCTTGTAAATGGTTACTAAATGCAAACTTTCAAGCTAATATAAATGATTAAAGATCGTAATATGGATATGTGTTAACTTCGAAAGAAGAAGCAGTGAGTTGGAAACGTTCTAAACTCACTCTAGGAAGTTCTACAACATAAAAGTTTTAAGCGACATTTGATGCAGCTAAAGAAAAATTTTATATCATAAGGTTCATGATTGAATAAGGTCTGATTCCAAGTCTTGGAAACAACGTTGTTTTTTCATTGTAAAAGCAATGGACGAATTTAGGTTATGGAACCTAAATCACACTATATATATAAACAATCACTTGAGTGTTTTTGTCTTATTAGAGAAAGAATGTGAAGATTTACAAAACATCAACATTAAGCAATGTAGCAGATTCATAAATAAACTTCATCCATTAAGAATGCATTAAAGTCATGCAGTATTAGATATGCGTAGGATTGGACCTAGTGCAAATGAGAGATGTTGGGGTATGTGCCCTAGGCCAATTCTGTAATTGTTGTTTAACTATTATAAGTACATGCATGTTTCTTTTATAATATTATCTATGGATGGTTATTGTATCATTCTAAACATCCCTAGTCAGCTATTATTATGGGAACAATAATAAATTAAGGCTAGCATGAGTCTTGATTGATAGTCATGTGATGATTTTATGTATACAGACACAAATACAGATCATGTGTATTTGTTAGGAACCGATGCGGGACTGATCTGCTATGAGAACACTACATGGCTAATGTCATAAGTGATTCTCATAAAAATTATATCATTTAGTTCTTTGAATTGAGATCACCAGATACTCCAACATTAAGAGCATAATGATTTGACATAATCAAACGTCATTTTTAACCGGATGATTATAAAGATTGTAATTGGTCATTGTTTGAGTGATGTGTGGAAGTTATATGATCAAGATGGGATTCGTCCCTCTCTTTTAGAGAGAGATATCTATTGGGCCCCTCGATATGTTAGACTGATAAATGGTCATGTCTAGTGAATTGATTAGAGCAATGTCACTTGACAATTTCAGTCTACTCGGAGATTGAGACTAGTAGATTGAAATATAAGGGCGACATTTCATGTCTTATATTCAATCAAAAGATAATGCATGACAAAAGGATATGATGCATACTGTCTATTAAGTCGTATCGATTTATTGATCTTCGTGCAACTTAGGAAGTCGTAATGTTTCGCTAGAGGTTGCTTATGATTTCTATGCTAAAAGGATCTTGGTTCACTACCAGCGTTGTATGAACCTATTACGTCGTACATAAAGAACAAATTTGCATGATATAATATTGTCTAGGTTGATGAGTTTTATTTAATAAAATTCATTTTGGAGATTCTCATTAAATGTCCTAGTTTGTCTAGGATTTGAAATTCTCCTACATCTCTAGTGTGACTAGAGATTTTTTGTCTCTTAGTAAATCCTATTTTGAATAGGATTCTAATTTGAATTATAGTATGAATTTAATTCTTATTTGAGTTTTAGATAAATTATAACTTTTGTTAGATTAGTAATTGTAGATTATTATGACTCTATCCCTTATAGAGCTAGACTTTATCTAAGAATCTATTTAGAGTGTGACTAGGAGATGAAGTTCTTTTACAACTCATCATATTGTACTATAAATAAGACATTAGGGTCACAATTGTTGTAGAGATTTTTCTAGAGATTTTTGTGAGAACTTTTGTCAAAGAACTTTTTGGGGATAGCACTCCGAATCGTGATTGTCCATTCGTGTGTGGATTTCTGATAGAGGACGTTCGTCTCTGGTAGCATCTTGAATGAATCGATCAACACGAAACAAGGCAGACATGGAATTGTTCTTCTTAAGGTACGGATTTTCTTTCATGGTACATCAGTTTAATGGAATCAATATATTATCTTGGTTCGGGGACTTTTGAAAAGGATTAAAAAAACTTCTGCTGTGCTTGATCCCTAAAACCCAACACTTTTATACTCAAGTAAGATTCATACTTATTGTATAATTCCTTAGAGATCTAATTTTTTTCACAAGTGTTCTATTATTCTTCTTGCTTTTGTTTCAAGTTCATGGTCTTCCCTAACTCTAGGTTTCTAATCATGAAATTATATTGTTGTTTGCTACATTTCTTAGTTTCTTCAAAAATTTGATAACACTTTCTTGAGTTTACTTGTATTCTTACTCATCCTCAATTAAAGGCATGAACTTTGCAAATGAGTTATTTATTCAGAAATTTGATACCACTCTCTTGAGTTTACTATACTATTATGTATAACCTAATTTACACTACCTAAACACATTCTCATAATAAGTAAATAAAAAAGAATGCATTACCATGCTTTCCTCTTTTACAGCTTCAAAAACATAATTTTACGATCATACCTGCAGTGTTTATCCTTATTTCATCATTTCTTACAAATTTCCATAGTGTTGATGCCCCCAAACTGAAACCAAACCTTGTCCTTAAGGTTTAAAAATAAGCTTGAAACATAAAAACACTAAACACACAAACATAATAATAACAAAATGTAATAATGCATAATCATAAAATTTATAAGAAACTAATAAAGTGATAAAATATCTCAAATGTAAAAATAATCAGTATAAATGTTTCGCTCATCTCCCCAAGGTATAGAAAAATCCTAAGACTCAAACTCTAGGACTATGCTTCATCATCAGCATCATCATCATCATCAGCTCCAACATAGGATGGTGTCAAAGGATGCTCCACCATTTTGCTCTGCACCACGTCTGGGTCAAACATGTAGTTTAGTGCTATTGGAAAGCCAATAGACCTATTAGTAGTTCTCAACTGTTTACTCCTTTCATATCTAGCTATGTCTCTCTAATGATCTGCAAATAGCATGAAATTATGATGTCCATTCAATCGGTCTTGAATCCTCCTCTGCCTATCCTACTCATATCTCAATAAGGCTTTATGATATTGAGCCCTATCTTCTTGGTACTTTCTCCTCATCTCAGCAATCCACATCCTCTGTTGTCATGGAGTCATGTCCTCAAGTGGTGGTACTGGTGCCTATGGTGGTGGAGGTGGTGGAAAAACCTTCGGACCGTCTAAGTCCCGCTCTCCTATCATTAGGTCTACAAGCTCATAGCCCTCAGTAAATCCCTGTTGGTGATCATCCTCCTCTCTCTATATCCCTCGTTTTGTAATTATTAGGCCAACTCCTCTACTGTTGGTGCTATTGCGTGATCCTCTTGCTCCTTGGCCAACAACTCAACCTCAAGAATGTCCCTCTCAGCTTTATCTCTTTCTCATCCTCAGAATCTTGGTATTTAGTCTGTGATTTCAAGGTTAGCATAATCTCCTTATCTATTATTGGTTGGGCCTTACTATCAAATTATTCATCCTGAATCAATCACACTCCAGCCTTCAAGCACATTTGGGTTATTAAAATTAGAAACAACAATTTCTTGTCTCTTTCAGTCATGATAAACTACCTTAAGTTCTTGTAAATAATCTTACCAACATTGATCCTCTCGATACAAACAAGCCACCTTGGGCTTGTTGATCTCACCAAGCTAAGCAGTTGGGTTTAATGAAGCAACTAGAAAGTATTGCCATATTCTAAAAAGTTTCCTCACTCTCCATTTCTTAATGTGCTTATGCACATTCTTAGCTCCTATTACCCATCTTTGTTATCCTCGGACAACCAATGTTTATCTCTATTACTCTAAAAGGTTATAAGTTATAGGGTATCTCATACAAATCATATGGGAAGGTTTGTGATTCATCTTAACTGGGTCACCTTTCTTAGTAAACTTCGTACTGGCATAAAATCTATAAACTATTTCACTCACTCCATTAACCTTGTTCTCTCTATAGTTTTGAGAGAATTGCTCCCAACCTTGTTGCCTAATGAATTTATTGACTCTCTTGTCATACTTAGCTAGTTAGTTTATTACTTATTCACAAATGAATTCCCTATTCTCTATGGCCTCATATCTCTATTTGGCCTCTCTACTAATATAGTACTTAGACTTAAAAGGCCCCGGAGCATCCTCATTTGGATCTCTTGAGGATGATGCCTCATTATCATTTGCCCTTACTTCACTGATTTGACCACATGCCTCTTTGTTCTTGGCATTTTTGCAAAAATTAACACAACATAACAATGCACAACGGGTCTTCAAATCACCTAAAATCAAAATTTTCATTCACAAGGGTCATTCACATGCAAAATAATTTAAAAGCTATGTACTAAGTCACCATAAGCCACTTTGATGCTCTAAATTCACACAACTTAAAATTCATATCCAACAGCCTAATTTCCATAATTCATGCAAATTATTCAATAATATCTAAAAATTTCAATGAAAAACTATTGAAATTGTAAATTTACCTTGATGTTGGACTACTTTCCGGTGCAGATTACTCCTCTAAGCTTGTATCAATTAAAGCCCTCTCACTTTGCTCACAAACTAAAACTCTATTGCTCTCTTGAATCAAATATCCAAATCAATGCCCTAGTTTTCCTCTTTATGCAAATCTACTGTGTAGCTTCTCTTTTCACTTTTGATCACCAGGAACATTTTTTTCTTTCTTGAAATTGCTCAAGCTTCAGTTCTAGAGGGATGTATGCTTGGTTGGTAGTGTATGGAATAGCTTTCAAGTGTGAAAAATATGGGTTGAAATGGATTTAAAACCCCCTCCTCATCGTTGACGTCGTCCCTTGTAGAGCATGGCACCGCTATTGCGTGGCTACGACGTCGAGGTTGTTGTAAGCATTTTTGCTCACAACTTGGGCCATCCTATCATACTTATGTACCCATGGCTCTGTATGTACATACACATGGCATCAACCAGTCTGTCTCCATATACATAACATTTTTCGTTACCTCCCTATTAGTGCTCTCTTAGCTCTGTGTATTACTACACAAGGCGTCGTAACAGCATGAAATACCTTGTATATATAAAAAAATTATACAACTTACCCATGATTTGTCCATATACCTGACCTTTACCACTTTAACTCCTTTATCCTTTTATGATATTTGCTTAATTAGTTAAGACTTTTCCATTTTGATGAAATATCACACGACAAATAGTTTTTCTTGCACAATTAGTTCATAACTTTCAAGAGAAAGAAAATTACTAAAATGTTTGGATTGTTCTAACTAAACTAAATAAATAGCTAACTAAGATTTAAAAACTTAAATTTAAAACCTTAGGCTGCCTCGCAGTAGCGCTTCGTTTAACGTCATTAGCCCGACACTTTTTTGCTCATTAGTCAGAGTCTAAATCAAGATACTTTATTTATAGGTCGGAGATAATGATATCTCTTCCGTTCGGAAGTACTTTTTGCCCTTCAATAAATACAATCTTCATCATCCTCTTCGATACTCATTGTAATCATTTTCTTCCTTGTGTGTAAGACCGCATTGGCAGTGTTCAAGAATGGCCCCCTTAATATCATAGACAAATCATCATTTATATAATGATCTATAATCTCAAAATCAGTGATAAATGTGAATCTACCTACTTTCATATGCACATTCAAGACTCTCCCTATTATTGGTACCAAGTTACCATCAACTACTTGCAAATCTGCGGTATCGGGACAATTGATCTTCAAATCTGCTTGTAACATGTCCTTTATAGGCATTACATTAACCTAGGCTTTTGTGTCACACAAGGTATTTTTAAATCGGTGCCCATCAATGCTTAATGGTATGCATATATCTCAAGGATCTCTCCTCTTGATTGGTTGAAGTCTTGGTGTGAACTTGAATTTTGGTTTCAGCTTCTTTAGAACAACCTTGATGCTATTTCCTTTCAATGCTTCTTCATAATGTCCTTCATCTTGTTGCTTAGCTCTCCACCAATTTTCCCCTTCTTATTATCCTTTGTTGCTTGAATCCTTTGAGTTCATCTTGCCTCACTTCCATTCAGTTCTCATTCATTATTTCATATTTTCTCATAGCCAAAGTGTTAACTCTTTCTGCCTTCTACATCACTTGCTCTTGTATTGGCTCATTCATTGCCATAGTGCTCATCCTGTGAGTAGAACTAAAATTCTCTTTAGGATTTATGATAGTGTTACTCAGAAACTACACATTCTTCCTTCAATTCAAAGCAATAGCAAGCTGACCAATCTGTCTCTCTAGGTTCTTGATGGATTGTGTCCTTTCATCGTCCATCCTCTTTAGAGTTTGTTTCATATTTTCCACCCCTTTCTCTTACTTCTCATGGCTTTCCCTATTGTTGATGTCGATGGCGTGCGAGATTTTCTCAATTGACTTCAATGAAGTCATTTTTTTGCTCTGGCCTAGCTTCCCTTGTTGGACTTATTGATCATAACATAGCAATAACTTCAGTGCATTATCACGATTTCCATATGAGAATTTCGGTTGTTGTATCCTTGATAAAACCTCAAAGGAGTCATTCCTTTCAGCCAGAAGTTGTTTTCGTAGTTTTGGTTATTCTTGAAGTTGATATCTTTAAACTCAATTCCTTGCTGCATGTCCATTGAATTAACCACCATTGCTTGGTGATAAACGGGTTGTTGTATTGTTTGCACTTATGGACTTTGTTGTCCCATTTGTAGCTTCGCCATTTGACTACTCAGGTTGGATAGTTGCACTATGATCGCAGCTTCGAATCAATCTCATACACTCCTGATGGCTTTCTCACTGTGGAACAAGTACCGACTGTAGAGTTATGAAATATAAGATCAAGAATATCTAATGCTTCATCTTCATCCTTGGTTAGTAGAGAACCACCTACTATGATATCCAATAATGTTTTGGTGTGGTGATTCATTTTATAGTAGAAGATCTATAGTTGTGCCCATTTCACGTATCCATGTCCTAGACATCTCCTCAGCATTTTTTTAATCTTTCCCAAGCCTCACCATTAGACTCAGTATCCTCCTGCTTGAATTGGTTGATTTCCACTTTCCTTTCACTAACCTTCATTGGGGGAAGGAACTTGTCTAGAAATCTTTCATTGATGTCTGCCCATAAAGTCGTACTCCATGCATTCAGTTTGTGGAACTAGGATTTGGCTTTTCCCCTAATGTGAATGGGAAAAATCTTATCTTGATTACCTCATTTGTAACTCCGCTAATATGCACACTGTCGCGTTTCTCAAGAAAATTCTCTACATGTGCAACAAGATCTTCATTTCTAGCTTGTTGAATCGGCTATTATGCACCATGTTGATTAGAGACGATTTCAGTTTGAACTCGGTGGCGTTGGCTTGAAGCCTCATCACTCCATTATATGTCTCTTGAATTTCCAGTTTGAAGTAGTCTTGAAGATATCTCTATCTGTGCACTCTATCTTGCACTACCACATCACCTTCGGGTTGGTTATTCCCTCGGTTTTTTTTGGTTTCGCACTTGATCCTGCGCTATCTTGACTTCTTTCTTTTCCTTTCCCTTGTTGGTTCTGTCAATCTCAGGATCGTAAGGCACTAAGTCCTTCTCTCCTTTACTTCGCGTGCACTAATTCTCCTTAAAAAAGAAAACACAAAAGATCAAGTGTAGATTGTCAAACTTGAAACTTAAACCTTTTATTTATTTTTTATTTTTTTATACTTGAAATTAAATTACTTAAGAAAAACTTAACAATTTCGTAAACTAACTAAACTAGTGTGTGGCTACATGTCTCCGACAACAACGCCAAATACTTGATAGTGGCCGAAAATATAACGCCTCGATTATAGTAATAATGTGATCAACTAATGTTGATTACGGATATCATCCTCTTGGAAATGTGTATTGGACATAATTCACTTAGTTAAATTCACTCTATTGCTAAGAAAATCTCTTTTTAGTTAGTTTTAACTAACTACTCTATTCCAGAAAATAATGTAAAATAACTTGTACTTTTCTATTAAGACTCTTAGTTCAC
Organism: Stephania cephalantha; assembly: GCA_039657325.1. Taxonomy (NCBI): domain Eukaryota; kingdom Viridiplantae; phylum Streptophyta; class Magnoliopsida; order Ranunculales; family Menispermaceae; genus Stephania; species Stephania cephalantha. Next base: position 19,328,050 of record CM077579.1, on the reverse strand, counting down.
AACTTCACCTAGGTAATGAATTACTATGCTTTTCATATCACTTCCTACATCTTCATTATGTATGTGCAATGCTAAATTAGAGTAGACAAATTTCCATAAGATTGACTTCAACCCACTATCGTGGTGGAAAAGATTCTAATGTGCAAACTAGATCTCCACCTATCGATGTGAATGACGTAAGTTCCAAATTGCTTTAAGTTCCAAATCTTTAGATTCATAACCACTTAAGTTTACTATTCGTGTCTCCCTATTCAATAACTATATATTGATGTTATATATTTTACGGTTATATCGTCTATATCCGGCTTAAAAGCTCCATAGCCATGGTAACTCTTAAAACCTCTAAGCAACAAACACGTGTAATGTGTTGTATGACATGGGGTGTATGTGTTACTTGTACACATTGTATAAAGTACATTTATCATCATTACCAAATGGCCATTATAAACGGTGCTAGCCTCATTGTAAAAACACACCAAGTTGAATGAAAACATCTCATTCCAACTATCTCATTTCTTCTCTTCTCCTTTGTAGTAGTAGTTTATAGTAGTAAAAGTTCTTAGTCTTCTATTTCCTTCTCTAATTCTTAGTAAGTTCCAACTCAATTTATAACATGTTATCAGCACTAGCTTACTCTAGCATTAAGGAGACCTTGAAGTTCAAGAAGGCTTGTTAAGGAGACAAAGCTAGGAAGGTATAAATTTTATTATTTAAATAAATTCAATTTATTTCTATATTATCATGGTTGCTTCCTTTTATTACATGCATCACTTCTATATGCATACTTTATTCATATACTATGCATTATAACATAACCGATTGCGAAAGTATGCTTTGTAGTTGCGTCTTGTACGATCTTCTACATCAGAAATCAAAAGTCAATATGTGACATAACTAGGTTTCTCGCTATACTACAAACGATTAATTATGCTCTATTTTTGACTTTTTATATTGCAAATAGTGTTATGAGTTTGAGTTGATAGTGGGTAAGCCTTGTCTCCGGTAAAGCTAAACATTGAAATGGAGACGGGTTATCCCATTCGAGGAGGCATGGTTTTAAGTAGACTTCGTCTCGCCACCCAACCTGGAGGTTGTCCCACCAACTCATACAAGTAGTACATTTTGCATATTAATAATCAAGTTGTGAACATATATTTAATCGTATATTATTTATTTTATATAAAAGAGAAAAACTATTTACTCAATTTCTTGACTTATTTTTAGACTATGGCAAACCTTCCAAAACTTGAATTTGTTGCTCTTGATATCATTGGAAATAATTATTTGCCATGGCAACTGGATGCCGAGATACATCTCCAAGCTAAAGACTTGGGAGAAACTATTATAAAAGGAAATGAAACATCAATGCAAGACCGTGCGAAAGCACTGATATTCCTTCGCCATCATCTCCATGAAGGTCTGAAAAGTGAGTATCTCACTATAAAAGATCCTCTCACTTGTGGTTAAGCTTGAAAAAGCGATATGATCACCAAAAGACGGTGATATTTCCAAAAGCTCAAAAACGACCATGGTGAATCTTAGGCTACAAGATTTCAAAACAGTCAGTGAGTATAACTCCACCATGTTTAATATTACCTATCGTTTGAGGCTGTGTGGAGAAAATATATCTGATGAGGCAATGATGGAAAAAACATTCAGTACGTTTCATGCCTCGAATCTGTTGTTGCAACAACAATATTGAGCGCGTCAATTTATAAAGTACTCATAATTAATTTCTTGTCTCATGGTGGCTGAACAAAATAATGAGCTTCTATTGAAGAACCATAACTCCCGTTCAACTGGTTCCGCTTCAATTAATGAAGCAAATGCAACATCCTATAATGACCATAAAAATGGTCATGGAAAGAAAAACCACAGACGTGGAAATGGGAAAGGATCAATCAGCAAAGATCGTGGCAAGCCCTATTCTAAATTTTGTGGCAATAAGTTCCAAAATAAATGGAATAAGAATGACGCCGCTCAGAATAAGGGGAAAAATACTGCTGAAAATGGGCGTGCTCGTAATCGTGACTAACCATGTCACAGGTGTGGTCTAAAAGGCCACTGGGCTCATGTATGTCGTACGCCTAAGCATTTTATTGATCTTTATCAAGCCTCCTTAAAGGAGAAAGACAAAACAGTTGAGATGAACTTCACTGTCGGAGATGGCTTGTCGGACATCAATTATATGGATGTCCTAAATTTTCATGATGATCCAAACACTAATCTCGATATTTTTAATGATCATATGTAATGATTTTCAATAATTTTATGTACTAGTTTTTGTTATGCTTCTTCGTTATATGTACTAGTTTCTTATTATGAATGAAATGTGACTCTTTTTCTAATTTGCCAAACATTATTTGTCTAGATGGAGCAACATATCATGTGTTCAAATCATGAATCAAATAAGAGCGATATATGTCTTGCTGATTGTGCTACAACGCACACAATCCTTAAAAACAGATAATATTTCTCCAATTTGAACTTAGCTGAGGCTAATGTTCAAACAATATATGGCATCTCCAATTTGATTAATGGCTCTAGAAGAGCAAATATTATGTTGCCTGGGGGAACAACAATTCATGTTGACAATGCCTTATACTCTAAAAAATCCAGAAGAAATTTACTCAGCTTTAAAGATATTCGACAAAATGGATATCACATTGAAACCATTAACGAAAATAATAAAGAATTTCTCTATATCACATTGGTTTCAAATAGGAAAAAAGAAGTGTTAGAAAAATTCTCAGCTTTATCCTCTGGATTATATTTTACTCATATAAGGCATGTCGAAACGAATGTCGTCTTAAATAAGAAAATTAATGATCCAAAGACATTCATTTTATGGCATGACCGGCTTGGTCATCCAGGATCATCAATGATTCGAAGAATAATTAATAATTCGCATGGACATCCTTTAAGGAATCATGAAATATTTTCAGCTTGTGATTATAATCGTGCTAGTTGTTCTCAAGGTAAATTGATAGTTAAACTATCCCCGAGTAAAATTGTTGTGGAATCCCCAGTTTTCTTATAACGCATTCAGGGAGATATATGTGGACCTATTCATCCTCACTGTGGACAATTTAGATATTTCATGGTTTTGATAGATGCATCAACTAGGTGGTCACATGTTTGTTTACTTTCGACCCGCAATGTTGTATTTGCTAGACTTTTAGCACAAATAATTAGGTTAAGAGCACAATTCCCTGACAACCCAATCAAGACCATCCGTCTTAATAATGCGGGAGAATTTCAATCTCAAGCATTTAAAAATTATTGCATGTCTATAGGAATTACCATTGAACATTCTACTCCACACGTGCATACCCATAATAGTTTGGCAGAATCTCTGATCAAATGCATTCAATTAATTGCTAGGCCTTTAATCATGAGAACTAAGTTATCAACTTCAGTTTGGGGACATGCAGTCCTTCATGCAACATCTATCATTCGTTATAGGCCGACTGCATATCATGAACATTCCCCCATGCAACTCATTTTAGGTCAACAACCAAATATTTCACACTTGAAGATTTTTGGTTGTGTAGTGTATGTTCCTATACCACCTCCCAATGGAACTAAGATGGGTCAACAATGAAAACTTGGGATTTATGTTGGATTTAACTCATCGTCCATTATAAGATACCTTGAGCCTTTAACAGGGGATTTATTTACTGCACGTTTTGTTGATTGTCACTTTGATGAAGCAATTTTCCCACCATTAGGGGGAGATAAGAAGCCAATTCAAAAGGAATGGCGCGAAATTGCTTGGAATGCATCAACTTTATCACATTATGATCCATGCACAAATCAGTGTGAACTTGAAGTTCAAAAGATCATTTATTTGCAACAAATCGCAAATCAATTACCTGATGCATTTAGAGATGCAAAACAAGTGACAAAATCACATATTCCAGCTGTAAATGCTCCTGCAAAAATTGATGTCTCTGTGCAACAAAATGCACAAGAACCAACGAAACACTTAAAGCATGGAAGACCAGTTGGTTCAAAAGACACAATTCCTTGAAAGAGAAAAACGAGAGTAAAAAATAAATACAAATCAAAATACCCCTAAGAAAGCACAAGAATCATTTGATAAGGATTTGTCATAACAAGTTGATTCTGACGAGGAACAACTACCTTTAGAAAAAGAGAAAAAAAATGAAAATAATGAGATCTCAATAAATTATTTAAACTCTGGTAAGATTTGGGATCGAAATAATATTGTTCATGATGATATATTTGCTTTCAACGTGTCATTTGAAATATGTGAAAATGATGATGATCCAGAACCACGATCAGTGAACGAATGTCGAAAAAGACCTGATTGGCAAAAATGGCAAGAGGCTATCCAAGCAGAGCTAGACTCGTTAAGGAAACGAGAGGTTTTTGGACCGATTGTTCAAACGTTAGATGGCGTAAAACCTGTTGGATATAAATGGGTATTTGTACGAAAGATAAACGAAAAAAATGAAGTTACAAGGTATAAAACAAGACTTGTAGCTCAAGGTTTCTCACAAAGACCTGACATCGATTATGAGGAAACATATTCTCCTGTTATAGATGCAATCACATTTCGGTTCTTGATAAGCCTTGCAGTTTCTGAAGGGCTTGATATGCATTTAATGGATGTCGTTACAGCATATATGTACGGATCTTTAGACAGTGAGATATATATGAGAATCCCTGAAGGATTTGTAATATCCAAAAAAATAAAATCAAAACCTCATAATATGCATTCTATAAAATTACAAAGGTCTTTGTACGGATTGAAACAATCCGGAAGAATGTGGTACAAACGTGAAATAATCCGCTTTGCCCATGTGTCTTCATTAAAAGATCATCAACAGGATTTATGATTATTGTTGTATATGTTGATGATTCAAATATAGTGGGAAACCACGACGACATCGTTAGAACATCCAAATACTTGAAAAATGAATTCGAGATGAAAGAACTTGAAAAAACAAGACTTTCTCTTGGTTCGCAAATTGAACATTTTTCAAATGGAGTACTTGTCCATCAATCAAATTACATTGAAAAAACATTAAAAAGATTTTATATGGACAAGGCACATCCATTGAGCTCTCCAATGGTTGTCAGATCACTTGAAGTGGATAAGGATCCATTTCGACCTCATGAAAGTGATGAAGAGCTACTTGGTCCGGAGGTACCATATTTAAGTGCAATTGGTGCACTTATGTATCTTACAAATTGTACAAGACCTGACATTGCTTTTGTTGTCAACCTACTTGCAAGATACAACTCTTCATGAACTCGAAGACATTGGAATGATGTTAAACATGTTTTCCGATATCTTCGAGAAACAAGTGACATGGGTTTATTTTACTCGATAGGGGTAAAATTGAATCTCCAAGGTTATGCTGATGTTGGATTTTTATCTGATCCCCACAAGGCCCGTTCTAAAACGGGATATGTATTCACATGTGGTAATACTGCTGTATCATGGAAGTCAGTAAAGCAAACTATGGTTACTACTTCTTCCAATCATTCTGAAGTACTTGCAATTCATGAAGCAAGTCGTGAATGTGTATGGTTGAGAAACATGATTGAACATATTCAAGAATCATGTGGATTGCCTTCAATAAAAGATTCTCCAACCATATTATATGAAGATAATGCAGCATGTATCGCACAATTAAGTGAAGGATTCATAAAAGGGGACATAACAAAACATATTTCACCAAAATTCATTTATGCACATGAGCTTCAGAAAAATAGTGAAATTGATGTCAAGCAAATCCGATCGAGTGATAATCTTGCTGATTTATTCACAAAAGCCTTACCAACTACGACATTTAAAAGGCTTACATATGGTATTGGCTTGCGTAAACTTAAGGACATTGCAAGTAAAGAAATTAAACAAGTTTCACCCATGTTCACATGAGGGGGAGTTATTGATTAGTGTATTGCACTCTTTTTCCCTTAGCTATGGTTTTATCCCATTGGGTTTTCCTAGCAATGTTTTTAATGAGGCAATCTTAACAATATTATACTCATTATAATATTTATGAGAATAGTGTACTCTTTTTCTTTTACTATATTTTTCCCACAGGGTGTTTCTTAGTAGAAGTTTTAACGAGGCACAATCTCTAAGCAAGTATCATCCAAGGGGGAGTGTTGTGGAGTATGGATGACTATGCATGTACACCAACATATTGTGTAGTCATGTAACTTGTGTTTCTCACTTAACGAAACCTCCACTTGTCTATGTATTGTCATATTACTTGTAACCATTTCCAATGTACACCAACTCTTCCATGTATTGTCAAATTACTTGTAATGTGTTGTATGACATGGGGTGTATGTGTTACTTGTACACGTTGTATAAAGTGCATTTATCATCATCACCAAATGGCCTATTTAAAGGGTGCTAACCTCATTGTAAAAACACACCAAGTTGAATGAAAACATCTCATTCCAACTATCTCATTTCTTCTCTTCTCCTTTGTAGTAGTATTTTATAGTAGTAAAAGTTCTTAGTCTTCTATTTCTTTCTCTAGTTCTTAGCAAGTTTCAACTTAATTTATAACAATATAGAATTTATGTGCTTAATGCTTTAAACCAATCATACATGTCAATCACGGTTTTTATAAGTTTTTTTTTTTTTTTTGCGTATTACAATTAATAAATCTTTGGAATGAGTGCATAGTGGCCAATATGTTTCTTACTACAGGGTATCTATGTGACATCCGAGAATTTTATAAACTTAATTAGGTGGGTAATCAAGTATTTTTGGATTTAATTTAGGATTTAGGTATTCGAGGTGGGACCCACGTGTTGCGGATCAAAATCATAAATTTAATATTATTTTTTGTGTGTTGTGCGCCTATTTGATGCATTATACATTATTTCGACGCGAAATAAGGTCAAGTGGAGTGTATATGCGCGCGATGTTTGTGAGTTTCCAAGAGCGTTGGAGAATTTTCTCCAACTTTGATAATTTGGAGATATTATCTCAAGGTACGTGTTGAAATGAGTGTCGAGATAGTTCAAACGTTTATCTAAACTATCGTTTTGAATTTCGCGAAAAATAATTGTAATTAAGTTTAAAATTTTGAATTTCTAGATTTAAACGGACTTAACGAGCCGACGTGGGGCCCACACCTCGATTCGCGTACGAGACCTGCTGTTTCGAAGTTTTAGAGCACTTTGGTAAATTCTTCAACTTTTGGTGGAATTGACGCATTTTTCGAGGTTTAATTTGAAAAAAATTGAAGAGATAAACATGAAAATAATAAAAAAACAAGCCAAAGTCCAAAAGGGCATTTGATTTTATATTGGAAAGGACAAAAATGGAAGAGCATAATGGTCATTTAGCTGCCCTTTTAATCAACAAACCAAAATCGAAACAGGGGTCTAGGCCACTGTTCATCATCGCCATGTTCGTTCGTCTTCATCGCCCTTCTTCCTCACTGTGTCACGCTCTCTCACAGTCTCTCTCTTGATCTTCTTTCTCTCTCTTCACAGTGTCTTTTGATTGAAGAACCGTGACTGTTGGTGTTGTTGAAGAACGTTTGGAGGTAATGAAGTTTTGAAATATTTTACAGTAAATTCGATTATGGGGACTGGTGTTTGATGATTCCGGTTTGAGAAATGATTTGGTTGTTGTTTGTGATTGAATTGAGGGATAGAGAGGAGGAGGTTTGTTTCAAAATAAAAGAAAAAAAATAGTGAAGAAGAGAAGAGAAAAAGAGACGTTAATGGAGAAGAAAAAAATTGAGGGTGATAACCAGGGAGAGGGGGTGGTTTTGTAAAGACAATGATGGGGAGGAAGAAGGCTTGGAGCTCCCCTGCCCAGGAAGAAAATAAAAAAACATATGAACGAACGGTTTCGTTCGAACATGAGGAAGGGAATGACCCCGAGACGGGTTGAGGCGACCGGACTTGGTTCAGGGATCAAGCCCATGTATAAAAGAATTTAATTAAAAAAATGGTTTTAATTGGAAAAAAATAAAATAAATTCTTAGAAATTTTGAAAAAATAAGAAAAACGAGGTTTCTGGACAAATTGATGAAAATTGAGGATTATTATGAAAAATAAGGATTTTGGGATTTTCTCGAGGATTTATACCGAGTATTTTTCTTGTAATGCATGTTATGATATTTGAAAATGTCCAAAATTTGAAAAATTGTTTTACAGCCTAGTCTAGGTTAATTTTTGATTTCGAACAATAATTTGCAGTTAAAATTGGGATCCGAACTTCCGAGGACTTAGTTTGGAGGGATTCCAGGGTTTTTGAGTCGAGACGAGACTAATTAAAATAAATAAATTAGAGAAAAATTGTGGAACGATTGTGGAATCTTACCGGACTTGTAAATGAATTGTAGGACCGCAATTGGAAAACCATGTAGACTATTCTACTGACACAGAGCTCAAGAAGTATCGGTATCACGTTTGTAAGGTTAAGTAAATCCCATAGTAAACTTTACATTGTATGATTATAATTTCGTAAAAAATTGCATTGATCATTGATATTGCATTTTTGTTGTACATACATACACAGTTTGGAAAGATAAGGCGATTCGAGTCTCCTTATAGTGTAGACTATACTGTGGTTATAAAACACTATATTATGTTTGAGGGGCGGGAGTCACTGATACTTTACATCACGCGGTTATCATGAGATCACGTTGAACCAGATCATACTCCCATAGTCTAGAGGAACGATACTCGTTTGATTATTTTCCTCGCGCATGCGTCCTTATTATTGTTTACTTTCCACTTTTGGAAAACGTTTTTTGATTGTGGTCGGATAACAAAAATGGAATGGATTCACGGTTGTATTTAAATTCCTTAGATTATATTCTTTGTTTAATTTCTTGGATTATTATGCATTTGATTATTACAGGTGTAGTGAATAGTGTAGATTTACTTATTAGACATTATCGAATTTTTATAATTCGATAATGACAGGTTCTAACGGCGACAAAGGAAAGGGAAAACTTTCCAACTATGTGTGACTTGCTTAGTTCTTTTATCTATGTATGTATTATTTTTGAATATATTATACTGTATAAATGGGTTTATGGGTTCAAGTGTGAGTAGGATCTCCTTTGGAATGATGGGAACGGTTTTAGGATAAATTGAAATAATTTTGGAATTAAGGTAATGCTAGTTCAAGAATTTTTATACTTTAAATCAAGTTAGAATGAATATATAATTGAGTTGATGCAACATATATTATTATGGGTGGATTGTGAGTCCTTCAGCATTTCCACCAAAGCTGAGCAGGTTTTGTTGAGAATTTTAGAGGCCAAAATTTTTGATGTAGGCTTAAAAATAGAGGAGTTGCTGTCGAAAATTTTTTATGAAATTTTGAGGATAATGTAATCAATCTAAATGAATTTTGAGGATTATATAATTAATTTTTATGGAACTTTAAGGTTTAAGACTTACTTTAGAATCTTTTGTGTTTAGTAAAGTTTTATAACTGAAGTTACAAGATCTTATTCTTAATTGTTTATTGATGAAGAGTTTAAGGCTGCTAGATTATCTAGGGATTAAGGTAACACTACAAGGAAAATGAAATTTAGAAACGAAATTAGAAAGGGAATTAAGTTCCGTTGCTAAAAAAATAAGTTAGAGACGGAATTGAAACGGATTAAATTAGAGACAGAATTGAGACGGATCAGAGACGGAAATAGAGACGGAAATAGAGATGGAATTTAATTCCGTCTCTAAAAAATGGCGCCAACATTCCCACCAAAAATTTCATTTCTTATGACCGTTCATCAAACCTCGGGATTTGTGTATGCTTGGATCAAGGCCCCCCCTCCTCCTCTCTCTCTCCCCCCCCCACAACCAAAAAAAAAAACCCCAAATCGTTCTCATCCAAAATCCCCCACAAAACCCCTAAATCCGATCGTCTCGTTCGATCGTCTCGTCCCCTCCCCAAAAATCCCCAAATCCCGTTCGATCGTCCCGTCCAAAATCCCCAAATCGGTCTCGTTCTTTGCTCTCAACTCTGGTCTCTCCGTCTCGTCGTGCTGGTCTCTCTGGTCTCGCCGTCTCTCTGGTCTCTCCGTCTCGTCGCGCTGGTCTCCGTCATCGGCTCTCAACTCTCTCTCTCTCTGGTCTCTCCGTCTCTTGCTCGGTCACGGCTCTCCGTTCTCTTATTGGTAAGAGTTTGCTTCGTTTTTACATGACTTTTGGCAACGATGCTTACTCTCTCATGAATCTTGTATGACCTTTTGAGCTTCTCACACCCCTTTTTGAATTCTTTTGGTTATTTTTGTTGCTTTATTAGTTTGTTTTCCTCCACAAGTTGGTATTCAGATCAGCACTGCCCATTAACATCTGTTGTTTCTCTGTTTTGGATTTTACAATATTTCGTGGGGATTGATCACTTGAATGTGTGTATGTATTTGACTTCTTTTTTGGTGATTAGTATATGTGACTTTCATGTACTAGTGAAGCAATGTACAGGCCACTGGGGGCCAATGTGACTAAATCAAAGAGAAAAGTTGAAAACGGTTTGGACTTTTGATACATGGTATAGGTCAGAGTATTGTATGACTTTGGTGATTGTGTGAATTAAAATGATACAATATGGGCATGCAGGTCTAAATGAGATCTTTATTGTATAGTTCTCAAAAAATAAGAAGCAATGACTTTTGTCCTGAGTAATATGTTTTAAATGAATTACTCTGGCTAATTGTTGTACTGTTTTAGTTTTACCGTCTCGGCTCTTGAAATCTAACTTTATATGATGACAAAGCTAGTGATATTTAGGGGTTTTTTGGGGGATTTTGGACGAGAAGGATTTGGGGTTTTGGTGTGCTTTTTTTTTTTTTTTTTTTTTGGTGGTGCTGAATTCTGGTTTGTTTGTATATTTTTATGTGTTTGAGATGGGATTATTCTTGTAATTGATATTTTGTATTGTAAGTGGGGTGCATTGATGTGGCAACAAAGACTTTTTAAATTGAAGGTGAAGAAAAATTATTCAGTGAGATTTGTAGTCTTGCATTGTTTAAAATGCTTTTATAAAAGTTGTGGTTATGTCTATTTATTGTTTAATGCATAAAAGCTAATTAATTTGGGGATGTTCGAAGAATTCTAAAGTAATTTCTTACCATGATTGTAAAGTAATTTTTGTAATTGGGGCGATCTTTGTTATTCTTTGTTCCTTGACTGTATTAAGTATTTGTTTCACAGTTATATGTATGTCTCAAATCTTTTTAGCTACACAAAGCTCTATGTCTTAAAAAAGAAAATCTGCGAATTACTTGAAGACGTTATGGATTTGGATATCCCAAAGAGATTTATGGAAATTTGGACTTTCTTCAAAAGAGAAAACCATATTTTAGTCAGTTATATATACTTCAACTAAAAAAAAAAACACAAAATCATTATGTATTAGAAAATAAATTATTAAGCATAAGTAAGCTACAACAACATGAAGAGCAATGACAAAGCTTCAGTCCTAATTAATATGGGTCTCAACATGAACGAAATTTATTATACCCCTAATTAGAAGTCAACTTCCACTAGCTTGCACTTGCAGCAGTTTTTTACTTCCCTGCAATTATATATAGAATTCTGAATTCATGAATACTTAATTCACATTGGTTGGCTGTGATATGATGTCTGCTTTCTTGAATTTGTTCCTTGTTTAGTTACTTGATCTTTGTATTATTTCTAATCTCATTGCCCTTTTGACTCCCTCGGCCGACCCTTACTAGAAAAAACTCAATGAGTTGACATTTAGAATTGTATTTGAGTTGCATATTCTCTATTTTGATTTAGTGTTTTCGACTCATCTAGCCGACCTGAAACTTCACTTCAGTGTGTCAATATGCTCAGAGTGGGAAGCTATACTGGAAGGCCTTTTGGGATTCCTTAAGAGTCCCATTGTCTTTCTTTTCTTGTTTGAATACATCACTCCATTATACTACTATCTTAATTTGAAAAATCAGAAATGTCACTAAGTTCAAGTGGAAGCAAATAACTTTGAGTTCAATTTTGGGATCAAATTGAGTCAAAAGTGGTGGCTTCTCTTGGGTGTCTAAGCTATCAAACTTGAAGTGGATATTATAATATCATCATTGATAATGACCATTTTTTCAGCTCTGCAAGTTATTAATTGTTTTATTTTTTCTTCGCAACTGATTTAGACAAAACTTTTTATTCTATATTAAGAGTGCACATATACTCTCGTTTGTCAGACTTGGAAGTAATTCTTTTATTTGGTTGATTGTATTGCTTTGGTGCTTATATCCAAACAAGGAACCAATTGTTGCTGAAAGTAAAACTTGTTTGATTACACAAAGGAAATGATATAGTATAGGAATAAACTAATTGTGCATGATTAGCTATAGAGATTTGTATGACCTTTTTCATGATAAATGAGTAACTAAATAAAGAGGTAAACATGTTAGTGCCATGGTTTGGTAATTTTATGTGTAGTAATAAATTAATAATGTTTTTTCATAGTGCACTATGTAAGATTTGCTTTTTGTTTATTCTTGGAGGTATTTTAAATTTTTGTTGTTATGTTGATGCAGTTGGTAGGTAGTTGTTATGATGCCAGATGTTGGAAAGGTAGAACTACCTTATTGTCTATGACTGTGAAGGAACAAACTCTTGATCGGTGACAAATTTAAAGAGTTCAGCTTCTTTTAATTGTTGATTGCTTCTGCAGGTTTTATTTTAACTGTTCTTGAGTGATTTGATTTGTTACGTGGTTGATTGTGCGGTGAATGAGTGCACAGCGTTCGAATCTTTTTGAATTTCGATCTTGAATCTCCGTCTCTTTCATTGCTCTCTCGCTCTCTGGTCGCTTTCATGCTTACCGCTCTCAGCTCTCGCTCGTCAAGGTAACAATCAAAAAAAATATTTGTAACACCCGAATTCTCTTGAAATTGTATATGGTCACATTTTCCTCTGGATTGGCTTTCATGTGCATTTGTTGGTGTTCTTCACTTGATCTATTAAGTTAATGTTGTGTTTTTTGTTTGGTTTAGAAGTTTTTGTTCGCTTTCTTCTCTTGCATGCTTAGTGTTTTGTGGTTATGCTTGTTCTATTTTTAGGTTTATTAATATTTAATATATCATTTCAACATTTTAATTGAGCAATTCAAGATTTCTATTGATTTTGTATTTGGTAGGTATTTCATGTTTATTTTATCGGTAAAGCATGTCATGATCAACATTATAATACATTAGAATCATGTATTGAGGTAATTACTTGGTCGTTTGATGTTATAGTTGTTAGTAATTTCATATTCATGCACTTGCTAGGGATGATTGATTAGTTAGGTGTTGTTGGTTACGATTGAATAGTACCTATAATTATATAATTTCTACTACTAGTTAGGATTCGAAACACTAGGATTACTCTTTTAGTTAATGTTGCTATTTCACATAAAATTTCTAGAGAATTGAATAAACCTATAACCTTAAGGAGGTACGAGTGAACAAGTAGTAGGCGCTTTGATACTATGTGGTATTTGTATGCCTCTTATAACTTATGATTTATTTATTTTTTTGAACTCCTTGTTGCTTATATTTTTACGACCAATTATCATACTCTGTTTGGTATCAGTCATGTACCGAGCTAGGTATTAAGAAAGTTGTTTCCAACCCCCTCTATTCAATGGCCAGAAGCAAAGCTATTTGTTCATGTAGTTAGGTAGGTCCTCAGATTCCCCCTTCTAATAAATTGTGTTAGTTGGACACCCAATTTGCCATGTACCGTCGGAAATTATGAAACTAGTTGACTAATTTAATTGCACAATTACAATAGGAATGTCGTCTACAAGTCGAGACTGGATGTACAACCGGCTCGACAATGGCTACGTTCGAATTGAATTCGCAGCGAAGGTTAAAGAATTCATATCATTTGCTAAGCAACATTGTCCTACATACCAAAGTGAAAGGAAGATTAGATGTCCGTGCAATTATAAGAAATGTCGACTTGTACCGTACCTGGACATCGAAACGGTTGAGTACCACATATGTAGGTATGGATTTGTTCCGGGATATCACTGTTGGTACGAACATGGTGAGAACGGAGATGAAGGCCCGCAAAACTTTTACCAAATGGATAACCATATTGATGATGCTGATGTGGGAGGAGACGATCCGACAACTTACCGCGAGATGCTACACAACGTGGCAGGTCCAAGTTTCAATTGGAATCACGTGGAAGAATCACCAAACCCCCAAGCACGCCAACTATATGACATGATTGAGGCAAGTAGCGAACAATTGTGGCCGGGTTGCGAAACCATGACAACGTTGTCCGCAATGGCAAGATTACTTGCGATCAAGTCTGAACATCATATATCTGAACGAGGGTATAATGAAATCATTAAATTCATGAAGGATTGTTTGCCAAATGACAATTCATTGGTTGCGATCAAGTCTGAACATCATATATCTGAACGAGGGTATAATGAAACCATGACAACGTTGTCCGCAATGGCAAGATTACTTGCGACCCATGGGCAAGTCGAAGGAGCGGTACTTAACAGAGCAGGAGTATAATGCCGCTCATTCGTACATACTGCTCAATTGTCCAGAGATCGCTCCTTACATCCAGTATGTCCGTCACTTTCATTCAATAATGCAGTACATTCATTATTCATCTTTTACTAAGACATCCTATGTACATGTTCGTTTCTTCTAGGATCTTCGTCGATGAAATCACTCAAGCAATGGGGGAGTCGGAAGTTGATAGTAGTCTAGAGCACAACTTTCCCATATGGTTCCAAACATATGTAAGGTTATTACTATTGTAGGTTATAGCTTCATAAATTTCTTTCATAAGTAATGTGTCTTATTACATTTCTAATTTTTTGTGAATAGGCTCGTAATTCTATCATAGACGAGACGCTCGTTGATCTTTGTTGGTCCTAGTCGATCATGTATTGTCTACCCTGGTTACCTAGTGAATGGGTATAAGTTCCACTCCGCAACATATGACGTTAATAGATCGACACAGAAGCGGCGGTGTTTTGGTGAAGGGTTCTAACTACGCCGATGTTTCCCATAACTATTATGGAGTACCGCAAGAGGTTGTGGAGATTGAGTATACCGGCCTCAAGCGTGTGGTCTTGTTTAAGTGTGAATGGTATGACCCTACACCGAATCATGGTGTGAGGACTCACCCAACACTTCAATTGGTAGAGGTTCATCGAAGTCGACGATATAACAACTACGAGCCATTTGTACTAGCAATGCAAGCCACTCAAGTGTACTACCTTTCGCCCTCTTCTATGAGGAACGACCGACAAGAATGGCTAGCGCTTGTTGATGTCAACCAAAATTCGCCGACGAGGAAACTAGCAAAGACGATAATGACCAGGGCTCTACAGAGATTGCATTCCAAGATGGGATGCCCACCACGTGCGTAGTCGACGATGCAATTCAGGATATCAACAATCTGGATGATCCGAATGGGACTCGAGTCATTGTTGAAGCGGGTCCAAGTGAAGAAGTCAATGAGTTCATTGTTGATAGTGGAGATGATTCAGAAGAAGAATCATCAACTTCTACTCATGAGAGTAAATTTGAAACGGATGATAGCGAGTAATGTATGTCTATGTTATGTCAACGTCCAAAAGCTATCACAATGTAGTCCCATTGGAGAAGGCCCAAATTGGCTATTAATATTTAATATGTTGCTTGATCTTTTATAGGTCTAATCTTTTTTCCATCAATTAGAGATTAAACATTATGATATATAGACATGCATACTGTTGACGATATATTTCTTAATTTCCTTTTATCAGCATGGATCCTGTGTTATTAATTCCCATCATTTAGAGTTAATTACTTATTTTTGTATGCCTTTCTTCTCTAAAATGTTATTGGTATTTTGTTAGGTTTCATGGCGGGAGGTGATCATCCCCCACGTCGAGGGATACCATTAGGAGGACATCGTCCAGTCGGAAGAGGTGCAGCACCGACCTCTGGATGCGAAATACCGACTGGGCGTCATGGTCAGGCCACACGAGGGGGCCATAGAGGTCGTGGCGGTCGAGGTCGTGGGTCGATTCCTGCATTATCGATTCCGACTTCTCGTTCTCTCGAGCATGATCCACCCTCAGCGTCACCTTCGCCTTCCATACCGTCGGCGTCGTCTGTACCATCATCCTCGTCATCACGGACTATACCAAATTCGCAGTCCCAGTCACCATCGCCGACATCGAGACATGACACTCCTTTACCCACGAGGCCTACACCCCCAGCCACCGCATCACCGGCAACATCCCCACAATACGACGACGGCAGAGCAGGGTTGCAGGTGACAGGCCCTCCGCGGGCACCTCAAAGGACAGGGATGGAGCCCCCTCGCGTGCAGCGGATCCCGATCACACTTATTGCCAATGATACGTAAGTTTGTATTTGATTCATATATGTACTTTTAAATATGGATGTAAATTATTAAAGAAGTAGTTAAGATGTTATGCATTTTCATGAAACACAGGGAGTTGCATCCTTCTCATTTTTGTGCACGGAGGATGACAAAAGTTTTCAAAAGATGGATGATTCCTGAAGGGTATTGTTGGAAGTCGGTACCGAATCATCATAAAGACCAATACTGGCGCCAATGGAAGGTAAACAGGACTACTAAATGTCTTATGATTTATACTATTTTTTCAATGTCTCGTAACAATTGCAATCGCCATTTTGTAGGTATTTTTTAGATGGGATGACGCGATTCCCGAGGATCTCATTCGAGCGGCGTACGACACGCTTGCAGGCACAAGGTACACCGCATTGATGCACAAGTTAAAGAAGAATTGTGTGCAGCCAGTTTATGTTAGAGATGAGGCATGGAGAAGATACTTGGAGTACTGGGAGAGCGAGGACTTCCTTGCCAGGTCTAGGCAAGCGACAACGAATAGGAACACTGAGGTCGAAGGACCTGGGACTGGACCCTCGAAGCACGGTGGTGGTTCCGTGTCTTTTGTGACTACCCATGAAAGATTGGTAAGTTGTTTTTAACCTATTGTTTATTTTCTACATTTATACACTTGTTCACTATGGTGAATTTATGATCGGTCCCGTACGTGATCGATTCATCCGAGACGCCACCTACCGTGAATGAATTGTATTTGCATCTCCACACCGTAAATCACGACGGAATGACATTCATCGATACTAGATCAGAGCGGTTCTATGTAAGTATAGAAATGAAATGTTAAATAGTATTAAGTTTACTTTAAACCATATCATGTATGTTGTTTGTTGTTGATACCTGCAGGATAGGCTCCAGAGGAGACGTCACGAGCTGACCCAGGCTACATCGGACCAATCGGTGGATGATGAGGCGGTGTACCTCAATGTGACGGGTGAGTGTCCCAAAGGACGTGTCTACGGTCTCGGGTCTTTAGGGAGAAAGAAGAGGAGATATGCAGATCCTGGTGCTAGCACGTCCCAGATACCGGATATGGTGTCGCGTGCAGAGTTCAATGTCGTTGCCGAGCAATTACGAAAGGTTATGGAGTTTATGCATCAGCATCTCGGGATGAACATGGACGGAGCAGGCCTATCTCAGCAACAACCACCACCACCACCACCACCACCACCACCACCACCTCATGACCAGCAACAGCCGCCGCAAATAGATCCCGTCGATCCACCACAACAAGGGGACAATGTTGAGCGAGAGACGCAAGATTGGCTTACGAGAGATGAGCAGCTTGGTGATACATAGGTATTTTTCTTGTTGTTTGTGTAAATTTTGAGATTATACCTTTGCTTTTGTAGATAACTTTAGCAATTGTTCGCATGACTTTTTGATTGACACTTCTTTTTGTGCATATTTAGATTGATACTTCTTTATGTTTCATTGGATAGTTGTTCAGAATTTTAAAAATTCCATTTACTTCTTCTTTCTTACCTTCTATGAGATGTTACATTTGCTTGGCGTGGACATGTTTGTGAAGGTGTAGCCGAAAGTTCGGTTTTCAGCTCATGAAAAACCCCTAACGAATACTTGTACATATATGCATATGTGAGGCCTGAGAGCCAATGCACTTTACAAGTTCATCTGTTGCATGTTGTGTGTACTCCTGGTCATATCTTTATCTTGGTTTTTGAAGAAAATTTTCTTATCTTAAAAACTGTGATAAGATGTTAATGACATGAATCGTGTGTTGCCAGACATCTGTTGCACTTTACATTTTAGCTGATTTTACTGCTGATCTTTTTGACTATTGCTCCACAAGCTCATTTTGATCACTATCAGGGCTTGGTTGCTTCTCTACTTGAAATAGATTATCATGTATGTTTAAAAACAGCCCTGCTGAAGGTTCGTTGTACAGCTATTTTTTAAATAGTCCTGCTATTTCCATGTCTAATCATTGTAGTGTACTAATTTGGACTATGCTTTAGAGATGTGGAGGCTTCTTGACCCGGAGGCACACTTGATAAGCTTGAAGCAACTCATGGATCGGGTTATATGTGTCAAATCAGGCAAGAATACATTTTTTTTCCTTTCCTCTTTTATTTCTTTTTCACATGTACCTTGAAAGTGTTTGAAATTTGCATCTGTTAGCATTGTTTTGATGTCTTATTCTTATTCTCAATAAGAAAAAGTCCACATCACTATGTATATTAATAGGGACCCTTGACTGGACTAGTATATTTTTTAGAGAAAGAGACTATATATATATATATTTATAGGAATTTAGTTACAAAAAGATAGGCTATTGTGGACAAGGTGTTCACACTCATTTGGCTACACAAAACAGCCCTGAAAAATACAATGCGAGTTGATATTTACTGCGTCTCCCTTTCTCTCCTTCATTTATTTATTGTCAGTGTAAGGATATGGCTGGCTGAGATAGAAGGCTTGCTCCGGTCATCAGAAGTTTATCATTCTCAGTTTTTGTTGTTGAACGAGGTAGGCGAATTCTTAACAATTGTCAATTCCAACAAGAGATAATGTTCAATAATTGATTAGAATTTTGAAACAGATTGTACCTACATATGTTCCGATCTCAGTGCTTTCATTGACGGTACAGGATAATTCATTCCGTGACTGGATTATGCATTTGATTCATGCTTTGGACTGGCAACTTCCCCTGGAAACACAGTTCTTGCCATGGTATGATTTCTGTCTTTTATATAATTTTATTTTTAGTCAAATTTGTGTCCTGGTATTTGCTCTATCTATCATGGGATGGATGTGAGCAGCATTAAATTATTTTGGATTCAAGTCAACATGTTTATGAATATTGATGGATAGAAATTAGAAGTGAAAAGACAATGCAACCTTTTTAGTTCATTATTCATGAAGATTTGGGTGATCAGGAGAGCTATGTAATTACTACATGTTGGAAGGTACATTTGAAGATGCATGTAGCAAAGCATGGTAATTCAAATACATAGTTAGCGGAAAAGTCAAGGAAAGAGCTGTGTTTGAGGGATTGGATAAGTGATTGTGTTTCACCATGTCAATTAAAGAACATATAAATATTTTTGTCTTGATTGATGACATGCTATTCATATTTAATTTCATTCTTAGCATTTTAATTTGATAATCATATCATCCATGTTTAAGATATATGTATCTGATTTTAATATTGACAGACATGCCTACTTATCCTCTCATCTTTTATTTTATTTGCAGACTATTTGGTTTATGTACTTGATATCTTAGACACTCACTGCTCCATTAATTTTATGGATGATACGCTATAAATTGACATTATTGATCAATCTGATAAATTGAATGCAGTGATAGGACCCTTTCTTCATTCTGTTCCTCAAGTTTTAATGGTATTAATGTGATCCAAATTGCAGAAAGCTATGCAATTTTGCTAAGTGGAATGCCTGCTTTGTCGCGACCTATTGAGCTGTTCAAACAGGTATCATGTCATTTAATTTTCACTCATGTATTATTGAGGCTACCATGTTAATTTAGTAAGCTGTGATTTGTCTTTGTAAATGACGTGCTCCATATTTTTCAGCTGGAAGCATTGTATCCTGATGTCTACATAAATGTTCATGAATATGGGAATCGATATTGCAAAGGTGTAAGTATTATTTTTTACGCTCATCTTGTGGATGGTTTGAAGGATAATCTGATTTTTAGATAATTTCTTTTTTCAGGGTGTATTTGGAATCTATCAAGGTGCAAGTGACCATGAAAAGCTACACAATTTGATGAAAGCAACAATTATGATTCGTCGGCTCAAGAAAGATGTTCTCTCTGAGCTGCCTGTAAAATGTAGACAACAGGTATTGGGTTTTGCTTTTGTTGTTTACTGAAGTTAGCTTTTGAGATTCCTGGAAATTCATTCATCTTTTGGCATTTATCTTTTGGAGAAAGAATTTGCTGTTGATATTCTAGTGTAGTTTCTTTCGTGAACATGAAGTCAGTTTTTGATACTGGAGAAACTAAACACTGGCTTGAAATTATTTGTCTATGTTTACAGAAAGAAAGAAGAAGAAAAAAATGATTAGTTCATTATTCATATGCCTTCATGCTGGACGTGAAAGATCTTTCATGAACGAAACTCCAATCATGATTTGGGTTTGTTTGAAATTTTTGCTTAGGAAAAATACAAGTTATCTCTAGACAGTTCTACTTGCACGGGTTGTCTATTTTTTGTGCTGTTTTTGCAATGGGAATGTCAGAACCAATATCCATTTTCTATAGATGTTGTCACTTCAAGTAGTTCCTCATGATTTTTTCACTGATGCTCAGGTTTTCCTTGATTTGGCTGAAAAAGATATGAAGCAAATTAATGCATTATTTCGTGAGGTAATGCTACATTGCTACTAAGTCTTGCAATTTTATTCTTTATCTGGATTATGAATATGATCTAGTTGTTTGTGTTTCACATCAAAGATTGAAATCTTAAACCAGTTCAAGTACTTCCTCATCAGTTTCCCGCAGAAAACGGTTTAGCAAAGATCGAAGTACTTTCTATTGTGCTATGCCTTTAAATATTCTGGAAGAAAAATGCTGCTAAAAAGAACAATGATGAAAAAAAATCCATTTCCATCCTTTAGCTTCTCTTTTTTTTTTTTTCTTTTCTTTTTCTGTTCTTAATGTGCCAAATGTACATTTTCCTAGTGGACGATAACGGGTAGAAATAATTTGCCAGCTAAGTTGCTATCCAGTGGAGTTATTCAACTGTATGTTGGTCTTAAGGAAATGTGATTGGATTGGAAGGCTTTGATTATTTTATTTCTGCTTTAATGAAAAGACTAAGGTGGATCATTAGATTCAAGATTCAAGACCTTCCTCTGTCTTGTTTCTTGTTTTGTTTGTTTGTTTCTCATTCTTCTAGTTTGGCCTCTTATATCATCCTGAGTCGCGATTAAGATCAATGGTATGTCTAGAAAGGAATCAAAGGATCAGAGGTTAAGGACTTCCTAACCCTGCGTATTGAAAGACCTAAGATTACATTTATATTTCTTTTTTTTCCAGACAATTTTCTCAATTATTGTATTTTTCTTGCATCAGGAATGAAAAGAACCAGCTAATTTTGGGAATTCGGCGAGCTAATCGCCCACAAACTGTGATGCCTTCATCAGTTTTGTCCAGCGACAGCATGCACATTGGGCTTATTGCTGCAGCAGCTCATGCAGCAGCAACAAATAGTCGATTTACTATATTCTATAATCTTAGGTAAAGATTTTGCTTATTTCATGAGAATGAAAAAACATCTAGAAAACTATCTCGTATTTATCTAGATTTTGCTTAACTCTTCCTTTCTGAGAGGCTTAATTAAGGTTGGATTGATCTAATCACATTACGATCCTCATTGTTATGTCCCTCGCAATTAAATGTCGTAAGTTCACCTTCTCTTACTATGATTTTGATTTGATTTGATTCACGTACAATAAAATCATTTCAATAAAATCACACAGTTCTAAATTTCTTATGGATCTTGCTACAAATGCATGTGAGGTTATATTAATTGAATATGCTGAACTTGCAGTCTTTAGGTATATGTCCTATTATTTCTCAATTTGTTACCGTATGTACTTGAGGTTTTTTTTTTTTTTTTTTTCAACCCTTCTTTGCTTCATAGTAGGTCCCTCATTTACCTTCGAAAGGCCTTGTGAGGTCATTTAGACATCCAATTTTAGTTTGCTTATATTCTATGGTTCTACCTCAATGTTCATTGAGTCTTTTGTTTTCCTCATGTGGCGGACTTTATTCACCTGATAAATGTAGACTTTGGTTTTAAGAAAAGTAGTAGGTTATTGAATAAATTTATGGATGCTTGATACATCTTGACTTTAGTAGATCTTGTGTTGAGTTTTTCGGAATGTTGTGTAAGTTTAGCTGACTGCTACGCAATGAACAGATCCTATTAGATGAGTATCGTATATACCCAAACCTTTTGAAGCTTTACCACATCATCATTAAACTCATGTCACTTAAACGTATTGATGACTAATGTTTTGCCATTTTAACTGACTTTACTGTCCGACGGAACTGTTGTTTTCATGTATATCTAACTTTTGTGAAAGCAGCAAATTACTGTCTGCAGTCTGAATTAATCTGACTATTTCTACTTTTCATGAGATAATATTTGCTTTCCTAGCAGTTCTTAGACTTGTTTTGTACAATTCAATTTGTGCTCTAATCTGAGCTCCACATAACTTTTTGTACTTTTCAGTGACAATGGAGAAATTTGAGAATGTGGACTACAATGAATTGGGTTTTGATCCTCGTATATATGGACTTTTCACAGGTAATCTTTAAAGTGCAGCCAGGTATTCTTCTTTGAAGTACCTTGATACATATATATATACTTGGCATCTTTGTTCTTGCTGCTGAATTGATATATTAAAACAACGATGAGCTTTGAAAATAATTACTTTTAAATATGATTTGCACAATCTCAATTAATGTGTACTCTCCACTTGTTCTGCCCTTAAGAAGATAGATTATAAGCTCTAAATAGAATGAAATAGAAGAAGAGCACTAGTTCATCCGATCCTTAACAAGGGGATGGGGCAGTGTTGGCATTGCATTGCATCTTTTCTGAGTAGTAATTGTATTGGTACTAGTACTAATATATAATACTATACTGCTTGGGCTCTAAGGGTACTTCAGTTGAAGTAGTACTGCTACTCATGTTGTGAATTATGCCACTCAACTGAGACATAACTTCTTCCATAACTGAGATTGAATGTGACGTGTAAATTAAAACAAAATTTAAAACCACTCAGAGACACCCGATATTGTTGTCCCGACCTATGTAATTCAAGTGCCCAAAGGCGTACCACACCGATATTGTAGAAATGAGTTCAAATATTGTGTGAATATTTTGAATTGCAAAATGTGATCAACTTTTTTTATTTATTTATTTATTTATTTATTTCAGTTGGTCAGTTCATGCTTTTTGAATGCGTGATGTTTCAAGTTCGTTGTAATGAAAGATCAAAACAGTTGTGTTAAACACTACCTATGACTATTCATTCCATTTAAACTTTTTTCACTTAATTTTGTTACAAAGTACTTGTAACTCTTCTTTGAATTCTTTGAATAGCTTCAAAGATCCCTGTGGACATTTCTTAAAGGTATGAATTTCCATTACACTTATTTTCATCTATTTTATGGGCAATCCATTTCGCTATATATCACACCTAGATTGACCTTCTTATTTTTTGTATTCTTTGATTGTAACATTGTACATTGTATTGTGCTTCGTATTTTTATCATGAGTTTGATCTATTTTGCAATATTTGCAGAGCGTGGCCCTATCAATAGGTGATTTGGTTCTTCGATCGAGTGGGAGTTAGTGCCATTGATTGCCCATATCCCCGTGACAATACCGCCATAATCTAGTTTCCAAGTGAGAGATGAGGAATGTAAAGCATATCATGTAACTTTTATAGTTGTTTACATGACTTTTAGATTGATAATTCTTTTTGTGCATATTTAGAGGATTGTAAGTTTTTTTTTTTTTTGTGGTTGTTGAACAATAGGATTGGTGGTTTTTGTGAATACTTAGAAATTTGGAGCATTTGTTATACTAGACAATTTTTCGTGGATATATAAATCTTTTTCAAATTTTGAATTTTACATTTTTTTCTCTCATTTGAATATTTGTTGATATATATTGTCGATGTATGAATGTCAAATTTTGCTTTTTTGGGGGATGTTAGCACCCCCAAGGAGTTGTTGGTGGGGGTGCAGGCGATGGAGTAGGTCCTATGGTTGTAATTTCAAGTTATAGGTTGGAGAACCAATTGGATTATGTTTATGTTTGAAAATTAAACAAAAAGGAAAATTAGAGACAGATTAGCAACGAAATTCATACATTCGTTGCTATTCCGTCTCTAATTTTCCAGAATATATGCATGAATGCAACGGAATGAAATCATTATTTCATCATCTCGATTCCGTTGTTAATCAACGGAATCGAGAGACGGAATTCATTATTCCGTCTCTGATTCCGTTTCTGATTAGCAACGGAATCAAAAACGAAATGTCAAAATTCTGTCTCTGATTCCGTTTCTGATTAGCAACAGAATCAGAGACGGAATTCATGAATTTATTATTTCCGTCTCTGATTCCGTTTCTGATTAGAAACGGAATCAGAGACGGAATGCAATTACAAATATATCATTTTGAAAAAAAATCCATTTCTCTTCCGTCTCTGTTCCGTTTCTAATTTCCGTCTCTAAATCCGTCTCTAATCAGAAACGGAATTTATTCCGTCTCTAATCCGTTTCTAATCAGAAACGGAATCAAATTTCCGTTTCTGATTGAATCGACGACGATTTTTTAGAGACGGAATAAATTCCGTCTCGTTCGTTTCGATTTCAATTAGAGACGGAATTTATGCAAATCAGAGACGGAAAATTTCGTTTCTGATTTGCTATTTTTTTGTAGTGTAATCTATGCTGGTCAGATGTCATAATTAGGTGGAGTCAAACAATCAAAATATATGTTTATGATTATTGAAATCAATTGTAGAAGTAGTAACTATGATTAATCTATAGGGCGAAAAATTACCCAAGTGGATGTTCTAGTCATTGTATTCTAGGTTATTTAATGACTAACATAATTTTTGTTTTTATTTAGTTTGGATTAGGTATGACTTTTATTGAGTTTAATGCTATCTTATTTCTATTTTATTGTGTTTTATTCAATAAGTAGAGTTACAAGGATAACGATATGACTTATTTCCATTGAATATAGGAAAATCGTTAGTTTGCTAAAGGCTATCAACATATCGTGATTAAAGTTTAATGATTTATGATCATTACGTAAATATGATTATTTGGTTATGATTATGATTTGATGAAAATGTCTAGATATGACGGTTTACATATCATTGTCTAAAATATATTGTTTAGATATTTAATTTATATTTTATTGTTTGTTTGAATTGCATTAGATTAGTTTATTGAATTAAATTATTTATAGTTTAATTATTTTAATTAATTGATTATTTTGTTTTAGATTGATAGTGTTTAATTCCTATTTTAATTAAATTTGTTAAATTAAAGCAAATTAAACCCAATAAAACTTTAGCGTAGCCTTAATTCTAAAGAGATTTGCAAAATCCTTGTGGAGACGATATCCCTTTACCACTACTGCGAATAATATAAAAATACGAGCAATTACTGTCATACTTGACACGTGTCAATTTTTGGCGCCATTGTGGGGGATGTTTTAAATAATCTTTTGAAAACCTTTTTGTTGATAGACATATAATATAGCTGAAGACGAGGAATAATTAACTCTTAGGCAATGTAATAGGAATGTCACGGCTTATGAACTTATGTGTATAACTTTTACAACAGAATTTTTGGGATTCAAATTGAAGTTCAGATTCATAAATTCTTTACCGTGCTTATATGGTGAAGATAATGAAGATGCTCCAAAGTTTATTAGGGAGTTTGCACACAAAGTAAGCACGACCTAAGGATGTAGAAATAGATTATATTAAATTAAAAGCTTTTCCTCCTGTATTAAAAGGCTAAGCTTTAGATTGGTTATTTTACTTTCATCAAAATTCCATAATCAATTGGTTAGAGATGCTAAAAGTCTCTCTTGATCAATATGTCCTAGCGAGACTAATTAGTTTATATAGACAAAAAATTAGTAATGCTAGGATGAGAATTGGAGAAACTTTTGATAAATTTTGGGATAGGTATCAAAGATTAATTTCATTATGTCCAATGCATGGATTTACAGAAAAAACTTTAATGCAACATTTTTATTAAGGATTAAATCACTTAATAAGATTTTTAGACACGGTATGTGGAAGGTCATTGCTCGAACAACACCAACTTTAGCAAGAGATGCTATAAATAAAATGGCTAAATAATCTAAGGAATATGATGAGAAAAGTGAATTAATCAAGGAAATCTAAGTGAAATGAATAGAAGGACATATAAGACATTGAATGATAAGATAGATGAGAAAAAAACCATGGTCAAATTATTACCAAAGGATAGATCAAGCAAGGTAAAACCTTATGTTTTCTATAATGAATTAAGTCATTCTAATGATGAATGCCCTTTGAGACAATAAACTAAAATAGAAGAAACAAATGCTATAATGAAACAATATAATGGATTTATTGATGCCACTTATAACTTTAATAGCTATACAAATTACTCACAACCAAATGTAGTTAATCATATTAACAATCAGGGTTATCAAAGGTATAAAACATTAAATAATTCTGAAAAAGAAAAAGATCAAATAATTTAAACATTACAAAACGATACGACCGAGTTGAAAAACTAGTTGAGTCAAATGGCAACACAAATGAGTGAATTTGTAAATCAAGGAAAATTACTATCTCAACCTTATCCTACTTTATATGAAAAATCGCCAGCCATAACATTAAGAAGTGGTAAGTAGATGGATGAACCTAAAATGCTAGATAAATTAGTTTGTAGAAAAAAATAGAAACAAAATTAGGGAAAGAAACAGAAGTAACGAGTAATAAGATTCGCAACGAAAAGGGTGATGAGTTTGATAAAGACATATCAATTAATATAAAACCACCATTCCCTCATCGTTTGGAAGATAATAGAAATGCTAAGAAATAGCAAGAAGAAAAACAAATATCTGATACATTAATGAAATTAGTAGTTAATATATCTCTGTTTGAAGTAATTCAAAATGCACCCAAGATTCAAGAATTTATAAAAGATTTATGCACTAATAAGATTAAATCGAATGAAAAAGTGAGTCTAGGAGAACATGTATCAACACTAATTTAAAAGAAATTACCTCCTAAATGTTCTGACTCTATAATGTTTTTCGTTCCATGTACGATTGAAAATATATGAATTTCTAAAACATTGTGTGATATGGGAGCCTCCATAAATGTTATGTTGTTATCTATTTATTTGTAAATGATGGATGTACATTTAGAAGAAACTAGTATAATGGTACAATTAGCAGATAGATCCATTGTTAAAGTCGGTAGGGTTACTAGAAAATGTACTGGTCAGGGTTAATGATTTAGTCTTCCCAGAAGATTTCTATGTTTTAGACATAAAAGAAGATAATTTTTCCCGTATAACTTCTCTAATTTTAGGAAGACCATTTTCGAAAATAGCAAAAGCGAAAATTGATGTTTCAAATGGAACAGAAAAAATGAAAGTAGATGACGATACAATGAATTTTAATATATATGACGTAATGAAATACCCAATGGATGTCTCTTCCATATGCACAATAGATATGTTAGACTCCTTAATATAAATTTTTTTAGAAAAGATAAAATGGATAAACAGGAATTGGTAATAAAAAATTTAGAAGAAGATAATGATAGAGTTTATGAAACAAAATATATAATAAGTACTTTGGAATCATACAATGAACTACGAGAACTTACTTATTACCTAGATTTATCTATATCTCATTCAAAACTCTTACCTTCTATAGTAAAAGCCCCGAAATTAGATCTAAAAACTTTATCAGATCATTTGAAATATGTTTATCTAGGAGACTATAATAAGTTACTAGTAATAATTTCTAATAAATTGACAAGTTTGAAAGAAGATAGATTAATAAATGTACTGAAAGAATTTAAAGGAGCAAAAGGATGGACCATAACTGATATTAAAGGAATAAGTCTAGCTACGTGTATGCATAGGATAAACATAGAAACTGACACAAAAGCTTCTAGACAATCTCAACGTAGACTAAACCCGCCTATAATGGACATAGTAAAAGCTAAATTACTATATTTATTAGATGTAGAAATGATATTTCCAATAGTTGATGGTAATTGGTTAAGCCCGTAGTTCCTAAAAAGACATGAATTATAGTAATAACAAATGAGCACGGAGAATTAGTACCAACTAGAATCCAAAACTATTTGAGGGTATGTACAAATTATAGGAAGTCGAATGCCTCAACCAGAAAGGACCATTATCCACTGCCATTTATAACTTAGACGTTAGAAAGATTAGCTGGAAAAACCCATTACTGCTATTTAGATGGTTATTTGGGATTTCATCAAATACCTGTAGCCCCAAAAGTCAAGAAAAAATAACCTTTACTTACCCCTTTTGTATATTTGCTTATAGACGTATGCCTTTTTGTTTATGTAATGAACCTGCAACCTTTCAAAGATGTATGATTAGTATTTTCTCTGATTATACAAAAAGTTCTATTGAAGTATTTATGGATGATTTTACTATTTATGGTAATTCTTTCGATGAATGTTTAGTTAATTTAACTAAAATGCTTAAGAGATACATAAAAAATAATTTAGTACTAAATTATGAAAAATGTCATTTCATGGTAGATCCAGCAAAACTTCAAGTAATCAAAACATTACCTTACCCACTACAGTGAGAGAAATACATATATTTCTTAGCCATACATGATTTTATAGAAGATTTGTGAAGGATCTTTCTAAAATAACACAACCTTTATGCAATCTTTTACAAAAAACTTTCTTTTTGAATTTACCAATGATTGCAAGATAGCATTTAATAAATCAAAGGATTCTTTAACAAACACACCTGTGATTAAATCACCATATCAGTCAATACCTTTTTGAAATAAAGTGTGATGCAAGTAACTATGCAGTTGGAGTTCTTTTAGGTCAAAAAGTAGGAAAACGCTAATAAGATGGATATTATTTATACAAGAATTCGACCTTACAATAAAAGATAAGAAAGGAGCCAAAAATCTAGTAGAAAATCATTTAAGTAGGTTAAAAAATGGAGAACTACCTATACCATTAAGGGATAAAGTTTTGGATGAACATTTATGTAGTATAAAACTGATAGCCTTTGATATGCTGATATAGTTAACTATCTTACCACCAATAGGTTATCACCTTATTTGACAAGAGCTGAAAAGAATAAAATTACAAAGGATTCTAAAGAATATTTATGGGATGATCCCTATTTATGGAAATTTTGTACAGACCAAATAATTAGGATATGTATACCATAGTCGAAAGTACAATCAATTATATCTCATTGCCATACTAATGCACGTGGAGGAAATTCTTGTCCACGCAGAAATGCTTGTAAAGTTTTAGATTCTAAATTCTCTTGATCCACTCTATTTCATGATTGTTTTCTTTATACAAAATCTCGCCAAATTGCCAACAAACTAAAAACTTAGGCCGTAGAAATCAAATACCTTTACTTCCTATTTTTATGAAGCGCTTGATATATGGGGTATAGATTTCCTGGTACCTTTTCTACCATCAAATAGTTATATATATATTTTACTTATTGTAGATTATCAGTCTAAGTGGGTAGAAGCAAAAGCTATTAAAACTAATGATTCAAAAATAGTGGTTAATTTCTTTAGATTAAAAATAGTAACAGAGGTTCATATTTTTGTAATCGATTAGTTACTAATCTACTTGATACGTATAACATCACACATAGGACATCTATTGCATATCACCCACAAACTAGTGGACAAGCTGAAACTTCAAGTAGAGAAATTAAGTCAATACTAAAAAAAATAGTAAGTCCAATACATAAGAATTGGAGTTTAAGATTAGAATACACATTATGGGCATATAGAACAACATTTAAGACACCCATAGGTATGACACCATATATATTAGTATTTGAAAAAGCATGTCATTTACAAGTAAAACTAGAACGTAAAGCCTATTGGGCAATAAAAACATGTAACATGAGTTATAATGAATCAAGAAACCAATGTAAGTTGTCTTTAAAAATTAGAAGAAATTACGAATTACGCTTATGATAGTGCATTAATTTATAAAGATAAACATTTCATTAAAAGAAACTAGTTCCTAAAAATTTTCAAGTAGAAGATAAAGTTCTACTCTTTTGTTTATGACTTAAATTATTTCCTGAAAAACTCCATTCAAAATGGATAGGACCTTTTATGGTAATGAATTTAGTGCCTCATGGTGTAGTAGAAATAGAAAGCTTCGAAACAAAAAAATATTTAAAGTAAACGGTCATAGGTTAAAACCTTATTATAAAAATTTTGTTGAACATGATATGGAGATCATCAATCTCATGCTTGAGAAACAAAGTCCGATACGTAATGAAAAGAAGTTCAATGTTTACATTAATGCGAGTGAAACCGTTAAGGAAGAAACAATTAAACTCAGGATGTATAAATAGCCGCGCAATAAGAAGAATAAATCAAAGAAGCGACAACCTAAATAGCCATAACCTGAAGTGCAACAACAAGCAGAGAAGCAATTGGCGAAAGAAGAATTTACTGATGAGCAATTAAAGCTTTAAGATCTTAGACGTATTATTGAAATTTACAAAGATGATCCAGGGAAACTCTTCCTCTACGTGTTGATCAATGAAGTTAGTTTTTCTGGTGTTTTACTTGACATAGGAGTTGATATGAATATCTTGTCGAAACAATGGTTCGGGAAAGCCAAGTTGAAGATTGATTTTATACCACCTTTGGTTGTCAATAAACCAAATAGTGCTAATATCTTTCCATTAGGAATGTCGATGAATGTACCTATGCAAGTGGAACAGTTCAAGTATCTCACCAACTTCTTAGTGGTACCACAAATTGAAAAGGATGACGTGATATTAATGAGAAAAACTTTTTTCAAGAAAGTAGTTGTTCTCGATGTAGATAACCGTATAGTTACTCTTAAGATGGGAAATTATTATATGTGTCTTGAAGATTGTTAGGAGATGGACGAATATGTCAATGCCGATAATTATGATAATGATTACCCGAAATGGTCAACTACTACGAGTTTAGCATACCTATCGAAGGCGTTATAGATGCTAAGAATGAAAAGAAGTTGAAAATGTCAAGAATGATGAAGAATCGGTTGATGCTCAATTTGACTCGCTCAAGCTGAACGACGAGTGATCTTACCTATTAAGTCATGCCAATGACTATAAACAACAATGCTCTATGGGAGGCAATCCATACTCTATATTTACTTTCAGTTTTAGTATTAGGATTGGTTAGTTGTTTTTATGTTCTTTCAACTTTTGACTCTTATAATGAGGATATTTAGGAATATAATTATGGGATAATTTCATATAAGAGGGGTTGATCGAGCCAATGTTTTTTCGTATTAATAGATTTGAGATAGTTAGAATATTTATTTTCTCTCTCCTTTTTACTTAATTTTGGGATATTTCCATTATAGAGGGGGACTATCGTGTTGTCTTTTGGTCGAACTATATTTGCCTTTATTAAAAGTAGTTATTTAGTAGTATAATGTTTCCTAGTTACAGATGAAAATTTCATTTTCAAATATTTCTTGTTGATTACTGATCAATTCTACCTTAAATATGATGAATATATGTGATAAAGTAAAATATTTGATATATTGGGAAAATAGTAAAAATTTGTCAACGATACCAAATAACACTAGGAGTCACTAGGAAAATCAGTCTTAGTTTGCATAATTTTTGGTGTAAAAATAAGTAAGTGATTTGTCAGCGATTCACGTTTATACTAGGAATCGCTGATCTAGTCAGTGTTTCAATGATTTAACTAGCAAATAGTCAGCGAATCCACTTAAACTTCTATTCGCTTAGTACGAATCCGTGTCTTTAAAAATAGAACCACAAATCGCCAAACCATAAACCTTTCACACCTAAAACCTTTGCTCCTATTTGATTGTTAATCAATTTTGTCCAGATTCAACCCTTCAAAGCTTGAATTATAGCTTATTTAAGTGTATCACACCTTGTTTAGGAGTGATTCAACCCTAGAAATCTCAAAATCAAGTCCGTACAACTAAGTCAAGGCTTAGGTGGGTATTTTTTGAATTGAAGCTTGGAGAGGGAGTTTAAGGAGCTAGAAGGGCATATTACTTGGGGGATTCACTCTTAATAAGGTAATAAATCGATATTATAAGGTTCTTTTGATTTTGATGTTTTTAAAAATCAATTTTTGATGATATTTTAGACAAATGTGGTTGATGAAATTTTTATTGCAAAATTGTATTTGAAATATGGGTTTAGATATAAAATCTCAATTTGGATATGGGTTTTCAAATGAGTTTGGGGGGTTTTATGAGTTTTTCTAATATATAAAATTATGATAGGAATATGTTGATGAAATTATTTTAGACGTACTATTTTCAACTTTTTCGAGATTCCATAACAAAACCATTTCACAAACTTATTTTCCTTACCTTGATAGTTTGAAATTTTCAAATAAAAGATTTTAAGTTACCTATTTCATCATAGTTGAGTATTTCTATGGTGGGATGAGTTAGAGGACGAGGTAGGAGTAGTAAGCCAGATAAAAGGAAGGGGCAGTGCAAGAAAAACCCAAGAAAAAGTATGCATGCCACCTAATGAATATTATACCTACCAGGGTTAGTATTACAGAACTTAGACCTAGGAGCGCTGAGCTTAAAGAACAATTTCGATTGTCATATGATAAGGAAGGATATTTTGAGAATCCAGACCCTAATTATTTAGTGCCTTATAACCTTTCGTTGTTTATGAGACCTAGAGCTCAGAGGAGGTACTATAGTGATAAGAAAATAGTAATAATTTCTGAGAAATGGTTCAATATTTGAAATGTGATCAAGTACGAGGATAACATTGTGAGCATCACCAGAGATTGAGGATGGGAGTAACTTCTGAGAGACTATGTGGGTAGAAGATAAAGTGGATGCTTGGGAATTATGCGACAATTTTATGCAAATGGGCATGTTAGTACAGAATGGAATAAAGTAGTAGTGCAAGGGAAGAAAATTGATATTTCGCCTACGAGATTGAATAGATTTTTTTGTCTACCATGAAACAAACAGAGGACGGAGGAGGATTACCTAAATGTCATTTATGTCAATAAGGAATTCTATCCTTATGAGATTATTCAAGACGCATAAGAGATACATCCGGGAAAGGGATTTGCACTTGATAGTGAAAGACACCCAAAGTTTATCGAAACCACCTATTTTAGAAAAATTACAAAGAGTTGGAGTTATATTGTAGATGCATGTTTTTATCCAACCAAACAACACATTGAAGTGAAGAACCCTATAGCTGCTTTACTTTATCATATAGTGATGAAGAAGGGTTATATCGATGTTGGGAATATTATACACGATTCAATGAAGTTTGAAATGAAGACCACGAAGAACAAAGGATTACCATTCCCAATTTGGATCAAGGAGTTGTGTATATAAGCAGGGGTGGGTTTCGATACTGAGTTTGATATATTGCCCGAGAAGACAATAAATGATGCGGGAGTACAAAGAATGATAAATATGGTATGATACAATGACACAAATGATGAACGTGAATCATTTTTTGCGATAAATGTGAGAGAAACAAGAAGGCAGAGTGGCAAAGAAAATAAAAGGAAAACAAAAGAAAACGCAAGGAAAACGACAGGATATATGGCTCGAATGAATATGCAAAGTGTTGATACGAGTTTGACACCATCTATGTCACATCCTAGGATGGGAGGATTTTTTCGGACCATATTTTCATCACTTATGTGTAACGAAAATTCACTGAAATGAATAAATGATAGCAGGAAACAAGAGGACTTTACAATGTTATCATTCTATGTCTGAGAGAAGGCATCACAGTCGTTTGCAAGATTCGAGGAGAATTGTCCACATTCAATCCTTGTAGTAGCAATTTCCAAGTGGGACTTACAACCAAGATGATAGTTATGTTTCATAAACTTCTGCAGGAATGGATGAAAATGATGAAGATAACGATAAAAATTTACTTCTAGACATCGCCATATGCAGTTTATTTTCTTTTATATGAACTGAATGAATGAATGAATAAATGTATTGCTCTTGCTTAAGTTTTTGCTTATGAATGAAATATGTTCTCTTTGCATTAATTTACTTTTATTACACATATCAATTCATTTATGCTTCACGAGGTATATTTATTTTGTTGGAAACCCGACTTAATTTTTAAACCTTGAAAACAAGGTTTGGAATGAGTTTGTGGGTATTTTAGGGGAAGCATAACAAAGAAAGCAAGGAAAGATTATAAAAGTAGAAGATAAGTTCAAGAATTGATGCAAAGTTTAAACTTTTGATCCGATATTAAAGTGAGTTGATAAAAATTTTCAAATTTCTTTCGAATTCAAGTAAGTATGATTTTCATTTTACTTTATTTTTCTTAGGAATATAATATAATGGAATGAATATATAATAGATTTTTTAATGGAAGTGATATTTTTATTAACCAAGTGAATTCTATGATAAAAGGGATCAATTTTTATACCCTTTTTTATTAACTTTACTAGTTGATGTATGCATTTGATTGCCTTGTTTTAGTTATGAGAATGTATAGAATTTCGAACAATAACGCAAGACGAACAAGACAGATTTCTAAAAATCTTGTGATACAAAGGCTTTTGATTGAGTATTTATATATATAGAAAATTATTATGCCACAATTAAAAGAAGAAATGAGTTAGAAACCAATAAGTTTCTATAAGTTAGAAAAATACTTTCTTCAACTTTAATAGACAGTGAGAAGTGCTAACAAGAGTTTACAAATATATAGAAAGTCCTATAGATTCCATCGAAAATGGAGTAGGGAATCTATAGTGGAAAAAATGTGAGAATGTCCATAGGAAATGGTGCGGGGACTAAAAGTCAAATGGAAAAAATATAAAAAATAAAAAGAAAAATAAATAATGAAATAATAATAATTAGGATGAAGTAGAAAAAATGGGAGATGAAATGATGGATGTTCTTAAACTCTTCAAAGAAAATATTTAGCTTGAATGCTTGAAGCTGGGGTTGAGTGAAGTATTTCTTAATCTAACACATTTTAAACTATATACTTATTTATATCTCAGCAAAACTCCTATTGTTTTTTTTATTGTGGTGCTATTATAAAGTATTTTCTAAATCTAAGATTAATCTAGTGGTTTTTATGTTTTGAGATTCTATACTACTCATCGTAAGCTTGATGTTTGTCAGTGGAGATTGAGAAAACTTAAATTGTGTAATGGCCTTGGTATTGAACTTTAAGTTCCAATGGGTGTTGTATTGAGTGGTTGAGTTATCATTAAGGGATGGTTCGTTTTGTGTAAATAATTCTATTCTATCGTAACTTTCATTTACGTGTAGATAATATATTTCTATTTGAAGATAACTTCTATTTAGAATTTCTATTATTTAAAATTAAGATGAATTAAATTGAAATCATGATATAAAGAATGAAAAAAGAATATAATTGAAAGTATTCATTTGCTCGAAACAACGAAGTGCTGAGTTTAGGGGTATTTGACAAGTCAATAATTAAACATTTTTTATAGTGTAATTTTGGTTGATTTTAGATATAAATGATGATATTACACTAGATATTCTCTTGTTTTTGTGATTTCAAGATTTAATAATGAAAAATGAAGAAATGGAAGAAAAAGAGGAAGAAGAGCAAAACACTCAACTAGAGAATAGGTCCGGCGATTTCTTAACGATATGAGATTACACATGAATCGCCACCAAAATCGGCAGCTGAGAAAAACCAACAATTTCACAGCAAATTGGGAAATACACATGAATGACTGAATGAATCGATGGAGCACAAAGAGTTATTTCCACTAATTTTCTCAGTGATTTGTGAACAAATTGGATTCACTTTGCAATCGCTGAGGCCGGTGACGAGTTTTTTAGATAAGAACAAAGAGTTTGAGTTTATTTATGATTTGTACACTTAGAGAAACTATATATATGACTTTAGGGCTTCAAAATTAAGAGCTCTCAATTAGCCATTATTAGTTTTAAAATATTTTCAATAGGTTTAAGTTTAGTTCATTGTTTGTTACTTTTCGAGACTGTTTGGAGATTCAAGACTTATTTAATAAATGTAATTTACATTAATGTTTTTCCATTATTTGTTTATTGCATTGTTTATTATTAATATGTGTAAGTAGTTTATTATTCTAAACATTACTCTGGACATGATCGTAAACCATTCATTAATTTGGTTGAAATGTAAAATTATGTGCTTAATGCTTTAAACCAATCACACATTTTAATCGCGATTTTAATAATTTTTATTTTTTTGCATATTAAAACTAATGATTCTTTGTATTGAGTGCGTAGTGGCCAATATTTTTCTTAGTATAGGTAAATCTATGTCTATAATTATTGACAACAATTATAGAAGTAGTAACTAGAATTAATTTATAGGGCAAAAAATCACCCGAGTGGATATTCTAGGTGATTGTGTTCTATGTTATTTAATGACTAGCATAATTCTATTTTTTATTTAGTTTGGGTTAGGTATGACTTTTATTGAGTGTTAATGTTATCGTATTTCTATTTTACTATCCAATAAGTAGAGTTACAAGGATAAGAATATGGCTTATTTCCATTGAATATAAGAAAGTCGATAGTATTTTAAAGGCTATCAACCTATTGTGATTAGAGTCATTGTCTGCGATGTATTGTTTAGATATTTAATTTATATTGATTATTTGATTGCTTGTTTGAATTGCATATTAGATTGGTTAATTGAATTTAAATTTTTTATAGTTGAGTAATTTTAATTAATTGATTGTTTTGCTTTTAGATTGATAGAGTCTAATTATCGTTTTAATTAGATTAGTTAAATTAAAGCAAATTAAATCTAATAAAACTTTAGGGTGGCCTTCATTCTAAAGAGATTTGCAAAATCCCCGTGGAGATGATATCCCATTTACCACTATTGCAAATAAAAGGAAAATACAAGAAATTATTGTGCACGCTCGACACGTGTCAGGAGTCTTCAATGACTTCTCCTCCAAAACAACTCTTCTTTATACTCAAGAACAATGAAATCTAAGCTATTCTATGTTGGTGGCTCATAAACTATATGTTTATTATGTCTAATACCTATTTATACCCCTAAGACTCTTTAGAATACAATAAGAAACTCTAATTAACAATTCAAGATGAACTAGAACTCTAAACTTTCTATTTTTATGTCTCGGCACTATCTATAGGTGATCCCACGATGTGTGTGTTAAGCCACGGCGCCGCCACAGCTTTGATATTTTATGTGTATTTTCCCATCACAGTAGGCATGGCGCCCTGCGTTTTCCATCCCGACCCTGTGTGTATAACTCCACGGCGTTGCCACCGCGCCTAGTGCCTTGCACCTATTTTCTTCTCCTCACATTGTCTCCACGCCTTGCCCACGCCTCGTGATCATTTCCCACAACGTCAAGCATACTAGCCATGACGCCAAGTATGATTTTATGTATTTTCTCCTCTTTTTATCATGAAATCACTCCTTTGTCTATTTTGTATCTTGTATCCGTGAAACACATAAATAACGTCAATTAGAGCTCATTTTGAGATATTTATACCAAATATACTACTTAACTAGTCCTATATATAAGTCTACTTAATCACTATCATAAATCATGCAGTCATTCTTTCATATTTCCAAATATACAAGAAACAGTAACTGAAGGCATGCAATTAGCAATAAAAATGAAAAGAATGTAAGCAAACAGGCACCAAATACACCAAAAGGAATAGACTGGATAGTTACATAAATCGAGGTTCGTCAGTTGTGAGCTTTGTCATATAAGCTACATATTTGGTCGTAAGCTGTGTCACGTAAGGCAATATGGAGTGTCATTGTAATTGCAAGTATAATGTCTCAATTTTAGTAATAATGTGATCAATAAAGGTTGATTATGGATATAATTACTCTGACAAGGTTTATATGGACACACGCCACTTAGTTGAGTTCACTAAATTGTTAAGAAGATAATTTTGTTTTGGTTTAAACTAAACTACTATATTCTATAAAATCAATGTAAATTAACTTGTATTCTTTTATTGAGAAAACTCTTAGTTCACAACTTCACCTAGGTAATGAATTACTATGCTTCCCTCTCATAAATCCTTCGTCTTCATTATGTGTGTGCAATGCATAATTAAAATAGACATATTTACTTAATATTCACTTCAACACACCATTGTAGTGAAAAGGATCATAATATGCAAACTAGAACTCCACCTATCAGTGTGAAAAATGTAAGTCTTACATAACATTAAGTTCCAAATATTTATACTCATAAACACTTACTTCTACTATACATGACTCCCTAATCAACAACTATCTATCGATGTTATATATTTTACGGTTGTATTGTTCATATCCAGCTTTAAAGCTCCAATGACCATGGTAACTCCTAAAATCCCTAATCAACAAACAGGTTATCAAGGTCTTCATAGCATTCAACTTAGAACAAACACAAACTATAACCATTGCAATTTTTAATATTATAATCAATTCATACTTCCATTTGCATAGTATTCACACCACATGATCCATTGATCCCTAAGATAAATAAACTATTCACTCATCATTGAAGTCAACATCATACAATTCATAAACATCATTGAAATTAGACATTAAACTAAGTATTACCTTTAATTGAATCAATGAAACAAAGATTGAATTGCAAAATATGAGTCATCAATGTCTTCTATTTCAAAACTCTTCTTAATACTCAAAACTATGCTAATCTATGATAATTAGTCTCTTGTAGTAATATTGGGTGAGTTTACCATATTCTAATACCTATTTATACTCCTAAAACTCCTAAGAATTTAATTAGAAACCCTAATTAACAATTCCAAACGTACTAGAATTCCAAAACTTTCTATTTTCTATACCGTCACAGTCTATAAGTGATCCACGATCCCTGTGTAATGTCACAGCGCCGCAACAGCTTCAACCTCGTGTATGTATTTTCTCTTTACAGTAGGCTCAGTGCCCCCTAAACAAATATCCCATGCCTTGTATGTTATTCCACAGCACCACCATTGCGTTAAGTGTACTGCATCTCTTCCTTGGTCTCCACCCCTTGACTACGCCTTATGCTCACTTCCCACCGCATTAAGTGTGTATCCCACGACATCACATGTTGTTTTTTGTTTTTTCTCCTCATTTCATCATGAAATCACTCATTTGTCACTTTTATACCTTGTAGTCCTTAAAATAAATTAATACCATCAATTAGAGCTCATTCCGGGATATTTTGGCCTATTATATAACTAAACTAGTCTTATATATAAGTCTAATTAAAAACTTATTAGAATGCCGACACCCCCAGGAACTCTAACCCCATGTATCACACTCACTCACAAAAAATCAAAGAACCCAAATGTGTAGACTACCTCACAAACACTACACACCATCCTATAACATGAACCCAAATAAGACCAATACAAAAACACATGAATATTTAAGTGAACAACACCAAATGATACTACAATAGCATGCTAGTTCAAAACACATAAGTCAGGAGATAAAAAAGAGTCTAAATTGTTGAGTTATGGGGTTCATACGCAGCGGGAAATCCAAAAACAATTTTTGAAAAAACCCCAACATGATCGTAAATAAGATCCATTAAACTAGATCTATAAAAGTAAACCTTACCTTAATCCATGATTTTCTTATCTGATTTTTCGATTTTCAAGACATTCAAGTGCTCGTCCTCTATCATAAATCCACACACAAAAGGTGACCACAATTTAGAGTGCTAACCCTAAAAGAGATAGAAAACATTTTTCTTTCCCTCCCAATATCCAGAGAAGTCGAAAAAAGTAAAAATGAAAATCTTATTTCAATTTAGGGTTTCAACCTCGATTTATATGTTTAGATAAGCCATCACTTAAAATCCTATTCGTAATACAACTATTGTATTTAGGCAGTTTAAGCAAATTACACATACGCCCTATTAATAAGTTATCATATAAAAAATTGTAAGGGCTTTTATGTCATGAATTTTTTCATATAAAATTCATTACTCTGGACCAATTGAAATTGCGCAAAGCCATTCTTTGTGTGCGACCCAATAGGTTCATGCGGTGTTGGCACTGAACCAAAACCATTTTGGTACACAAGTCTTAATAGATCTTTAGCAAGACGTTATGACTACCCAAGTAGCATAAACATAAAATCGATACAACTTAATAAATAACATATATCATATCGGTTTGTTGTGTGATATCCTATGATTAAACATAAGGCATGGAAAGTCACCCTTAATGTTCAATCATACTAGTCTCGATCTTTAGGTAAACTGAAAAATATCCAAGTGACATTGATCATATCAATTCAAATGGACTCGGCCATTATCACTCTATCATATCGAGGGATCCACTGATATCTCTTTCTATACGAGAGTGACAAATTCTATCTTGATTACACACCATCACATATTATTCACATGGTAACCATTCACAATCTTTATAATCGTCTGGTTAAAGATAACATTTGATTGTGTCAAATTACCACGCCCCTAATATTAAAGTTAATGGTAATCTCAAGTCGAATGACTAAATGATATACCTATAATGAGTAACACCTATGACTTAATCCTTGTGGCGTTTTGATAGTGGGTCTGTCCTGTACCTTGTTCCCTAACAAGTACTCATGATCTCGATTTGTATCCCTATACGCATGATCATCACATGACCATCAATCAAGATTCGCACCAGTCTTAATTCACTATAGTTCCCAGTATAATGACCGACTAGGGACATATTTCTACAAATATCATGGATCTTATTATAAGGTGAATCACTTATAGTAAAACAACAAATAAAATCCTCAATTTTATTAACTAAAATTATAAGATAAAATATGTTTGTGGATTGACCTAGGGCACATGCCCCAACATCTCCCGCTTGCACTAGGGCCATTCATTCATGTATCTAATACCTAACGACCTAACATGACCATCATGCTTCCCTTATGGAAGAGCCTTCATTAAAGGATCTGCAACATTGTCTTCTAAAGGAACTCTGAAAATCTTCATGTCTCCCCTCTCATCGATTTCTCGAATGAGATGAAAATGTATAAGTATATGTTTGGATCGGTGGTGTGATCTTGGTTCCTTGGCCTGTGCTATGGCCCCTTGTTGTCACAATACAAGCAAACAGGGTTAGCAATACTTGGAACTACACTAAGTTTATAGATGAAATCTTTGATCCAAACTGCTTCTTAAGCTGCATCAGAAGCTCTAATATACTCAACTTCTATTGTAGAATCTGCCGTAATTTCTTGCTTCAAACTTTTCCTGCTCACTGTGCCTCCATTCAAAGTAAACACATATCCAGACTGCGATTTGAAGTCATCTATATCAGTTAGGGAATTTGCATCTGTGTAACCATTTATAACATGCTTGTCTTCCAAACTTCAATAGACTAAGAACACTTCTTTAGTCCTTCTCAAGCACTTGAGAATGTTCTTTACTGATATCCAGTGACTCTCACTAGGATCAGACTGATATCTGCTTATTGTGCTCAAAGCATATGATACATCGGGTCGGGTGCATAACATGACATACATGACAGATCCAATAGCCGATGCATATGGAATTGTATTTATGCGCTCTCGCTCATCATTAGTCTTTTGACATTGAGTCTTGTTGAGACTTATACCATGAGACATTGGCAACGACCCTCTTTTAGAGTCTTGCATACTGAACCAATTCAATACCTTGTCTATATAAGCACTCTGACTTAGACCGATCATCCTTTTAGACATATCCCTGTAGATCTTAATCCTAAGGATGTAGGCCACATATCCTAAGTCCTTTATTGAGAAACACTTCCCTAACCAATACTTGACACTCTACAAGGTTGAGATATCATTTCCAATGAGTAATATATCATCAACATACAGTACAAGGCAAATAACCACGCTCCTACTGACCTTCTTGTATACACTAGGCTCATCTTTGTTTTTAATGAAACCAAATTCCTTAATTGCTTCATCAAAACAAAGATTCCAACTCCGAGAAGCTTGCTTTAATCCATAAATAGATCTTTGAAGCTTGCACACTTTCCTAGAATTCTTAGTATGAACAAACCCTTTAGGCTATATTATATACACGTCCTCAAGTAAATTTCCATTTAGAAAAGCTATTTTAACATTCATTTGCCATATATCATAGTCATAATATGCGGCTATGGCAGTTAGAATTCTAATGGATTTTAGCATGGCTACAGGAGAAAATGTCTCATCATAATCAACACCTTGACTCTGTCTGAAACCTTTTGCTATTAGCCGTTATTTATAAGTATGCACATTGCAATCCATGTTAGTTTTCTTCTTGAAAACCCATTTACATCCAATGGTCTTAACACCTTTACGTAAATTAACCACGTTCCAAACTTGGTTATCATACATGGATTGCATCTCAGAGTTCATTGCACTAAGCCATTTATCTGCCTTAAGGCTAGATATAGCCTCTTGATAAGTAGTATGCTCATTTTGATCTATAAGAAACACGTCACTACTATCGGGAATAAA
This sequence comes from Stephania cephalantha, assembly GCA_039657325.1. Classification (NCBI taxonomy): domain Eukaryota; kingdom Viridiplantae; phylum Streptophyta; class Magnoliopsida; order Ranunculales; family Menispermaceae; genus Stephania; species Stephania cephalantha. The sequence continues at coordinate 19,285,355 of CM077579.1, read as the reverse complement.
AAATCCAAATATCTCAGGCTGATGTCTTACCATATCAGACCTACACGGGCCTTGTGATATTTGTGGATGTTCAACTAGTTCAATATTTTGTTGATCTCCCATTGGTGATTGAATATTTATTTATGGTTCTTGAACTTCTTCAAGACTTATTTTATTCACATTGTTGTCTTTTGAAATAAACTCTTTTCCATAAAGACACCATTCTGAGCAATAAACACTTTGTTCTCAGTGGGATTATAAAATTAGTATCATTTAGTTTCTTTAGGATAACCAACAAATACACACTTAGTAGATTTGGTTGATGATTTTTATGAGATTTGTCATCATACGAAAACTTTACAACCCTAAATCTTAAGGAAATACAAACTTGGTCTTTCCGTAAACAACATCTCATGTGGTGTTTAATCAATTGCTTTAGAAGGAACATGATTCAGTGTGAACGTAACAGTTTCTAAGGCATACCCCAAAAGGAAATAGGAGGATCTGCATGACTCATCATAAATCGAACCATATATATTAAAGTTCGATTTCTCCTCTCAGAAACACCATTCCATTGTGTAGTTGCTGGAGGAGTTCACTGTGAGGCAATCCCACAGTTTCTAAGATGATCATTAAACTCTTAGCTCAAATATTCACCACCTTGATCTGATTGAAGTGCTTTAATAGTTTTACAAAGTTTATTTTGCACTTCATTCTAAAATCTTCGAAACACCTCAAAAGATTCACCTTTATATATCATGAGATACACGTAACCATATTTGCTGAAATCATCAGTGATAGTAGTGAAGTACTGATAATCACCTCTGGCCATTGTGTTTATAGGACCGCATACATCAGTATGTATTAGACCTAATAAATCACTTGCCCTTTCACTGTATCTACTAAACGCCTCTTTGTCATCTTTCCTAATAAACAAGATACACATGTTTATATGATTCAATTTCAAATGAATCTAAAAGTCCATCTTTATGGAGTTTAAAAAAGTGTTTCTTATTTATGTGGCCAATAGGACAATGCCAAATGTAGGTTTGAATCAAATCGTTTTACATGAATCTCTTTGTATTTACGTTAAGAATAGGAGTGTCTATGAACCTTTTTATGTTTAGAATACAAAGACCATCACACAAATCAACATTCGCATAGAAAATGTCTTTACGAGAAATGAAGAATTTATTATTCACAATAATGAAATTAAAACCATCCAAAATCATACATGAAACTAAAATGATGTTTCTGCTCAAGGTAGGGACATAATAACAATTATTTAAAACTAAAACAAGTCAACTAGGTGAAATCAACTCATAGCATCCTACAGCCAACGCATCAACCTTTGCTCCATTTCTAACTCGTAAGATGACTTCTCCTTTCTTTAGCTTTCTACTTTTGGTGAGACCCTGCACATTAATACAAATGTTAGATCCTGATCTAGTATCCAATACCCAAGAATCACTAGTAGACAAGTTAACTTCAATAACATAAATACCTGAAGCAGCAGTCACACTGCTCTTTTTTTTCTTTAGATCTTAAAGATAGAGCTTACATTTTCTAAAATAAGGCCCAAGTGCATGGCATAAATGACAATTTCCTTCTTTTTTCTTTTCCTTCTAAGACTGTAAAGTAGAAGCAACCTTAGGTTTGACTTGTTCCACAGGCTTTGTGACAGTTATAATAGCCTTAAAAACTTTTGCCTTGCCTTTTGCCTTCTTCTTCATAGCCTTTCCTTTCTGAACCATCAACACATTAGCAATGGGTTTCTTGACATTATGCTCAGCAGTTTTAAGCATCAATTGCATCTCTGAGATAGAATTCTCCATGTTATTCATGTTATAGCTCATCCCAAATTGAGAATAACTATCAAGCAATGAATTCATGATCAAATACGTTGCCAACTCTTGGCTTATGGGAAATCAAAGTCTGTCATGATGGTTAATGTAGCCCTTCATTTTCAAATCATGAAGACTAACTGACGCACCTACAACCATTTTACAAGAATAAAGGTTCTTGACTGTCTCGAACTTTTCTTGCCTATCATGCTGTTAGAACATTTCCTTCAGCATCGTAGCCATGTATTAAGCTTCCATGTGTTACATGTCCTTCTGAAGTTTAGGAACCATGGTTGCCAACATAATGCATGCAACATCAGTTGAGTCATTGACATGCTTATTATGTGCATCCTTTATGGCTCTTAAAGCATTGGCTGGTGGTTCCTCAGGAATAGGGTTATCCAGGACATACAACTTGCGTTCATGTTTAAGACAATTCTCAAGTTTCTGATCCAGTCAATAAAATTTGTCCCAGACAACTTATCTTTCTCAAATATGGATCGCAATGACTAAGGATTAGTGTGATTTAAAGATGCCTTAGATCTACAACAAAGATTATGGAAAAGTTCATTTTAGTATAGAGGAATAAACTCCCACTAAATTAATAACCCTCCTTAAAAATGCTATGTTAATTTAAGAGACTAAAATCCATGTTTCACGCATTCTCAAATAGCTAAGGCATGAGACTTTGAATTAGGTTATTTTGGTAGGTACCAATTACCAATTACATCATATGTAGCTTTTAGTTATTTTTATGAGATTATGACATCTTATGTCTTAGCATGTTTTATCTCATCTAGTGCCTAAGCCCTAAACCATTTTGATAGTTTTATCAAGTCTAACCATTTCAACCAATACAGTATATGTTACTCAATTTGCCTCACCAAGATAACATAGTACATTCTGTGGAGGCAGACCCTTATCGATGTGATCGAAGCCTTGACAAGTGTTTGAGAATGGATGACACTTGACTTAAAATTTGGAAGAGGGAATTTTATTTGTTTTAGTGATCATATTTAAACAAGATAAATATCATATATTACAATGCATAAGCAATCACTAAACAAATTAGGAAATTATACTAATATTGACTATCATACCAATTTTCTTGTGTAACGAATAGTTAACGGGGGTACATAAGGCAACGCCCATTTTTTTTCTTTTAGACAACAAATTTAAATTCCAAAAATTAAAAACTCACCTAAAATATCTTAATATTTTAGTCAATACAATTAACAAAAACTGCCCTTTATTTTACTTCTGAAAATATTAATTAAAATGTTTTTAATTATATCGGGCCTACCTTTAACTTAATATATTATCCTAATCTAATTAGAATGTAAGATTTTGAATCCTTATCCAATTAGAATTTAAGATACTTTGAATCCTTATCCAAGACTAACAAATAACCATAATGAGATATATGATGAAAACCAATTTCGATTCTTATTCATACAAAACAAGCAATTGAATTAAGAAACTAAATATTAATCTTACATTCGACATCATAATCATATTAAATTAATCATATTAACTTAATCATGATTTATATCATGGAGACATATAATTATTGAAAAAAAAAATGAAATATGTATTCAACAACAAAATTATATAAACCAAAACATGATTTCTACCATGAACATATAAAATTCGCATAGTTCAATATTAAAATGTATGTTAATCGAAATATTCTAAATATGAATTCTATCATTGAATCAAGTCATGCATATGTATTAAATACATAAATTAACATCTTTTGAAACTAATTTTTGATAACAATTATCACAAAACCTATATGCACATCATATGTACATTAATCAAGATCATGTTTTCACACATATATCATATATACATCAAAGAAAACATGTAAACGCGTAATAGAACCATGCCTATGTCTTTGATATCACTGTTGAGTTACGAGGTTCATACGCAACGAAAAACTAAAGAAGAATTTTGAAAAACCCCAACAAGATCACAAGTAATTTCCATTAAAATTAGATCTACAAAAGTAAACCTTGCCTTAATCCATGACTTCCTTATCTGATTGTTTGATCTCCAAGACGTTTAAGCGCCCGTCCTCTATCTAAAATCTACACTGGAACGGTGACCACAATTTGGAGTGCTAGCCCTAAAAGAGATAGAAAACGTTTTTCTTCCTATTCAGAAATCTAGAGAACTCGAAAATAGTAAAAACGAAAATCTTATTTCATTTTAGGGTTTCAACCTCTATTTATATGTGTAGATAAGCCCTCACTTAAAATCATATTCGTAATACAACTATTGTATTTAGGCAATTTAAGCAAATTAAACATATGCCCCTATTTATAAGTTATTATATAACAAATTATAAGGGCTTTTATGTCATTAATTTTATGACATTAAATTCATTACTCTGGACTAATAGAAATTGCACAAAGCCATTCTTTGAGTGTGACCCAATAGTTTCATACGACGTTGGAAATGAACCAAAACCATTTTGAAACGCAAGTCATAAGAGGTCTCTAGCAAGGCATTAAGATTAACCAAGTAGCATGAATATCAAAATTGATACAACCTAATAAATAACATATGTTATATCATTTTATCGTGCGATATCCTTTGATTAAAGATAAGGCATGGAGAGTCACCCTTAATGTTCAATCGTACTAGTCTCGATCTTTAGGTAAACTAAAAACAACCAAGTGGCATTGATCATATCAATTCACATGGACTTGGTCATTATCAGTCTATCATATCGAGGGATCCGCTGATATCTCTCTATACGAGAGTTACAAATTCTATCTTGATTACACACCTTCACATATTATTCACAAGGTAACCAACCATAATCTTTATAATCGTTCGCTTAAAGATAATGTTTGATTGTGTCAAATTATCATGCTCCTAATATTAAAGTCTATGGTAATCTTAAGTCGAATGACTAAATGATATACCTTTAATGAGTAACACCTAAGACTTAATCCATGTGGTGTTTTCTTAGCAGGTCGGTCTAGTACCGTATTCCCTAACAAGTACTCATGATCTTCATTCGTATCCTTATATGCATGATCATCACATGACCATCAATCAAGATTCACACTAGTCTTAATTCATTATAGTTTCCAATATAATGGCCGATTAGGGACATTTAGGATATTTCAATAAATACCTACGAATCTTATTATAAGGTAAACATGCAATCGCTTACAATAAAACAATAAATGAAAACCTTAATTTAATTAACTAAAATTATAAGAAAAATATTTTTTGTGGATTGACCAAGGGCACAAACACAAACTATGATAACAAAACAAATGGAACGAAATGCCATGAATCAATTCAAAACTATGAATTCAGTACTTATACTAAACATAGACAGTAAACCGATACATGTCATGGCATTTGGACATTCAAAAAAGTAAAAACAGTCCAAGTGATTGTAGTATAAATTTAAGGGGAATTGAAATGGAAATGAATGTCCGACAGGTTTACTTACCTAAAATGCACGCAATTCCTATCATAAATCGATTCTTGACCATTCCAAAAATCACGTTCCACACCCTGTAAGTCATGTTTAAGCTCAAGAGGTATTCTAAAAAATTTAATTGAGCCCTTTTTAGATTGGTTAAGTGGCTTTAAATTCCAATTATAAGCTGTCTTAGTTTTTTGAAATTCATTTCTCAAAACCATAGCTTCAAAAATCATGATTTTTTATTGAAGACTAAAAACATACCCCAAAATGTCATATTAAAAGAGGAGCTCAATCTTGTTACAAATGAGAGAGTTATGTTCAAAACATTATGACATTACCAAAACTGTGAAACCCAGAAGATCAAGATTCATCATCAAAGTTGCAAAGCATTTTTGAATTGGAGGGGGTCCAAATCTTCAAATAGTGTGTGAGATCAAAGTTTTAGCATTATGGCTAAGCTTTTCAATCCCACTAAAATGAGTAAATTTGAATTTAAAAAGAGAAAGTTATGGAAAAATTACATAGACCGGTCCGGAATAAGAACATGCAAAGTTTCAACTTTTGTTTTCAAGAACTTCATTAATTTTATAAATTCATAATAAATTCATTTCTACCCAAAACTAAAAATCCAATATATTAAATTGATAAGTGATTATTTAGACTTATATATAGGGTTATTATAGTAGGGCAAAAATGAGATGAAACGGAGCAAAAACCCATGAAAATATGGTTGGCACCGTGGCTACACATGTTGGCAGTGTGGAGGAGTAAGGCACAGTGTGGGAAGGAAAGGCATGTCGTGGGAGAGGAAAAGAAGTGAAGAAATCAACCTTAAAGGTCCGGCGCACTGGCGGCGCTTTGGCACATAAGGGACGCCGCCGAGACGCACAGGGATGGTGCATGGTGGATATGAGAGCAAAATAAGTTCATGCAGTGGTGGCGTAATGGCGGCTCCGTCGCTTAACACACACGACACTGAGGCATTAGTGATAACGCCAAACTCGTAGAAAATAAAAAGTTGGAATTTTATTTTGAGTTAAATTGTAAAGTAGTGTTTCTAATTGTTATTAGGAAGTATAAATAGGTATTAGGATGTGGTATAAAAACCACATACCAACTATTAGCCACCATTAGAGTAATTAAGCATAGGTTACTTTGAGTTTGAGTATTAAAGAGTATTATGCGAAGAAAATATTGAAAACTTCACGTTTGCAATTCAAGTTTGATTTTATTGAGTTAATTGAAGGTAATATTTATGTTCATCTCTGATTTGCAATGATTTCCATTATGAATTGTGATATGTGTATTTTAATGAAGTGTTAGTAGTTGATTTATCTTAGAGATCAATGGATCTTATGGTATGAATACTATGCTTTAAATATGATATAAAAGTGCAATGGTTAGAATTTTTTTATTCTGAGCATAATGCTTTAGACATCTTGATCATATGTTTAATGGTATTAGGTTTCAAGAGTTATCATAGCCATTGAAGCTTTTAATCCGGACTTGAATGGTAAAAACCGTAAAATACACTACATTGAGCGATAGTTGTTGATTAGGGAGACACGGATAGTAAATTAGTTGGTCATAAATCTAAAGATTTAGGACTTAAAGCAATGTGGAGCTTACGTTATTCGCAAAAATAAGTGGAGTTCTAGTTTCCACTTTAGAATCTTTTCCATCACGACAGTAGTTTAAAGTGGATTTGAAAGAAATTTTTCTATTCTAATTAGGCATTACACATAACATATTAAGATGTGAAAGTGGTTAAGAAACATAATATTAAATTAGCTAGGTGAAGTTGTGAACTAAGATATCCTTAATATAAGAGTTAAAGTAAAGTTTGACTTGATTTGTTAGATTAGTTTAGTATAAAACCAATTAAAAAGGGATTTACTTAGCACTAGTTTAAAGTTAAATAGGTTATTAACTAGTGCATAAACCTTTCCCTTATGACGATATCTGTGATCAACATAAGTTAATTGCTTTTTACTACAAGCTAGCCGTTATACTTGCGGTACGCATCAAGTTTTTGGCCCCGTTACTGGGGATAGGTAGCCATTTAGTATTACTTAGTTAGTTTGAAAAGTTAAGTTTTATTTTCAGTACTTTATTTTTAAGTTCATTAAAACAAAAAAATAAAAAATAGGCTTAAGTTTCAAGTTTGACTTTCTGTACTTGATCTTTTATGTTTTCCTTTCTGGGATAATTAGTGCATGCGTAGCAAGGGAGAGAAGGACCTACTACCTTACAACCTATAGATAGACATAACCAATAAAGGAAAGAAAAAGAAACGAATCAAGATGGTTGAGGAGCAAGCTAGAAACCAACAACAAGGCCATGGGAATATCAAACCCTAGATGATCTGATAGTGCAAAATAGAGTGCAAGGATAGAGATGCCTTTGTAACTACTTCAAGCCAGAAGTTCAGGAGACTTACAACGAAGTGATGAGGCTTCCAGCCAACACCACTGAGTACGAACTGAGACCATCTCTAATAAAAATGGTGCAAAATAGCATGTTCAATGGACTATCAAATGAATAACCAGTTACACATGTTGAGAATTTCTTGGAGAAGTGCGACACTGTGCATATCATCGAAGTTACAAAAGAGGTGATCAGGATGCGATTTTTTGGATTCTCATAGGCAGAAAAGTCAAATCCTAGTTCTGAGGGTTGAATGCAGGGAGAATGATCTCATGGGCAGAAATCAATGAAGGATTTCTAAAAAGATTTTTTCCCCCAGTGAAGGTCAGTGAAAGGAAACAAGAGATTAACAAGTTCAAGGAGGAAGACATTATCCTCTTAGCGAGGCTTTGGAAAGATTCAAAGAGATGCTACGGAGATGTCTGGGACAAGAATGGTAGTAGATGTCACTACAGGTGACTCTCTACTTACGAAGGATCAGGATGGAGCATTGATCTCGTTGATCTTATGTCTAAAAATTATACCGTTGGTACTTGTTCCATAGTAAGGAAACTAGTAGGGGTATATGAGATTGACTCGCAAGCTGCAATTATGGCACGTCTATCAAATTTGAGTAGTCAAATGGCAAAACTTCAAATGGGACACCAAGGTCCACAAGAAGCACAACAACACATTAATCACCAAGGCATGGTGGTTAACGAAATAGACATACAACAAGAGAATGGAGTATTAGGACATCAATTTCATGACACCTCAATTGTTTTATTAAGGATAAAAACAACCCAAACTTTTCGTATGGAAATCCTGATAATGCACCAAATTTACCTCAAGGCTTCGATCAACAAGTCCAATAAGGGAAACTGGGGCAAAGCTAAGAGATGACTTCATTAAAGTCAATTGAGAAGTACTTGCAAGCCGTAGACATGATTAATAGGGAGCGCCATGAGAAGCACAAGAAAGAGATGGAAGGAGTGAAGCAAGCCATGAAGAGGATGGATGATGAGCGATCACAATCTATAAAGAGCTTAGAAAGACATATTGGTCAGCTTGCTATAACCTTGAACTCGAGAAAAGAAGGACAATTTCCTAGCAACATCGTAACCAACCCCAAGAAGAATGTGAGTGTTATTCGCATGATGAACACTACAGCAACAAAGGAGACAAGATAAGAACAAGTGATGTACAAGCCAAAAAAGTCAACACTTTGGATATGATGAAGCATGAATAGATGCATGAGCACAACACAGAAGTGAGGCAAGTTGAGCTTGATGGTTTCAAGAAATAAAGAATCAATGCCTAAAAGAACAAGAAAAGGAAACAACAGTGGAAGGCTAAGCAAAAAATGAAAGACCTTTCGAAGAAGACCCACAAGGCAGTGACATCAAGTTAGTTCCAAAGAAATTGGAATCGAAGCTCAAGTTCATCCCGACACTTCAACCTATAAAAACAAGAGATTTCGGAGAGATAAGCATACCGATAAACATTGACGGCACCTAGGTTAGAAATGTCTTACGTAATACGGGAACCTCAATCAATGTCATTCCACCAATGAACATGTTACACACCAACTTGAAGATCAATTGTCTCGATATGATGAATTTGCATGTGGCTGATGGTAATTTGATACTTACTATAGGAAAAGTCTTGAATGTGCATGTGAAAGTGGGAAGATTCACATTCATTGTTAATTTCGAGGTCATGAACCACAATATGGACGATGATGTGTCTATGATACTTAGGCGGCCATTCTTAAATATTGCTAAAGCAAATTTGTACAAAAGAGAGAGGAAGATCACGATGAGTATCGATGAGGGCGATGATGCTGAAAAGATTGTCTTTCTCGATAGTGAAGAAGTACATTCTGATAGGAATGACATAATAATCTTCAATTTACAGATGGAGCTTCTCGATTTAAACTCGGACTAAACGAGCGAAAAGGTGTCAGGCTAATGACGTTAAATTAAGCGCTACTAGGAGGAGACCCAGGGTTTTAAATTTTAAATTTTAAATTTTCAGTTTGTAGCTATTTATTTAATTCAATAATTACAATTAACGAGTTTTGGTTCTAATTTTCAAAAATTTATGCCGAATGCGAAGGAAATACCATTTGCCAGGTGATGATTCATCAGAACTGAAATGTCTCGCAAACTTATTTAAAGAGCGAAAAATAGCGAGAGAGTTCAAAGTGGTAAAGGTAAGGTGCATGAGCAAATCAAAGGTAAAATTTATTAATTTCTCTATTTTCATAGATTTCATGTGGTCACGACGTCTTGTGTGAGTGATACACAAAGTCGAAGGAGCGACGGAGAAGAATTAATAAAAAATTACACGTGAACATGTTAGCAGATGAGTTGACACCGAGAATATTACCCATGGCATTATAGGAATTAGCCACAACACTGAAATGACAGTAGGGGAAAATCAAGAAAACACCCCATTGCTTTGTTGACACAAAGTGGCGACCTTTGTCTAGGGTAGTTTTAAAGGGTTTAAACCCCCATTCTCATTTTTCTTCACACTTGCACTAACACCCCACCACATCCACAAATCATATATCCCTACAGAGCCAAAGCTTGATCATTTCTAAGTGAGATTACTGAGTACCTAGTGATTGAGAGTGAAAGAGGCAAGTGCATTATGGATTTGCACAAGTTGGAGAGCTAGGGCTTAGATTTTTGGATTTTGATCTCAAAAAGAGCTAGTGTTCTAATTGATGAGAAAAATGGGAGGGGTTGGATTGATAAGGACTTGGAGGAGTGTTCTACACCAGGAATAAATCCGGTATTGAAGTAAATTTACAATTTCATTTAGTTATGCTTTGAACTTTTAAAATTTTTGATGAAATTGTATGAAATAGTGGATTTGATGTTGTAGGATTGGTTTTGCAAGATTGTCTGAATGTTGAGCATTAAGGTTACCTATGGAGACTTAGTTGATGTCTTTGCATTATTTGGAGTATGCATGATCCGTGTGATATAAATTTTGATTTTCAGGTGATTTGCAGATCAGAGTTGCATTGCATTGTTCTTTAGTTGTTTGAGATTTGAAAAAATGGCAAGAACAAGGAAACAAGTTACTCAAATTAGAGCAAATGATTTTGAGGCATCTACCTTAAGAAATCCCAATGAAGAATAGCCTAGACCTTTTAAATCCAGATTTTTCATTAGCAGAGAGGCCAAAGACCGATATAAGAAATACTACGTAGGGAGTTCATTTGTGAAATAAGGATTAATTTGTCGGCCAAATATGATAAGTGAGTGAATAATTTCATTAGGTGACGAAATTGAGAGCAACTAACTATAGATTATAAAATGAATGATGGTAAAGGAGTGAGTGGGATTATTTTTGAATTTTATGCTAATGCAAAGTTCACTACTAAGGATGGGCTAGTGAAGGTGAGAGGGATGCTTGTTCCCTTTAACATACGTGAAATCAATACCATCTATGGGTTAGAGCACTTAAGTTTGTATAGATTTGAACCGACTTTCCCAAAGAAGTTATATGAGACCCTATAACCTATACCCTTTTACAACCATAAAGAGCGCATTGGTTGTCTCAGGATAACAACGATGCGTCATGGGAGCTGAGAATGTGTCGAAGCACATTAAGAAGGGGAGTGTTAGGAAAGTTTACAGAATATGGCTACATTTCCTTATTGCATCGCTACACACCACTTCTCAGCAAGGTGAGATCAACGAGCCAAAATTGGCTTGTTTTTATGAGATTACAAAGAACATGGAAGTCAACATCGGCAAGATCTTTTACAACAGTTTGAGGGAGTCGATCATGTCTTAAATAGACGACAAATTGTTGTTTCCTCTCTTAATTACTTATATTTGCTCGAAGGCCGGAGTGCTATTGAGAAATGATGAAAAATTCGATATAGAGGTCCAACCAACCATAGAATAAGCTTTCACAGTCACATCAAAATCACCACCTGGTTATCAAAACTCTAAGGAGAAGACAGAGAAAGCCGAGGGAGCTAGACTTGAGGCCGAGTTGTTGGCCAAAAGACGAGAAGATAAGGAGGTAGGTAGCAGCAGAACTGACCCAGTATTGAAAAAATGAAAGATATGGAAAAGAAGAGGAGCAACTACAACGTGGATTTGTTAAGGGCTATGAGTTCGTAAACCTAGATATTGGAGAGCAAGACTTGGACACTCCTAATATCTTTCCACCACCTCCTCCACCAGAGGTACTAGTACCACTACTAGAGAATTTGACTCTATAACAATAGAGGCTATGGATAGCAGAGATGCAGTGATAGTACTAAGAGGACAGGGCACATTACCATACGGTTGTGTTGAGATGAGCATGATATGAAGAGGAAATATCAATACCGACAGAACAGACAGTGTAATTTTATGATGTTTGTTGATCGTTAGAGGGACATAGCTAGGTATGAAAGGAGTAGATGGATGACATCTACTATAGGTCATTTGGCTTTCATGCAGCACTAGCTTATGTGTTTGATCCAAATTTTGTGTAGAACACAAGGGTGGAGCGTCCATTAGCACAATCCTATGCTGGAGCTGATGATGCAAATGATGATGATGATACACAGTTCTGAAATTAGTGTATTAGGATTCCTTTAGACATGGGGAGTTGAGAGTGACATTGAAACCATTTATTTTTAACTTTGGGAAATTTCGTTAACTATTTAGTTATCTCAATTCTATGGTTAGTTTACTTTATTATAACTTTTGTTACTATAAATATTTGAGTCTTTTAATGTTTTCATATTTTAGGCTTACTTTTAAACCTTGAGGACAAGTTTTGGTCTAAGTTTAGGGGCATTGACATTACACTATACTATGGGAAGTGGTAATATATGTTAAGAAATAAGGATAAACACCACAGGTATGATCATTTAAATTTCAATTTGAGGCAGTTAAGGAGGAAAGTATGGTAGTGTATAATTTTTTCAATTTAATTACTATTTAAGTGTTTAAGTAGTATAAATTAGATTATATGTAGTAATATGTAATGAATAAGTAGTTCATTTGCATGTTTATGCCATTAATTATGGATGAGTAGATTACAAGTATCTTGTTGATATGGAACTCAATAGAGTGTTTTAAATCTTTGAAGAAGAAATAATGAAATGTAGCAAACAACAAGAGTGTGATTTCATGATTAAAAATGTAGAATTAGGGAAGACCTTGAACTTGAAACAAAAGCAAGAAATTGGAACACTTCTTGTGGGAAAAGTTTGATCTCTAAGGATTCAATAATAAGTGTAAATCTTACTTGATAATACAAAGCAAACAAAGACTTAGTGCAAAGAGGGGAATAAATAGATATTGTAAATGAAAAGTTGAAGTTAACTTACTTGATTTAGTGAAAAGGAGAAGTGCTAACAAGAGTTTTAAAAAATAAAAGAAAAATGAGAGAATCCCACAAGTTCTACAGAAATGGAGTATAGAATTTGATAGTTGGAAAAAGTGAGGAAGAAAGAAGTCCATTGGAAAAGGAGCAGGGATTTGTAAAAATAAAAATGAAAATAAGAAGAAAAGAAATGTGAGAAGAAAAATAAAGAAAATAAGGTGAAAGTAGAAAAAAACTCTTCAAATACAATATTTAGCTCAAGTACTAGTAGCTAATTGAGTTAAGTTTCCTTTTCAACTATGTTAAGTCCTATAGACTCTCCTGAAGTACTAAAGTTTACCAAAGATTAGTATGATGTATGCTTATTTGTGAATTCCTAAGCTTAATGAGAAATCTTGAGATTGCATACTTGCTCTACTTGTGTATTGAGATGAAACAAACTTGTGACTAGAGATGGTCTTAGGTTGTAATCTACTTTGGTGTTTGAAAGTGAAGTTATGTGTTGTTAAAGCTACATGTCTTACAATAACAAGTTTTTGCAAAAAAAACTCTTGAGTGGATGATTAATTTGAAACTTAGTGAATTAAAGGATACTCTATGACAAATGTAAATTGAATAAGAACTAGTTATTAGGAGACTTAGTATAGTACAATTTTTCTGGGGAAGTGCAAAATCCTACATTTGGGGTATTAGATAAGTGTTTATTAAGACTTATATATGGTTAGTTTAGTAGCATATTTAGTATAATGTCCCTAAATGAACTCTAATTCATGGTGTTATTACATTTTTAAGGAATTAAGGTGTAAAGGAAGGAAATAAATAAAAACGAGAAGAAGCAGAGCAACAACTCATGAAAACATAGTTGGCACCGTAGCTACACATGTTTGCACTATGGACGAGTAAGGCACGTCATGGGAAGGAAAGACATGGCGTGGGAGAGCAAAAAAAGTGAAAAAATCAACATTGGAGGTCTGCACAGTGGCGCCGCTGTGGCACATAATGGACGACGCCGAGACACACAGGGACAACGCGAGGGGATAGGAGAGCAAAATAAGTGCATGTCATGGTGGCGCAGTGGTGGCGTTGTGGCTTAACACATACGACACCGAGCATTAGTGACAATGCCAAACTTGCAGAATATAGAAATTTAGAGTTTTATTTCAATCCAAACTGTAAAGTTGGGTTTCTAATTGTTATGAGGAAGTAAAAATAGGTATTAGGATGTGGTAAATAAATAATATATCAAGTATTAGTTACCATTAGAGTAATTTAGCATAGGTTTACTTTGAGTTTGAGTTTGAGTATTAAGGAGTATTGTGCGAAGAAAACATTGAAAAATTCATGTTTGCAGTTAAAGTTTGGTTTCATTATATTAATTGAAGGTAAGATTTATATTCATATCCAACTTGCAATGATTTGCATTATGAATTTTGATTGGTGTGTTTCAATGAAGTATGAGTAGTCAATTTATCTTAGGGATCCATGGATCCTAAAGTATGAATGTAATGCTTTGAATGTGATTAAAAAGTGATTATAAAAGTGCAATAAAGGAGAATTTGTATTCATTCTGAGCGTATTGCTTTAGACATCTTGATCATGTGTTTAATGATATTAGGTTTTAGGCGTTATCATGGCCATTGAAGCTTTTAATCCAAACATGAATGGTACAACTTTAAAATACACAATATCGAGCGTTAGTTGTTGATAAGGGAGGCACAGATAGTAAACTTAGTTGGTAATGAATCCAAAGATTTGAGACTTAAAGCAATGTTGAGCTTATGTTATTCACACCGATAGGTGGAGTTTAAGTTTGCACATTAGAATATTTTCCGTCACAACAGTGGGTAAAAGTGGATTTGAAGGAAATCTGTCTATTCTAATTAGGTATTGCACACAACATATTTACATGTAAAAGTAGTTGAAAAGTATAGTATTAAATCAACTAGTTGACATTGTGAACTAAGATATCCTTAATATCAGAGCTAAAGTAAAATTTGAGTTGATTTGTTGGATTAGTTTAGTATAAAACCAATTAAAAAGGGTTTTCCTTAGTAATAGTTCGAAGTTAAATAGGTAATTAACTAGTACAAAAACCTTTCCCTAAAGATGATATCCGTGATCAACATAAATAGATTGCACTATTACTACAAGCTAGCTGTTATACTTGCGTCACGCATCATAGATTGAGTGAAATTTCGTGAAGAGTCTAAATATTAAATTAGTTTATGAAAAGAAGGACTTTATTTAGATTAGAATTTCTGATCTCTAATCATGTAGAAACCCCGATTTTGACCCAAAATCTTAAGAACTTAAAATTTAAACTTGAAACTTTAATTATGTCTTCAAATTAATAAAACCTAAGATAAAATGACTTCAATTTCTTTTTCTTATCAAATGTCGTATGATTTATGACTTAAGCTTCACATGCATGGATGAAAATGAGGGCATAAAAGTGAGTTTGCTCACCTAGGTTCTTGATATTTCAGTCTTTTTGTTGAAGATCCTAATGTTGATAAATTTAGCTCTCTTGAACCCTTGATTTCTCAAATCCCAACAAGTGTTTCACCTTAGAATCTTTGTTGTTTCATTGCTTCATTTTGCATGGTTTGTAAACAAGACATGTATTTATAAGTTTGAACTTCACATCTCAACCTTACAACTCTACTTGATGGTTCACCTCTATGTTAATCTAAGGCCGATAATCATCCCATTATCTTTACTTACACACAAAAACTAACACAAATCTTGACATAAATCTCATGGATTTCATTGCAACACATATCATGAGGCTTATCCATGGTCTATGTTTATTTTCATAAATTTAGGTACTTTGATTTATTTGATTTGTGAACTATAGTCCAAATGATTTTATAAAAATGTTTTGATTTCATTAATGTGTATACACCTTAATTTTAAACTCACCAACCACTCTCAACCCGATTCCCACACTCGCATGCATCTCGAGACGTGTCCCCACTAAAAGCAAATGGAAATGTCTCAATCACCCAAATATAGAATATATTTTGGTCTTCGTGCCGAATGTCGGACCATGTACTCGTCGTTGGGCCACGTCAAGGGTCGGTTGACACATGTCGAGCATGTACGATAAATTTTGCACCTTTAGTGGTAAGAGGATTTTGCAATTCCCTTAAGGAGAGGTTTTTATATTTTACTTCAGTTTAATTAACTTATTTAAAACAAGAATCAAAATTGCTAATTCTAAATATAGTAATCAACTAAACTAAGTAAACTAACGTTATTTACACATAAAAGTCATTAAATTCAAATCAATTCAGTTTAATAGTAATCAATTTGAAATAAACATCTAAAAAATATCCTAAACAATGAAACATCAATCTGCTTTTTCATCTAAACATATTACTTATATCATAGTCATAAGCATAATTTAATATTGTTTTGAAGTATCCGAAATCATTAAGCTCTAATCGTAAGTAGGGATAACCCTTAGCATGCCATAAATTCTCATTATACCTAAAGAAAAGCTACGTTCTAATTTTATTGAATGAACCATTTGAAAATCAAAGAAACTAACTTTAAGCAATAAAACTGCATTACACTTCGTGAAAACTTCGAAGCAATAAATCTATACCTTCGAAAAGCCACATCAATATTAAATTTAGATTTCAATCCACCTAAGACATTTAAATGGTAATAGACCTTTTAAACAATTCTAGTTACTATTTTAAACTAGGTATTGAATCAAAATACTATAATACACATTGGCAACTATGCATGCAATACCTAGATTCATGATTGCAATATGCAAATACCAATCTATTAAATCAGTGAATTAAATAATAAGATTGGTTTAAAGCATTAAACACAAATCATCGATTATGACTACATCATAAAACGGATAAAGTTCATGTTCAAAGTTTTTTAGATTAATGAACTACTCACTTTTAATCATAAATAACTTCATAATATAATAATTGAAAGACATAATTAAAAATACCTTCTTGAAAGCTTAAATCTTCCAATCTTCTCGAAAAGCAATAAAACAATAAAGAATGACCTCCAAACTTAAGTAAAAAGTGTTAAGACTATCAAAGGCTCCTAATTTTGTAGTCTAAGGTTCATATATATAGTATTATAGGTAATACATATCCTAAACCAACTATAAATCTTCATTGTAATCTAAAAATCAAGATACAAACTCCAGTAATTCCTTAGCGATTCCACTTCTAAGGCAAATCACTAAGTAAATCCTTGAAAAAGCGCCTCTGTACTCTCCGATTTGTCGGCTATTCACAAGTGTAAATCCTAAATTGTTGAGGAAACGTTAGCAGTAATTTCAAATTGATCCATGATTCATTGGTTAATCTTTGCAAAATCTTTTCACTTGGTTAAATCCTTCATTTTCTTCCTTTTTCATCTATTTCTTAAAATATTATAATTATTACCTAAAATAACAAAAATAAGAGAAAACACAGTGTAATATAGCTATTTACACCCAAAACAACTTAAAATACACTATAAAATACTATTTAATTATTGACTTATCAAATATCCCCAAACTCAGCACTTTGTTGTCCCGAGCAAAGGAATACTCTCAATTATGTTCTTTTTCTTCCCTCGTTTTGATTTCATAATAACTTACTTTTATTCTTAAATAGAAGTGATCATTAAATAGAAAAGTATAAACCTTATAAGAATAAAAGTTATAATAGAATAGAAAGATTTCAAGAACAACCCTTTTATTTGATACTCTAGTTATGCAATACTCCTCAGATTCCAAAGTTAAATTAATTACCAAGGCCAAGCCACTATATAGTTTTTGTCAATCTTCACTGACAAACATCAAACTTACGATGACTAATATAGAACCTTAAGATACAAAAATGACTAAATCAATTTCATTTTCAAACAATATTTAAAATGCAACCATAATCAAAGTCGATAGGAGTTTTTAATCACCAATAATCATCATTATCATTTTCATTTGTTGGAATGTTTGAATAAAATGATATAATTCACTTAACTTAGATATAAGCACTCAAGCTAAATCTTTTATTTGAAGAGTTTCTCACAAACATCCATCCATTTCTTATATATCTTTTTTTTTCTTTCTTTTATTATATTTATTTATTTTTTCTTTGTATTTTATTCTTATGGTTCCCTCCTCCATCTCTTTTGGATACTGTTATTCTTTTTTGAGGAATTTTTCCTCTCATTTCTCCCACCACTAGATTCCCTACTCCATTTCCTTTGGAATCTCTGGGTTTCCTTATTTTTTTCATTTGAAAACTCTTATTAGCTCTTCTCACTTTCACTATAGTTAAGAAAGTATTTTTTCCAACTAAGTAAAGTTTATTGGCTAATTTTTTATTTTCCCTTTAATTGTGGCATAAGTTATTTTTATCATATATATAATACTAGATCAATAATCTTTGTATAACAAGATTCTTGCTAATATTGCTTGTTTATCTTACACTTTTGTTCTGATTTTTTATCCATTATAATGTCTAACATAAAACAATCAATCCCCTCTAAACTCCTCTAGTGCATACATGATCTAAGTTAATTCAAAAAGGGTATAACGATTCCTTTCTATCATAAACATTCTACTTTCATGGGTAGTAAAAATGTATCACTTTTATTTAAATCTAAATTATATTCAATTTATATTTTCCTAACTAAATAAAGTAAAATGAAGAAATATTACCTTAATCTTCAAAAATTTAGAAAAATTCAGCCAATGTTAAACATTGAATAAATTCTACCTCTCGAGTCTTCTATACTTGGCTTCTTTATACTTCACTTCACCTAAATACACCCTCCCCCTTCTCCAGAACTCATTCCAAATCATGTTATTAAGGTTTAAAAATTAAGTTGGATTTTTAACAAAACAAATATACCTCGTGAAGCTTAAAGAATTAAATATAAATATAAACTATTTTTCAAAAGAAACAATCAAACATCTCATAATAGTAAAGTGTAATGGAGTAAATCATTAATTTATCATTTATGGTGCTAAAATAAGTTCAAATTCTACACATATAAACAAATATTAAAAAGATGACAAGGTACTTTGTGCAGAAGTAAATTCATCGTCAGTATCTTTAGTTTTGTCTTCATTCATCATTGCAGTATGTTGTGAAGTGTAACTATCAATGAGGTTATAAACTCTCGATGAAAATATCAATTGCAACAAAGTAATGTCAATGTTCCTCCTCGGATCTTGCGAAGGTACGACCAACCTCCTTTTCGACATGGAATGGTGATGTGTCAAAGTTCTTTCATTCTCATCTAGCATCCCCTAATTTTTCAAAATTTGTTTCTCATTATGCATAAAAGCTAAAAACAAGGATTTGAAAAATCTTTTTCTTTTAGCTTTTACTGGAGATGTAGAACTGCCCTCTGCCCTTGGAACATTAACTTGAGCCATCAGACTTGTTGCTCGTCTCGCTTCTTCTTGTGTTGTACTGTGAATTTTATCTATTAGTTATTTCTTTGACTTTAGACCTTCTCATTTCATTGAGCTCCCTTTCCTCTTTTGAATCATTATACCCATCGATAACTCTTATCTTTTTTACTATAACATCAGTAATAGTCCTTTGGGGTAACACATCAAATTCAACCTTATGGAAATCGACCTTGGATTTCATGCAAATCTTGGTAATCAAAAATTAGCAATGGTAGACCATCTCACTTCATGGTCTTCATTACTTGTCTCTTTGCATCATGGATTGCATACCCATTGTTAATATAGCCCCTCTTTGCAAAAATGTAATAAAGTAAAGCAACTATATGATTTTTCACTTCAAATGTTACGTAGTGGGATATAAGATGGAATCTATAATGTAGATCTAACATTAGGTGGTTTTTCTAAAGTTGGTGATTACGATGAATTTGGAGTGACTTTCTACATTGAAGCAAATCCTCATCCCTAGATTACCTCTAAGGCTTTTAGAATTATTGTGAATGCGTAAGATTCCCTAAGGATTTCAGAAATATTTGGGTATTTGGATGGTCATCTAACTCCGTCATCAGGAAGTTTATATTTTTTGTTCAGTGCGGTAGGTGAAATGTTGATCTTTTTCCCTTGAAATATTTCTTCATTAGGATTATCGCTCACATATCAATTCACGTAGAATTAGTGAACTAATTTTGAGCATCCACTCTCTAATTTTCCTTCATAGTCCCTAAGAAGATCCTCCCACTTCCTCTCTCTTATAGTGCTCACAATTTTATTTTCATACTTGTGCACATTTTTAATTTGAAATCCTCTTTTGGGTATGATAACTCTTTTCGCATCTCGAAAGTATCTATTTTTTGCTTTTGGACTGACAAATCTCATAGGATTATAAGGGGCTTGTGTGATCGGTCTAAATGGTGAAAACCCTGGTTAGAGCTAGGTGAGGAAGGTATTCTCAACTCAGCCCTCTCGGGTCTCGATTCTCTAATACTAATCCCCATGGCTTGAATGGACATTTTTTGGCCCACAAAATTCTTCTTGGGTTTTTCTATTATAACTCATTTCCCTTTTTCTTGTGCACTACTCCTACCTCGTCCTCTATCTCTTTCTGTCATAGTGAATAAATCAACTATGATGAATCAGTAAATCAAAATCCTATATTTGATATGAAAATGGATTTAATGTGAGTCGTTTATCGAAAATCAAACCATTATCTAGAAATATGAAAAAAGTTTTGTAAAAGGGTAAATTTTGCAAAACATATTTTTAAAATAATGGAAGTCGAGAATATGAAATCGAATATATCAAAATGATTTTTCAAAAATTTGAGAAATACACCTCCTATTTGTTTAAAACTCAATTTCAAACTTATTGCAAATAATTTTGTTTGATTAATAAAAACTCCAAGGAATTTTGAAAATATGCAATTTGTAAACTAGCGATCATTGCCATTGCGATACCTAATCTATTAGAATCAATGAAATCATTCATTTATTGTACCGAAATGGATTCCAACAATGATTTTCGAAATTAATTGGAAATTTTTGCAAAAATCTTAAAAACTAAAATTTCATCAAAATAAAGAGCTATGGTTTGTCGTTATTACTTTTTTTAGAGATCAAGATATGTGCACTTGAACTCCTATAGATTGGTATTCCAAGCTTCAAGTCGAAGTCCCTTAAACCCTAGTTTGGCTCTACTCTCCCAAGTTCAAATATTGTTGATAAAACTAGAATGAGGTTGGAGTCACTTAAATATGATAAGATTGAGCTTAGGAAGGTTGAATCTAGGCAAGAAATCGATTTCGATTTGTGTATAGGAGGTAGGTGTGTGTGGTGATTTGAGGTTTTAATTTTGAAAACTCCAAATTGTGCCCAATGATTCGTGTATAAGTGGAATCACTAGAAAATCACTATACAAATTGATGAAAATGAGGTGTAATGACCCACCGATCTAACCAGCGATTCATGTTCAAAGGCCGAATCGTTGGGGATTCGCTAAATCCCAATTTTGACTTAATTTTACTATTTTTCGTCACCAATTTAGTCATCAATTTCTAGATTTATTTGGATTCGCTCAGGAATCGTTGAGCTTATTTTGCTATTTTTCCAATTTGTTTCATAATTAACAAATATACCATTCATAAAAATGAATATAAAGGTAAAATTGATTTAAAATTCAAAATTTTGATCGCGATATGTAACTAACTAATAATTTTATTCATTAAATAAAAAATAAATAGGCAAACATATAAGGAAGTGAATAATGCAAACTTGCATGAAGAACATAAAACCAAAAACAACTCGATCATCCCCCCTCTATTTGAAGCTACTCCGTTGCTTGAGTTCAAAACAATTCCAAAATAGAGTAAAAAAGAGAGAATAAAAGCAAACTATAATAATGCTTGATTTCCTAATAAAAATTGAAATAACTAAAGAAATACGAGAATATGTGTAACGACTCGTTATCTTAAGTGAGTGATTAAAGTTAATCGAATGCTTATTAATCTAAGTTAAACTTGAGGTTGAGTCCTCGCTTGTCTCAAATAGCGTGTGCATGGATTTGCATGATTGCATTGTGTATGTATGACATGTATCAATATTTGGAGATAATTGGAATTAATTAGCCTATAATTGATGAATTTTGGGACGCCTAATACCGTTTGTGGGTTCAGGGTGACACACATAGGTTGTATGATAGTGTGTACGCCCGAGTAAGCTCATTGGTGCATACAGCGAGACTGTAGGCATGCAAATATAGGCATATATATGTATATATATTGAAAATAAATATTAATAGATTATCAGACGTTAAAGGACACGCAGAGGTCTTGGGATACAAGTGTGAGACATGGAAGTAGTGTGCATGCCTGAGTGTACTCATTGGCGCACACGACGAAATGATAAATGCATTAATATATGCGCATGTATATATATTTATATATATGGTATGTATAAATATATATATATATATATATATATATATCAAAATAATTAATAAATTAGTGGTTGCCTAGTGACATGCGGGGTCGAGGGCGACACGCGTGGGACATACAATAGTGTACACGTCAGAGGGTGGTCGTTAGCGCGCATGGTGAATTTATAGGCGCAAAAATACATAGCCATCTATATATTTATGTATGTAGTTTATATATAGAAATATATAAATGAATTATATAGTTTAAATCAAATTAATTCTTGTATATTAAATTCACCGCGAGATACATGTTATATAACAACCCAAAATTTACTAATAGTAAATTAATCTCTCTTCAGGGTTACCGATCCGTAATATGACCCAAGAGCGAGTACACGGTCCCAGTACTCAGCATGAGGACCAAGAAATATATTACTATTGAGTTATGGATGCCTAGTGTGATGTATGTATAAATATTATACTAGGATGTTTTTATTTAGTGTTGTATTTTGTAAGTTTGGCATGCGAGCTAGAGACACACCTCGAGATGTGTGTCAACATTGGATCGGGTAGAGAGTGATGTGATAAGTCCAAATTTAGTTTAATATGATTAATATAACTAATATAATGTGCCTATTGTTGAATTTATATTAATGTGGCCTAATATAAGAAAATAGAACAACAAGCATTGATATGCCTCGGGATGCATGTTATCACTATCACTAGCTAACTTGGTGTATGTATGGGTGTTAGCATGGATATTTTAGTTGGAAGTAGGGCCAAGGTTTGAGTCTTTAGATTGTCCTAGTGATCGATGTTTACATAAGATAAAGGGCCGACAATGAACCACACCATTATATATATATTTACTTAGTGGGTTTTTCATACAAACAACCATTTTATTTGAAGCAAAGGAGAAAGAGACACCTGGAGTATTGATTCAACTTATTTTTATGGAAAATTCATAGAGTTTAAGGTAGATTGATCAAGTAAAGGAAACTACACAACTAGGTTAACCATTCTCCATCACCACTTTGTAAAATTGAAAAAAAGAATTGTAGGTTTTGGTTAAGTTCTTGTTTTTTAGCAATTTTACTGGGCAAATGACTTTTTTTAAATCTAATTCCATATTTGGATTCCTTGTGAAATTTCACTAATTTTACTGTAAAGAAGTTCTAGATTTGGATTTGTTTTCATTAAGTTATGAGTGTTTAAAACTCAACCTTCCCAAGTCTGGATAAAGGAGGAGGAATCTAACGCCCATTTTTCATACCAAAAAATGAGTAAGGGAGGTCCCAAACCCATTCTTCATATCTGAAAATAGGGAAGGGAGGCCCCATGTTCATTTTTCATTCTTGAAAAATGGAGGAAGGTTACGATAGGTTGGAAGTCAGCGTAATACTTTTGTCAATTTTCATGAAATAGATCAAACACATAGAATAAAAAATATAACAATTCAAAGACAAGTATAAGTAGCACCAATTGATAGAGAGATTAGGGAAGGGCGGTTGCGGTGGTTAGGTCACTTGCAAAGTTAGCCTACAAATACCCCACTAGAAAACTTGACTCAATAGCAATTGTAGAAATTTGACGAGGTAAGGGTAGACCAAAGTTAACATGGGATGCATTAATTAGGAAGGATTTGAATGGTCTGGAAAGCTCACCATGAATTGCACCTAATCGAGCAAAATGGAAAAGTTTGTTCCATATAGCTGACCCCAATTAATTTAGGACCAAGGCTATATTGTTGTTCTTTGTAAGTTATGAATTTGAAGTTAATGAAGTTGAAAAATAAAAATGGAAATTCAGCATGTTGTTATAAACCAGCCTTTGTCATTTGTTCATAACTTCCTCATTTTAAATCGTAATAGACCTATTCTAGTGGCATTTGAAAGCTAACTCAAAGGGGAACAACTTTTGCCTACTCAACTATTTTGAAAATCAAATGTTTTCATTTCTAAAAATCCTCTACAACTTCGATGATGAATCAGAAATTTTGTGGTTCACAGTTTTACTAATGTCTTGTTGTTTTGAGTATAACTTTCTCATTTTGAATTGAGCTCATCTTTTACTATGATGTTCTAAGATATGTTTTTAGGCTTTAGTAGAATAACTAAAGAGTTTTGAAGTATAGTTTAGTTGAAACGAGATTTACAAATTTGTTGGTCGAAATCTAAAACTGTTTTGATTGATTGTGGTACAACTTCCATATCTCCTTTGATTCTTATCGAAATTGCGCAAACCTTATAGTTTTTGAAAGCTAAGACAGCTCTAAAAACTTCATAGTTTTAACATTTTGGTAATTGAAATCAATTCATAAGGTGCTGCACCAAAACTGTCTTTATTTATTAAAGTAGATTTCAACATAAACAAGGTATTTATAGAGATGATTATGAGTCATTATAGTGTAAGACCACTTAACTAACCTAAAACAAGTTAAATTAAATTTGTTAGGACACCTCAGGAGCTTAAAGAGGACTTATAGGGAGTGGAACCCGAGTTTGGAGTGGTCGAGAGCTAGTATAGGCTAGGAATTGCATGCATTTGAGGTAAGTAAACCCGTTGAGGCAGTTCTCTTCATTTCATTTCCATTTTTGAGTTGATATTCAGTCTATTGGACTATTTTACTACTGATCTTATATTCTTAATGCCATGCCTTATGTATACCTTGGTGTCTATGATTTCATTGGCTAAAATCATCGTGTAATAAATTGTCGCATGGTATTCTTTGTTTCGACTTCGTTATATGATTAGATTCCTTTAATGTTGTTGATCTTTGAGCTATTGAATTGTTTTCTAAATAGCATGCTATGATGTATTTTACTCTCTTATTTGTGTATGTTAATATTCTTATTATGTGACACTTGTTTGAACAATCTACAACATGAACACTTCAATAGGCATGACTTGAGGAGACCACCTTTGTAAGTGCCCTTAATTTATGAGTTGCATGATACATGCGGTTAGAGTCCTTGGAGATGTCGGCACTCCACACAACTGATATATTTCCATTATACGATAAGCGTGACGCATGGGTTTAGAGTCCCAGAGGATGTTGGCACTCCACACAGCTGATGTTACTAGCGCGAAACACGAGGTTAGAGTCCTTTAACATGTCACAGACCAAACCTAGATTTGCATGATCATTCTGTTTATGATTCCGTGTTGAGGCTTGGCAATTTTTTGCATACTTTCCTTTCAGCTTCGTCTTATTCATAGCTATTGTATGCTTTCAGTTACTGTTCTTTGTATATTTTGGAAATGTGTATGAATTGCCTTCAGGATTTACTTTCTACATTACTTTACACACCATCCTTTTTTATGACGATGGGTGTAGATACTTTGAGTAGCGAGACAGGGAAAAAGAAGATTGACGAGTACCTCTGAGCATTCGGTGAGTGGTTTATGCTACTTTTGTAGGTGGTCATTTAGTGTATTTATTACGTATGTCTTTTTCTATGATTTTAGGTTGTATATTGGGACATGAGACTGACTTCCTGACTGATGCATGTATTACTTGATTTGATTTCATGTGATTGTTTATTTTACCTAGTTTCCATGGTAGCTGTTTTGATAATGCTTCCACTGATTTTATTAAGTCTTCTTCTAGTAATATTGAAATGATAAAAAAATTTTAATTATCTCTAAAATTACGAATAAGGATAAAATGAATAATACTTATTCTAAACATGTATAAAAAGGTTAATGAGAGAAAAAGATTGACTAAAACATTGTTAAGTCATATGTGGCATGGATTTGGGCTTAATAATGGGATAAGGATGGTGGTATCCTATTTGGGGAAAAAAGCCGTCACAGTTGGTATCAAAGAATAGGTTTTATGAACATTGTGTTCAAAGAGGTTATAATACCAACACAGTAGGTATCAAAGCCTAGGTATGTAAAGCCTAGGCAATGGAATATAGTTTATTTTATAATGTGATACTAACATCACGATTAATAATAGAATCCATGTTCTTGATAAGTACGAAACGAAAACTTGAATAAATAACAAATCTTAGAAGTGGAAACCAGACGGTTCTTGCTTAGAAACTATTAGTTGGGAAATAAGTGAATGTCAGTTGGGGATTGCTATGTGTATATGTTATGTTTTGTATGTATTTATACGCAATATTTACGTAGTTGCTGATGTCGCGAACGTCTTCAACTTGAAAAGTACGTGGCAGATCAGCGCTAGATCGGAGATGATAGCGCCATTACTAGTCAACACATGATATCGTTTGAGAATTTTCAGATGATATCCAATAGAGTTGGGACACGGGGCCAACAGTTGGTTAACTTCATGGCATTTATGATGGCACACATTACTGCACTTACACAGGCCACCACCACCGCTGCTACTTTGACTCCAGTACTTCCGGCGCTTGAGACTTATATTATTACTATACCTGCTCAGGGATAGTAGTTGATGAATCTTTTCATGATGATACGAGCACAGTTGGCTTCACCAGCTTTGATAGAAAACAATAGGAAGAGAAGAGTGGCAAGGGACGAAATAAAATGAATGAAGGATCCAGGGGATCTAGATTGGAGATATTGGCCACCATAACAGAGAAGATGAGGCATGTAGCTTATTTTAGAGGTGAGCAAAAGGGAAAAAACATATGCAGCTGCCCACGGTCAATGAATTGGTCTTTCTTTTCAACTATGGCAAGACATGTAGTGTCGCCATTGCTAATCCGATAGACATCATGGGACAAAAACCAAGATGTGTGGAAACTAGGGCAGAGCCCAATACAAATCCTTACTAGGGTTACGATACGAATGAGGCAACCAATTTGTTTAAGATGCTATCAGATTGGACACATTAGTCAGCAATGCCCACAACCCATTGGTTACTTTTAGCCAAGGACTGAAAACAGAGCTGGAATTAGCAACATTAGTCCATAAGGACGGAGGAAAAGTTGAGAACTATATATGTCACCATAGAGATAGAGGTCGATGCATGGTCGGGTGATCTCAACAACAATGAGTAGACCACTAGCTTATTACGGATGAGGACTGACTAGATATAAGGTCTAGAAATTTCTACAACTCCCAAGCTTGGAATAGCCTACGGTATAGCCACAGGCTAGAGAAAGCCCACGAAGTGGCAAAACAAGACCCAAAGGTGGCACACGACTGATACCCAAAGGAGGAAGACATTATCCTCTTAGCGAGGCTTTGGAAAGATTCAAAGAGATGCTACGGAGATGTCCGGGACAAGAATGGTAGTAGATGTCACTACAGGTGACTCTCTACTTACGAAGGATCAGGATGGAGCATTGATCTCGTTGATCTTATGTCTAAAAATTATACCATTGGTACTTGTTCCATAGTAAGGAAATTATTCGCATGATGAACACTACAGCAACAAAGGAGACAAGATAAGAACAAGTGATGTACAAGCCAAAAAAGTCAACACTTTGGATATGATGAAGCATGAAGAGATGCATGAGCACAACACAGAAGTGAGGCAAGTTGAGCTTGATGGTTTCAAGAAATAAAGAATCAATGCCTAAAAGAACAAGAAAAGGAAACAACAGTGGAAGGCTAAGCAAAAAATGAAAGACCTTTCGAAGAAGACCCACAAGGCAGTGACATCAAGTTAGTTCCAAAGAAATTGGAAACGAAGCTCAAGTTCATCCCGACACTTCAACCTATAAAAACAAGAGATTATGGAGAGATAAGCATACCGATAAACATTGACGGGCACCGGTTAGAAATGTCTTACGTAATACGGGAACCTCAATCAATGTCATGCCACCAATGAACATGTTACACACCGACTTGAAGATCAATTGTCTCGATATGATGAATTTGCATGTGGCTTATGGTAATTTGATACTTACTATAGGAAAAGTCTTGAGTGTGCATGTGAGAGTGGGAAGATTCACATTCATTGTTGATTTCGAGGTCATGAACCACAATATGGACGATGATGTGTCTATGATACTTAGGCGGCCATTCTTGAATATTGCTAAAGAAAATTTGTACAAAAGAGAGAGGAAGATCACGATGAGTATCGATGAGGGCGATGATGCTGAAAAGATTGTCTTTCTCGATAGTGAAGAAGTACATTATGATAGGAATGACATAATAATCTTCAATGTACAGATGGAGCTTCTCGATTTACACTCTGACTAAACGAGCGAAAAGGCGTCAGGTTAATGACGTTAAATTAAGCGCTACTAGGAGGAGACCCAGGGTTTTAAATTTTAAATTTTCAATTTTCAATTTGTAGCTATTTATTTAATTCAATAATTACAATTAACGAGTTTTGGTTCTAATTTTCAAAAATTTATGCCGAATGCGAAGGAAATACCATTTGTCAGGTGATGATTCATCAGAACTGAAATGTCTCGCAAACTTATTTAAAGAGCGAAAAATAGCGAGAGAGTTCAAAGTGGTAAAGGTAAGGTGCATGAGCAAATCAAAGGTAAAATTTATTAATTTCTCTATTTTCATAGATTTCATGTGGTCACGGCGTCTTGTGTGAGTGATACACAAAGTCGGAGGAGCGACGGAGAAGAATTAATAAAAAATTACACGTGAACATGTTAGCAGATGAGTTGACACCGAGAATATTACCCATGGCATTGTAGGAATTAGCCACAACACTGAAATGACAGTAGGGGAAAATCAAGAAAACACCCCATTGCTTTGTTGACACAGTGGCGGCACTGTCTAGGGTAGTTTTAAGGGGTTTAAACCCCCATTCTCATTTTTTCTTCACACTTGCACTAAAACCCCACCACAGCCACAAATCATATATCCCTCTAGAGCCAAAGCTTGATCATTTCTAAGTGAGATTACTGAGTACCTAGTGATTGAGAGTGAAAGAGGCAAGTGCATTATGGATTTGCACAAGTTGGAGAGCTTGGGCTTAGATTTTTGGATTTTGATCTCAAAAAGAGCTAGTGTTCTAATTGGTGAGAAAAATGGGAGGGGTTGGATTGATAAGGACTTGGAGGAGTGTTCTACACCAGAATTAAATCCGGTATTGAAGTAAATTTACAATTTCATTTAGTTATGCTTTGAACTTTTAAAATTTTTGATGAAATTGTATGAAATAGTGGATTTGATGTTGTAGGATTGGTTTTGCAAGATTGTCTGAATGTTGAGCATTAAGGTTACCTATGGAGACTTAGTTGATGTCTTTGCATTATTTGGAGTATGCATAATCCGTGCGATATAATTTTTGATTTTTGGGTGATTTGCAGATCAGAGTTGCATTGCATTGTTCTTTAGTTGATGAGATTTGAAAAAATGGCAAGAACAAGGAAACAAGTTACTCAAATTAGAGCAAATGATTTTGAGGCATCTACCTTAAGAAATCCCAATGAAGAATAGCCTAGACCTTTTAAATCCAGATTTTTCATTAGCAGAGAGGCCAAAGACCGATATAAGAAATACTACGTAGGGAGTTCATTTGTGAAATAAGGATTAATTTGTCGGCCAAATATGATAAGTGAGTGAATAATTTCATTAGGTGACGAAATTGAGAGCAACTAACTATAGATTACAAAATGAATGATGGTAAAGGAGTAAGTGGGATTATTTTTGAATTTTATGCTAATGCAAAGTTCACTACTAAGGATGGGCTAGTGAAGGTGAGAGGGATGCTTGTTCCCTTTAACATACGTGAAATCAATACCATCTATGGGTTGGAGCACTTAAGTTTGTATAGATTTGAACCGACTTTCCCAAAGAAGTTATATGAGAGACCCTATAACCTATACCCTTTTACAACCATAAAGAACGCATTGGTTGTCTCAGGATAACAACGATGGGTCATGGGAGCTGAGAATGTGTCGAAGCACATTAAGAAGGGGAGTGTTAGGAAAGTTTACAGAATATGGCTACATTTCCTTATTGCATCGCTACACACCACTTCTCAGCAAGGTGAGATCAACGAGCCAAAATTGGCTTGTTTTTATGAGATTACAAAGAACATGAAAGTCAACATCGGCAAGATCTTTTACAACAGTCTGAGGGAGTCGATCATTTCTTAAATAGACAACAAATTGTTGTTTCCTCTCTTAATTACTTATATTTGCTCGAAGGCCAGAGTGCTATTGAGAAATGATGAAGAATTCGATATAGAGGTCCAACCAACCATAGAAGAAGCTTTCACAGTCACATCAAAATCACCACCTGGTTATTAAAACTCTAAGGAGAAGACAGAGAAAGCCGAGGGAGCTAGACTTGAGGCCGAGTTGTTGGCTAAAAGACGAGAAGATAAGCAAGCGTAGTATGCAAGAACCGGCCCGGTATTGAAAAAATGAAGGATATGGAAAAGAAGAGGAGCAACTACAACATGGATTTGTTAAGGGCTATGAGTTCGTAAACCTAGATATTGGAGAGCAAGACTTGGACACTCCTAATATCTTTCAACCACCTCCTCCACCAGAGGTACTAGTACCACTACTAGAGAATTTGACTCTATGACAATAGAGGCTATGGATAGCAGAGATGCAGTGATAGTACTAAGAGGACAGGGCACATTACCATACAGTTGTGTTGAGATGAGCATGATATGAAGAGGAAATAGCTAGGTATGAAAGGAGTAGATGGATGACATCTACTATAGGTCATTTGGCTTTCATGCATCACTAGCTTATGTGTTTGATCCAAATTTTGTGTAGAACACAAGGGTGGAGCGTCCATTAGCACAATCCTATGCTGGAGCTGATGATGCAAATGACGATGATGATACACAGTTCTGAAATTAGTGTATTAGGATTCCTTTAGACATGGGGAGTTGAGAGTGACATTGAAACCATTTATTTTTAACTTTGGGAAATTTTGTTAACTATTTAGTTATCTCAATTCTATGGTTAGCTTACTTTATTATATCTTTTGTTACTATAAATATTTGTGTCTTTTAATGTTTTCATGTTTTAGGCTTACTTTTAAACCTTGAGGACAAGTTTTGGTTTAAGTTTAGGGGCATTGACATTACACTATACTATGGGAAGTGGTAAGATATGTTAAGAAATAAGGATAAACACCGCAGGTATGATCATTTAAATTTCAATTTGAGGCAGTTAAGGAGGAAAGCATGGTAGTGTATAATTTTTTCATTTTAATTACTATTTAAGTGTTTAAGTAGTATAAATTAGATTATATGTAGTAATATGTAATGAATAAGTAGTTCATTTGCATGTTTATGCCATTAATTATGGATGAGTAGATTACAAGTATCTTGTTGATATGGAACGCAAGAGAGTGTTTTAAATCTTTGAAGAAGAAATAATGAAATGTAGCAAACAACAGTGTGATTTCATGATTAAAAATGTAGAATTAGGGAAGACCTTTAACTTGAAAAAAAAGCAAGAAACTAGAACACTTCTTGTGGGAAAATTTTGATCTCTAAGGATTCAATAATAAGTGTAAATCTTACTTGATAATACAAAGCAAACAAAGACTTAGTGCAAAGAGGGGAATAAATAGATATTGTAAATGTAAAGTTGGAGTTAACTTACTTGATTTAGTGAAAAGGAGAAGTGCTAACAAGAGTTTTAAAAAAATAAAAGAAAAACGAGAGAATCCCACAAGTTCTACAGAAATGGAGTATAGAATTTGATAGTTGGAAAAAATGAGGAAGAAAGAAGTCCATTGGAAAAGGAGCAGGGACTGTAAAAATAAAAATGAAAACACGAAGAAAAGAAATGTGAGAAGAAAAATAAAGAAAAGAAGGTGAAAGTAGAAAAAAACTCTTCAAATAAAATATTTAGCTCAAGTACTAGTAGCTAATTGAGTTAAGTTTCCTTTTCAACTATGTTAAGTCCTATAGACTCTCCTGAAGTACTAAAATTTACCAAATATTAGTATGATGTATGCTTATTTGTGAATTCCTAAGCTTAATGAGAAATCTTGAGATTGCATACTTGCTCTACTTGTGTATTGAGATGAAACAAACTTGTGAGTAGTGATGGTCTTAGGTTGTAATCTACTTTGGTGTTCGAAAGTGAAGTTATGTGTTGTTAAAGCTACTTGTCTTACAATAACAAGTTGTTGCAAAAAAAACTCTTGAGTGGATGATTAATTTGAAACTTAGTGATTTAATGGATATTCCATGACAAATGTAAATTGAATAAGAACTAGTTATTAGGAGACTTAGTATAGTACAATTTTTCTGGGGAAGTGCAAAATCCTACATTTGGGGTATTAGATAGGTGTTTATTAAGACTTATATATGGTTAGTTTAGTAGCATATTTAGTATAAATGTCCCTAAATGAACTCTAATTCATGGTGTTATTACATTTTTAAGGAATTAAGGTGTAAAGGAAGGAAATAAATAAAAACGAGAAGAAACGGAGCAACAACTCATGAAAACATAGTTGGCACCGTAGCTACACATGTTTGCGCTATGGATGAGTAAGGCACGTCATGGGAAGGAAAGACATGGCGTGGGAGAGCAAAAAAAGTGAAAAAATCAACATTGGAGGTCTGCACAGTGGCGCCGCTGTGGCACATAAGGGACGACGCCGAGACACACAGGGACAACGCGAGGGGATAGGAGAGCAAAATAAGTGCATGTCATGGTGGCGCAGTGGTGGCGTTGTGGCTTAACACATACGACATCGAGCATTAGTGACAATGCCAAACTTGCAGAATATAGAAATTTTGAGTTTTATTTCAAGCCAAACTGTATAGTAGGGTTTCTAATTGTGATGAGGAAGTAAAAATAGGTATTAGGATGTGGTAAATAAATAATATATCAAGTATTAGTCACCATTAGAGTAATTTAGCATAGGTTTACTTTGAGTTTGAGTATTAAGGAGTATTGTGCGAAGAAAACATTGAAAAATTCATGTTTGCAGTTAAAGTTTGGTTTCATTATATTAATTGAAGGTAATATTTATATTCATATCCAACTTGCAATGATTTGCATTATGAATTTTGATTGGTGTGTTTCAATGAAGTATGAGTAGTCAATTTATCTTAGGGATCCATGGATCCTAAAGTATGAATGTAATGCTTTGAATGTGATTAAAAAGTGATTATAAAAAGTGCAATAAAGGAGAATTTGTATTCATTCTGAGCGTATTGCTTTAGACATCTTGATCACGTGTTTAATGATATTAGGTTTTAGGCGTTATCATGGCCATTGAAGCTTTTAATCCAAACATGAATGGTACAACTTTAAAATACACAATATCGAGCGTTAGTTGTTGATAAGGGAGGCACAGATAGTAAACTTAGTTGGTAATGAATCCAAAGATTTGAGACTTAAAGCAATGTTGAGCTTATGTTATTCACACCGATAGGTGGAGTTTAAGTTTGCACATTAGAATATTTTCCGTCACAACAGTGTGTAAAAGTGATTTGAAGGAAATCTGTTTATTCTAATTAGGTATTGCACACAACATATTTACATGTAAAAGTAGTTGAAAAGTATAGTATTAAATTAACTAGGTGACATTGTGAACTAAGATATCCTTAATATCAGAGCTAAAGTAAAGTTTGAGTTGATTTGTTGGATTAGTTTAGTATAAAACCAATTAAAAAGGGTTTTCCTTAGTAATAGTTCGAAGTTAAATAGGTAATTAACTAGTACAAAAACCTTTCCCTAAAGATGATATCCGTGATCAACATAAGTAGATTGCACTATTACTACAAGCTAGCTGTTATACTTGCGGCACGCATCATAGATTGAGTGAAATTTCATGAAGAGTCTAAATATTAAATTAGTTTATGAAAAGAAGGACTTTATTTAGATTAGAATTTCTGATCTCTAATCATGTAGAAACCACGATTTTGACCCAAAATCTTAAGAACTTAAAATTTAAACTTGAAACTTTAATTATGTCTTCAAATTAATAAAACCTAAGATAAAATGACTTCAATTTCTTTTTCTTATCAAATGTCGTATGATTTATGACTTAAGCTTCACATGCATGAATGAAAATGAGGGCATAAAAGTGAGTTTGCTCACCTAGGTTCTTGATATTTCAGTCTTTTTGTTGAAGATCCTAATGTTGATAAATTTAGCTCTCTTGAACCCTTGATTTCTCAAATCCCAACAAGTGTTTCACCTTAGAATCTTTGTTGTTTCATTGCTTCATTTTGCATGGTTTGTAAACAAGACATGTATTTATAAGTTTGAACTTCACATCTCAACCTTACAACTCTACTTGATGGTTCACCTCTATGTTAATCTAAGGCCGATAATCATCCCATTATCTTTACTTACACACAAAAACTAACACAAATCTTGACATAAATCTCATGGATTTCATTGCAACACATATCATGAGGCTTATCCATGGTCTATGTTTATTTTCATAAATTTAGGTACTTTGATTTATTTGATTTGTGAACTATAGTCCAAATGATTTTATACAAATGTTTTGATTTCATTAATGTGTATACACCTTAATTTTAAACTCACCAACCACTCTCAACCCGATTCCCACACCTGCATGCATCTCGAGACGTGTCCCCGCTCGCGTCTCAACACTTATAAAAGCAAATGGAAATGTCATTTAATAATTTACACATATACACACACTAGGAATACAATCACCCAAATATAGAATATATCTTGGTCTTCGTGCCGAGTGTCGGACCATGTACCCGTCGTTGGGCCACGTCAAGGGTCGGTTGACACATGTCGAGCGTGTACGATAAATTTTGCACCTTTAGTGGTAAGAGGATTTTGCAATTCCCTTAAGGAGATGTTTTTATATTTTACTTCAGTTTAATTAACTTATTTAAAACAAGAATCAAAATTGCTAATTCTAAATATAGTAATCAACTAAACTAAGTAAACTAACGTTATTTACACATATAAAAGTCATTAAATTCAAATCAATTCAGTTTAATAGTAATCAATTTAAAATAAACATCTAAACAAATATCCTAAACAATGAAACATCAATCTATTTTTCATCTAAACATATTACTTATATCATAGTCATAAGCATAATTTAATATTGTTTTGAAGTATCCGAAATCATTAAACTCTAATCGTAAGTAGGGATAACCCTTAGCAAGCCATAAATTCTCATTATACCTAAGGAAAAGCTACGTTCTAATTTTATTGAATGAACCATTTGAAAATCAAAGAAACTAACTTTAAGCAATAAAACTGCATTACACTTCGTGAAAACTTCGAACCAATAAATCTATACCTTCGAAAAGCCACATCAATATTAAATTTAGATTTCAATCCACCTAAGACATTTAAACGGTAATAGACCTTTTAAACAATCCTAGTTACTATTTTAAACTAGGTATTGAATCAAAATACTATAATACACATTGGCCACTATGCATGCAATACCTAGATTCATGATTGCAATCTGCAAATACCAATCTATTAAATCAGTGAATTAAAGAATACGATTGGTTTAAAGCATTAAACACAAAATCATCACATTATGACTACATCATAAAACGGATAAAGTTCATGTTCAAAGTTTCTTTAGATTAATGAACTACTCACTTTTAATCATAAATAACTTCATAATATAATAATTGAAAGACATAATTAAAAATACCTTCTTGAAAGCTTAAATCTTCCAATCTTCTCGAAAAGCAATAAAACAATAAAGAATGACCTCCAAACTTAAGTAAAAAGTGTTAAGACTATCAAAGGCTCCTAATTTTGTAGTCTAAGGTTCATATATATAGTATTATAGGTAATACATATCCTAAACCAACTATAAATCTTCATTGTAATCTAAAAATCAAGATACAAACTCCAGTAATTCCTTAGCGATTCCACTTCTAAGGCAAATCACTAAGTAAATCCTTGAAAAACTGCCTCTGTACTCCACTGATTTGTCTGGCTATTCACAGTGTAAATCCTAAATTGTTGAGGAAACTTTAGCAGTAATTTCAAATTGATCCATGATTCATTGGTTAATCGTTGCGAAATCTTTTCACTTGGTTAAATCCTTCATTTTCTTCCTTTTTTCATCTTTTTTGTTATAATATTATAATTATTACCTAAAATAACAAAAATAAGAGAAAACCTAGTGTAATATAGCTATTTACACCCAAAACAACTTAAAATACACTATAAAATACTATTTAATTATTGACTTATCAAATATCCCCAAACTCAGCACTTTGTTGTCCCGAGCAAAGGAATACTCTCAATTATGTTCTTTTTTCTTCCCTCGTTTTGATTTCATAATTACTTACTTTTATTCTTAAATAGAAGTGATCATTAAATAGAAAAGTATAACCCTTATAAGAATAAAAGTTATAATAGAATAGAAAGATTTCAAGAACAACCCTTTTATTTGATACATCAACCTTCTAGTTATGCAATACTCCTCAGATTCCAAAGTTAAATTAATTACCAAGGCCAAGCCACTATATAGTTTTTGTCAATCTTCACTGACAAACATCAAACTTACGATGACTAATATAGAACCTTAAGATACAAAAATCACTAAATCAATCTCATTTTCAAACAATATTTAAAATGCAACCATAGTCAAAGTCGATAGGAGTTTTTAATCACCAATAATCATCATTATCATTTTCATTTGTTGGAATGTTTGAATAAAATGATATACTTCACTTAACTTAGATATAAGCACTCAAGCTAAATCTTTTAATTGAAGAGTTTCTCACAAACATCCATCCATTTCTTATATATCTTATTTTTTCTTTCTTTTATTATATTTATTTATTTTTTCTTTGTATTTTATTCTTATGGTTCCCTCCTCCATCTCCTTTGGATACTGTTATTCTTTTTTGAGGAATTCTTACTCTCATTTCTCCCACCACTAGATTCCCTACTCCATTTCCTTTGGAATCTCTGGGTTTCCTTATTTTTTTCATTTGAAAACTCTTATTAGCTCTTCTCACTTTCACTATAGTTAAGAAAGTATTATTTCCAACTAAGTAAAGTTTATTGGCTAATTTTTTATTTTCCCTTTAATTGTGGCATAAGTTATTTTTATCATATATATAATACTAGATCAATAATCTTTGTATAACAAGATTCTTGCTAATATTTCTTGTTTATCTTACACTTTTGTTTTGATTTTTTATCCATTATAATGTCTAACATAAAACAATCAATCCCCTCTAAACTCCTCTAGTGCATACATGATCTAGGTTAATTCAAAAATGGTATAACGATTCGTTTCTATCATAAACATTCTATTTTCATGGGTAGTAAAAACGTATCACTTTTACTTAAATCTAAATTATATTCAATTTATATTTTCCCAACTAAATAAAGTAAAATGAAGAAATATTACCTTAATCTTCAAAAATTTTGAAAAATTCAGCCAATGTTAAACATTGAATAAATTCTACCTCTCGAGTCTTCTATACTTGGCTTCTTTATACTTCACTTCACCTAAATACACCCTCCCCGTTCTCCAGAACTCATTCCAAATCATGTTATTAAGGTTTAAAAATTAAGTTGGACTTTTAACAAAACAAATATACCTCGTGAAGCTTAAAAAATTAAATATAAATATAAACTATTTTTCAAAATAAACAATCAAACATCTCATAATAGTAAAGTGTAATGGAGTAAATCATTAATTTCTCATTTATGGTGCTAAAATAAGTTCACATTCTTCACATATAAACAAATATTAAAAAGATGACAAGGTACTTTGTGCGAAGTAAATTCATCGTCAGTATCTTTAGTTTTGTCTTCATTCATCATTGCATTATGTTGTGAAGTGTAACTATCAATGAGGTTATAAACTGTAACGGCCCAAAAATTCGATTCGTGGCACGTGTCATTTTAGGGTCGTATATGGGACCCACTTGCCGAAATGTGTATGTCCGAATCTCGAGTGGAGATGCTAATGGTTGAAAAACGTATACGCGGAGAATTCGGTGAGCCGAAACACGGACGGGGACGCGTCTCGAGTCACGTGCTAACGTGGGACCGAGATAGTCGCTTTTATGTGATTCTAATGTGTACATTGGATACGCCTCATGATGCGTGTAGCGCGAGTATCAAAATTTTGGAAATGAGGCGAGTTGATGCCTCGAGATGTGCGCTGCTCGGTTCTCGAGGACAATTTTGATTTTGAAATCAAAAAGTAAATGTATATATATATATATATATATATATATATATATAATAAGAAGAGAGAGAAAAGAAAACAAAAGTAAGAGAGAGAGAAAAAAACCAGAGAGATTGAAGAAGAGGGAAAAGAGAGAGATCGTGAGGACCGGAGAGAGGGAGAGCCGGCGAGGTACGACGGAGAGAGGCGGCGCGACGCAGCGGCAGGGGTCGCGGCAGTGGTGGCCGACGGCGGAGCTGTGCGACGCGGCGAGGAGGCGTGACGAGGCGGCGTGGGCACAGCAGCAGCGGCGTTCGGCAGCGGCGGTCGGGAGCGGCGATCGGCAGCGGCCGGACTGCGAGACGACGGCCAGTAGCGGCGACACGTGGAGCGGCGCGGCCTGCGAGCGCCGGGGACAGCTGCAGGCACGCGGGACGGCAGCGCACGGCAGGCGAATGACGGGCAGCAGGCGCGCGGCGGTGGCGGTTGGACCGCGCGGCGGCGGACGGCGTCGGCCCGCGGCGCCGGCGAGTGGCAGCGATGGCGCGACGGTGGTGCCGGCAGCGGCGCAGTGACGACGGCGGCGTCGACGCGGCAGCGATGTCGGCTCGGCAGCGGCAACGGCGCGGTGAACGACGCGATGGCGTTGTCGGACCGATCGGAGGCGTGAATCGACGAATGTCGACGACGCGATTGAGGTGAGGTGTATTTCACCTAATTTTAAATTGTGATTTGCATGATTTACTAGCTAAATGGTACAAATGGACACCAGGGACATAGGATGCTATAGTCAGGTGTCGGGTGCGCATATCGATATGCGTGCGAGTGCGTTTTTGAGGTACGTAAGATTCCATCTGAAAGTCACTGAGGGTTTACTTTTCTATCATTAATTGCCTATTCGTGGTTGTTGGATGCTATTCCCCCTATTCCTTGTTATTGATTTTCGTGACGCATTTGGGTTGGGGGTCGAGACTTTTGCTATTCGTGTTGTACTTATGGCACACTAGGCTGTACGCGAGTAACCAGGTGAAAAGAAGTGGGGGCTTCCACTGAAAGGATCCTGGGGGTATGGAAACCAGGTGAAAGGAAGTGGGGCACTCACTGAAAGGATCCTGGGGGTTTGACGTACAGTTTAGTGTGACCGGGAGGAGTACACGGTTTGTTTATCTCGTGTTATTTATTCATGTGATGATCTTAGTACAGTTGCATGTTTAGTTTCCACATGATTAATTGACATGGTTATTGATATCTGTTTATGCTCCTATAAATGCTCGGTGTACTTTGTTGGAATCTTACTAACTGTACTCTCCATCTTACTTTTTGTGATGGTCGAGTGCAGACCCTGCTAGTAGGGGCAAGGACATTTTGAGCGACTTTATCTGACTGCCCGCGGTCAAGGACCTACTAGTACGTGCGATTTTGATATTTTGTTTACTTTTGGGAATTGAGAGACTGAATAGAGACTGTACTTGTATATATTACTGTTTAATATTGTCGTCTATATACAGAGTACTTTCCCGATTTTTTCCACACTAGGAGTCGCTCTTAAAATAATGATTAATATGATAATAAATTTAATTGTTTTATTGGTTTCAATTTAAGACTTCCTGTTTTGTTTTTAATGTTATAAAAAAATGATGATTAAACTGTCGAACTAATTGCTTAACGAAGGGAGTTAACACGCATATCGAGTAGTCGTGTTGTGGAAAATGGCGTCAGTGACGCGTGGGACCCAGTGGGTCAAGGATCGGACGGGACCGCTGGGCCGGCGCCTCCCCACGTGGCGACCTCGGGATTTGGGGCCGTTACATACTCTCAATGAAAATATCAATTGCAACGAAGTAATGTCAATGTTTCTCCTCGGATCTTGCGAAGGTACGACCAACCTCCTTTTCGACATGGAATGGTGATGTGTCAAAGTTCTTTCATTCTCATCTAGCATCCCCTAATTTTTCAAAATTTGTTTCTCATTATGCATAAAAGCTAAAAACAAGGATTTGAAAAATCTTTTTCTTTTAGCTTTTACCGGAGATGTAGAACTGCCCTCTGCCCTTGGAACATTAACTTGAGCCATCAGACTTGCTGCTCGTCTCGCTTCTTCTTGTGTTGTACTGTGAATTTTGTCTATTACTTATTTCTTTGACTTTAGACCTTCTCATTTCATTGAGCTCCCTTTCCTCTTTTGAATCATTATACCCATCGATAACTCTTATCTTTTTTACTATAACATCAGTAATAGTCCTTTGGGGTAACACATCAAATCCAACCTTATGGAAATCGACCTTGGATTTCATGCAAATCTTGGTAATCAAAAATTAGCAATGGTAGACCATCTCACTTCATGGTCTTCATTACTTGTCTCTTTGCATCATGGATTGCATACCCATTGTTAATATAGCCCCTCTTTGGAAAAATGTAATAAAGTAAAGCGACTATATGATTTTTCACTTCAAATGTTACGTAGTGGGATATAAGATGGAATCTATAATGTAGATCTAACATTATGTGGTTTTTCTAAAGTTGGTGATTACGATGAATTTGGAGTGACTTTCTACATTGAAGCAAATCCTCATCCCTAGATTACCTCTAAGGCTTTTAGAATTATTGTGAATGGGTAAGATTCCCTATGGATTTCGGAAATATTTGGGTATTTGGATGGTCATCTAACTCCGTCATCAGGAAGTTTATATTTTTTGTTCAGTGCGGTAGGTGAAATGTTGATCTTTTTCCCTTGAAATATTTCTTCATTAGGATTATCGCTCACATATCAATTCACGTAGAATTAGTGAACTAATTTTGAGCATCCACTCTCTAATTTTCCTTCATAGTCCCTAAGAAGATCCTCCCACTTCCTCTCTCTTATAGTGCTCACAATTTTATTGTCATACTTGTGCACATTTTTA
Organism: Stephania cephalantha; assembly: GCA_039657325.1. Lineage (NCBI taxonomy): Eukaryota > Viridiplantae > Streptophyta > Magnoliopsida > Ranunculales > Menispermaceae > Stephania > Stephania cephalantha. Next base: position 19,244,069 of record CM077579.1, on the reverse strand, counting down.
ATTTGAAATCCTCTTTTGGGTATGATAACTCTTTTCGCATCTCGAAAGTATCTATTTTTTGCTTTTGGACTAACAAATCTCATAGGATTATAAGGGGCTTGTGTGATCGGTCTAAATGGTGAAAACCCTCGTTAGAGCTAGGTGAGGAAGGTATTCTCAACTCAGCCCTCTCGGGTCTCGATTCTCTAATACTAATCCTCATGGCTTGAATGGACATTTTTTAGCCCACAAAATTCTTCTTGGGTTTTTCTATTATAACTCATTTCCCTTTTTCTCGTGCACTACTCCTACCTCGTCCTCTATCTCTTTCTGTCATAGTGAATAAATCAACTATGATGAATCAGTAAATCAAAATCCTATATTTGATATGAAAATGGATTTAATGTGAGTCGTTTATCGAAAATCAAACCATTATCTAGAAATATGAAAAAAGTTTTGTAAAAGGGTAAATTTTGCAAAACATATTTTTAAAATAATGGAAGTCCAGAATATGAAATCGAATATATCAAAATGATTTTTCAAAAATTTGAGAAATACACCTCCTATTTGTTTAAAACTCAATTTCAAACTTATTGCAAATAATTTTGTTTGATTAACAAAAACTCCAAGGAATTTTGAAAATATGCAATTTGTAAACTAGTGATCATTGCCATTGCGATACCTAATCTATTAGAATCAATGAAATCATTCGTTTATTGTACCGAAATGGATTCCAACAATGATTTTCGAAATTAATTGGAATTTTTTGCAAAAATCTTAAAAACTAAAATTTCATCAAAATAAAGAGCTATGGTTTGTCGTGATTACTTTTTTTAGAGATCAAGATATGTGCACTTGAACTCCTATAGATTGGTATTCCAAGCTTCAAGTCGAAGTCCCTTAAACCCTAGTTTGGCTCTACTCTCCCAAGTTCAAAGATTGTTGATAAAACTAGAATGAGGTTGGAGTCACTTAAATAGGATAAGATTGAGCTTAGGAAGGTTGAATCTAGGCAAGAAATCGATTTCGATTTGTGTATAGGAGGTAGGTGTGTGTGGTGATTTGAGGTTTTAATTTTGAAAACTCCAAATTGTGCCCAATGATTGGTGTGTAAGTGGAATCACTAGAAAATCACTATACAAATTGATGAAAATGAGGTGTAATGACCCACCGATCTAACCAGCGATTCATGTTTAAAGGTCGAATCGTTGGGGATTCGCTAGATCCAAATTTTGACTTAATTTTACTATTTTTCGTCACCAATTTAGTCATCAATTTCTAGATTTATTTGGATTCGCTCAGGAATCGTTGAGCTTATTTTGCTATTTTTCCAATTTGTTTCATAATTAACAAATATACCAATCATAAAAATGAATATAAAGGTAAAATTGACTTAAAATTCAAAATTTTGATCGCGATATGTAACTAACTAATAATTTTATTCATTAAATAAAAAATAAATAGACAAACATATAAGGAAGTGAATAATGCAAACTTGCATGAAGAACATAAAAACAAAAACAACTCGATCATCCCCCTCTATTTGAAGCTACTCCGTTGCTTGAGTTCTGAAAACAATTCCAAAATAGAGTAAAAAAGAGAGAATAAAAGCAAACTATAATAATGCTTGATTTCCTAATAAAAACTGAAATAACTAAAGAAATACAGAATATGTGTAACGACTCGTTATCTTAAGTGAGTGATTAAAGTTAATCCGAATGCTTATTAATCTAAGTTAAACTTGAGGTTGAGTCAAACTTGTCTCAAATAGCGTGTGCATGGATTTGCATGATTGCATTGTGTATGTATGACATGTATCAGTATTTATGGAGATAATTGGAATTAATTAGCCTATAATTGATGAATTTTGGGACGCCTAATACCGTTTGTGGGTTCGGGGTGACACACATAGGTTGTACAATAGTGTGTACGCCCGAGTAAGCTCGTTGGTGCATACAGCGAGACTGTAGGCATGCAAATATAGGCATATATATGTATATATATTGAAAATAAATATTAATAGATTATCAGACGTTAAAGGACACGAGAGGTCATGGGTTACAAGTGTGAGACATGGAAGTAGTGTGCATGCCTGAGTGTACTCATTGGCGCACACGACGAAATGATAAATGCATTAATATATGCGCATGTATATATATTTATATATATGGTATGTATATATATATATATATATATATATATATATATATATTCAAAATAATTAATAAATTAGTGGTTGCCTAGTGACATGCGGAGTCGAGGGCGACACGCGTGGGACATACAATAGTGTACACGTCAGAGGGTGGTCGTTAGCGCGCATGGTGAATTTATAGGCGCAAAAATACATAGCCATCTATATATTTATGTATGTAGTTTATATATAGAAATATATAAATGAATTATATAGTTTAAATCAAATTAATTCTTGTATATTAAATTCACCGCGAGATACATGTTATATAACAACCCAAAATTTACTAATAGTAAATTAATCTCTCATCAGGATTACCGACCCGTGATATGACCCAAGAGCGAGTACACGGTCCCAGTACTCAGCATGAGGACCAAGAAATATATTACTATTGAGTTATGGATGCCTAGTGTGATGTATGTATAAATATTATACCTGGATGTTTTTATTTAGTGTTGTATTTTGTAAGTTTGGCATGCAAGCACAGACACACCTCGAGATGTGTGTCAACATTGGATCGGGTAGAGAGTGATGTGATAAGTCCTAATTTAGTTTAATATGATTAATATAACTAATATCATGTGCCTATTGTTGAATTTATATTAATGTGGCCTAATATAAGAAAATAGAACAACAAGCATTGATATGCCTCGGGATGCATGTTATCACTATCACTAGCTAACTTGGTGTATGTATGGGTGTTAGCATGGATATTTTAGTTGGAAGTAGGGCCAAGGTTTGAGTCTTTAGATTGTCCTAGTGATCGATGTTTACATAAGATAAAGGGCCGACAATGAACCACACCATTATATATATATTTACTTAGTGGGTTTTTCATACAAACAACCATTTTATTTGAAGCAAAGGAGAAAGAGACACCTGGAGTATTGATTCAACTTATTTTTTATGGAAAATTTATAGATTTTAAGGTAGATTGATCAAGTAAAGGAAACTACACAACTAGGTTAACCATTCTCCATCACCACTTTGTAAAATTGAAAAAAAGAATTGTAGGTTTTGGTTAAGTTCTGGTTTTTCAGTAATTTTACTGGGCAAATGACTTTTTTTAAAATCTAATTCCATATTTGGATTCCTTGTGAAATTTCACTAATTTTACTGTAAAGAAGTTCTAGATTTGGATTTGTTTTCATTAAGTTATGAATGTTTAAAACTCAACCTTCCCAAGTCTGGATAAAGGAGGAGGAATCTAACGCCCATTTTTCATACCAAAAAATGAGTAAGGGAGGTCCCAAACCCATTCTTCATATCTGAAAATAGGGAAGGGAGGCCCCATGTTCATTTTTCATTCTTGAAAAATGGAGGAAGGTTACGATAGGTTGGCAGTCAGCGTAATACTTTTGTCAATTTTCATGAAATAGATCAAACACATAGAATAAAAAATATAAAAATTCAAAGACAAGTAGGAGTAGCACCAATTGATAGAGAGATTAGGGAAGGGCGGTTGCGGTGGTTAGGTCACTTGCAAAGTTAGCCTACAAATACCCCCACTAGAAAACTTGACTCAATAGCAATTGTAGAAATTTGACGAGGTAAGGGTAGACCAAAGTTAACATGGGATGCATTAATTAGGATGGATTTGAATGGTCTGGAAAGCTCACCATGAATTGCACCTAATCGAGCACAATGGAAAAGTTTGTTCCATATAGCCGACCCCAATTAATTTAGGACCAAGGCTATATTGTTGTTCTTTGTAAGTTATGAATTTGAAGTTAATGAAGTTGAAAAATAAAAATGGAAATTCAGCATGTTGTTATAAACCAGCCTTTGTCATTTGTTCATAACTTCCTCATTTTAAATCGTAATAGACCTATTCTAGTGGCATTTGAAAGCTAACTCAAAGGGAACAACTTTTGCCTTGCCTACTCAACTATTTTGAAAATCAAATGTTTTCATTTCTAAAAATCCTCTACAACTTCGATGATGAATCAGAAATTTTGTGGTTCACAATTTTACTAATGTCTTGTTGTTTTGAGTATAACTTTCTCATTTTGAATTGAGCTCATCTTTTACTATGATGTTCTAAGATATGTTTTTAGGCTTTAGTAGAATAACTAAAGAGTTTTGAAGTATAGTTTAGTTGAAACGAGATTTACAAATTTGTTAGTCGAAATCTAAAACTGTTTTGATTCATTGTGGTACAACTTTCATATCTCCTTTGATTCTTATCGAAATTGCGCAAACCTTATAGTTTTGGAAAGCTAAGACAGCTCTAAAAACTTCATAGTTTTAACATTTTGGTAATTGAAATCAATTCATAAGGTGCTGCACCAAAACTGTCTTTATTTATTAAAGTAGATTTCAACATAAACAAGGTATTTATAGAGATGATTATGAGTCATTATAGTGTAAGACCACTTAACTAACCTAAAACAAGTTAAATTAAATTTGTTAGGACACCTCAGGAGCTTAAAGAGAACTTATAGGGAGTGGAACCCGAGTTTGGAGTGGTCGAGAGCTAGTATAGGCTAGGAATTGCATGCATTTGAGGTAAGTAAACCCGTTGAGGCAGTTCTCTTCATTTCATTTCCATTTTTGAGTTGATATTCAGTCTATTGGACTATTTTACTACTGATCTTATATTCTTAATGCCATGCCTTATGTATACCTTGGTGTCTATGATTTCATTGGCTAAAATCATCGTGTAATAAATTGTCGCATGGTATTCTTTGTTTCGACTTCGTTCTATGATTAGATTCCTTTAATGTTGTTGATCTTTGAGCTATTGAATTGTTTTCTAAATAGCATGCTATGATGTATTTTACTCTCTTATTTGTGTATGTTAATATTCTTATTATGTGACACTTGTTTGAACAATCTACAACATGAACACTTCAATAGGCATGACTTGAGGAGACCACCTTTGTAAGTGCCCTTAATTTATGAGTTGCATCATACATGCGGTTAGAGTCCTTGGAGATGTCGGCACTCCACACAACTGATATATTTCCATTATACGAGAAGCGTGACTCATGGGTTTAGAGTCCCTGAGGATGTTGGCACTCCACACAGCTGATGTTACTAGCGCGAAACACGAGGTTAGAGTCCTTTAACATGTCAGCAGACCAAACCTAGATTTGCATGATCATTCTGTTTATGATTCCGTGTTGAGGCTTGGCAATTTTTTGCATACTTTCCTTTCAGCTTCGTCTTATTCATAGCTATTGTATGCTTTCAGTTACTGTTCTTTGTATATTTTGGAAATGTGTATGAATTTCCTTCAGGATTTACTTTCTACATTACTTTACACACCATCCTTTTTTATGACGGTGGGTGTAGATACTTTGAGTAGCAGACCAGGAAAATAGAAGATTGACGAGTACCTCTGAGCATTCGGTGAGTGGTTTATGCTACTTTTGTAGGTGGTCATTTAGTGTATTTATTACGTATGTCTTTTTCTATGATTTTAGGTTGTATATTGGGACATGAGACTGACTTCCTGACTGATGCATGTATTACTTGATTTGATTTCATGTGATTGTTTATTTTACCTAGTTTCCATGGTAGCTGTTTTGATAATGCTTCCACTGATTTTATTAAGTCTTCTTCTAGTAATATTGAAATGATAAAAAAAATTTTATTATCTCTAAAATTACGAATAAGGATAAAATGAATAATACTTATTCTAAACATGTATAAAAAGGTTAATGAAAGAAAAAGATTGACTAAAACATTGTTAAGTCATATGTGGCATGGATTAGGGCTTAATAATGGGATAAGGATGGTGGTATCCTATTTGGGGAAAAAAGTCGTCACAGATTGGTATCAAAGAATAGGTTTTATGAACATTGTGTTCAAAGAGGTTATAATACCAACACAGTAGGTATCAAAGCCTAGGTATGTAAAGCCTAGGCAATGGAATATAGTTTATTTTATAATGTGATACTAACATCACGATTAATAATAGAATCCATGTTCTTGATAAGTACGAAACGAAAACTTGAATAAATAACAAATCTTAGAAGTGGAAACCAGACGGTTCTTGCTTAGAAACTATTAGTTGGGAAATGAGTGAATGTCAGTTGGGGATTGCTATGTGTATATGTTATGTTTTGTATGTATTTATACGCAATATTTACGTAGTTGCTGATGTCGCGAACGTCTTCAACTTGAAAAGTACGTGGCAGATCAGCGCTAGATCGGAGATGATAGCGCCATTACTAGTCAACACATGATATCGTTTGAGAATTTTCAGATGATATCCAATAGAGTTGGGACACGGGGCCAACAGTTGGTTAACTTCATGGCATTTATGATGGCACACATTACTGCACTTACACAGGCCACCACCACCGCTGCTACTTTGACTCCAGTACTTCCGGCGCTTGAGACTTATATTATTACTATATACTGCTCGGGGATAGTAGTTGATGAATCTTTTCATGATGATACGAGCACGGATTGGCTTCACCAAACTTTGATAGAAAACAATAAGAATAGAAGAGTGGCAAGGGACGAAATAAAATGAAGAAGGATCCAGGGGATCTAGATTGGAGATACTGGCCACCATAACAGAGAAGATGAGGCATGTAGCTTATTTTTAGAGGTGAGCAAAAGGGAAAAAACATATGCAAATTTGCCTACGGTCAATGAATTGGTCTTTCTTTTCAACTATGGCAAGACATGTAGTGTCGCCATTGCTAATCCGATAGACATCATGGGACAAAAACCAAGATGTGTGGAAACTAGGCGAGCCCAATACAAATCCTTACTAGGGTTACGATACGAATGAGGCAACCAATTTGTTTAAGATGCTATCAGATTGGACACATTAGTCAAGCAATGCCCACAACCCATTGGTTACTTTTAGCCAATGGTAGAAAACAATTTGGAATTAGCAACATTAGTCCATGAGGACGGAGGAAAAGTTGAGAACTATATATGTCACCATAGAGATAGAGGTCGATGCATGGTCGGGTGATCTCAACAACAATGAGTAGACCACTAGCTTATTACGGATGAGGACTGACTAGATATAAGGTCTAAAAATTTCTACAACTCCTAAGCTTGGAATAGCCTATGGTATAGCCACAGGCTAGAGAGAGCCCACGAAGTGGCAAAGCAAGACCCAAAGGTGGCACACGACTGTATCGAGGGTAAGCTTCTATCTATTTCTACATTAGGCAAGTATTGTCATGCTCGAACACAATAGAAGCTTGCACAAGATGTTTTGCGATAGAGTTGATGATTAAACGGTCGATAGCAACCTAACATAATCCATGTTTCATGAATTAGATTATTAGAATAATGGAAGAAGTGTTGCCTAATAAGCAAACTCAAAACTTTCAAAAGAGAATTATGCTTAGTAAGAGTTCTCTTGAGTACTATGACCAGAGTGTTGTATATTGTGATAATATATATGTGGTAGATGAGAATGGACTCGCCCACTATAATATTTGAACCCAGGTTAAATGGTCAGTGGATCCACTTGCGATAATTGAGAAGTATAGGCTTTGGGGCTATTATCATTTTGAAATTTTAGCTAGGGTAATTATAATGAGAATGAAATTGAAATAAATTATCCCTTATTATTTAAATGATGAAAAACTAAGATTCGACTAGTGAGTGACTCCACTTTTAAGGGTAGGATTAAATTATGAGATTAAACATATGATTAAGTCAAGTTTAATTTCGAGGATGAAATTTTTATTAGTTGAGAAGATTGTAATGACCTAAAAGTTATTAATCGTAAATTAGTCCGTAATCAAGGTTACTGACTCGTGACATGACCCGAAAGCAGATACACGGTCCCAATACCTGGCATGCGGATCGAGAAATATATTACTTTTGAGTAATAGATGCCTAGTGTGATGTATGGGTGCACACTATACTCAAGCATATTTATTTAGTGTTGTATTTTGTATGTTTGGCACATGAGCGGAGACATGCCTCGAAATGTGTATCGACATTGGACCAGGGTAGAGCGTAATGTGATAAGTCCAAATTTAGCTTAATATGATTAATATAAGTAATCTAATGTACCTATAGTTGAATTTATATAAATGTGGGCTAAGATAAGAAAATAAAACAATAAGCATTGATATATCGCGGGATGCATTTCGTCACCATCGTTATGTAACATGTTGTACGTATGAGTGTTAGCATGGATGTTTTAGTGGGATGTAGGACCAAGATTCGAGTCATTAGATTGTCCTAGCGATAGATGTTTACATAAGATTAAGGGCCACAAATGAACCACGTCATTATATAAATTCACTTAGTGGGTTTTTTTATGCAAAGAACTATTTTATTTCAAGCAAAGGAGAAAAATAGATTTGGTGTAAAGATTCAACATAATGTTGTGGAAAGTTCAGAGAGTTGAAGGGAGATTGATCAAGTTAAAGAAACTACACAACTGGTAAACCAATCTCCATCACCACTTTGTGAAATTCCAACAAAAATTTTAGGTTTTGGTTTTTTAGCAATTTATGTAGGAAAATGACTTTGTTTTTAAAATCTAATTCCACATTTGGATTCCATGTGAAATTCCACTAATTTTACTATTAAGAAGATTTGGATTTGGATTTATTTTCATTAAGTTATGAATTTTTGAAGATCATGAAGTTGTAAGAAAAAAATGGAAACTCTGCATGTTTTTGTTATGAACCAGCCTCTATAATTTGGCAATAACTTCCTCATTTTAAATTGAGATGGACCCATTTTGATGGCATTTAAAAGCTAACTCAAATGGGAACATTTGCCACTGAACTAATTTGAAATTCAATGTTTTCATGTCTAAAAATTAACTGCAACTTTGATGATGATTCTGAAATTTATGGGTTTACAGTTTTGCTAATGTCTTGCTGTTTTGAGCATCACTCCCTCATTTATTTATGAATTGAGCTCATCATTTAGTATGATGTTCTAAGATGTGGTTTCATGCATCTGTAAAAAAATCATGAGTTTTGAAGCTATGGTTTAGGAGAAATGAAATTTATAAAATTGTTGTTCGGAATTTAAAAATGTTTTGAGTCATTGTGGTTAAACTTTCATATCTCATTTGATTTTTATTGCAATTGCGCAAACCTTATAGTTTTAGAAGCTAAGACATAGCTCTTAAAGCATCCCTTTGTAGTACTATAATTAATTTTATCATTTTGGTAATTAATATCAACTCATAAATTGTTACACCAAAACTGTCTTTAATTATTAAAGTAGATTTCAACATAAACAAAGTATTAAGGGGCTAATTGTGAAAAAATAGAATTTAGGACACCTCAAGAGCATATAAATGACGTATGGAGTGTGGAACGCGAGTTTGGAGTAGTCGAGAACTGGTATAGGCTAGGCATTGCGTGCATTTGAAGTAAGTAAACTTGTTGAGGTAAATCTTTTCATTTCATTCCATTTTTTAGTTGATATTGAGTCATTTGGATTGTTTTACTACTGATCTTATATTCTTAATGTCATGCCTTATGTATACCTTCGTGTCTATGATTTTTTTTGGCTAAAATCATCTTGTAATAAATTTTCGCATGACATTCCTTGTCTTGACTTCGTTCTATGGTTGGATTCCTTTAATGTTGTTGATCTCTGAGCTATTGAACTATTTTCTATATAGAGTGCTATGATTTGTTTTACTCCCTTATTGGTGTATATATAAAGCTATGCTAATATGTTTATTGTGTGATACTTGTTTGTACAATCTATGACATGAACACTTCGATAGGCATGACTTGAGAAGCCCACTTTTAGAGGTGTCCTTACTTTATGAGTTGCAGGATATATGGGGTTAGAGTCACTAGAGATGTTGGCACTCTACACAGATGATATCTTTCCATTATATGAGATGTGCATCTCACGGAGTTAGAGTCCCTAGAGATCGGCACCCCACACAACTGATGTTAATAGTGCAACACATGTGGTTAGAGTTCTTAAGGATGTCGATTAACCAAACCTAGATTCGCATGATTCTATCTATCATTCCTTGTAAAAGCTTGGCAACTATTTGCATACTTTCCATTTAGCTTCTTTTTATTCATAGCTATTGTATTCTTCTAGTTATTGTTCTTTGTATATTTTGAAAATGTGGATGAATACCCTTTAGGATTTACTTTCTACATTATTGTACTCACCATCCTTTTTATGAGGTGGGTGCAGATACTTCGAGTAGCATACTAGGTAAGTAGAAGATTGACGACTATCTCTGAGCCCTTGGCGAGTAGTTTATGCTACTTTTGTAGGTGATAATTTTGTGTATTTATTACCTATGTCTTTTTGTATGATTTCGTGGTGTATATTGGGACGAGATACCAGACTTCACGACTGATGCATGTATTAATTAGTTTGTATTCATGTGATTGTCTATTTACCTAGTTTCCATAGTAGGTGTTTTGATAATGCTTTTGCTAATTTTATATTAAAATGATAAAAAGTTTTAATTAACTATGAAATCACGAATAAGGATAAAATGAATAATATTTATTCTAAACATGTATAACGAGGTGAATGAGACAAAAGATTGACTTATACAATGTTAAGTCCTATACGACGTGGATTAGAACTTAATGACGAGAAAGGGTCGAGCAATATCCCATTTAGGAAAATGGGTCGTCACATGTTGCGCTTAAGTCGAGGAGGTGAATGGGTTGAACATTTGATGTTGGAAGGATTGTCCATGCCTCGAGATACACGTAACAACATCACAATGATATTCAACGTATATGTTTAAACATGTGACCAATTTAGTGTCTCTTTAAGGAAATGATTCGTTAGTTTCTATCCTTTAGATCGGCCTCAAGATTTATGAGTAGGAATCTCGAGGAAATCTTATATTTATCTTCAAAATAGAAACACACCGCCTCATGTAGTTTCCTTTGGAGGCAACAAGAAAATCGAAACTGAAGGAAAGGGTGAGAGAGATTGTTGGAGTAGGAGAGAAAGATTGAAACTATAGAAATAGAAAATGGTGATCGATGAAGGTGAGTTATTGTTGTTGTTGCATTATTTTTTTGATTGTTACTATTGTATTAGGTGTCATTGTGTGGAGATGGAGAAGTTGATTGGTATGGGAAGCTTGGCCTATCTGAGGAAGAAGACGACAGGGGTTGTCCCCTATGCCAATAGTTCTATGAAGTTAGGCCAAACCCAACCCCAATCGAAAAGAAAAAAAATTAATGATGATATGCTACAAAAACAGAGGATTCTCAATAAAGAAGAAAGAGGTTGGGCCCCTAAATCGGGTCGGTTCGGCTCAATTGAGCCGAACCCAATTCGGCCCGATTTAGGCCCAAAACCTTTTCTAGAAAAAAATGCTAGAATTTTGAAAAAAAAAATCTTAATAAGTAGGAAAAAAAATTAGAAAAAATTATATTTTTAGACCAAATAAATAGAGTTTGTGGATTTCTATGAAAAATGAAGAATTTAAGATTCTTTTGGGACTTTATACAATAGTATTTACCTCGAAAAACGTGAAATGGTCGTATTGACTTTAAAAATGGTAAATTGGTTCTGGATTCAAATGAGACCAATTTAGGGATTCTAATTAATGAGTATTAGACTTTAATTGATGATAATCAATCTATTTTAGGTTTTCGATCAAGAGAAAAGGTTTATAGATTTTCAAAAGTTGAGTAAGTTGGTATAAAGTTTAGGAAAGCTCGACAAAGGTAAGCAAGACTCAATTGCAAATATCATTTGTGCTATTTATTGTAGTATACCTAGTTCACGTAGGTTATGGACTGGGATTGGGAGCACTGCACCGTGATGAGAATAAAACGTAAAGAACATCGGGGAATGAGTTGGATCATGCTAATGGACTGTCTATGAGGTGTTAAAGAATAGCCTTTCCCTTTTACTTTCGTATACCGTGGCTTAGTGTTGATGTTCATATCCTACAGAGTTCAGATAGTCCGTTATTCTTGAATACATTGTCAAAATTACACATTAGCTAATGTGTGGATTTCGTGTAGTGGCATTCTTGCGTAACTAAGAGATGACTCTTGTAAATGAATGATAATTGACGTCGTATGTGCAGGGGCTATAGAACTATTGTTGTGCATCTTTTTATCTATCGTTTTATTATTTATCAAGCCTTAATAGATATTGTTTTTATATTGTTATTCATATTCCTTGATTATTAGATAGACTCGTGATATTGTAATTATGAGTCAATTATTGAGCAAGTTGGAGCGCTCATTCCCTAATTAATATTTTAGATTAATGACGTGCGCTTTAACTCATAAACATAGAAGATTAGGAGTTTCTAGTCTTCTCTATGGTGAATTGTTTTCCCTATTATTTATATATTGTAATGAATTATTGTTTTATAATAAACAGGGTTGGTATATGATTTTACGACTAAGGTTGATATAGTTTTTGGACTTTGATTAATACAATTTAGTATATCATCTGTATTATCGAAAAAGTCTTAATTCCGCTTCATTTTCAATTATTTATTGAATATTCGATATATTGTATTTGATTATTAGGTATGGACAGCTGTACTATTACTCTAATTGAGTTTGAATAGTGTACCGAGGCTAAATTAGGGTTTTAAGCTGGGCATTCTCTTAAATGAGAAAAGGGATGTTACAGTTGGTATCAGAGCCTGGTAAGATCTTGTTTTCAGTAATAGCTATGATACAATTTCACATGAGAACCAAAATTTATAGAGTTTGATCTCACTATTCCAAGATTTAGTAGAATCAAGGAATAACTATGATTTAATATATTACTAGAACTTGAATTCTTTCCACATAAACTAAATAGGAGTCTAGGTTCACTAACTTGGAGATTGTTTCTCAAGTTATTGATAACCTAGAACTAAATAAATGATTTTTATCGATGTTTTGGAGGGTAATAAAAGATAAAAGCATGAGTTATATTAGGTGTTGTGATGTATTGTATCTAGCTATATGATAGATATAAATGTAATGTCTTTCCTATACGTTATCTTGAATGTCTTATCCCCAATCTTTATTTTTAAATCCAATGAATAGATGGTGAGAGTTTTTTGGGAACCTGGACTTCAGGGATATTACAACTAAGAAATTGTGGAAACATAATACGATGAGAGAGTATTGAAGATTGAGGTTTGGTTTGTGGAAACCTAAATCCTAATGATGTTTGAAACATGAAAAGACATAAGAAATTTAATGAAGACAAAAGTAAACTCTTCTCCTATTGAATAGTCTCTATTGGTCTTTATTTTTACTGACATTCTTTGATAAAAGATAGTTAATGAAGAAGGTTATGTTGGACCTGGACTGTAGCATCCCCTAACTTGATTAGGGCAATACCCGGCCTGAAACCCTAATGAAGACCAGATTACCTTTACTAGACTTAACTAGAGCTAGCAGCCTTACCACCTACATCTGATAAGCACTACTGTATATCGACTATTGAAATAAAACAATTAATATACGCAGCAGAAACTTCAAACCTTTTTCGATAATCAAAATAAGATATACAGTATTTAAAACAAATCAGAATAAACCTCGGTTATATTAATCACCCATCCCATATGATATTACAAAACTGTAATTTAATAACAATATATAAGACCAGAGAAAGTTATTACATCGAGAGAAGTTCAAGACTCCTATAACTTCTCCATCTCGTAGTTGTAGCACTTGCCGGATCAACCTGTAATGTTAATTGGGGTGAACGCTCTAACTTGCCCAGTAAGTAGGGATTCACGCTAATCATCAACATTACATATAATATTCAAGGATACCATGCAATAACAACATACACCAAATATATCTAACAAAAATATGGAAAGCATATAGCTTCAAACATAATCAGATGCAAAGAAAATAATTTGGACAATTACATTGTGATCCCAGTTTATTTTATAAAACTATGGCCGATTACCCACTGACGCCATTAATGCGATTGCTAGACCAACATATTGGCCGATATGCTCTCTAGCCCATCCACTAATGCCAAGTGGTTCTATCCTAAAACCTCTAATATGTATGTAATCCATACAACCTATTAAATTGAACAGGAGTTATATATAGGCTGGGAAGGGAACCCATCTCCTATAAACCTATTCTCAAAACCAGGAGTTATAGCATGGTCACATTACACACCGTTTTCCATTTATTGAAATCCATCATAGTGTACATAATCCCTCATTTCATTCTAACAACTATATGAGCTATATATACTAAATAGCCAGGAAATATTGATAAATAAGCGAATCTGTACTTACCTCAGTCTAAGTCTCTATTTCTCAAACTCCCTAACTTTTCGGTCATCTCACGCTTCCTCGGTGTTCCTCAACCTATTGCCAATCATTTGAGATCAATATAGGTTCATTATACTACATTTAGAACCCCTAGACCAGTCCCTAAGTATCTTGCCAAACCAACAATCTCCAAATCAGTTTTGCACTAATCTGGGTGTAGGTAGCGCACTACCCGACATGGATGGCGTGCTACCTGGATGTCAGTTCATCCTCCCAGTACACATAGCGCACTATGGCCAGTGCCTAGCGCACTTTGCGCACCAGACCTGCAACATCAACATGCTTCTGTTGAACCAATCTTGACAGAAATCACCTCCAAACTCAACAATTACACTTCCAAATCACTAGGGAGGACCTCTAATGAGTTTATAAACCGTTTATAATCAACAACAACCTCAATTCAACAAGTTTTGGTCATTACCACCAAATAGAATTTCAACAAACTCAAAAACGAATACCAAGGTGATGATCACTAGCTTCTAATCCGTTTAAGCTTGAATTCGGCTTTTGGAATGATCTCCCTTCGATCCGAATCAAAACTAACCTCCTGAAACTCTCGAATTGATCTATTGAAAACGATAAGAATGAATTTTTGTTTTTATATATGGATTTTTCTCGAGATATGCATCGCGCTATCTCAAGACCGATTGCGTGGTTGATGCGTTAAAGTGACACAGCTTAAAGTGACATGAAATTTGACACATTAAGCACTTACACTTCGTTCGAGACGATTCGATAATCCATATATTTCTAATATTCTTTTATTTTCCAATATATATTTATATATTTAAAAACATATAAATATATATCGCATATTATTCACTAATAAACTCACCGGACACGCCTACAAGTGTCGTTGAGCTGCACGCTCTGCCACGACTCCCCGTCACACTTCGTGTCCCAGTAAACCATTGTTTATTGGTTATTTTCCTTTTTATAGGCTTGTGTATAATCTTCGTATTATACGACAACCTATATTTAAATTGATGAAACAATTCAAACAAACACCATACATCATGCAAACGCACGCACACGTTATTCGAGGTACGCTGAACTTAATAAAGAGCTTAACTCGAATTAATTACGATTTGGATTAGTACTAATCATCAGCTTAAAGTAATAGGTCGTTACAGCCTCCCCAATTTAAAGCAATTTTGTCTTCGTAATTAAAGTAATCTTAAATTACCTGCAGTTTTGAAGAGAAATAGGAACTATTTCTCATACTTCCGCTCTCAAAATAGTTCCTCATCTTTGTGAAATCCTATTTCACTATAGCCAAAAGAAATCTCTTTGGTTCTCAGCTTTAATAAACCTTGAAGCTAGCTTACCTTACAATTCAAACTTACACAACCCCTCTCATAAGTGAGACTTTCAACAAAACATATTTTTCTTTTGAAAGCTCCAACCATCTATGATATTTATCGGTGTATCTATTTTTTTAATTGTGTTGTAGTTAAATGCTGGCGACTTTGCTACATCTCCTCTGTGTAGTTCTAAATCAATTCCGCCACCAATAAACTTGCATCTCAACCCATGTCCAGACACTCCGGTGAATGACATGGTTGATTATACATAGTTTCAAAGGAGTATTCAATTCTAGCTTGACAACTATTTTTATAAACGAACTCACACAGAGAAATGTATCTTTTCCAGTTATTATTAAGCTTCAAGATACAAGCTTAAAGTATATCTTATAATACCAAACTTTATTACTCCAGGGTAATATATCATACTGAGGTTAATAACAGTTCCCCAGCTGTCACAATAATTTACTCTATCCTCTTGATATGAATCTAGAATCTCTATCTGAAATAGTCGACACTGAAGCACCCTGAAATCTAACACCTCATGTATGTGTACTTTATATAATCAGTCAAAAGGATTTCATATAGAAACTGGCAAGAAATGCGCTGACTCCGTCATTCTATTAACTACAATTCATACAATTATTACCGTATTGTGCTTATGATAACTCAGAGATAAATTGGAAACAAAATCCATCGATCTATGTCCATTTCTATTCAGGAATAGGCCGCGAATAAAATAAATCTCCAGGTTTCTTATGCTCAGCCTTAACTTGCTGACATATCTCATATTTCTTTATTATTCCCACAACATCATTTTTCATCCCAGATTAACAATAAATAAAGGCGCCTCATTTCATGATATTCCTTACTGCTATCTGGATGAATGCAGTAAAGAGATGTATGAGATTTCCATAACACTTCCTACCTTACCTAATCCTGAACTGGAATCCATAATCTATCCCTGAATCGTAACGCAACATTATTAGACACTGACTAATCAGGATAATCTACA
Source organism: Stephania cephalantha (assembly GCA_039657325.1). Taxonomy (NCBI): domain Eukaryota; kingdom Viridiplantae; phylum Streptophyta; class Magnoliopsida; order Ranunculales; family Menispermaceae; genus Stephania; species Stephania cephalantha. The sequence goes on along the minus strand of CM077579.1, from coordinate 19,227,366 downwards.
CTAGTTGTTAACCTCTAATGCTCTATATAATCTTGATTAGCTTTCTGACAACTAATCACCACTGAATCTTCTCCAACTCAGTTTGAATCTAAACTCAAAAAATCAGATAAGTAGCTCCAAAATTAGCTCTCTCAGTTGATGAGGTGTCAACGAAAATTACACAAATCATCATCACCGTCATTTCCTCATGAAGTCTAAATTGAGAAGCTCTATTAATAGCTACATTTTCTCCATATACCTAAGTTACAATTGTATACTAACAGTCTGATAACACCTTTCTGGGTAGTTCTAAATTACTCAGGCTCTAATTAATTTGTATCATTACTTCTCATCCCACACCATTTAACGACAAAGTAAAGCATACAATGTTTTAAGGTAAATACCTCAATTCTATATATATAGTCTGTTAAAATTAACACAAGAGAACTCATAGTAAATATTTCTTCCAGTAATTCATACTTTTCAAGTCACAAGCTCGGAAACTATATTCACTGGAAACCATGGTCAACTTCAGATATATTGTGTTAAGATTGAGAAAAGGTCCCTCACAGCTATATACATCTCTTCCCCCCTAAGAAGCAAATTTTCGGTCTCTTACCGAAATAATAATACTGGTTCTCCACAACTCTCAACTCTTCCACACACATACATCTTGCTTACTTTTCCACGAGGATTTAAAATATAGTACTGGCAAGAAATTTTTAAACTCTGTTAGTTTTACAATTATATCAATAACCTTCAGTTGTCACCACAACTTAGGCTAATACATCACGAACTTCTGAGCATGAAATATCATTCATATAAGCAAGAACAATATAACCCTCCAAGTTAAAGTTATTTAGCTTCTACCTGCTGATATATCTCATATTTCTTTATAAAATTGACGCCATCAATTTTTTTCATTTCAGGTCACCAACTATTGATTTTCATCACAATGAATTTTGGACTTCACCTGAATAAATGTATTAAAGAAATTAATGAGATTCTCACAACATTCTTGCCTCACTCTTTGTTTCGAGTTCTAAGAACTTTCTTTACATGCTGAATGTTTTGATCTGAGATCATCCTTTCCAACATGAATAATTAGTAGTCATCCTTAACCTACTTGATAATCCCAATCAATCTCCTTTAATAATACATCACTCATTTCAATCATTATTAGCTCAACTCCAACTTGAGCTCCAAAGATCAGACTTATAGTTAATGATCCAGACAACTCAAATAATGATGTGCCTACGGAGAACTTCCATTCGGTCATCAGTAAATATCTCACCTAATAGATATTACTAAGCAACTTTTATTATAACTATAGCATTTGTCCATTTCTTTTCAAAGCATTGTCAACACAATCACCTTGATGAGTGATGTTTCAGAGTGAATTACTAATACTTAAGAAAGTTTTGAGGTAACTTTCTTACCTTCTATTTCTATCACTCTAACAATTTCCATTTTTCAAAATTCCACATTTTGAAATTCATTACTTACTCTTACACCAGTCCACTGGTGTCATATTCTCAAGTTGTTTTTTAATGATTCCTTTTAGGTTTTTATTAATCTCAAAGAATGATTAAAAGATCCTCAACAACTTTTTTATTCTTAATTTACAAGTGATGCATTTCCATATTTGGTACAATTACCAAATTAGTTATCGCGAGATTATCAGTCTCTAATAGTTCTTATCCCAAATCGGGAACTATTTATATATAGCTGGAAATATGAGTTACAATTTTGCTTTATTGTGTCACCCACACATTCTCACATAGATCAGAAGTCTTAGGATGAATCTCTCACTTCTTCAACAACTTAGGTTTTATTAAGCAAACATTGTAATCAAACTATACTTTCACCTTCCTCCAAGGCATCCTTGTATTCAATTTCAACTTATAACCATCACATACTTAAGTTAACTAAATAAATCACACAATGATATCACAGATCTCTGGATCAATCGTTTGTAATATTCAATTATTTCAAGTTTAGTTTCCTTTTTTTACCATTGTGTTAAATATAGGACAACCAAATATTGTCTCAATCACAATCAAATCCCCTGATTTACTGTTAATATTAAATACTCTTACCATTTATTATCCTTTGAAACTTAGCACTAGCATTTGCAAAAATCTGGTCTAAACCAACTTACCGTTACCAATTCCAATTTTGTACGGTAATTTCTCGTGCATTCTCTCTAAGTCTTCAAAGATCCCATGTTATTATTGATAACACAATAACAACTTCATTACAATAGGGTCTTCCTTCACTTGACACCCTTAATTTATGAAAATAGCATGAGTTCTAGTAAGTTATAGTGGTTTCCAACATCCACTTAAAATGGTCCAGCACCCGCCTGCAATCATCTTATAAAGATATATATCCTTAGCTCTGATCATTTCATTGTGAAAATCAAGTCTCAATTACCTCTTGAGAATCGTTGATTTCACTCATTTCTCAAAAGGAGTTGTCAATTCTGAGTAATGAATATTCATTTCGACTACCTACACATTAATCATTGGATTCCCCAAATCTTCAGATTCACTAACCACTCATTCTCCTTAATTTAGAGTATACTAGTTTAATAGATCAGACTAGTATATCTTACCAACTCACTGCTATATTCTGGATTTAAGTGTCTTTTATTTATAAACCACTTGTTATTCCAATATGGATTCACATCATAACTGGAATATCAACTTCATAACAACTTATGAAGTATAACTGCATTAGTGGTTTCATAACCTCCATTATGCTTTTATCATTTACCACTAATTTGTTTACTGAATAACTTTCATTACTTCCATACTAGTCTCAATACTAGTATTAAACCACCTCTCAAAGTGGTCCGCCATCTTTGAGTTTCATCGAAAGTCATTCAGTATTTCATTATTTTATAATTTCCTTTCTCCTAATACACACTTCAAGATCTTGATCCAATCGATACTTCGTCACTGACTATTATTTGTCTAATAATATCAGTAAGAAGAAAGACCAATGAAAATGTTACTTGGAAAAGAATTTTATTTCATCTTTGTAACTTTTCTTATGTCTCTCTTTTTTGTCTATCCCCGAGTTTAAGACTCTCTGGAGCCCTTAACTTCATGCTTTCTCATATCATGAGAAATAGATAGGCTTCAACCATCTTATTACCATTCAGAAAAGACATAATTCTTATATTTACCACGTAGATATAGTATACATAACAAATAACATATTTCAGTCTTTTATTTTTTGGTTTCCCCCTAAAATCATGATAAAAACCATTTATCTAACCCTAAGCTTATTCATAACTCGAGACCACTCTTCAAGTCGATAAACTTAGGTTCCGTTATTAGGGTAATCGGAATACCATAAACTTTTAAAGTAGGCTAACATTCACTTCGAACATCATCCAAAAGTGAATGTATGGTCAGAGCCTTTTCCATGATACCCAACTGTATCTCTGTTACCACTTTATCCTTAAAATGATAAACCACAAACTCTGGCACCACACTATATTAGAGTTATTCAACCATAAGCTCTGAGGTAGGATCTAACTTTGCCAAACCTAGGCTCGGATACCAAACTGTAGCATCCCTTAACCTGATTAGGGCAATACCTGGCCTGAAACTCTAATTAACCCAGATTACCCTTACAAGACTTAATTAGAGCCCAGAGCCTTACCACCTACACCTAATAAGCACTATTGTATATCGATTATCGAAATAAAACAATTAATATACGCAGCAAAATTTAAAACCTTTTCGATAATCAAAATAAGATATACAGCATTTAAAACAAACAAGAATAAACCTCGGTTATATAAATCACCCATCCCATGTGATATTACAAAATTGTAATTTAACATCAATATATAAGACCAAAGAAATACATTACATTGAAGAGAAGTTCAAGAATCCTATAACTTCTCCATCCGTAGTCGTAGCGCTCGTCGGATCTACCTGTAATGTTAATTGGGGTGAGCGCTCCAACTTGCCCAGTAAGTAGGGATTCACACTAATCATCAACATTCCATATAATATTCAAGGGTACCATGCAATAACAACATGCACCAATGATATCTAACAAAAATATGGTTCAATACATAATCAGATGCAAAGCAAATAATTTGGACTATTACACTGTGATCCCATTTATTTTATAAAACTAGGGTCGATTACCCATTGACGCCATTAATGTGATTGCTAGACCAACATATTGGTCGATATGCTCTCTAGCCCATCCACTAATGCCCAGTGGTTTTATACGTAACCCTCTAATGCGTATGTAATCCATACAACCTACTGAATTGAGCAGAAGTTATATATAGGCTGGGAAGGGAACCCATCTCTTATAAACCTATTCTCAAAATCAAGAGTTATAACATGGTCACATTACACACCATTTTCCATTTATTTAAATCCATCACAGTGTACATAATCCCCCATTTCATTCGAACAACTATATTAGCTATATATACTAAAAAGTGAGGCAATATTGATAAATAAGTGAATCCGTACTTACCTCGATCTAAGTCTATGTTTCTCAAACTCCCTAACTTTTTGGTCATCTCACTCTTCCTTGGTGTTCCTCAACCTATCGCCAATCTTTTGGGGTCAATAAAGGTTCATTATACTACATTTAGAACCCCTAGACCAATCCCTAAGTATCTTGACAAACCAACCAACTCCGTTCTGCACTGATCTAGGTGTGGGTAGTGCACTACTTGACATGGATAGCGTGCTACATGCATGTCAGTTCATCCTCCCAGTGTGCATAGCGCGTTATGCGGACCAGACCTGCAACATCAGCACGCTTTTGCTGAACCAATCTTGACATAAATCACCTCCAAACTCAACAATTACGCTCCCAAATCACCAGGGAAGACCTCTAATGAGTTTATAAACTGTTTATAATCAACAACCTTAATTCAACAAGTTTTGATCATCACCACCGAATTGAACTTTAACAAACTCAAAAGCCAAACTTACCAAAGTGATGATCACTAGGTTCTAATCCATTTAAGCTCCTCAACTTCGTTGAATTTGGCTTCCGGAACGATCTCCCTTCGATTCGAACCGAAATCGACCTCTCGAGACTCTCGAATTGATTTAATGAAAATGATAAGAATGAATTTTTGTTTTTATATATGGATTTTTCTCGAGATACACGTCGCGTTATCTCGAGATCGATCATGTCGTTGATGCGTTAAATTGACACAACTTAAAGTGACATGAAATTTGACACATCAAGCACTTACGCTTCGTTCGAGATGATCCGATAATCCATATATTTCTAATATTTTTTTTTATTTTCCAATATATATATTTATATATTTAAAAACATAAAAAATATATATATCGAGTATTATTCACCAATAAACTCACCGGACATGCCTACAAGTGTCGTCGTCACACTTGGTGTCCCGATAAACCATTGTTTATTAGGTATTTTCCATTTTATAGGCTTGTGTATAATCTCCGTATTATACGACAACCAATATGTAAATTTATTTAAGAACTCAAGCAAACACTATATATCATGCAAATGCACGCACACGCTATTCGAGGTACGCCAAACTTAATCACAAGCCTAACTCGGATTAATTAGGATTTGAATTAGTACTAATCACTAGCTTAAAGTAACGGGTCGTTACATGGACTTTGAGATAGATATTAGGAGAATGGATAATAATAAGAAACTGATTTATTGTGAAACTCAAAGTAGAGTGGAATATATACTAGTAATGAAACTAGTTAAACAAGATTAAAAATTGTTCAGTGAGAAAAATTAGTGGTGAATAGTGATGAGAACCTAGTTAAGGTTTGATAACCACTAATGAATGCATACTTCATAAGTTATTATTAAGTATAAGATTCCATATATGATGCTAGTCCATACTAGAATAATGAAAAGAAGCCTATCAGTATAGTGGTGGTATAACCGCACATACTGAATGTGAAATATAAAATATGAAAAAGCATATTAGTGTTGTTGTGTTGTAACCGCATTCACTAATATAGTGATAAAAGAAAAGAGTGACGTTGTGGTTGATCCGCACGTACGAAAATGAATGTAAGGACGAAGTTAAGATTTAAAAACTCGTATAGTTGGAGTTAAAATATGGCAATGAGCTAGTGAGAAGTCATTGTCTGATCTTTTAGACAGGTATAGTCTAAATTGGAGATATTGAGTTGTCAATGAATCTGAGGATTTAAGAATCCAAAGAATACTTTATCATATTGGAAATGAATATGTAAGCCCAATATCAATAGATTGGTATTAACTGCTACTTTTAATTTAAAATTGGGTAAATTTCTAGTTTTCTACGAGTGGTGATTTGTAAGAACAAAGTTATCACTCGAGATTCAAATGATTTGAAATTGTTGTAGAGATTAAGTAGATCTTTAATAAGAATTAAGCTTGATGAACGAAAATTATCACTCCAAAAGCTTGAAGGCATATGTTTATTAGATTCTCTTGGAATGTTGTCATAATTTGAGATAAATTCATCAATTACTTGATTTTTGATATTCAACCAATGATCAATTCCATTCTACTTAATGTATTATAGGAATTGTATGAGTTTGAGGACTCAACTTGAGTGGTGAGTTAATTTAAACTAAATCAAGAATGAATATTCATTACCTAGAATCGATAACTCATTTCGTCTTTTACATGAAACCAGTTGTTCTCAAAAGTTGGTTGAGATATGGTTTTCATTAATTTAATATCAGGATCAGGAATGTATGGAAATGAAGTCAAACAATGACTTAATTATATTAGAAATCATGGTGAGAACCTTTGTAACTCACTAGAGCTCATGATATGTTCATAAATGGAAAATGTAGAGTTGGTGAATTCTATTGAAGTAAGATTATATTTGTTTCACCAATGATAATATAAAAGGATTGAAGACTTAGAAAAGGCACAAGCATTATCGTAGAGTTATATAATCCATGAGGATAAATTTGTTTATACAAGGGATTGCAAGTGCAAATATTAAGCTTCAAATGTAAATCGGTCGGATATGTGTTGAAGGCTAATTAGGAGTCAATGGACTTAACCAAGACTGAGTCAATTAGAGAATTGTCTTATATTCAACACATAAAAGAATGGATAGTGTTATCTTGAAATGATTAAATGATACAAACAACGTATACAAAGATTTGTAGTATTTATGTGTTGTATGTTCATTTAACCTAAAAGTGAAATTGAGGTGAGTCGTAAGTGACACAAGGATGCCTTGAGAAAGAATTGAAATATAGTTTAACTACACTTATTGCTTAATTATACCTCGACTATGAAAAAATTTAGTTTTTTATCCTAGTACTTTTATCCAGGTAGTTATGTATTGACACAGCGAGGCAAGATATTGTAGTTTATACTTTTGTATAGTTCATAAAAGTTTGAGAGGGACTGGTGAAATAACTGTTTTGGTAGTAGTATTAAACCATTTAAGGCATTGCTCGTAGAGTGAAAGTTTAAAAAATATTTCAAACGATGAATGGAATGTATTTCTAGGACAAGTCTTAGAGTTGAGACTTAAATGTTATAAGATATGAGTGTGGATCACAACTTGTTTATGATTCTTGCTCAACTGGATAGGTTGCATAAAGTCATTCATTCATTGTAGGGTTTGAAATAGATATATACTTATGTGAAAGGGTTTTGGAGAGTCTTTTTATTATCCTTAATATTAGAGAATCTTAGAGAAAATACAAGAAGACAAATGAGAAGTTTAAAAACCAATGAGTGGTGCAATGGGAATTGGAGATCTTCAAGTTATGTGAGTTTAAAAAATATAATTGTTAGAGTGAAAGGAAATAGAGGTCAAATAAGTAACCTAAGTTCTTGAATATAATGAATTCACTTTGAGAAATCACCTACATAAAATGATTGATGTGATCAATACTTTGAATAGAGAAAAAAACACGAGGTGTAATTATAATAGGAACTTCTCAGTACTATCTCTTTAGTGAGATGTGTAATAATAATGATAGAATAAAGTCTAGCATAGGCACATCATCAATTGAGTTTTTGGAATTAGTAATTACAAATATGTTATTTGAAGCTCAGATTGGAGCTAAGCCAATAGTTTGTTTAACTGGGTGATATGGTGATTAAGAAGTCTAAGTGGATGCCATAATTTGGCTATTAAGAATTAATATATAGATTAGACTATCTAGATAAGTTGTGTTGGACGCATTAGATTCTGAAATGAAGTTCTAGTTCGGGAATGATATTAGGCAAGGATCAATTCGACGATATTATGGATCTCTTTATATTGGTTACATAGGCAATGTCATATTATATCGATGTAGACGAGAAGATTGTGGATTGTCCGAGGTGATGATATATGTTATTGAATTTATAAATAGACATGACAGTTATTAAGTTTGTTGAGACTGGATAATAAAAACATGAGGAGTTAAGTAAATTCTTGTTTATATCTGATGGTAGAAAGATAACATAACGATAGTTTATGAAATTAAATTAACCAGATTTCGGCATTAACACAATATAATGTAAGTTGTAGTTGATAAATTGACCAAGTCTGCAAATTCTTCTTAGTGAGGTTATGTCATTATTTTGACGAATTGAGCAAGATATATGTATATAGAGATGTGAGACGATATGGTGTTTTATGCCTTGTTTGGTTAGGGGTGGAGTTATCTCCTGGGAGTTAACTTAGTGGGAGTTGAAAACTAATTTTGTTTGGTTTCCCAACTTGCGTCCAATCTATCTCCCAACTTACAACCTAAGGTGAGAGATATTTCCCTACTACCCCCTTAGGGAGTTATCTCCCAAGAGTTCTGGACATAATTACCCTTCATTAATGACCATTTTATTACTCATCCCTCTCTTGTTTGAAGGATATTTATGTCAATTGATTTTTTTTGTTTAAAAATTTGAAACTTCCCTGCAAGTTTAAAGTTGAACCAAACATGAAAATATTAACTCCTAAGAGATAACTCTGAACTAACACTATAAGTTAGCGAAAATGAACCAAACGAGGCCTCAGTGTTTGATTCCTTGAGCGGATATATGAGACTTGCTTTCAGCGGTGGAAGAAGTTATTGATATAATTGGAAATTATTACCAGTCTCCATCAAGTATATTTTCTTCGTGTTGTTGAAGAACCTGAATGGCTAATTCGATCCTAAAGAATACATCTTGAGCTTGTGTGTCATAATGTTCAACCATTGAAAGAATGAACTTCTTTGTGTGAGTTCTTTAATGATGATAAGGAATATAAGTGTTGCAGAAAATGAAATAATAAAGAACTACTTAGAGAAAGAGAGTATGGCAGACTAGGTAATATATAACTACAACTTAGAGAAAATAAAAATATTGAGGCACCAAGCATCATAGATTGTTAGAGAATTCAAAAGACAATTTCAATGTGTTTTTAAAAGTCTCATCTATGAAAGGCCTTTGTAGGTTCAAATTATAGTAAAAATGGTAGTGTTATGGAAAAGTAATGATAACCCGGGGAGGAAAGTTATAAATGGAAGAGCAATTTTCATTTCTCTTCGAAACTACTGATAATAACTATGTTTCCTTTAATCTCGAGGACGAAATTGTCTTAAATTGGGGAGACTGTAATGACTCGTTACCTTAAGCAGGTGATTAGTGTTAATCTGAATCCTAAATAACTCGAGTTACACTCGAGGTTGAGCCTAGCTTGTCTCGATTAGCTTGTTCGTGGATTTGCGTGATTCATTGTGTTTGTATGGCGTGTATTATTATTTATGGTAATGATTGGAATTAATTAGGCCATAATTGATAAATTTTTAGACGCCTAATATCGTGTGTGGGTCCAGGGTGATGCACATAAGTTGTACAATACTGTGTGCACCCGAGTAAGCTCGTTGGCGCATATGGCGATACTGTAGGCATGTGAATATAGGCATGTATATATATATATATATTATTTTTATAAATATATACATATATATTGAAAATAAATAAATAATAAATTGTTGGACATGAAAGGACACGCGAATGACTTTGGTGACACTCGTGAGACGTAGAAGTAATGTGCATGCCTTAGTGTACTCGTTGGCGCGCACCACGAAATGATAAATGCATTAATATAAGCGTATGTATATATATTTATATATATGCTATGTATAAATATATATATTCAAAATAATTAATAAATTGGCGGGCATCTAGTGACATGTGGGGTCGAGGGCGACATGCGTGGGACGTAGAATAGTGTGCATGCCCGAGGGTGGTCGTTAGCGCGCAAGGTGAATTTATTGGCGCGAAAATACATAGTTATCAATATATTTATATATATAGTTTATGTATATAAATATATACAAATGAATCATATAGTTTAAATCAAATTAAATCTTGTACATTAACTTTACCTCGAGATACGTGTTACAGTTAAAACAAAGAGGTGAATGGGTTGAACATTTGATGTTGGAAGGATTGTCCATGCCTCAAGATATGTGCAACCACATCTTAATGATAATCAACGTATATGTGTATACATGTGTCCAATTCGGTGTCACTTTAAGGAATTGGTTTTTTCATTTATGTCATTTGGATCGCGAATCTCGAGAAAATCTTGTTTTTATTTTCAAAACAAAACACACCGCCTCATCCAATTTCGTTTTGAGGCAGAGAGAAAAATCGAAATTGAGGAAAAGGGTGAATGAGATCGTTGGAGACAGAGAGAAAGATTGAAACTACAGAGAGAGGAAAAGTCGATTGATGAAGGTAAGTTAGTGTTGTTATTTGGTTGTTCCTTTTTGATTGTTACTGTTGTGTTGGGTGTCTTGGATGGAGATGGAGAAGTTGATTGGGATCGGAAGCTCGGCCCATCCGAGGAAGGAGACGATAGGGGTCATCTCCTCTGCCAAAACTGCTATGGGGTTGGGGCCAAACCATACCTTAAATGAAAAGAGAAAAAATGAATGATGATCTACAGTAGAGACAGATGAGTCTTGATTAAGAAGAAAGGGATTGGACCCTCTGTTGAGCCGAACCCGGTTCGGCCCTATTTAGGCTCAAAGTCTTTTTCAAATAAAAAATTGTTGGAGTTTTGGGAAAAATTCAAGAAAGATGGGAAAAAAACTTAAAAGAATTATATTTGTGGACAAAATAAATAGAAATTTTAGATTTCTATGAAAAATAATGAATTTGGGATTCTTTCGGGACTTTATACCTAAGTTTTTACCTCGAAAAACTTGAATTGGTCGTATTGAGCTAAAAGGTTGTAAATTGGTTCCATACTCAAATAGGACCAGTTTAGGGGTTCTAATTAATGAGTATTAAACTCTGATTGATGATGATGATCAATCTATTTAAAGTTCTTAATAGAAAGAAACGGTTTATTGATTTTTGAGAGTTGAGTAAGTCGATATAAAATTTGGAAAGCTCGACACAGGTAAGCGGGACTCAATTACAATTATATTTGTACTATTTATTGTAGTATACCTAGTTCATGTAGGATATGGATTGGGATTGGGAGCACTGCACCGTGAAAATAATAAAACGTAACGAACATCGAGGAATGAGCTAGATCATGATGAGGTGTTAAAGATTAGCCTTTCTTTTTTACTTTCGTATACCATTGCTTTGTATGAACGTTCATATCCTACAGAGTGCGAGGACTTTGTTATTCTTCAATCCATTAGCAAAATTACACATCGGCAAATGTGTGGATATCGGGTAGTGGTATTCTTGCGTAACTGAGAGATAACTCTTATAAATGAATGATAATTTACGTCACATGTGCAGGGGCTATGGAATTGTGGTTTTCCATTTGTTTATCTATTCTTCTATTATTTGTCATGCCTTTACAGATTCTTTTGGATTCATATCGTTATTCATATTCCTTGATTATTAGATGGAATATTGATATTGTAATTATGAGTCACTTACTTAGCAAGTCGGAGCGCTCATTTCTCAATTAACATTTCAGGTTATTGATGTGCGCTTCGACTCAGGAATGGGGAATATTAAGACTTTATAGGCTTATATACAATGAATTGTTTTCCTTATTGTTTATATATTATATTGAATTACTATTTTGTAATAAATAGGGTTGGGATATAATTTTATGACCAATGTTGATACCGATTTTGGACTCTGATTAGTATAGTTTGATATATCATCTGAAAAAGTTTTAATTATGCTGCATGTTCAATTATTTATTCGATATAAGATATACTATATTGTGATTATCATGTATGAAGGACGGTTATACTATTACTCTAATTAAGTCTGATTGGTGTACCGGGGCTTATTTAGGATTTCGGGTCAGGCGTTCTCTTAAGGGGACAGGGGATGTTACAATATGGGTTGCCTCCCATAAAGCACTATTGTTTATTGTCGTTGGCTCGACATATTAAGGAATCAATCTTCATGGAGTGTGAGTGAATCAATCTTTACTTCTAGTGGGTTCCTTATTGAGAGTGTTTTCCTTAGTGTCTCGAAAACGCCCCTCATCATTGCTCTCATCAGCATCACTAAATTGCTCTCCTTCAATATTGCCACAAATCCCTCTCCATCTTGGAGTGTCATTTCCTCATTACCCATCCTAAGTGTAATTATGTGATTATATATATATCGATGATAGCTCTGACAATCGATAAGGAAGGTCTTCCAAATAATATCTCATCATTTTAGGTAACTGATGGCATGATTAAGAAATATGTAGTGATAGTGAACTTTCCACTCGTACGGACACATTTTTTTATATACCTAATGGGACTGTGAGAGTGCCGTTTGGCTTGTATACCTTGATAGGAGGCTTGCAATGAATCCACAAATTGTTTAGAATAAACCAATGTGGAGGCATAAGATTCATATCACTTCCTGTGTCAAGTAGATCACCGTAAAAAGACATTTTATTGATTTCTACGTTGAGGAAGATGTGCCCTTGATATTTTTCTAAGAGTTTTGAAGGATCGTTATTTTCATCATATTCCTCGTAATTCGGGTCGTCCTTGTCGCACTCGAATGGTCTTTGGAGGGTTGTTATTACTTTTGTGATTTCTTATTCTTCTTTCTTTTTGGTGTATTAACCATCCAAAACTTGATTTTTTATTAGAGTTTATGGTTACAATATGCTTCACTACAATTTTGATGAGTTGTCAACTTGGTCTAGGTTAACGATCTCCATTACCAGTGAGACAAAATTTTCATGATAAGGTTTTAATCTATGACCATTAACTTTAAAGATTCTTCTTGTTTCTTTATTTTCTATCTCTACAGTACCATGGGGGAATATGTGCTTAATTACAAAAGGTCCCATCAATCGTGAACGAAGTTTTTCAGGAAATAATTTAAGACGTGAACAAAACACTTTTTGTCCTACTTTAAATTTTTTTATATATTATTTATTATCATGAAATGCTTTGGTTTTATCTTTATAAATAGAAGCACTTTCAAACATATCATTTCTCGATTCCTCTAACTCTTGGATATTTAGTTTATGTTGGTTTCGTGCATAATCATAATTCATATTACATCTCTTAATTGTGTTATATGCTTTATGTTCTAATTTTATTGGTAAATGACATGTTTTTCCAAAAATTAGCCTATAAGGTGTCATAGCTATAAGTGTCTTAAATAGAGTTCTAAACGCCCATAACGCATCATCTAAACATCCATACGTTGAATGTTTCACTTAAATTTACTTTCACTATATGCTCCTCCATGGTGTTCACTTCATCCACTGAGTTTTCAACTGGGGTCAAGGTTAATGATCTCCATATCATTAGAGACAAAACATTCATGATAAGGTTTTAGTCTATGAACATTAACTTGAAAGATTCTCCCTGCTTCGCTACTTTTCATTTCTACATCACCATGTGGAAATACGTGTGTAACTATAAAATGTCCCATCCATCTTCAACTAAGTTTTCAGGAAATTATTTAAGACGTAAACAAAAGAGTAAAACTTTTTGTCCTACTTCAAAATTCTTAATATTCAATTTATTGTCATTAATTGCCTTAGTTTTGTTTTTATAAATAGAAGCACTCTCATATGCATCATTTCTCAATTATTCGAACTCTTGGATATTGAGTTTACGTTGTTTATCTACATTACCATAACTCATATTACATGTCTTGATTGGCCAAAATGCCTTATGTTCTAATTCTTTTAGTAAATGACATGTTTTTCTGAAAATTAGCCTACAAGGTGTCACAGCTATAGGTGTCTTAAATGCAGTTTTATATGCCCATAATGCATCTCTTAAATGAAAACTCTGGTCTTTACGTGTTAGACATACTGTCTTTTCTAAAATTGACTTAATTTCTCTTTTTGCGGTGTCGGCATGTTTGCTAGTTTATGGGTGATATGTGGCGAATGTTCTATGTGTAACATTATATCTGTGTAACATTATATTTATGAAGTATAGTAGCAACAATTCTATTGCAAAAGTGTGAACCACAATCTCTAATTAATGCTCTAGGGGCTCCAAAAATAGTAAAGATAATTGATTTTAGGAAATTAACTACTATTTTAGAATCATTAGATTTAGTGGCTATAGCTTCTACCCATTTGGACACATAATCTATGGTTATTAAAATGTAAATGTTTTCATTAGGTGGTGGAAAATGTCCCATAAAGTATATTCCCCAAACATCAAATACTTCATGAAAACTTATAGGACATAAGGGCATTTGGTTCCTACATCCTAAATTTTCGGTTATTTGACAATTTAGACAAGGTTTTGTATAAACATAACAATCGTGGAATAAAGTAGGCCAAAATAATCTTGAGTCTAATATCTTACGGGTTGTACAACATAGACCAAAATGTCCTCCACAAGCATAAATATGGCAGTGAGCCGTGATAGATTGTATTTTTGTTTGCGGAATACATCTTTGAATGGTTTGGTAGGGAAAAAAACTTCATAGGTAAGGAACATCCCTTAAATAATGTTTGGAATTGTGTTTTACTTTATTCTTTTTAGCTCTTATTAGATAGGGTAATAGCCTATTAGTAGTGAGATAGTTTACTATATCGGCGTATTATGGGCTAGTGATAGCTATTTTGTATAAGTATTCATCTAAAAATTCATCTTTTAATGTTGTTGGGGGATCTTCATTTTCTAGTCTACTTAGATGGTCTGCCACTAAGTTGTCGGCACCTTTTGAATTCTTGTAAGAACAAGATCCACCTTATTAATGTTGGTTTAGCATCTTTCTTTGCCATCAAACATCTCAATGCGGCATGATTTGAGTAAACTATTACTTTTGTTCCTAGTAAATATGGTCTAAACTTTTCTAATGCAAAAACAACTGCTAGGAGTTTTTTTCTATGGTGGTATAGTTTAGTTAGGCAGGATCCATTATTTCGAAAGGCTGTGACCAATCTGGTGACTTTATTACAGGTATATAGATCGAGGCTTATTTAATTTATTTAAAGTTGTCGTGCATTCAATTGTGAACTCAAATGTGATATCTTTTTGCAAGAGTTTGCATAAAGGTTGTGTTATTTTGGAAAAGTCTTTCATAAGACGCCTATAGAATCATGCATGGCCAAGAAAAGATCGTACCTCCATTATATTAAAGCGGTAATGGAATGTCTTTATAACTTGGGTTTTAGCAGGATTTACTTCTATTCCTTTTACTGACACTATGTATCTTAGTATAAGTCATTGATTTACCATAAAATGACACTTTTCATAATTCAACACTAGACTTTTTTCTATGCATTTTTTAAGTACTTTGGTTAAATGAAGTAAGCATTCATCAAAAGAATTACCATATACGGTAAGATCATCCATGAAAATGTCAATAAAATGCTTTATAGTCAGAGAAAATACAAACCATACACCTTTAGAATGTAACAAGTGCATTACATAAACCATACGTCTACAAGTAAATGTCCCAAAAGGGCATGTGAAAGTAGTTTTTTCTTTATCTTTTGGAGCTATAAGAATCTAATGAAATCTTGATTATCCATTTAAACAACTGTAATAGGTTCTTTCAGCTAGTCTTTCTAACATTCAATCTATGAACGGAAGTGGATAGTGATCTTTTCTAGTTGCGGCGTTTAGCTTCCTATAATATATACATACTCTCCAACCATTTTAGATTCTAGTTGGTACTAATTCTTCATGTTTATTCGTTATAATTGTGATCCCAGAGTTTTTTAGAAACAACTTGTATCGGACTAACCCAATTACTATCTACTATTGGAAATATCATTCATGCTTCTAGTGATTTTAATAGTTCTTTCTTTAATACTTCCATCATCAGTGGATTCAATCTACATTGAGACTATCTAAAGGGTTTTGTATCTGTTTTGAGATAAATCATATGCATAAATGTAGTTGGACTTATTCCTCTAATATCAGCTATTGTCCTTGTTATTGCTTTCTTGGATTCTTTGAAAACATTTATTAGGTTCTTTTCTTCTAGATTTGATAATTTATTAAATATTATAATTGGTAAAGCATTGTTACTTTCTAAATACGCATATCTTAAATGATCTAGCAGAATTTTTAAGTCTAAATTTTGATCTTTAAGTTTAGACAGTAGAAGTTTCGAATGGGTTATAGGTATATCCATATAGTAGGAGAGTTCAGGGTGTGCATTATAAAATTCTAAGGTATTGATTATCTCCCTTGTCTCTTCAACGAAATCATCTCCGTCAATTGAATCTTTTATCACTTTTTCAAGCTTGTCTATGTTATTGTTTCTAAAAGATTTGTCTATTAAAGGATCTAATATATCTACGGTGCATACTGATGAAACATCTAAAAGTTATTTCATAGCATCATAGATGTTAAAGTTTCTCGTTTAATTATCTACTTCCATTTTTAGAGCTTTATTAGAAACATCTATTTTGGCTTTTGCCCTTTTTTTAAGAACGGGCGCCCTAGGATAAGAGAGGTTTTATTAGAGAAGTGGTCCTCTTTCATGTTTATGACATGAAAATCGGCTGGGAAAACTAACTCATTGACCCTAACCAATACATTTTCTAATACTTTTACAAGTTGTAGTAGATCTATCCGCTAATTGTATTACTATATCAGTTTCTTCTAAGGGTACATTTGTCATTTGCAAATATATTGATAAAGGTATAACATTAATAGAGGCACCTAGATTGCATAATGCTTTAGATATCCCTATATATATATATCTATTCTATTATGCATGAAATGAAAAACATTCTAGGATCAGGACATTTATGGGTGATTTTTGTTGGATTAGTGCCGACACATGTTCTTCTAGGCTTTCTTTGTCATTGGGTTTGATTTTGTAAATATATATATCTTTTAAAAAATCATAATATTTAGGTAAGTTTTGTATGACTTAAAATAGAGGTATGTTTACTACCACTTTCCTCAGGGTGTCTGAGATTTCTTTTTCTTTTTGCGATTTCTTAGCGTTCTTATTATTTTCTAGACGGTGTCGAAATTGTTGTCTTACTATACTCGATTTATCTTTATCGAATTCACAATTTCCTTCTTTTGAAGTTTTATTATCTTTGATTTCAATTTCTTTTTCTAATTATGTTTCTAAGTCTTTTTGTTGAACTAGTTGTTCTGGCATTTTTGGTTCTTCCATTTTTTTTACCGCTTCTCAAAGTTATCGCTTTATATATGAATTAGGGTAAAGTTGAGACGGTAATTTTCTTTGGTTAACCCATGGACTCATTTGCATTGCCATTTGAGTTAACTAAATTTTAAGTTCAACTATATCATCTTGCAAGGCTTAAATTTTTTGATCTTTTGCTTTATTTGGATTTTTTAGCGCAATTGATCTATCAATTAATGCGGGTGATCTATATCTTTGATAATTTTTGATTATCTATACGATTAACTATGTTTGATCGTAAATAATTTGCATTGTTGCTAGAAATGTAATTAGGTTGATTAGGCTTGTCGTAATGATTCATGAAAGTGTTAGCCTCTTTAATTTGATTTTGTTGCACCAACAGGCATTCATCATATAGATTGCTCTCATTGCAAAAAGCACAAATTCTACTTTGAATTGATCTATATTTTAATAATAATTCAACCATATTTTTTAGTTCATCAAATTTATCATCAGTGTCTTGATTATGTTTCTATTAATTTCACAAGAATGGTTTTTCATAAATTTATTTTTCTCGCAATACTGCTTCAACTGTTTAACAATTTTATTAATAACGCCTTTTGCTAATGTTGGTGTTATGTCGAATATAGATCCTCCACATATTGTGTCTAGGAATCTTTGTTTCAAGTTGTTTAGTCCTTCAGAAAAGTATTCTAATAAAGTTTTCTCTATAAATCCATATTTTGGGCAAAATGATATCAATATTTGGTATCTATCCCAAAACTCACCAAAAGTCTCTCTAGTTTCCATCCTAGCATTACTAATTCGTTTTCTATCCGAACTAATTTTACATAATGGAATGTATTAGTCTATAAAAGTTTCTAGCATTTTAGACCATGTGGTTATAAAATTTTGAGGAAGATAGAATAGCTAATCTTGAGCTTGAACTCTTAAAGAAAAAGGGAAAGCCTTTAGCTTGACATATTCTAACTGTATGTTTTTTTGGGTTTCATCACACTTACTATATGTATGTATTTCCTAATAAATTCTTGAGGATCTTCATCCCCTTCACCTTGAAAGTGAGGTAAAGAATAGATGAATCCAGGTTTTAACTTGAAATCGGGAAAATCCATAAGAAAAGTAATACACATAGGTTTGTAATCTGTGATATTTTTTATTGGCTTACATAAAGGTAAGTTCTTGCTCGATGTCTGCCATATTTTATAACATGCAACGAGAAAGATTCTTCAAAAATTATTTTAAAATCCCCGTCAACGACGCTAAAATTGACTGGTGTCGAGTGTATATAATAAATTCTCCACCTTTGTTATACTTATAAATTTTGTAGTAGTGGTAAATGAGATCATTTCCATAGGGATTTTGCAAATTCCTTAAAAAGATGGGTTTTATTATTTTTATTATTTTACTTAAATTTAATTAGCTTAACTAAAACAATATCTAAATTACTAATTCTAAATATAGTAATCAACTAAACTTACTTAATTGACACAAATAAAAGTCACTAAATTCAAATCAAATCAATTTAATAAAATCAATATAAAATAAACATCTAAACAAACATCCTGAACAATGAAACGTAAATCCGTTTTGCATCCAAACATATAACTTAAATTATAGTCATAAGCATATTTTAATATTATTATAAAGTATTCTAAATCATTATACACTAATCATAAGTAGGTACACAGCCCTTAGCAAGCCATCAGTTCTCCTTATAACGATGGAAAAGTCACGTTGTAATTTTATTGAAATAAGCCTTTGAAAACTCAAAGAAATTAACTTTAAGAAATAAAACCACATTACGCTCTGTGAAAACTTCGAACTACTAAACTTAATATCTTCGGAAAGCCACTTCAATATTAAACTTAGATCTCAATCCACCTAGCATCTAAATGGTAATAGACCTTTTAAACAATCCTAGTTACTGCTTTAAACTAGATAAAGAATCAAAATACAACAATACAGATTGGCCACTATGAATGCAATACCTAGATTCATGATTGCAATCCATAAATAACAATCTATTAAATTAGTGAATTAAAGAATATGATTGATTAAAGCATTAAGCACAAAATCATCTCATTTTGACTATATCGCAAAACGAATCAAATTCATGTTTGGACTTTGTTTAGATTAATAAACTACTCACTCATAATCATAAATAACATCGAAATAAAATTATTGAAAGATATAATTAAAAATACCTTGTTGAAAGCTTGAATCTTCCAATCTTCGCCAAAAGTAATAATAACAATAAAGAATGGCCTTCGAACTAAAGTAAAAAGTGTTAAACCTATCAAAGGCTCCTAATTTCGTAGTCTAAGGTTCATATATATAGTATTCAATGTAATATATATCCCAAACAACCTCTAAATCTTTGTTATAATCTAAAATTCACGAAACCGACTCTAGCGATTCCTCCGTGATTCCTCATACAAGGTAAATCCTGAATAAATCCTTGGAAAACTGCCATCGTACTCCACTGATTTGTTTGGCGATTCACAGTGTAAATTCCAATTGTTGAGGAATCGACGGCAATGATTTCCAATTAATTCTTGAATCACTAATGAATCGTTGTGCAATCTTTTCACTTGGTCAAATCTTTCATTTTCTTCCTTTTTTCATCAATTCCTTCAAATATATGAATTATTACCTGAAATAATATAAATAAGAGAAAACCCAGAGCAATATAGCCTTTCACATCCAAATTACATTAAAATTACTACAAAATATTGTTTATTTATTGACTTATCATCGGTGACCCTTAATTTAGGATAAATCCACTATTAGTGATTTAGGTCGTTACAATCTTCCCAACTTATAGGGGTTTCATCCTCGAAATGAAACTTAACGTAATTGATAAGTTTACTCTCTTAAAATGAAGTATCCCTATAACCGAGCTGCTGGCCAATCAATTCTCTGACTATATACAGTCAAAAGGCATACTAACATTTCATATAATTTTCATTTTTAATACAATTATTTTAGTAAAGATTTCAATTGATACTAGCTCCAAACCTCGTGTTTCTGAACTACCTTTGGTGGATCTTCTAACAATTTCAAACCTAGTGGTGGTGAGACTCTCGCTCAATGACCATATATTAATATATATATCCTTATGGCGAGACTCCATGTTCAACAACCACATAGGAATTTCCACTCCATATAAGTCTTTGGTTATAGTACTCAAGGGAAATCTTTTAATCATTACGAATTTCTTAAGAAGTTCAGAGTATGCTTATTTAGGCAACATATCTTCCATTATTTTATTACTATCTCTAAATCGAGAGTTACAAACTTAGGCAAGTCATTATCGTCAGTCCTATCATCAACTCCATCGCAGTCATCGAGTGCAAACTATTATAGTATTTAAACCAGATAGTTCATGTAACAAGTGAAGATAAAATAAATCAAACCTTACCCTCATCACAGTCATGTGCCGCTATGAACTCTTTCCCTAGCCTGTGGCTGTAATACCGCTTGGTGATAACTCGCGAGCTGAGGGCAATAATGAGAAATGTGTCTAATCTGACCACATCTGAAGCATGTTGGTTGCCTCATTTGCTCTACAAACCCAGTATGGCTCTGTGCTAGGTGTTGCTCTTGTCTCAATGCATCTCGGCCTCGCCTACCAGATGTCCGCTGAGTTTGTGGAGGCGGTAGTGCTATTTTAGCTAGTGGTGGCATATAAGATTTACTCGCTGGCTATGGGTAGTTCCATACGATGTTTCCCTTATTACCACATATGTAACAACTTCACGAACCATTAGGTGGTGTTCAAGCTACATGGCTCTGTGTCGACCAATGTATTTACATCGGGGCATCTAGATTTTAGTCCCCTTTTGTCCCTATGAACTAATGTCACTACCTCAAACTCTGTTCTTGGTACCATGTTGGTTTTACCGATGTAATGGCTGAACTATATGAGATGATCGGCTAGCGAAAGTGGGCACTAAGACAGGCAAGACAACGATGGTCGGTGAAAGGAATGGAAGTATGCTCATTGTTGTGGGTGTTGGTGGCGGAGCATATAAGTGAGACACAGTCATGGTGACTAGTTCTAGTGATCGAGATCCTTGGGGTTCGTTATTTCGTATCTTATGTCCCTTGCCACTTTTCTTCATCCTCTTATTTTCTATCAGAGCTGGCGTAGTCAAATGTGCTCTCATTAAAGCAAGTAGCTCGATCAACTATTGACCCTGAGCACTGACTATGTTAGTCCAATGTCGTATTTCATCTGCAGTGAGGAAGTACTAACTGCTTTTGGTGCTACCATCTCCACCCTTTAGCTGATTTCCCATATTGCTCTACAAATCGACTGCGAATGAGAAATCAGTTTCTAAGCAAATATTGTATACATACATATAAAATATAACATATACATAAACGAATCCCCAACTCACATTCACTCGCTTCCCAACTAATAGTTTTTAAGTCGGGATCGTCTTATTTCTACTTATAAATTGTGTGTTTTATTCATGTTCTGTTTTGTACTTATCAAGAACATTGGGCTTTGATACCAACTATGATGGCCTAAACCTCTAATCAACGCACTGCCCGACCTAATCTCATCATTAATCCCTAATCATAGCCATGTAGGACTTAATAACGTATTAGTCAGCCTTTTGTCTTATTCTCCTTGTAACTTATGTTCAATATAAGTATTTCTCATTTCTCGTCATTCATTATTTTCAGAATTAATTAAAAAATTTTATAAATTTTAACAAATTTAGGGGAAGTCTTAATAATATTGCAGAAACCATCATAAAACATCTATATGTCAAAACTGGGGAATATATCGCATGTATGTATATCAAAAAAGGTGATAAACAGTGTAACATCATGCATCTGTCAGGATTCTAGTCACTCAAGCAAAATATACAACCCTAAATGTATCAAAGACATATGTCATATATACTAACAAGTAAACCTAAACAAAAAAGTAGTAGACGATCGCTAAAGATTCAGAGGTAGTCGCTGATCTTCACTTTCCCCAGTATGCTACATGATGGATCAGCAATTGTCACACAATTCCAATGAGTAAATCTTGTGGCCAGACATTCACATTTCTAAATTTGCAAGAAACGGTAACTGAAAGCATATGATTAGCAACAGAAAATTTGAAAAAAATGTATACAAATAGGTACAAAATACACTAAAAATAATAGACCAGATAGTCACACAAATCGAGGTTCGGTCAGCCGTGAGCTTTGACAGGTTAGTTTATATATTTGATCGTGAGCTACGTCACATTAGCCAATAAGAGTTGCCGACATCCCCAGGGACTCTAACTTCGTGTGCCACGCTCACTCGTAAGAAATCAGAGAACCCACACCATCCGATAACATGAACCCAAATAAGACCAACACACAAACACATGAGAACAACACCAAATGATACTATAATAGTATGCAAGTTCACAACACATAAGTCAAGAGATCAACAACAATAACGAGTCTAAACTATGATAAGAAAATATATGGAACGAAACGTCATGAAATAATTCAAAACTATGATTTCAGTACTTATATTAAACTTTGGCAGTACACCGATACATTTCATGGCATTGGAGATTCAAAATAGTAAAAATAGTCTAAGTGACTGTATTCTAGCAGTAAGGGAAATTGAAATTGAAATAAATGCACGACAAATTTACTTACCTCAAAATTAAGCAATTCCTAATCTAAACTAGCTCTCGACCACTCCAAATTCGAGTTCCATACCCCATAAGTCCTCTCTAAGCTCTTGAGGTGTCCAAACAAATTGAATTTAACTTGTTTTAGGTTGGTTAAGTGGTTTTAAACTCCAATTTTTAAAATCAGCCTCCTTAATAATTTGTGTATGTTGAAATCTACTTTATTAAAATAGAGACAATTTTTATGCAACAACTTGTGAGTTGATCTCAATTACCAAAACATTGAAATTATGTATTATAGTCGTAAGAGAAGTTTTCGAGCTATGTATTAGCTTTATGCAACCATAGGTTTTGCGCAATTTCGATAAGAAACGAAGGAGATAAGGAAAGCTTACTACAATGACTCAAAACTATTTTATATTTCGACCAGCAAATTTGAAAAAATCATTTCTTCTAAATTTTAGCTTCGAAAATCATGATATTTTTATTGAAAACTACAAACTTGCCCCATGATTTTATACTAGAAGATGAACTCAATCCAATAAGAAATAAGGGAGTTATTCTCATAACATTAGCACATTATCAAAACTGTGAAACCTAAAAATTTAAGATTCATCATCAAAGTTGCAGAGCATTTTTGAATAGAAATGAGTCCAAATTTTTAAATTTTGGATGACATCAAAGTTTTAGAACTATGACTAAGCTTTCCAATGCCTCCGGAATGAGTCAATTTGGATTTAAAATGAAAATTTTATGGTCAAATTACATAGACCGGTTTGGAATAAGAATATGCAAAATTGCTGTTTTTGTTTTCAAGAACTTCATTATCTTTAAAAATTCATTACAAATTAATTCCTTTCCCAAAAATAATAATTCGATATAGTAGATTAATTGAAATTTCATGAAAAATCTAAATATCAAAATAGTTTACGAAAATAAGGACTTTAAGTAGATCAGAATTTCACATCTTAAAATCATGTAGAACCCCAATTTTGACCCAAAATTTTAAAAAGTTAAAATTTAAACTTGAGACTTCAATTGTTTCTTTAAATTGAAAAAAAAAAAAAAGATGAAATGACATCAATTCCATTTTCTTATCAAAAGCCCAATGATTAATGACTTAAACTTCACATGCATGAATGAAAATGAGGGCATAGTAGTAAGTTTGCTCATCTAGGTTCTAGATCTTCAAGTCTTCTTGTTGTAGATCCTAATGTTGATGAATTTAACTCTCTTGAAACCTTGAATTCTCAAATCCCAGCAAGTGTTTCACCTCAAAATATTTGTTGTTTCATTGCAAGATTTTTCATGGTTTGTAAACAGGATATATTTTTATATGTTTGAACTTAGCATCTCAACCTTACATCTCTACTTGATGGTTCATCTATAAGTAAATATAATGCCCATAATCATTCATCATCTCCACTTACACACATAAACTAACAGGAATCTTGACACAAATCTCATGGATTTCATTCTAATACGTATCTCGAGGTTTATCCATGGTTTAAGTTTATTTTCATAAACTTAGGTACTTTGATTTATTTGATTTGTGAAATATACTCCAAATGACTTAATACACATGTTTTGATTTCATTAATATGTGTTATAAAACTCACAAATCATTCTCTACCCGGTTCCCTTGCCTGCACATATCTCGAGGCGTGTCCCCAAGTAAATGAAAATGTGATTTAATAATATACACATATACACACACTAGGAACACCATCACCAAAATATAGAATATATCTCATCTCCGCACTAAATGTCGGACTGTGTACCCGTCGTTGGGCCACGTCAAGGGTCGATGACCCTTAATTTATGAGAAATCAACTATTAGTGATTTGGGCCATTACACCGACTACCATGTATGCATGGTATCATGAATGCAAAATGCGATGCAGACTAAACACAAATGCATGTACAAAGATAATTCCATAAAAAGTAAGGATAATTATAGGGTTTACTTATAGTTAAACCAACTCAAAGTTGATTGCGAAGCCTTACACAATGTTCCTCGACTTTCACGTACTTCCACGTGCCCTATTAAATCACAAAGATTTATAACTTGGATTATTTAACACAATTGCACTAATTTAAAACAATCTTTCATACTTTCTAAGTCATAATGGAGTTTTAAAATCCATTTTCAAGTCATAACAGAGTTCCAAACTAATATAAACTTCGAAAACTCATTTTCAAAACTCCCAAATAACCTTCACACCTATTTTCCTTGGTTTAATAAATCATTTATTAGATCCCAAATAGGATCTTAACTACCTATTTAGCTTTTGAATCACTTATAACTCACATATGCATTCCTAATTGGTGTTTTGAACTCAAATAACAATTTATAGGCTTTCCTTATCTCAAACCTCGATTAGAAACCTTCAGCGATTCCCACTTGGCATGTTTCAAAACCATACAATGCCATTCACTCAATTGAATTATCGATTAATCCAATTCATTAGATTTTGGCCAATTACTAAATCAAACAACTCTTCATTTTATTCATTAAACCATGCGTTTTATACTCAATTTATTAGCCAACAACGAAATGCATCATCTTATTTGATCATCAAGCCATGTAATTAGTAAACTAAACACCGAATAAAGTGATAATTGATACAAACTTATCCCTAATCATTAATTTTGATCGCATTTCACATTCTTCTATTCATTTTCCCCCATTCTTTTCTTCCCCAAGCGCTATGGTGTCGGCAAAGCCAAGGCTTAGTTATTACTTTGAGTTACCCAAGGCATATCTAAATTACCACATGGATTGGCCTGGGATAGTGCCTAGGCCTTCCTTGGGTTTGGCAAGGTCATGCCCTACCCAACCTTGGTAAGGCACGCTTGGGGAGGCCCTGCCTTGCCATGACATGAACACCTTGGCCAGTGCACTTTCACTGCCCACAGACCTCCCAAGGCCCCCATATCACAACAACCGTAGTCCTTCATCGTCATCACCATTTTTTTAACCAATCTCCTAAATGAGCTCTTCCACTAATCTTCATTTAAAAACTACCCCTCTTTCCCATATCACTACCCCTTGGCCATTAAAACTCATTGATGCCATCAAACAATC
Organism: Stephania cephalantha; assembly: GCA_039657325.1. Lineage (NCBI taxonomy): Eukaryota > Viridiplantae > Streptophyta > Magnoliopsida > Ranunculales > Menispermaceae > Stephania > Stephania cephalantha. The sequence continues at coordinate 19,201,129 of CM077579.1, read as the reverse complement.
TATTAACCAAAAACATAAATTCAAAGTTCACCTTATTGCTAGGTGAGCTAGATGGTCGCTTTGTCCGGTCCCGTTTTAAACGGGACCGGGCAATTTTTTTTTGCCAAACATACGGGTCTGGGCAATATTTTTTGTCCGTTTAAAAATACGGGACCGGGTCTGGGCAAAAATTTAAAAAAAACGGGTACCCGTTTGTGATTAATTTGAAGGGTATATTTGTAATTTCACTGTGAAATTTCTAAAAAACCTACTTCTCCATCTCCACTCTCCAGGTTCTCCTCTCACTCTCTCGCGCGGCTGATCTCTCAGTCTCTCACCGTCTCACGCTCTCACGCGGCTGATCTCTCACCGTCTCACGCTCTCACGCTCTCACGCGGCTGATCTCTCACCGTCTCACGCAGCTCACGCTCTCACGCTCTCACGCGGCTGATCTCTCACTCTTTCACGCCTCACCGACCACCGTCTCAATCTCTCTCCGTCTCAATCTCTCTCACGCCGCGGTCTCACCATCTCCTCTCACGCCGTCTCACCATCTGCTCCATCTCGCCGTCTCCACCGTCTCCACCGTCTGCCTCTCCCTCCAGAACAACGTCGCCACCATCTTGTGTCTCATGGTCGCCGCTACCGCCGCTCTCGCGTCTCGCGCTCGCCGGCCCCACCATCGGATCGCTCTCGGCCCTCTCCCTCCGCTCTCGCGCTCGCGCTCGCCGTTTGCCGCCACCGCATGCAGCACCGCCTACAAACCTAAATTGTGATTTAGTTCATGACTTGGTTGAATAGTTCATGACTTCATTCACTTTCCACCTCCCCTTCTCGTGCTCCCTCTCCCTCTCTCTCTCTCTTTCTCTACTCTGCTCAACTAAACCCTAGAAATTCAACATTTCAATCCACTCCGTTCGTTGATTCTCGTTTGCGATATCGATTTTGGTGGAATTCGTCCGTCCGTATGTTTCTGATCTCGCCTTTTGTTAATTGTGATTTTGATGATGATCTTATTTATCTGTTTCGATTCAGTCAATTGAGGTGTTGGTATTTGTTGTTGTGGGCTTTGATTTGTGTTTTTGTTAATTTGTGTTTTTGTTAATTTAGGTTGTAGACTTGTAGTTGTAGTTGAGGGGTTTTTTTTAAGATAATTGATAAACAAAATATTTAATTTTAAAAAAAAAAAAACGGGCAAAACTGGGTCCCGTATGTTTTACAAACATACGGGACCGGACAAAAAAATAGTGCCCGTTTTGAAAACGGGACCGGGATCGGGCACCAAATTTAATCATTTTTAAAATAGGTGTCCAGTCCCGTTTTTGTCCGTTCCCGTATTTTTGCCACCTAATTAGTTTGGTTTTGGTAAATGACGAATTTAACCCTCCTTCATTTATCTAATCTTCTACTAATCTACTGCCCTTTTGGTCTTTTTACATTTTTATTTATTTTTTCAAATTTATCTTATAATTTTAAACCAAAAGTAAATCCTAAAAAATACCTTAATTTAACCAACAATTGGAGAAAATACCAACACGGTCTAAAACACGCGGACATGGCGTCTTTGTCTCAAGTTGACTTCGATACGTAATGCGTGGGTTCCACATCGATACTTAAACTTCAATAAAATTCAAAAAATACTTAATTAATCGTCACATCAAGTTTATGAAACTCTCGGATTTCAAAATTCTTCCTTACTAATTAAACATTTCTTCCTCTAAATTTGAACTTACAGGTTACCTAAACTAAAATAAATATAAGGAAATGACCCTTCATATACGACTCTCACTCCTAGGTTAACTCTACACCTCCACGAAATTCCCATTTGATGTGAACAAATAAGATTTCATATACCTAGGATATAGTTTCTCTTTAGCAAAATTCATCTTTTGGTCCTTGAACTTTAGGGTGTTCTACTTTTGGTCCCTGAACTTTGATAATTGCACATTTGGTCCCTAAATTTTCAAAACAAAACACATTTGTTCCTTTTGATGTTAGATTGTTACGTTTGGTGATGGGGCTAAAGGAACTGGCCATGTGGCCGGTTTGCCATGTGGCCGGTTTTCTAATGAACCACCAGTTCATTAATGAATCAAACTGAACTGAACTCAAAAAACTTTAAACCATTTTACCCAAAATCAAGTTAACTAGTGTTTGACATAAATGTTTGCAGACTTCAAATCGTTTATCGAGATAATATTCAACTTAACATTAGCACCATCTCCCAGATAGCTTACTGACTTTTCATTGTTTGCAATTTTATCTAACCAAAACAGCTCATAAAAGAAGTGGAGGTATAAAATCGATGCACAAAAAGTTCATCACCATCATTAACACCGTTCCTCATATGTTTTCTTTTTATTAATAACTGCTTATGATCAGTACGTAATTGGGTCTCTTCATATTTGTTTTATATTTTACAATTCTCAACTCCACTTCCACCAACAACAAGGTCGTCATCACCATCACAATAACTTATTCTGCCAATATCTCTTTGTGTGGCTGATTATAAACGCAGGTGTGTCCAAACAGCGTTGGTGTTTGTGTGGAAGAACATAAGTAGAACGGAAAAAAAGGATTAGGGATTACATCCCACCGCGAACAACAAGAGCGTGCGGGCGAGTGAAAGAAGAGGGCGAGGGTTTCACATGGCCCGATTTTGGGGAAAATGGTTTCAGGTTTTTTGAGTTCAGTTTGGTATGGAGCTCGATTAAACCGGTGGTTTAGGAGAAAACCAGCCACGTGGCCATTCTGTTAGCCATGTAACTAAACTTAACAGTCCCAACACCAAAAGGACTAAATGTGCTCTCTTTTGAAAGTTCATGGACCAAATGCACAATTTTCAAAGTTCAGAAACCAAAAGCATAAAAAACTTAAAGTTGAAGGACCAAAAAATGAGTTTTGCCTTTCTCTTTTAATCTAAACTTGTAAACAGTTAAATGGACCCAATCACTTTCGTTGTATTCAACAACTTAGTGGTAGAGATCATAAACATTTCAACTTTCATTCAAAATTATTTGTTTAATAAAAAGTTCTCTACGTTTCTTTGCCAAGCCTATCCTTTTGTGATCCTAACGAGTTAAACAATCAACTTTGTGAAATATCCAATAAACAATGTTGTACTTCACATTTTACAAATTAAATTCAATTCAAGAATTAACATTTAGCAAGATCTAGCTTATCTTGCTTTTTATAACACAATTTCTCATTCTTAACTGAATATTATTCCACAAACCGTTGATAATTTTTCTTTTTCCACTAAACTTTGTATACACATCCCAATTTGCTTTCTCGTCACTGATAATTTCTAATTAGAATTGGTAGTCTATCATTTCTTACAATATTATTAGTCTAAATATATAAAATGATGCAAATAATATTTGAGCAAAACATTAGATACTAAAGTAGAGTTGCTTGTTTATCTTACCTATCACCATTCTAACATTTCTCATTAAACATGGAATTAAATAAGTCATCCCATGACTATAGATCTTGAATAACATATGCCATCCGTTACAAAAGATCTCCAATTTCAATTCGATAAGAAAATGAAACTAGACACATCATGCAACTTTCACTCATTCTCTTAATATCTATTCACAATATAATTTAAGTTGTGGACTACAAAGCAATTATCAATTCTGATTCTTTAGTCAATTCACTTAAGTTTCCATTTGACTAGTTATAAAATTAATGACTTTTCTAGCTTCGTCAAATCATTCTCTATTCATAAGTTCACAATAAACCTCTTTTCATTCACTTAACTACCAATCTCTTCCATATTCTTTTGATAACTTCTCCAATTTCTATTATTTCACCAATTACTAAGATTTCCCATCATTTCGATCTCAATCACTAATTATTCATCAAACTTATTTCATTACTTGAATAGAGATAGTTATCCTTAACTTGAGTAGATATATGCATTTAAATAGAGATATCGACATATTTCATGATAATACTCTCATAGTATAACTTTTAACTTGTATCTCATTCAAGTTCTAAATATGCTATCTTTTTTTACCTTTAATCAATACATACTTCTTGCTTTTCTCAAATTACCATAGAAGAATATTCAATTCTTCAAACTTATTAAGCCAAATTTACTATACTCTATTCAATATTCCTGACCAACAGGGATAATATTGACTTACTGAGCTATAAGTTATGCGTCCTTTTGATTTTCATTTGTATCTTTACCGTTCATACATGCATCTTACATTAAATCCAATTTAAGATAATATAGTCCTTGAAACATTACCACTGATTGATTATGTGGTGTAGTACTACATTTGAACCAACGCACAAAATATTCACTGAAAAAGTTGTATACTACTTTGGTTCAAAACTGTTAACTTTTGGAGCTTTACTCCCAGTAAGATCCTAATGAAGATATAGTATGTTCTATCAAACTTGTAGTTTGACATCTTAATTTAATCGGAACTTATTAACCATTTATTAACCATTCATTTGCATATCCTTAAGCTTTCAATTGACTTCAATGAAACTTCATAGACTCTTTTACACCAAAACTCACCAATTCATTTGATTATTCAAAGATGGGTGGACATCATACTGATCTTCTAAACTGTGAATGAATTGTGATAATGATACATAATCGACTCAGTTCCTTTTTTAAGTCTCAGCTATTCTCATTTATCTCGTTCTTAATCTTTTTACAAACTTATCACGCCTTCGCTCCACACTTAGTCTACTTATAGCTTCGTTATCTTAACTTAGAAAGACAATTTTTTATATTTCTTCTCTTTTCGAAAATATAGCAAAGTATGATCCAACTTCTTATGTACCGATTAAAGTTTTCCTAAACTAATATTTTTTGAAATAAAGAAAGTTTGCGACTCAAATAGTAGAAATATTTGTTATAGCCTTAAATTATCTTAATTAGTCTCAAATTTCTTGAATTTTCTTTTTCTCATAAAGAATTTTGGTACTTTTAAGAGACTATGTAAGATATTAAAGTATCTTACTTTTCATAAACTCACTTTTGATGATCATATTTGCATTACTGTCAACCGAAAGAGATAGAAGAATTAAAATTTCCATTATCTTGTAATCAACTTGATCAACTTAATAGCTAATCAAAATTTTAAAGAATGTGCTTCAATCCTTTAAGTCATATAAATAGAAATTCTATTACGAACCCTCTAGTAAATATGTAATCCACTCAACTTGTTTAGCTAAGTATGATTTACCATATAGGTCGGGAATCAAACCCATATCCTATATAACCTTATCTATATTTCAGGATTTACTATCTCAAATCACATTAAACATTGTTTTCCTTTTTAATAAACTCATCAAAGTGTACATAGTCTATCTTTCAGCCCGTAAACTATATGAATTACATATACTAACATATCCAAGCAACATTCATAAATAAGTGAATACACACTTACCTCTGTTTAGATTTCGTTTCCAAGTTTCCTAAATTTATGGGTCACTCAAGCTTTTCAGGTGTTCTAACACCTATCACAAACCATTTATGGTTAATATAGGCCTAATAAACAATATTTGGAACCCCTAAGCCAGTCCCTAAAACCTCATGAAATTAAAAGCAAAACACAGCACAATTACTGTTTTCTAGGTTAGGAGCGCGCTCCTTCACTTGGTGGGGCGCGCTCAACCAACTAGGTTCATCCCAACTGATGAAGGGAGCGCGCTCCTCAGCTAGAGGGAGCGCACTCCACCTTGCACTGTCTTGACAGTGAACAGTGCAGCGGCAACTATCCAATCCACTAAACCATCAAAACATCATCAAACAATCCCCCAACACATCAGTGAGGACATATAGTGAGGTATCGACCCATTTCTAATTATCAATAACAACAATTCACAGAGAAATCATTATCTATCATTAAGTTAAACTTCAAAAACCGAAACCCCACTTACCACATTGATGCAATCTAGTTTGTTGTGATTTGATCTCCTCAGCTCTACTAGAAATCACACCCGAATCAATCCTTAAAATGAAAACCCTCAGCTATTTTGTTCTCTCTCTCTATTAATTGATGAAACAATGAGGATAAGTTTAAGGTTTTTCGAATTATATATATGGATTTTTCTCGAGATACGTAGCGCTCTATTTTGAGGCTAATCAAGTGAATGATGTTTTAAAGTGGCACATCCTAATATAACACAAATCTTAACACCATCACCACTTATGCTCATCTAGAGATGATCCAACGAACCATATAATTCAAACCAAACTTATAGTTTAATTATATATATTTATATATCAATTATATAATATATATACTTTGTGTTTTCTCTAGCTAATAAATTCACCGGACATGCATACGAGTATTCTCGAGTGTGCACATTCAATTTACGACCCCTTCGTCGCACTTGGTGTACCGGCAACCTATTATTTAGTTTTTTTCTAATTATTGGCTTGTGTTAATTTCCTTTACATCTAAAATTGTCATAATATGTACTATAAAACATGTCTAATTATTGAAACAATGATGATAAGTTTAAGATTTTTCGAATTATATATATGGATTTTTCTCGAGATACGTAGCGCTCTATTTTGAGGCTAATCAAGTGAATGATGTTTTAAAGTGGCACATCCTAATATAACACAAATCTTAACACCATCACCACTTATGCTCATCTAGAGATGATCCAACGAACCATATAATTCAAACCAAACTTATAGTTTAATTATATATATTTATATATCAATTATATAATATATATACTTTGTGTTTTCTCTAGCTAATAAATTCACCAGACATGCATACGAGTATTCTCGAGTGTGCACATTCAATTACGACCCCTTCGTCGCACTTGGTGTACCAAGCAACCTATTATTTAGTTTTTTCTAATTATTGGCTTGTGTTAATTTCCTTTACATCTAAAATTGTCATAATATGTACTATAAAACATGTCTAATTATTGAGTTTTCAAATACCCCCAAACTCAGCACTTTGTCATCCCAAGCAAAGAAATACTCTCAATCAATTTTTTTTTTCTATCCGCGTTTTGATTTCATAATTTATATACTCCTATTCTTAAATAGAAATGATTTCTAAATAAAAACATATTACCTTCATAAAAATAAGAATCATGATATAATAGAAAGAATTAAAGAACATTACCCTTATTTGTTAACTCAATCTCTAGTAATACAACACACCTCATTATTCAAAGTTAACTAATCACCAAGGTCAAACCATTGCATGGGTTTTCTCAATCTCCACTGACAAGCATCAACCTTACGATAACTAATGTAAAATCTCAAGATACAAAAATCGCTTAATCAATTCCTTTTTCAAACAATATTTAAAATATCACCACAAGCAAAGTCGATTAGAAATCTTATTCACCAATAATTATCATCTCATATTCATTTGTTTAAATGTTGGAATAAGAGATACTTCACTCAACTTAGCTATAAGCACTCGAGCTAAAGCTTTTATCTAGAGAGTTTTTCATAAACATTGTTCCATTTTTCTATATATCGCTCTTTCTTTCTTCATATGAATATATTTTTTTTCTTCATATTGTATTCCTATGGTTCCCAGCTCCATTTCCTTTAAATATTGTTATTCTTTTTATATAGGAATTCTTTCTCACATTTTTCCCACCACTAGATTCCTTACTTCATTTCCTTTAGAATTTGTGGATCTCTCTATTTTTTTCTTTATAAACTCTTGTTAGCTCTTCTCACTTTCACCATAGTCAAATAAGTACTCTTTCCAACTAAGTAAAATTTATTGGCCATTTCCTATTTTTCTCCTTAATTGTGGCATAAGTTCTTTTCAATACATATATAGATATATGAAAACTTGACAAATAACTTATGTATATCAAGATTCTTAAAAAGTTGTCTTGTTTGTATTGCACTATCTTTTTGATCTTCTACCATTTACAATGTCTAACACAAAGTAATCAATCCCCTATAAACTCCTCTAGTGTATACACATCCTCGGTTAAGTCACAAAGGGTATAATAATTCTTTCCTTTTAGCTCTTCTAACATCTCTTTATTCCTCAATAGTTACTTCTCATTACACTAAAAATAAGTATTTGAAAAATCCTTTCCTTTTACCTCTTTATATAGATGTAAAACTGCTCTCTGCTACCGGAACTTGTACTTGAACTATCAGACTCACTGCTCATGTCACTTCTTTTTATGTGCTCTCGTCACTTCTTCTTTATTCCTCAGGATTTGCTTAACAGTCTAGTTTTCAATCCTGGACCTCATTATCTCGTTGATCTCCCTTTCTTCTTTTGAATCTTTATATCCATTGACTGATCTAATCATCTTAATTGCAGCGTCTATGATAGTCTGCTGAGGTAGCATATCAAATTCCATCTCAAGAGAACCAACTTTGGCCTTCATGTATAGTTGAGTGATTAAAATTGTGAATGGCAGGTTGTCATGCTTCATAGTTATCATTGCTTGTCTCATTGCTTCATAGATTATATATCCTACGTCTACAGTGTAGCTCCAACACCTAGTGGTTCTCCTAAAATTGATGGTTTCGATGAACTTCGGATAACCGTATGTATCGAGAACAAGTCCCCTTCAGGGAATCACTTCTAAGGCTTCTTGTAATTATCTGGATGGGTAATCTTCCTTAGAGATTGTACTAAATGTTAGGATAATCAGAATCCCCTCTAACTCTTGCATCTTGAAGTCCATGGTGTATGTTCAGTGCCTTAGGTGAAAAATCAATCCTCTTTCCTTGAACAATCACTTCTTTACGATTTTCACTCACATATCCGTTTGCATAGAATTGACGAACTAACTCCAAGCATCCTCTCTCTAGTCTACCTTTGTAATCCTTAAGAAGGTTTTCCCACTCTCTTTCTTGTATGATACTCACAATTTTGTATCAATATTTATTCACATTTTGGATTTGGAGTTCTCTATCGGTTATGATAACTCTTTTCATGTCCCGAAACTATCTATTTTGTGCTTTGGGACTAACAAATATCTCAAAATCCCAAGGGACTTGTGTGCTCAGATCTAAGTCATTAAATTCCTCATCAGAGCTATACAAGGATTGTGGTCTCAATTCAGCCCTATTAGATCTTGATTCACTGTTACTAATTCCAGTGGGTTGGATGGATACTTGTTAGCTTGGGTGGTCCGTGGGATTTTTACCATAACCCTTTTCCTTTCTATTATGCACTAATCCTACCTCTTCCACTACCTCGTCTCATCATAATGATCGAATCACTACTATGAATCGGTAAATCAAAATCATGTATTTGATACAAATATGGACTTAAGGAGGGTAATTTGTCGAAAATTAAATTGCTATCAAGAAATTCAAAACGATTATGCATAAAAAGTAGATTTTTGCAAAACTTATTTAAAAATTATGGGAGTGAAGAGTGTGAGATCAAATATATCGAATGGCCTATCAAAAACTCGTGAATTACAAATTCGATTTGTAGAAAATCTAATTTCAAATAATTTTCGAATACTCTTCCAAAATCTCTATATTTTTCAAAATCATGGAATTTGTAAACCAACACTCACTGCTATTGCAATACCCAATCCGAAATAATTCATTTAATATATCAAATGAAGTTCGACCAGAATTTTTGAAATCAATTTGACGAATTTACTCAATTCCAACAAAAAATAGAGTTTAATCAAAATAAAGGGCTAGGGTTGTGATTTTTACCTTCTTGAGAGTGAATTTCTCAATATACGCTCCCTTGAACTCCTCTAACCTGATATTCCAAGCTCCAAGTCCAAATTCCCTAAACCCTAGCTTGGCTCTACTCTATCAAATCCTATGTTTTTGGTGTTGAATGAAGTTAGTTAGAGGTGAGAATCACTTAAATTGACTAAAATTGAGCTTAAGAGGGTTGAATCTTGGCAAAAAAAATTAGGATTTTTATGTATGGGTGCAATGGTTTGGTGGTGTGTATGAGGTGGTATATGTGGAAATTTTGGGGTTCTAGTTAAAAAAACCAAAAATCGTGCCCAACGATTCTTGTCTTAATGGAATCGCTGGGAATCGCTATGCAAATCGATATAAAGTTAGTTGTTGTTGTCACCGATTTAGACAACGATTCTTGTATAAGGAGAATTGTTGGGATTCGCTAGGCTCCAAATTTACACTGAAGTTCCTATATTCTGCTACCAATTTTTTCAGCAATTCCCAGTGTTATTTGAAATCGCTGGGAATCGTTAGGCCTCAATTTTGTTGTTTTTGCAATTTTATTTCATAAATGACTTATATATCCTTCCAAAAGGTGAACGTAAAGGTGAGATTGATTGAAAAATTTAAAATTTTCATAAATTTGATCGGGATTTGTATCTAACTAATAATTTTATTAATGAAATATATAAATAAAAAATAAGCAAGTTTATAATGAGAAATTGCCTAAAGGTCATGAAAACAAAAAACAACTCAATCATCCCCCTCTATTTGAAGCTACTTCGAAACGTGACTTCCGAAAGTAATTCCAAAAAAGATTCAAAAGGAGAGAAAATAAAAACAAACTATACTAAAGCTAGGTGTCCTACTAAAAACCGAAATAACTTAAAAAAATAACAAATATGGGTTGTCTCCCATAAAGCGTTGTTTTTTATAGTTGTTTGCTCGACTAATAGAGGAGTCAATCTTCATTGAGTGTGAGTGAATCAATCTTCGCTTCAAGTGGTTCCTTGTAGAGAATGTCTTCACTAGGGTCTGAAAAACGTCTATCATCAATAATATCATCATCGACATTAAATTGCCCTACTTCCATGTCGTCACAAAGTTATGTCCCATTTTTGAATGATACTCTTTCATCACCTGTCCTTATTGTAAGTATGATGATAGCTCCGGCAGTTGATAAGAACGATCTACCTAATAATATCTGATCATATAGGGTAGCTGTTGGCATGACTAGGAGATTTGTAATGATGGTGAGCTTACCCACTCGTACATGCACGTTCTTTTATATTCCTAAAGTGATTGTATAAGTTTCATTTAGCTTTGACACTATAATAGGAGGATTACAATGAATCCTCAATTTTGTTAAAAGAAACCAACGTTCAAGCATAAGATGCATATCGGCTCCCATATCGAGTTGAGCTCTGTGGATGGACATCTCATTGATTTGTATGTAGAGGTATGTTTGCTCTAATCCTGTGCAAAGATTTTTACAAGATTGTCATTCTCACCATTTTCCTCATAATCTGAGTTGTCCTTATCGCGCTCGTGTGGGTCTCTAGCGGGTTGTTTCTTCTTTTGTTATTTCTTATTCTTTTTCCTTCTTGGTATTTTAACCATCAATAACTTGATTGTTTCATTGGAATTAATCATTTTGATATGCTCATCCATGGTGTTCAATTCATCTAATGAGTTTACCGCTGGGTCAAAGTTAATGATCTTCATATCCTTTGAGACAAAATTTTCATTATAAGGTTTTATTATATGACCATTATCTTTAAATATTCGTCATGTTTCTCTACTTTCTATCTCTATAGCACAATGGGGAAATACATGTGTGGCTACAAAAGGTCTTATCTATCTTGAACGAAGTTTTCCAGGAAATAACTTAAGACGTGAACAAAAGAGTAAACCTTTTTGTCCTGCTTCAAAATTTTTAATATTCAAATTATTATAATGAAGTGCTTTAGTTTTATTCTTATAAATAGAAGAACTTTCGTGCTCATCATTTCTCAATTCTTTTAACTCTTGGATATGTATTAACATAATTTATATTACATGTTTTGATTGCCTAGTATGCCTTATATTCTAGTTCGACTGGTAAATGACATGTTTTACCAAAAAACTAGTTTATATTCTTATACCTATGGGTGTCTTAATTATAGTTCTATATGCCCATAATGCACCTTCTAAACGAAGACTCTAATCTTTACATGTTGGACATATCGTCTTTTCTAAAATTGATTTAATTTTTTTATTCGAGTTTTTGGCTTGTCCACTAGTTTGTAGGTGATATGTGGTAGATGTTATATGGGTAACATTATATTTAAGAAGTAGAGTATCGGCAATTCTATTACAAAAGTGTGAACCTCTATCACTAATTAACGTTTTCGGTGCTCCAAATACAGTGAAGATCCTTGATTATAGGAAATGAACTACTATTTTAAAATCATTAGATTTCGTGGCTACAACTTCTACCCATTTAGACACATAGTCTACGGCTAATAAAATGTAAATGTTTTCATTGAATGGCAGAAAAGGTCTCATAAAAGCTATTCCTCAAACATCAAATACTTCGCAAAATAGAATAGGACACAAGGGCATTTGGTTCCTATGTCTTCTGGTTCTTTGACAATTTGGACAAGCTTTCGTGCAAACATAACAATCATGAAATAAAGTAGGCCAAAAGAATCACGAGTCTAATATTTTACAGGTTGTATGACTTGGACCAAAATGTCCTCCACAAGCATAAGTATGGCAATGGGCCATGACGGATTGTATTTTCTATTTATGGAATACATCTTTAAATAGTTTGGTCATAACATAATTTCTATAAGTAAGGATCATCCCATAAATAATGTTTAGAATCGTGTTTAATCTTATTATTTTGGACTCTTGTTAAATGAGGTGATAGCCTATTAATAGTGAGGTAGTTGACTATATCGGCATACCATGGGCTAATAATAACTATCTTATATAAGTGTTCATCTGGAAATTCATCTTTCAATGGTATTGGGGGTTCACCATTTTCTAATCTACTTAGAAGGTTTGCTACTAAGTTTTTGGCACATTTCTTGTCTTTTATAGTGGGATCGAATTCTTGTAACAATAAGATCCATCTTATTAATCTTGGTTTAGCATCTTTCCTTACCATCAAATATCTTAATGCGGCATGATCGGAGTAAACTGTTACTTTTGTTCCTAGTAAATATGTTCTAAACTTTTATAATGCGAACACAACTGCTAGGAGTTCTTTTTCTATGGTGGTATAGTTTAGTTGGGTGGGATCCAAAGTTCTTGATGCATAATATATGACAAGAGAATCCTTTCCTAACTTTTGACCTAAAACAACTCCTACTGCATAGTTGCTTGCATCACACATTATTTCAAAAGGTTGACTAATCTAGTGAGTTTATCACGGGTGTGGTGTTCAGGGCATCTTTTAATTTATTAAAAGCTATTTCGCAATCAAGTGTGAACTCAAAGCTAACATCTTCTTGCAAAAGTTTGCATAAAGGTTATGTTATTTTGAAAAAATCTTTCATAAAACGTCTGTAAAATCCTGCATGGAAAAATAAAGATCATACCTCCCTCAAAGTAGTAGGGTAAGATAATATTTTTATAGCTTGAATTTTAGTGGGGTCTACCTCTGTTCCTTTTGTTGACACTATGTGTCCTAATATAAGTCCGTAATTTACCATAAAATGATATTTTTCATAATTTAATACTAGATTTTTCTCTATTCATCTTTTAAGTACTTTGGTTAAATGAAATAAACATTCATCGAAAGAATTATCATATACAGTAAAGTCATCCATGAAAACTTCAATAAAGATGTTCAAAGTAGTCTAAGAGAATACTAATCATACATCTTTGGAATGTAGCTAATGCGTTACGTAAGCCAAAAGGCATATGCCTGTAAGCAAATGTACCAAAAGGACAATTAAATGTGGTTTTTTCTTGATCTTCTGGAGCTACAGGAATCTAATGGAATCTAAGTATCCATCCATACAACAGTAATGGGTTTATCCAGCTAGTTTTTCTAACATTTGATCTATAAATGAAAGTGGATAGTGATCTTTTCTAGTTGTAACGTTTAGCTTCCTATAATCTATGCATACTCTCCAACTATTTTCGATTCTAGTAAGTACTAGTTATCCAGGTTTGTTTGTTATAACTGTAAACCCTGTCTTTTTTGGAACTACTTGTACTAAGCTGACCCAATTACTATATGCTATTGAGAATATCATTCATGCATCTAGTAATTTTAGTATTTCTTTCTTTACTACTTCCATTATTGGTGGATCCAATATACGTTAAGGTTTTCTAGAGGGTTTGCGTCTATTTCAAAATTGATTTTATGCAAGCATGTGGCTGGACTTATTCCTTTAATATTGGCTATTGTCCATCCTATTGCTTTCTTTAATTCTTTGGGAACATTCACTAATTTATCCTCTTCCAAACTTGATAATTTATTAAAAATTATAATTGATAAGACATTGTTACTTTCTAAGTATGCGTATTTTAAATGATTTGGTAGAACTTTTAGATCGAGGTCAGGAGTCTTTAGTATAGATGGTAAAGGTTTCAAATAGTTTAGTGGTAGATCCATATAGTAAGAGAGTTCAGGGAGTGCATTATAAGATTATAAGGTGTTGATTATCTTCCCTATATCTTCATCTATATCATCGTCGTCGTTTAAATCCTCTATCACTTTTGCAAGTTTGATTGACTTATCATCTTTAAAAGTTTTATCTATTATAGGATCTAACATATCTACGATGCATAATGATGAAACATCTAAAGGATATTTCATAGCATCATGGATGTTAAATTTTACCATTTCATTATCTACTTCCATTGTTAGAGTTCCATTAGAAACATCTATTTTGGCTTTTGCCATTTTTAAGAATAGGCATCCTAGGATAAGAGAATTTTTACTGGAAAAGTGGTCTTCTTTCATGTCTATGATGTAAAAGTCGGATGGGAAAAGTAATTCATTAACCCTGACTAGTACAACCTCTAATACTCCTACAGGTTGAACAGTAGATCTATTTGCTAATTGTACTGCAATATCAATTTCTTCTATAGGTATGTTTGTCATTGGCAAATATATTAACAAATGCATAACGTTGATTGAGGCGCCTATATCACATAACTCTTTGGATATCCCTATGCTTTCTATTATGCATGGAACGAAAAACATTCCAGGATCAGAACATTTAGGGGATAACTTCCTTTGGATTATTACTGACACATGTTCTCCTAGGCTTACTCTTTCATTAGGTTTAGTTTTATTAGTGCATAAGTCTTTTATAAATTTTTGATATTTAGGTATGTTTTATATGACTTCGAATAAAGGTATGTTTACTACCACTTTCCTAAAGTGTCTGAGATCTTTTTCTCCTCTTGTAATTTCTTAGTCATTCTTATTATTTTCTAAACGATGGGAAATATTGGTCTTACTATACTTGATTTATTTTGTTCGAAATCATAATCAATTTCCTTTTGAGTTTTGTTATCTTTAATTTCTATTTATTTTTCTAATTTGGCCTCTAATTCTTTTTAGGAACTAGTTGTTATGGCATCTTTGGTTTTTCCATTTATTTGTCGCTTCTTAAAGTTATCACTTTTGCATACGAACTAGGGTAATATACGGTAATTTTCTTTGGTTAACCCATGAACTCATTTGCATTGCTATTTGACTTAATTGATTTTGTAGTTCAACTATATCATTTTGTAAGGCTTGAATCTTTTGATCTTTTACTTTATTTGAATTTTCTAGTGCTATTGTCCTATCAGTTAATGCGGGTCTTCTATATTTTTTAAAATTTTGATTGTCTGCACCATTACCTATATTTGGTCTTAGGTAATTAGCATTGTTACAAGTAATGTAAGTAGGTTTATTAGGATTAGGGTAATGATTCATCATACTGTTAGCCTCTTTGATTTGATTTTGTTGCACTAATGGGCATTCATCATATAGATGATTAACCTCACTGAAAAAAGCATAAATTTTACTTTGGAATGACTTATCTTTTAATTGTAATTCAACCATACTTTTCAATTCATCAAATTTATCATCTGATGTCTTGACTATGCTTCTAATGATTTCATAAGAATGGTTTTTCATAAATATGTTTTTCTCGCAATATTGTTTTGATTGTTTGTCTCTTGCTAATATTGGCGTTAGATCGAATAAAGATCCTCCACATACTGTGTCTAGAAATCTTCGTTCTAAGTTGTTTAGTCCTTCATAAAAGTATTATTATAATAAAGTTCTCATTAAAAATCCATGTTGTGGACATAATGATATTAATTTTTAGTATCCATCCTAAAACTCACCAAAAGTCTCCTTGATTTCCATCCTAGCATTGCTAATTCGTTTCCTATCCAACTAATTTTACATGCTGGCTAAGAAGGTTCCTAACATTTTGGACCATGTGGTTATGGAATTTTGAAGGACATAGAATACCCAATCTTAAGATTAACCTTTTAAAGAAGAAGGGAAAGCCTTTAGCTTTACATAATCTAATTCTACATTTTTTAGCTTTATCACGCTTATTATATGCATGCATTTCCTAATAAATTATTTTTTTAATGACCCTGGGGGTGTATTTCATAATAAATTATCAAGGATCTTCATAACCTTCACCTTGAAAGTGAGGTGAAGAATTTATGAATCTCGATTTTAACTCAAAATCAGGGAAATCCACGGGAAAAACAATACACATAGGTTCATAAGCTATGATATTTTTATTGGCTTACTTAAAAGTAAGTTCTCGCTCAATGTCTGCCATATTATATGACATGCAATGAGAAAGATTCTTATGAAATTATTTTAAAATCTCCGGCAAAGGCATCAAAAATTGACACGTGTCGATCATGTGCAATGAATTCCCTACCTTTATGATACTATTAATATTTTGTAGTAGTGGTAAGTGGGAATCATCTCCACATAGGTTTTACAAATTCCTTAAGAAAAGAAGTTTTATTTTTTAATAAAAAAACATATTTAAACTAATACTTTCTAAATATAAAATCAATTAAACTAACTAAACTTTCTTAAATAACACAAACCAAGGTCACTAAATTAAAAGCAATTCAATTCAATGAAACAAAATAATAAATAAACATCTAAACAATCCTCCTAAATAATAAAACTTTAATTCTTTTTGCATCTAAACATGTTAGTTTAATCACATAGTCATGACATACTTTCTAAAGTATCCTAGATCATTAAACCTTAATCGTAAGTAAGTAAAATGCCTTTAGCCAGCCATTTGTTTTTCTTAAACTTGTGGAAAAGCCACATTCTAATTTTATTGAGCTAACCCTTTTGAATACACAAAGACATTAACTTCACGCAATAAAACCGCATTACACTTTGTGAAAACTTAGAACTACTAAATCTAACACCTTCAGAAAGTCACTTCAACATCAAATTTATATCTCAAATTCACCTAGGACATTTAAACGGTGTTTGCCTTTTAAACAATTTTGGTTACTACTTTAACTTAGATAATGAATCGACATATCACACACATATTGACAACTATGCACATAACGTTTGAATCTATTATTGCAATCTATAAATAACAATCTCTAAAAACAGTGAATCAAAGAATACGATTGGTTTAAAACATTAAGTACACATTCATCTCATCATGACTACATTGCAAAATGGATCAAGTTCATGTTTGGAGTTTTGTTTAGATTAACAAACTAGTAGCTCATGATAATAAATAACACCATAACATTAGAATTAAAAGTAATAATTAAAAATACCTTAATGATAACATAAATCTTCAATCTTCTTCAAAAGCAAAACAATAAAGAATGGCCTCCAAACTAAAGCAAAAAGTGTAAAATTATTAAAAGGCTCTAATTTCATAGTCTAGTGTTTATATTTATAGTATATTAGGTAATACATATCCTAAACCGACTTAAAGTTCTTGTTGTAATCTAAAATCCCTGAATTTGTAGCTAGTGATTTTTCAACGATTCTTGTGTAAGTGGAATCGCTGGGTAAATCTATGAATCTGAGTCCCTATTTCCATTGTTTTGTTCAGCGATTTTGGGTGTTATAGGAATCGATGGGTATAAAATCCTGATTTTTACTTGATTCCTTAGTGAATCCTCGTGCAATCTTTTCACTTGGTCAATTCCTTCATTTTTTTTCCTTTTTCCTTCATTTATTCAAATATTTCAATTATCACCTGAAATATCAAAAACAAGAGAAAAACTTGTGTAATATAGTCTTTTACATCTAAAATCTTCTTAAAATGTCCTATAAAACATGTCTAATTATTGACTCGTCTGCATATGCTTCGGTCGTAAGAGTGTGAGATGTTCCACTCCAGACTAAATGTACTGCAGGTGTATAAGGCTGGTAATTGTTCACTCCAGGGTATCATGCATTAAACTCATAGTACTATTCTAGCTTCATCGTGAGAGGGTCCGCTCATTATGAGCTTAGAACAGGAAATAGAGGATCCACATTGTATATTTATTTTAGTATTTCGTTTACTATGTAATATTCATATTATCTATTGTTATTACCTATTGTACGAAGCAACGTAGAGGTTTACTTAACTGACATTATTTATTTTTTGCAAACAGTTGTTTGGTGTCCTTGAAATGGTTTTCTCGGGTTCTGAGGCTAAGGAGGACCGAACGGGAAAGATGAAGCTAGAAGAATTCTAATGAGAAGCTCTTTTCCCTTTGAATGTAATTATTGTTTTTTTTTTGGGTTTTAAGGGTGAGTGTAGGCGTAATCACCTAATAAACAGTTTGAGAAGTTCATGAATTGGGTTGAAATAGGTTTGAGACATCAATGGTTTGGTTTTTATTATATGAGGTATGAAACGGTTTTAGTTTCAACTTGAGGTTGAGAATTGTAATTAAGGTTTTGATGTTTGCAGTTCAATTTATAATTTAAATTTGATATCATATTGTGAACTGCAGGGGGTTGTGAGTCCTTTTAGGCCTCTCCCCATTCTGCTGTCTATTAGGTTTTGGGTGCTAACAGTTCATAATTATGGGATGTGTTGTCAAAGTTATTATTAAAATACGGAAAACATTCTGTTTGATTTCCTAATTTGCTCCAATTGAATAAGTCAAGAACTGATGTTTAAATAACGATTCAGATTTAGATTTGGGGCGATGTAAGGATTGAATTGAGAGTCATTTTGAGGTTTAAAGTTAACTGTACGGTTTAGGTGCCTAATTAGGTTAAGTCAAGGCTTAGTGAGACGGATACTGACATCTATACTCCTGCAAATGTTAGTCCAAACACATGGAGACATGTAACTGCATTTCCAAATAACAAAAAATTTATCTAAAAATGTGAAACCATTCTATTACTATTCAACATTCACAAATAGGTTGGTTGATGACAAGTGTCGAGCGTGTACAATAAATTTTGTTCCTTTATTATACTTTAATATTTTGTAGTAGTGGTAAGTGGAATCATCTCCATAAGGATTTATCAAGCTTTTATAGGAAAAAAAGACTTTTAATGGTTTTTATTATTTTTACTTTAATTTAATTAATTTAATTAAAATAGCAAGTAAACTCACTAATTTTATCTATAATATAATAATAATTAACTAATTATACTAACTTAACTAACACAATCCCAATTCACTATCAATCAAATAAACTCAATTCAATGATAAATAAATATCTAAACAAACATCCAAAAAAAATGAAAATTCAATCGGTTTTGCATTCAAACATGTTACTTCAATCTTATAGTTATGAGCAAACTTTATAAACTACCATAGATCATTAAACTCTAATCATAAGTAAGTAAACAGCCTTTAGCCAGTTATTAGTTCTCCTTATATCGATGAAAAAGCCACGTTCTAATTTTATTGAGCTAACCAATTTGAATACACAAAGACATTAACTTCATGCAATAATTGGAAAGTCACTTCAACATTAGATTTAGATTTCAAATTCACATAGGACATCTAAACAGTAACACCTTTCAAGCAATCCAAGGTACTACTTTAAAATAGATAATGAGTCCAAATATCACAATACACATTTTAGACTATGCATGCAATATAAATCTCATGATTAAAATCAATTGATAATAACTTATTAAATCAATGAATCAAAGAATATGATTGGTTTAAAGCATTAAGCACATAATCATCTCATCAGACCTACATAGCAAAACAGATCTAGTTCACGTTTGGACTTTGTTTAGATTGATAAACTACTCCCTCATATTCATAAATAATATCTCAATAATGTAAACAAAATACATAGATAAATACCTCTAGAATAAATACTTTAAATACTCAAATATTATCCAAAAGCAATGAACAACAAAGCAATAAACTAAAACAATAAAAAATAGCTCCTAGAGCAATGAAATATTGATCTAAATACTCAATGGAAACTGATTTCGTTGCCTTAGATTCGTATTTATAGTATTCTAGGTAGTAAACAACCCAAACTAACTCAAACATCTCATACTTATCTAAAATTCTCGAAATTTGTCCCAGCGATTCCTCAAGGATTTTAGCTTTAAGTGGAATCGTTGGGAGTATCCTTGGAATTGTAGTCTCTGTTTCCACCGATCTGAGTGGCGATTTTGGGTGCATGAGGAATCGGTCAGGAATCGCTAATATTTAAATCTAGATTTTTCCTTCACTTGTTGATGATTATTTGCATACTCTTTCCAAATGATCAATTCCTTCATAATCTTTCTTTTTTTACTCCATTTTTTCATATATTCCATTTATCACCTGAAATAATAGAAACAAGAGAAACCCCATGTAATATAGTCTTTTACATCTAAAATCATTCTAAAATATACTATAAAACATTTCTAATTATTGACTTGTCAAATACCCCCAAACTCAGCACTTTGCTATCCCGAGCAAATGAATACTCTCAATCATATTCTCTTTTCTTCCTTCGTTTTGATTTCATAATTATATATTCTTATTCTTTAAACAAAAATGATTTTTAAATAGAAACATATTACAACAACAACAACAACAACATAGCCTCAGTCCCAAATTAAAGAACAATCATGACATAATAGAAAGATTTAAAGAACAACCTCTTTATTTGACGATTAAACCTCCTAATTGCCCAATACACCACCAATCACCAAGGTCAATGTACTATATAGGTTATCTCAAGCTCCATTGACAAGCATCAATCTTACGATAACTAATATAAAATCTTAAAATACAAAAATCACTAATCAATCTCATTTTCAAACAATATTTAAAATATCACCACAAGCAAAGTCGATAGAGATTTTCATTCATCAATAATCTTCATTTCATATTCATTTATTGGAATAAAAAGTTATACTTCACTTAACTTATATATAAGCATTTGAGCTAAATCTTTTATTTAAAGAGTTTTTCATAAACTTCCTTCCATATTCTTTTTATATCTCTCTTTCTTCCTTCTTCAATTATGTATTCATTTTCTTCCTTATATTGTTGTATTCCTACGGTTCTCTGCTCCATTTCATTTGGAATCCGTTTTCCTTTTTAAGAGGAATTATTCCTCTCATTTTTCCGCCACTAGATTTCCTGCTCTATTTCCTTTGGAATCTGTGGGTCCTTTATTTTTTTCTTTTATTTTAAAAACTATTGTTAGCTCTTCTCACTTTCACTATAGTTTTTTTGGTAAAAACGCTTTCACTCTAGTTAAGGAAGCATTATTTCAAACTAAGTAAAGTTTATTGGATATTTTTCTATTTTTCTTTTCAATTGTGGCAATAAACTCTTTTCATTATATTTATATATATAGATATGTATATATAATACTTGATCAATAACCTTTGAATAACAAGATTCTTATAAATCTGTCTTGTTTATCTTGCACTATCGTTTCGATCTTCTACCTATTATATTGTCTAACACAAAGCAATCAATCCCCTCTAAACTCCTCTAGTGTATACACAATCTAGGTTAAGTCAAATAAAGTATAACAATTCCTTTCCATCATAAAATTTCTATTTGAATGGGTAATAAAAATATCACTTCCATTTTATATATTATATTCAAATTCCATATTCCTAACTAAATAAAGTGAAATGAAATGGAAAAATATAACATGTATTATGGAAAGTTTTGAAAAATTCACAATGTTCAATGTTCCAATACATTATACCTCCCGTTTCTTCCATACTTCGCATCTTCATACTTCACTTCACCTAATACCCTCAAACTCATTCCAAATCTTGTCCTCGAGGTTTAAAAATTAATTCGCGTATCTAACAAAAATAAAAATACCTCGTGAAGCATAAACGAATAAACTAACTGAATAACTAACATAAGAATTAATTGCATAAGTAAAGAAAACATGATAAATTTAAACATTTCCAAGCATCATTGAATATAAATTCAGCACATCAAACCATTGTATGAAATTTAAACACACCAAAGCAATAGTATCATAGTAGCACATACCACATCATTCAAATCATAGGATTACAAACAAAAATCTCTCACAATAACACTCAGACAAAAATATTACATAGAGAAGAATAAAATATTAAAACCGCCGTCTAGACGTTACAGCATCACCACCATCCTCATGATCTTGTTGTTGAGCTTGGAAGCCGTTGCATGATCATATAACCTGTAATCCACTTTCGCCATCAAGTTATTTTCTGAAAAGGCTCTCTATTTGAGAATTCTCGGTTGGGTTAATGGAATATGAATGTTAGCTCCCCTGCCTTGCATCCTCTTGGTCGTGTGTCGCTCGAACCCATACATGTTCTTAGTAATATCTCATTGGTTCTGGAACATGAACTCTTGAAGTCTCCAAGTTCTCATCTAATTTCGCAAGATTTACCCCATCATGGCCGTTTTCGTCTCATCCGCATACTTGCTAGTGAAGTCTTTTGCAGGTGGCTCTGGGCTTTGGTTTGTCTGCTAATGATACGCGGCATACTGCATTTCTTCAAAATTTCTTCGATTTTCTACCTATATTCTCCTCCTCTCTGTGGTTTTTCTCCTCAGTCTCTCTCCTTTGTGTATCATTTCTCTTTTATTCCTCATTCGAATCAACATATCCTGGAACCATCTTGTTTCTTTCAATGATTTCGTCGGTGATGGTCATATCCAGGTAAACATATAGCCCTAGACCTCTCATTGGAACTCAATCTTGTTTGCAAAACTCCGTAATCATTAAGGGAAAAGACAATCTTTTGTATTTCTTAGTGGTCATGGCATTCCTAATTGAATCATAGATTATTTTGCCAACATCAATATAGTCAATCCCTTAAACTATGTGGTATAAAAGATTCGCCTTATAGTTCACTATATCATAGTGTTGCAAACTAGGTTGTAGGCTCGTGTTTAAAAAAAAAGCTCCAAGCTTTAGTAGATTTCTTAAAGTATTTGGCTTGTATGTGTTTTGGGTACCCATCTTTATCAAAAAAAAAAATACATCACTCGGAATAGCTTCTAATCCATTTCTAATGGTTTCGTGGGTAAATTCATGTCTATATCCATACTCGGATTTTGGGTACTCATTATTTTGTCTCATATAGAATTCTGGTAAATTATAATATAGATTTATTCTTTCAGGTGAGTAGTTCACTAGTCTTCCTCGGACTATGGCTATTGTTTTATTCTCATCTCCGTTCCTATTTGCGTAAAACTCCCTTACTAGAATTTCATTACCCATTTCAACTGAGGAACCCGCATTATTATCGGTGTAATAGTCCCTAGTTAACAACCCTAGTTCCTCTCCCTTATTATGTTTAGGATCATAGGCCCATACTTAGCTTCGTTTTTAACATTGAAACCACTCTCTTGTATGATTTTTCTTTTCTTACTAATATTGCTCTGCATCTTATCGAGAGCTTTAGCATTGATTAGGTGTTGGGTGAGAAGTGGATTCTAGGTGTCTCCTTAATCTCTTCCTCTCCCTCCGACTCATCGATAAAACTTAAAGGTTGATAAGGTTTTATAGGTGCTATAGTTCAAAGGGTTATTAATTCCGTTGGCCTAATTGGTGTGGTGGAGCTTTAGATTTTTGTTTGGATTTTTCAACTAATGGTGCCTTCCCCTTCTCATCTCGTGAGCTTTTACCTTTATCTCCTCCGGCCATTGTCTCAAATTTCAAAACTCACAAGTCCAAAAACTAAGTAAACCTGTAGATCATGAAAACAACGTTGTCAGAAATAATTCGGTAAAATTCAAGACTTTGTTTTAAAAGGATAAATCCATTTGGAAGCAAGCTTGAAATTCATCGAAAACTTTAAAATAAAATTGGCCTCGAAGTGTTAACTCAAATATAGACTTTAAAATCAGTTTTCTCAATATCGTAAAGCAATTGTGTGATAAATCGTATTCTTAAAAAACAAAGCAAATGAAATCAAAACAAAACCATAACCAAACCCCCAAACTCATTTTAAACTCAATCTTCAAATCATTTGCAAATGCATGTAAATATACAAAAATTTTGAATTTGTTGAATTTCTAAATCAGCGATCAATTTAATCGCAATTCTCACTCTATTGTAATCAATGAAACCATTTGTTCATGATAATAGAGTAAATTCCAATAAAACATTGAGCAATTTGTGAAAATCCTTCGAACCAAAAACTTGTTGAAGTAAAGAGCTAGAATTGATGTAATTACCTTCTTGAGAGTGAATCTCTCAAGATTTAAGCTCTTGAATCCCTTAAACCGTCACTCCAAGCTCTAAGCTGAATTCTCTAAAATCCTAGTTTGGCTCAACACTCCCAAAATCAAAAAACTTGGTTTGAATGGGACTAGGTTGAGGTGAGAATCACTTAAATACTATGGGATTGAGCTTAGGATGGTTGAATCTAAGCAAGAAATTGAAATTTTTTTGAAGGGATGCAACTGTTTGTTAGTGTGAATGGGTTTGTGTTTATGGCAATTTGGGATTTTGATTTTAAAAACCAAAAGTTGTTCCCAGCTATTCATGTGTTAGTGAAATCGCGAAGAAATCGCTGGTTGAATTGGTGGTAAGTGAGGTTCAGTGACCCACTGATCTGAGTAGCGATTCCATTATAAGGCGAATTGCTGGGGATTCGCAAGAATTCAAATTTGCTCTAATTTTCTTGTATACTGCTACCAATTTTGCTAGCGATTCCAGTGTTATTTTAAATCGTTGGGGAATCGCTAGGCATTATTCACTTTTTTTGCAATTCATCTCATAATTAACTTACGTATCATTCATTAAAACTCATGTTAAGATAGAATTGACTAAAAATTCAAAAGTTGGGGTGGGATATATAACTAACTAAATACTTTTATTAATTCAATAAATAAATAAACATATAAATAAACAAGTAAATAATGCAACTTGCATAAAGGTCATATAAGCAAAAACAACTTGATCACTCCCCCTTAATTGAAATTACCTCGGAGTTTAAATCCCGAAAAATATTTCCAATACAAGAGTCAAAATATGAGCGAATAAAAACGTACTGAACTAAACAAAACTAAATTCCTAATAAAATTAAATAAACATAGAATATGGGCTGTGTAACGGCCCCAAAACCCGAGGTCGCCAGGGAGGCGCGCAAGCCCGGTCCGTCCGATCCTTGACCCTTTGGGTCCCACGCGCCACCGACGCCATTTTCCACAACACGACTCCTCGATATGCGTGTTAACTCCCTTCATTAAGCAATTAGTTCGACAGTTTAATCATTTTTTATAACATTAAAAACAAAACAGCGGAAGTCTTAAATTGAAACCAATAAAACAATTAAATTTATTATCATATTAAGCATTATTTTAAGAGCAACTCCTAATGTGGAAAACCCGGGGAAAGTACTCTGTATATATGCGACAATATTAAACAGTAATATATATAAGTACAGTGTCTATTCAGTCTCCCATTTCCCAAAAGTAAAGCAAAATATCAAAATCGCACGTACTAGTAGGTTCTCGACCGCGGGCAGTCCGATAAATTCACTCAAAATCTCCTTGCCCATACTAGCAGGGTCGCACTCGACTATCACAAAAAGTAAGATGGAGAGTACAGTTAGTAAGATTCCAACAAAGTACACCGAGCATTTATAAGAGAAATAAACAGAGATATCAATCAACATGTCAAGTACTCATGCGGAAACTAAACAGAATCGTGCTAAGATCATCACATGAATAAATAACACGAGAGAAACAAACCGTGTACTCCTCCCGGTCACACTAAACTGTACGTCGAACCCCCCAGGATCCTTTCGGTGGGTGCCCCACTTCCTTTCACCTGGTTTCCATACCCCGGGATCCTTTCGTGGAAGCCCCCACTTCCTTTCACCTGGTTTTCCCACGTACAGCCTAGTGTGCCATAAGTACACAACAAATAGCAAAGTCTCGACCCCCAACCCAAATGTGTCACGGAGATCAATAACAGGGAATAGGGAGAATAGCATCCAATCCAATAACCACTCGCTCGAATCTCGATATGCGCTCGAATCTCGACACCGACACCGACTATAGCATCCTAAGTCCCTGGTGTCCATTTGTATCATTTAAGTTACTTAAATCATGCAAATCGCAATTAAAATTAGGTGAAATACACCTCACCTCCATCGCATCGTCGACATTCGTCGATTCACACCCCTCGTCGAGGAGCGATCGGTCCGACAACGCCATCGCGTTGTTCACCACGCCGACGTCGAAGTCGCGCCACCGTCGTCACCACGCCGTTGCCGGCGTCGCTGCCGCACCACCGCCGCGCCACCGTCGCGCCCCTGCCGGCGTCGTCGAGCCGCTGCCGGCGCTGTCGTCGGAGCCGCTGCTCCGCCGCCGACCGTGCCACCCCTGCCGCTGCTGGCCGCGCCTCCTCGCCGCGCAGCCGCTACCCCCGCCGCTGCGTCTTCGCCGCGCCGCCGCCTCTACGGCTGATCCCGTCGCTGCCATTCGCCGTCGCGCTGGCCTCCGTCATCGCAAGCTGCTGCTGCTGTTCGCCACCGCCATCACCATCGCCGCTGGGCTGCGTCGTCCTCGGCCGCTGGATCGCGACCTCCCTGCGCGCGTCGCCGTCCCTCGCCGCTGCCGATCGGCCGCTGCTGCCGGCGTCGCCGCTGGCCGTCGTCGTCGCGGATCCGGTCGCGCGCCGCTCGTCCTCGCTGGACTGCTGGTTCGCTGGTCGTCCGTCGCTGGGAACTCCGCCCACCGCGCTGCTGCTGGGACGCCGTCACCGCCGCGTCCGGCTCGCCCTCGCCGGAGCCGCTCGCACCGCCGATCTCCTCCTCTCTTCGCCATCTTCTCCCCCACTCTCTCTCTCTCTCTCTTTTCAGATCTCTTTTTCTCTCACCTCCGGATCACTTTCTCTTTTTCCTCTTATCCAAATGTGTCCTCGAGATTCGTGCGGAGCGGAACTCGAGGCACATCAAAAACATATTTATTCAATGTTTTCCTTAAAAATTTGGGCAGCGCGCATCTCGAGGCACCAACCTGCTTCATTTCCAAAATTTCGATACTTGCGCTACCCGCATCACGAGGCGTATCCAATGTACATATTAAAACCACATAAAGCGACTATCTCGGTCCCACGTTGGCACGCGACTCGAGGCGCGTCCCCGTTCGTGTTTCGGCTCACCAAATTCCTCGCTTATTCGTTTCTCAACAATTAGCATCTTCACTCGAGATTCGGACATACGCATTTCTACAAGTGGGTCCCACATACGACCCTAAAATGACACGTGGCACGAGTCGAATTTTCGGGCCGTTACAGGTTGCCTCCCATAGAGTGCCTTTGTTTATCGTTGTTTGCTCAACTTAAACCTTCTAGAATTAAGTTGGATCTTCAAACTTGAGTTTAGGATTATCCACTTTAGTGCCATTCCATAAAGTGAGTGTTCTGCCACTAATCGTCAAAATGATTGTTTTGTTCATAATATCCATACCGGCTTGAGTTGTGGCTAAGAAAGGTTGTCCTAAGATTAATGGCGGATCTTCATTAATAAAGTGCGGCATTACGAAAAAGTCCATGGGTACGATGTACCTGTTCACTTGAATTGGCACATCAATGACCACTCATATTAGTTGAATTGAAGTTCCATCTGCTAAAGAGAATCATCAAGAAGCAAGTGAATTCAACTTTAATTGAGTATATAGAAAGAAATGTATGGGCATGAGATTTGCATTAGAACTTTTATCACACAGAGCTCTGAAGTACCAAGCCCATTTGACTTTAATGTGCAAATGTATACCTCCAGTATCATTAAGCTTTATAGGGTTTAAATCCAGTTTTTTTTCTTTTTCTTATTGTACTTGGACTTAGAAACTTCCATCTTGTTAATGCTTTTACCATTCTCTGATTGCTTAACTCTCTGTTATTGAGTTACTTTCTTTTCTTTTGAAATGTTTTCAATTTGTTCTTTCTTTGGAACCTCTTTATCAGTTTCTATTGTTACTGCATTAATTGCATAAATTTCAAAATCAAAGTTATCATAATAGTTTAGTCCATAAGATCATTATCGTCTATTTCATTATCAAATAATGCATCATATTCTTCATAGGTATCATAGTTGTGTTCGTTATTAATTTGAATTTAACAATTTTATCTTCAAACTCCATAGACATTGTTCCTTTAGAAATATCTAACTTAGTTCTAATCGTCTTTAGAAAAGGTCTACCTAATAGTATAAGCAAAGAATTGGGTGATATTAAGTCTCATATTTCCATGATATAAAGTCAGCTGAAAATACTAAATCATGCTCTTGTACTAAGATGTCTTCTAATAATCCATACGGTTTGATAATGGTATTGTTCGCTAAAGTAAGATTAATAGCTATATTAGTTAACGACAATATTTTCAATGATTCATAAAGTTTAAGGGACATAACATTGATTGATGCTCCGAGATCACACATAGCAAATTCAATAGAAGAATTTCCTATTGTGATGGGTATGACAAACATTCTTGGGCCGGAACATTTCTCAGGCATTCTCTTCTTTAAGGATGAAATCTTTTGTCCTAAATTTTCAATAGACTCTTCTAAAAATTTGTCTCTAGGCTCAAGGAATTCATGATTTGTCTCGGTTAAAATTTCATTAATTTCTAATTTCCTAAATGGTTCAAACATGTCTTCTTTAGGTTCTTCCTCCCTAACATTTGCTAATCGTTGAGGAATAGTAGAATTAGAACGCATATCTTCATTCGGCTCATAAATATCATTTAATTTTTCTTGGTTGACTAATTCAAGATTTTGTAGGGATTTTTCAAAGGTTTCAACTTTAGATAAATACCATGAGTATAGCCTTTCGGGAAAATGTGTGTACGTCAATTGTTCAACCATCCATTCCCTAGTGGGAATGGCATTAGCCATCATCTATTTTTCTTGTTGTTGTTCTATTTTCTTAGGTATTTTAATTTTCTTTTTACCTCTTTTTGGTGTCTTTTCTTACGTATATGTTTGTTTTTCATTTTCACAAAATAAAGCGTTAACTTGTGCTTGATTAGTAATGTTCTTAGCTTGAGTAGATACTTTAGTTTGATTACTTAACTTGTTGATTTGTAAAGTCATTTGACTTAATTGATTTTTCAACTCGTTAATAGACGTATCGATTTTAATTTGATTTTGAGAAATTTGCATAAAATTTTGATGACTTTGAGTCATAAAGTTATGTAATATTTGTTCTAAATTTGGTTGCGAATGTTGAATAATTTGTAGAGGTTGTTGCATTGGTGTAGGATGTGTTGGTGCTCTTAGTCTATAATTGAAAGCACAAAACCTCCCGAATCCTTGAAATCCCTAGAACCCAATCACCTTGGTATAGAACATAGAACTTAGCCACTCATTGACATGAAATCAACACTACTCTTTATTTAAACAATAGAAGAATAATCCAAAAATTAAAAACGAAATAAAAACTTACAAAGGATCTCACAAAACCAAAAGAAATCTTCTCCCCAAAGTTTTTCGATCACTGGAGTTATCTAAAGTCCTTCTAGGGTTTCCTATTTATAGTAGGAGTGCGATAAAAGGAAATCTAATCTCAAATCTTGTATAACTGCAAAATAAGAAATTGTCAATCTTCAGTTTTAACCAGCGTGGTGCGTTGAAAACTCTAAGGTGATGGGAATCGTTTAGGAGGCACTACGACACTCAGTTTTCCATTCGATTCTGCCCCAATACGAGTCCAGTGTCGCACTAGCGTCATATGTCCATTCTCAAGGCGTTGGGAAGGCGTTGGGTGTATATTTGGAATTTGAGCTCTGATTCTCTCCAGGGTCTTCACAAGGCTTCATCCGCAACGTTTCCAATGACCTATATTTATCCTGAAAATACAAAAACAAAGGTTTAGGAGTATAAATGTAAACATAAGTCTTAGAATTTATAGTAACATCACATTAAAATATAGTACAATTGGCAACTTTTCATTGAGTTTTCCTTGAAAAATTTCCAATCCTAGGATGAAAGGTGGTAGATGAATAATAATGGAAGGAGGGGAGAGAGAGAAATGGAAAATCGAAATTGGGGTAGCAGGCCCCGTTTTTGCATTTTTGTCGTCTCTAGAGAAGGGTAAAGTCTTGGCCGAATGGATAAGATAAGGGAGCCGCCAAGTGTTGTGTTTTGGGTGGGTTGTTGAAAACCCTCATTCTCATGTGTATTCCTGATTATGCCCCTGTTTCAAGTGATCTAATGAAGAATGTGTGCGCTGAGGAGCATTTAATGGCCTTAGTTGCAGGATAGAAAGCTTATGCGTTGTTTGATGCATATCAGGATGAGAACAGAGATGCATGGGGCGTTGGTCGACCAACAAACCAAATTTGAGGGGGTATAGAGTTCGCATAAACAAAATAGATTTTCTTCATCCGACCTGCCGTCTTTACGCAACCCGAAGCATGATTCTGTTGCTCCAGCGTCGCCAAGTTTCTTATGTGTTGGCTTATGAAGTCTCATCTAACTAAGTCCTGACTTAGCCTAATTCCTTTAATTAGTCACCTAATTCATTCAATTAATTTTGACCTCGAATTTACTTTTCATTTCAATCCTTATAGTGCTCCAAAAATCAATTTAGATCCTCAACTGACCTCAATTTTTAATTTATTTCATTCGAGCAAATTAGGAAATTATACGGAATATTTTTCGTATTTTACAAAAATGTCAGCAGCACCTCTCCTAATAGTAGACTGCCGACGCCAAAACCCAATAGACAACGGAGTGGGGAGAGACCTAGAAGGACTCACTACTCCCCGCATTTCACAATATACACACATATAAATATATATATATATCAATTTAAATTTATAAACTACTTAAGGTCTCAAATCCTCCATTTACAACTTAGAATCTCAAAATGAAGTTAAATCTACACCATAACCCAAATTTGCAATCAACTGAACAATAAGCAACTTCAAAATTTCCTTAATTTAGTTCATAAAGCTCTCACAACCTATCCAAAAGTGTTTCACGCCTTACACTCCCGAATGAGTAAATATAAACAATTTGCAATAATAAAATATTAACTTAAAATATTCGCCAAGATCTTCGAGCTTTTCCATTTTTCATTGTCTTGACAAAGAACTTGATCATCAAAAACAACTCGACGATGTCAGGTAAGTAAACTCCAACATTGCTTTGTACTTTTGCAAATGTTTGTCTAAATAAATGGAGACATTTAATTGTATTTCCAAATAACAAGAAATTTATATAACAACGTGAAACCTTTTTATTACTATTGAAGGTTGACAAACAGGTTGGCTGACCTAAGAATAAACATAAAACAGTAATAAAAGTCCAATGCATGCTACCCCGAGTCGACATTACTCGCCTGAGATGCCTGCAGTACATCTAGTTTGAAGTGGATCATATACAACTCTTACGACCGAAGTAGGTGAAACTCTATCCGGATAGCATGTATGCATGACTAATCAAGAATGTGAAATGCAAAGCAGACTAAACACAAATGCGGGTGCAAAGATAAATTTCATAAAAAATAAAGACCATTGTTAGGTTTACTTAAAATTAAACAAACTCTTTGTTGGTAACAAAGCCTCAAACGTGAATTCTCGGCTTCCACGTTCTTCCACAAGTCCTATTGCCCATGGAATTTACATTTTAATATTACAATTATGTTTCAACACTTCAACACTATTTTCATGTTACGATGGGATTAAAAATCTACTTTCAAACTCTTAAACGGAGTTGAAGTTTCTTAACAACTCTAACAACTCCTTTAACACCTCTTTTCCATATTGTTAAACTTTCATTATGACCTAACATACATATGGACTCCAAATAGGGTCTTAACCACCTATTTTGTTTCGATAACAACCTATTAACTCATTTTGAACTCCAAAACAATTTACAATTTGCCTATGCATTACCAAATTGGGATTTTCAATCCAATAGTTAAGTATAGGTTTCCTCAATTCCAATTCCTCGATTTGGAACTTCAATGAGTCTCATTGTGACTCATTTCAACAAGATACAAGACCATTCAACTCATTAGAACATTACAATTTCCTCAAACAATGAACTATTGCACCAAATTTTGATTCAAACATATCATTAAAATGATCTCCAAACCACAAACCAACAATCAATAAAAAAAAATATGACCTCCTACCATTAAATATCATTGCAAATTCAACTTTAAACCAATCGTTTGGTCAATTAAATCGAAACTCCAAATTTCTCACCTCTTATAGAAATAAACCAATTTCTTTCAACTTAATACAACGTTCCCAATTTGTTTTTAATTGGAACCCAATTTCATTCCATTTCTTTCTTTATTTATATATATATATATATATATATATATATATATATATATATATATATATATATATATATTCCAGCCGCCGTTGACCGAGCTTATCTCGGCTATGCCTTGGCCAGCTAGCTAAGGGACTGCCGTAGTTTGCACCAGGGGTTGGCCTGGCAACGTCCAAGCCTTCGTTTGTCTTACCAGGGCGATGCCCTATTTGGGCAGGGCACGCACGACCCTGCCATATGCATCGCTCACCCTTGCGCAAGGCAAGGAATTCCGTCTTGTGCAAGGCCAATGCCCTTGAGCCACAAATCAGTGCAGCAACAATAACGTTGCTGCTGCACTTGTTTTGTATTATTATTATATTTTTTTCCATGCTCATCGCCACCAATCTATTGATCAATCTCACCTCTATCAACACTAACCCATCAATCTCAATCAAAAACCTCAATTTAAACAAAAACTCACCCCACATCAAGCTTCTAAGCTCGTCATCAATGGAGAACTGAAAGGAACGAGAGAAATTGAGGGGGCCATGATTTTTTAGAAGAGCGAACCGAGATAGAGGTAAGTCTAACGAGATTGGAGATACTATGAAGAAGACATCGAGCAGAGGAATAAGTCGACCGGTGAGAAGAAAAGTTGTGTAACGAAGACGATGATGAGGGTCCAGATGGAAGAGACGAACTGTTGAGCCATTGGAGTGAATCGAAACCCCAAATCGATTCCCATTGTTGTTTGGATTTAATTAGGCAAATGACCAAATTACCCCTATATTTATCCACCGCTCTTCACACTACTTCTGCCCCTATTGGTCATTTCACATTTTTCTTAATTTCTTCATGTTTATCTCAAATTTTAAACCAGAATTAAACCTTGACAAATACTCGGATTTCGTCAAAATTTGAGAAAATCCTAACGCACTCCAATATAAGCCGACAATGGGTCGGAACCTCAACTTACCCTATTTCGCCCCGAATAGACTATAACACACCAACTAGGCACGCGACATAAAAAAATAATATTTTATCTTATTATCACCAATCTGTAATGCGTGGGTCCCACATCAGATATTTAAATTCTAAATAAAATCTTGATTTACTAAATTAGTCTCCTAATCAAGTTTATGAAATTCTCAGATTCCACAGCTTGCATGTCACTCCACTATCTCATCTTATATCTGATCTAATCTACAACGCGTCTCAAGGCTAGATGACAAGTCAATAATTAGACATATTTTATAGCGTAATTTAGGTTGGTTATATATAATATTACTCTATGTATTCTCTAGTTTTTTGTGATTTCTGGTTTTAAAAGGGAAAATAAAGAAATGTAAGAAAATAGTAAGAAGAGCAAAATAGTTAACTGGAAAAGAAGCCTAGGGATTAGCCAGCGATTTGAAATAACACTAGGAGTCGCCACCTAAATCAGCAGCAGGAAAAGGCTTACGAATCCACAGCAAATTAGAGAATGAACTAGAAATCGCCAGCCGAATCGGTTATGCACTGAGAGCTAAACTCAGTGATTTGCTCAGCGATTTGGG
This sequence comes from Stephania cephalantha, assembly GCA_039657325.1. NCBI lineage: Eukaryota > Viridiplantae > Streptophyta > Magnoliopsida > Ranunculales > Menispermaceae > Stephania > Stephania cephalantha. Next base: position 19,167,264 of record CM077579.1, on the reverse strand, counting down.
TATAAGTTAGGAATCGCTGACAAATCGGTGAAGTCAGTTACGGGTTTTTTAGATTAATATGAAGAATTTGAGTTTATCTAAGATATGTATACGTAAGGAGACTATAAAAAAGACCAGAGAGCTTCGAAATAACTCTCTTCTTTTGTTCTTCCTTTTGCTTTCCTTTTGCTCTACATTATTTTTATTCTCTATGTTTGAAGATACATTGGAGCTTTGATTTATATTAAGGTATTTATTTATTCATTATGTCTTTTAATTATATTTATGCATTGTTTATTTCCAACATGAGTGAGTAGTCCATCAATCTAAACAAACCCTAGACATGCAATATATTTTGGATTGCTAAATAGTTATAATTAAAGAATCATGAACTTGATGCTTTAAATCTAGTCATACACGTCAATCATAGATTTAACAAATTGTTTTTGCGTATTACAACTAATGAAAATTAGAATTGCATGCATAATTGTAAATATGTATTGTGGTATTATGATTCTGAATCTATGGTTATAGTTATTAACATCAATTATAGAAGTAGTAACTAGTATTAATCTATAGGGCATTTCCCGAGTGGATGTTTTAGGTGATTATGTTCTAAGTTGTTTATTATGAGACTTAAGTTAATATTGGCTTAGATTAAGCATGATTTTCATTGAGCATAATGCTATCGTATTTTTAGGGTGTTGCGTTTTCTCCAATATGTAGATTTACAATGATAAAAATGTGGCATTTTCATTAAATTTAGGACAATCAGTGGCTAGCTAAACGCTACTAAACTATTATGAATTAGGATTTAATGATTCAAAGATTCTATATGTGTTATGATTATAAATATGATGTGAAGTGATATTATGTTCTAGTGTTTGAAAGCAATCCAAGTATATTATATTATTTAGTGAGGTTTTGTTTAGATGCTTGTTTATTTATATTGAATTTAATTTGAATTTTGTTTAGTTTAGTTTGCATTTGAATTGTTTAAATTAGTTTAGTTAGTTTGGTTATTTAAGTTTAGTAATCATAGTTTTTAGTCATTTAACATTTTAATTCATGTCTAATAAGATTAACTAAATTAATAAAAACAAAAAAAAATACTTTCCTTTGAAGTTTGCAAAATCTCTATAGAGAAGATATCCCGCTTATCACTACTAAAAGTTATAAATATAAGGAAAATTATTGTGCACGCTCAACACGTGTCAATTTTTGTTGCCATTGCCAGGGATTTTTAAATAATTTCTAAGGATTCTAGACATTGTATGGTCTACACACTTCGTCATGTTAATTCAGTAGGATCTTTACATCCGTTTGATCCTGAAATAGATAGAATTTTTAATCGTAGTTTAAGACAACAACAACTTAAGAAAAATTTAGCTAATATGATAGAAGACAACAATGATGACATTAATGACAATGTCATTAATAATAATAATGATAATAGAGTTATCAATAATAATAATAATAATAATAATAATAATTAACTTTTAGGCAGGCAAAACAAAATGTTACAACATCTGAGCCTATGTGCATAACATACTGCGATGGATTTCTTGAATTTGAACTTAGATCTGGATTTATTAGTGTCTTACTTAACTTCTATGGTAAAGACAATGAAGTCCCACAAAAATTCATAAAGGAGTATTAACATAAAGTTAATGGGATGAAATCGAAAGATGGTACTTTAGAACAAGTCAAACTTAAGGCTTTTCCTTTTGCAATGAAAGATCAAGCACAATACTGGTTGTTTTATCTCCCACAAGATTCAATAACCAAATGGACTCAAATGTTAGAAGCTTTCCTAGATGAATATATGCCTGCTAGAAAAATTAATTCCTAAAGAAACCAAATCACAGTTGCGAAGATGAAAGACGATGAAAACTTTGATGAGTTTAGGGATAGATTCCAAAGAATAATGTATTCTTGTCCACAATATGGATATACTCCAAGAGCTTTATTATAATATTTTTATGAATGACTTAATCATTTTGAACAAAGACTGCTAGACACAGTATGTAGTGGATCTTTATTTGAGACAACAGCTACTTTAGCAAAAGAAGCAATTAATAAAATGGCAAAACAATCTATGCAATATGGTGAAAAGGTTGGCTCATCAAGAAAGAAACTTTATGAAGTGGATAATAAGAAAAGTAATGCATCTGATGATAAAATTGATGAATTATCTAAGATGGTTAAGCTATTAGTTAATGATAGATCTAATCAAGTTAAAACTTGTGGATTTTGTAATGAAGTTACACATCCTGCAAATATGTGTCCTACTCTGCATTAAAAAAAATACCGAAGATGTTAATGCAATGATGAATCAATTTTCTAGTCCTCAAGAAATCAATATAACAATACTTAATATCATAATAGAAGACTGAGTCCAAATCTTTGTTATGGTCATCAAAATCAAAATTATAATACTTATAGACCAAGAGCTCAGATACAACCTGCACCTAATCAGCAGCCTCAACAAAATACTCAACCTATGAATCTAAGTTTAGAGTAAATCCTGCATAAATTTATGAGTCTAAGTCATCAAAACCTTACACGATTTTCTCAAAATCAGATTAAGACTAATACTACTATTAGTGAACTGAAAAATCAGTTAAGTCAAATAAATTTACAAATAAATAGGTTAAGTACTCAACAGAGTAGTCAAGCTAAAGCACCAACCAAGCCAATGTTGCTCCTACTAATCAAGCACAAGTTAATGCAATATTCAGTGATAAGAAAGACAAAAATATAATTGGTAAGATATTTAAACAGAGTAATAAAAAGAAGGTTCATAAGAAGAAGAAGAAGAAGAAGAAGAAGGAGAAGAAGAATAAGAAATGATAGCTAATGGCATTCCTACTAGAGAATGGATGGCTGAACAATTAAAATATACATCTTTTCATGGAAGGTTGTACCCATGGTATTTAGCCAGAGTTGAAACATATGAAGAATATTTACAAAATTCTGAATTAATTAATAAGAATAAAAATGATAAGATCTCTAATAATTTGAATAAATATATATGTTCATATTCTACCATTCTATAACGATTAGCTGATGCTAGGGAGGAAGAAATCAATGAAGACATTCTTGAAACATTTAGAAAAATAAAAATCAATAAACCATTAATGGAATCAATCATGCAATTTTCTAATTATGATAAAGTTTTGAAAGAGTTCTCTGGATCAAAGGATAAATTCTTAGAAAAATCTAAAGAAAACTTAGGAAAAAAAAGTGTTCGCTTTAATTAAAAAGAAAATACCTGAAAAATGCTTCAATCTAGGAATGTGTGGAATTCCCATCACTATAGGTACTCATTTAATAGGTTTTGCTATGTGTGATCTTAGAGCATCAATAAACGTTATGTCATTCAAGTTATATGAGTCATTGAAAATAGGATCGTTGACTAATACACCTATTAATCTTACTTTAGCTGACAACACCGTTATTAAACCCTTATGGTTTACTAGAAGATGTCTTAGTCAAAGTAAATGACTTAATATTTCCTGTTGACTTCTATGTCATGAAAATGGGAGACTCAATTTCAGCTAAGTCCTCATCTATATTTTTAGGGAGACCATTCCTTAAAATAGCTAAAAGAAAGCTAGACATTTTTGAATGAATAATGTCTATGGAATTTGAAAACGAAATTGTCACTTTTCATTTCAATGATGAAGATATCTGTGAAAATTTTGATAATGAACAAACTAAGGATAATGAATCTTTAGAATTATATCATCATGAAGCTGAAATATATGCTATTAATGCAGTAACAATGGAAGATAGAAATGCTAAAATTACGAACAATCAAGGTGAAGATATTTCAAGTCAAAAGACAATAACCCGTGAATATAAGGTTAAGCAACCGAATAATGTTGAGAATAATAACATGGAGGAATTTAAATCTACGAAAAATAAGAAAAAAATAATGAAGAATCCAATAATTGTCAAGCTCAATGATCCAAAATATATACATAAAGGTCAAATGGGTTTGGTACTTTAAAGCTATTTGTGATACGGGTTCTAGAGCAAACTTCATGTCAATTCATTTTTTCCTTCACACTCAATTGGAATTGGATGTACTTGCTTCAGAAAACGTTACTCTACTAAACAGTTATTCAGTAAAACCAATAGATATGATTACTAATATACTAGTTCAAATTGACAAGTATATTATTCTCACAGACTTTTTGGTTATGGATCACTTCATCAACGAAGATCCTCCATTAATCTTAAGACGACCCTTCTTAGCCACTTCGCAAGCTTTCATGGATACTCTAAACAAGACAATTACTTTTTGAGTGCATGGTTGAGCAATCACTTTCTGGAATGGCATAAGAGTTGACAATTCTACACTTAAGTTTATAGAACCAATCTAGAACTATGTGGTTCAGTCGAGGCAACAACAATAAACAAAAGCGTTTTATAGGAAACAGCTCATACTTTATCTTTATTTTCAGTTTTAATATTAGGATTAGTTAGTTGTTTTTTATACACTCAACTTTTTACTCTTATAATGGGGATATTTTAGGAATTCAATTCTGAAATATTTTCATGTAAGGGGGTTGATCGAGCTAATTTATTTCCTTATTATATTGTTTAATGCATTAGTTCTTTTATGTTGATTAGTTATTTATGGTAATTAAATAGATTATTTAATACAAATCATAGTTAAATTCTGAAAGTTAAAAATATTTCTACCTTTATTATATATATATATATATATATATATGATAATTAAATGGGACAATCAATTTAATTGGAAAAATAGCAAAAATAGGCTGGCGATTTCCTAGTAATTCCAGTTTGTACTGAAATCGCTGAGAAAATCGGCAGCAGTACGCATAGTTTTCAGTGTAAATTCAAATCAGCGATTTCTCACCAAATCACGCTTGTAACTAGAATTCGCTGGACAAATCGCTGAGCCACTAAGGCTCATTTTCAGCGATATTGTTAGCGATTCCTCATTGAATCCACTTAAACCATGATTCACTGAGAACGAATTTGAGTTTTTAAAAATAGAAATCCCAAATCACCACATTGAACCTTTCACACTCACAAATCATTGCAACATTTCGATCAATAAACCAATCTCAACTAGATTCAACCTTTATAAGCTTGATTTTAGAGTATTTATGTGATTCCTACCTCAATCTTCATACAATTAACCCAAAATGTGGTCAGTTTTGAGAGTATAGAGCCACCTAGGGCTTGCGCAAGGGAGTTCGGATTGGAGCTTAAAGGAGTGTCATAGAGACGAGTTTAGTCCCATATTTGAAAAAAACCACTTTCAAGGAGGTGATCAACGAAAACCCTAACCTCTTATAGATTAAAATTTTGATTTTTCATCGATTTTGGATTGATTATTAGGTTAGGAGCTCAATTTCAAAAAAATTTACTATAAAATGGTCTTTATATCGAATGATTTCTATTATAACATGAGTATGAGAATGATGTGACGCTTTGTTTATTACTATCGAATTCTTGAATATTTTTTCATATATGGCAAGTGGACCGAATTTTATACGCAAGCTAATTTGAGACTAAGTTTCAAATGAGTTTAGTGGTTTAGTGAATATTTATCGATTGATTTGAATTACATACAAAATTTATTTTTCCTAATGATGTTTTATCAAAAACTTTCATATAAATTTCAAACTTGCAATTTCTTAATGATTTTTCTGATGATTTCCCATTCTCGATAGATAAGTTGAATTTTTACTGAACATTTTTCCGACAAATTTAGTTTTAAATGGTTTTACAGTTTCATTCATTTACTTACACTATTCCAAATGGTGGGGGTGGAAAGGGTAGAGGTTCACGAGAGGAGAAAGGGAACGAGAAGTTAGTAGAGAAACTAAAATCAAAATCAAAAGTTTCCTAAATCCAGCCCACATCAATATCTATCAACACACCTAGGATTAGACCATAAAGAGAACCTACTCCACTTTCTTCATTTAGTTTCAATTTTGAGGATGATTATGTAAAAGAGAAAGAGGACATAGAGGAGGTTGATCAAGAGATATCGATAAAGGAGAAAAACTACAAACTAAGGAAAGAGAATTTTGTCAATGAGAAGGCCTATGAAAGATTTAGAAGTGATACAATTAAGGATATGAAATTCATCCCTAATAGGGGATTAATGTGAAGAACGAATTGAAGTATAGGCCTAGAATCCTATATATCATTGAGACCAGGAACCGGGGTTTATTGACTAGGGATTATAACCACCTAGACTTATAGGATGTTCTTAGTGAACAGGGTCGTGATGTCTTTGTGAGAGAATTTTATGCCAACGTATATGGAAGTGAGAGTAAGATCGAGTCCTAAGTTCAAGGGAGGACAGTGGATTATTCCTCTACAAGAATAAATCGATATTTTGGATTAACGGATTTTCACAAAAAATAAAAGGACGAGTGCCCTAAACCAGAATATGCTATTAAATATCATTACCCTACAGAGACAACAATGAGTGTTTAGAGAAAATCCATGGAGATGAATTTCTTTTTGATATGGAAGGGTACCCCAAGAACATAACCACCAAATTTTTTAGGAAGACCACTAAAGCTTGGTGTTATTTCATCAACGCCAGCTTACAGCCGAGCCTGTAGTACTACGAGTTAGTGAACTACAAAGCTGCCATACTTTACGACATTTTCATGGGATTAGGATACTGGAATGTTGGCATAATTATTTATGAATCGATTAGGAGTGTCATTACCACTAAGAAAAAGCAATGGACTATATTTCCCTTTGATGATTACGGCCTTTGTAGGGATGATCAAGTGAACATGGCAGGGCTAGACATGGATGTTTTACTGGAGAAGACCATCATTGGTGAGGTTATAGAGAGATATGGAAGAGTGAATGGTTATGAAGACACAGAGGATGAGAGAGAAAAAGCTGAGATAACAAGAAGAGAAATTGAACAGAGAAGGAAAATCATATGTGACACGAGGAGAATTTTGGAGGAGATGTCGGAAGCTAGAAATGATCTGAGCGTGGAGCAGCCTGTTAGGGATTATGATAAATTAAACATGGATGAGTCAGATTTGGCTTTCATGGGTGCAATTTTGTGCTATCAGATGACCACTTTTCGCAATCAAGAACTGGTATTTGAGAGCCAGAAAGCCTTAGCAAGGAGCATCTACAGGATGGAGCGTACGATATCTAGGAGAAATAGACATCAAGGAGGTGCCCGGGTTCATGTACCATCTATATAGATGAGATTACCATTCAGCAGTAATATTGATGTTACGAGTTTGCCAAGTCAGGAATACCACCTTTATGAACCTGCTGTGAGCTACCAGTCCCAGAGGATTGATTAAGTGGAGGATGATGACGACGCGACTTTCGATCATCGACATTGATTCCCTTATTATATTTATTTTCTCTATCACTGAGTGATATTGTGAGAGGTCCTCTATGTAATTTCGGTAGTGGCGATATACTTTGTATTTCTTGGTGATATTTTGTAGTTAAATATACTATGTAATACATTTTATTCAGTGCTTGGGTATGATATTTAATACACTTGTTATATAATGGTGATGTTTATTCATTAAATTTTTATTCACTCTGTCTTATTATAATTTTACATTAACTTTATCAATTTCTTAATTATCAAAATTATGGTTTTATCAATTCTTTTATACTTCACGTGGTATGTTTGTTATGTTGAAAATCGAGTTCATTTTTAAACCTTGAGGACAAAGTTTAAAATGAGTTTGGGGGTATTTTAGGTGAAGTGTGACATTGATGGCCATGAAAGGAAATAAATGTAGAAGAAAATTTCAGAATTACTTTTAATTTGATATTCAAGTAAGTTGACGAAATTTTTCAAATTTCTTCCAAATTCAAGTAAGTATGATTTTTATTTTACTTTATTTTTAGTAAGAACAATAATTAATATATAATAGATTTTGAATTAAAGTGATATTTTTATTACCCAAGTGAATTTTATGATAGAAGGAATAAATTTTTATACCATTTTTATTAACTTTACTAGTCGATGTAAACACTAAATTGAATGTCTTGTGTTAGTCATGATAATATGTAGAAGATCAAAATAATAGTGCAAGATTAATAAGACTGATTTCTAAGAATCTTATGATACAAAAAGGGTATTGATTAAGTATTTTTATAGTATATATATATATATATATATATATATATATATATATATATATATATATATATATATATATATATATATATATATAGAAAGTTATTATGCCACAATTGAAAGAAGAAATGGGTTATAAACCCATTAATTTCTATAAGCTAGAAAAATAATTTCTTCAACTTTAGTGGATAGTGAGAAGTGTTAACAAGAGTTTATAAATATACAGAGAGTCCTATAGAATACAAAAGAAATAGAGTAGAGGATCTATAATGGGAAAAATATAAGAACGTCTAAAGGAAATGAAGCAGGGACTCAAAAGCAAAAGCAAAAGAAATATAATAAGAATAAATAATTAGAATGAAGTAGAAAAAAAAATGATGAGAGATGAAAATGATGGAAGTTCTTAAACTCTTCAAAGAAAAGATTTAACTCGAATACTTGAAGCTAGGGTTGAATGAAGTATTTCTTAATCTAACAAGTTTTAAATAATATGTTCATTGGTATCTTGTGACGGCCCGCCTAATTTAAAGATTATTAATTATCTAATTTCAAACTAAGACACAGCTCAGACCCACTTAGATGTCGCTGATTAGTCTAGAGCATGCCTACCGAGGTACAATTTATAATGTTATATTTGCGTGATGTTTGTTTATTATGGTTGTTTTATTATGAATTATAGCATTACGCCATGTGTACCGTTGATTATCGCGTTTTGTGTGAGTTACGAGTGCGGCGAATAGCACCTCAAGATGCGTGCGACGCGGGTACGGGAACATGATAGCTTATACGCATAAATTATCAATATATAATGATATTCTAAGCTAAATAATCAAACAAACTTGACCCAAGTTGAACAAAATACTAATAGGTCCAAAATGGACCTGACACGCCTCGTGATGTGCAACGACACCTGGTAGCCAGTTAGACAAGTACCTAGCTTAATGTTGATATGTGTACTTCAAATAAACATTAGACTAGACATATGAGACCAAATAATAGGCCTACGATGATTTAATTTGGGTGAGTAACAACTATTTGCCTAAGTGATATGAAATTTGAGAAACAAAAACCTTAAATTGACCTAATTAATTGACACATAAGAGACACAACATGGCTGGAATTAATAGGAGCCCATGATGAACCTCGAGATACATGTGTTGGGACTTGATTAGGTGAACTAATATTAATAGAGGACTTAATGCATTTGCTTAACTGTAACGGCCCGCTCTAATTAATCCCGATTAATTGACAAATTACAAATTAAGATCATAAGCTCAGACCCACGTGGACGTCGCAGAAAAGTCCAGGGCATGCCTAACGGGGTAAAATTTGTTATTTTTGTGTGCGAGTGTTTATTTATTTTACTATTATTAAATAATTCACGTCGCATAATTTGATATTTTATTGGTCGCGTTGTGCGCGTGTAGTGACGAGAGTGTACGACGTCGCGATGAGCGCGTAACGCCGGTGTATGGGATAGCCTGGGATTTAGTTGTCACATCACACATCCCATCACATCACACATCACATCACCATACCTAAACCCATCCCTCATCATTTCTCTCTTTTTCTCCAAAATAAAAAAAATTAAATTTTCTCCTCATTTAAACACGGATAGCTAGAGAAAGATGGAGAAAATCGCCAAAAGAGAGTGGGAAGGGAGGAGAGGAAAGAGAAAGAGAGAGAGAGTAAAAGAGAGAGAGAGAAAGAGAGACAGAGAGAGAGACATGGCCAGGAGAGAGAGGGAGAGAGATAGAGGCGGCCAAGAGAGAGAGAGGGAGGTGAAGGAAGCTCCGGCGAGGAGCGAGACAGGAGGTTGCGGACGGCGGCTCGCGGCAGCGAGGCAACGGGCAGCAGCGAGGCGGCGGGAGATCGGGAACCAGCAGCGCGCCAAGCGAGTCGACTCAGCCTGCGCCGCAGCGAGAGACGGCGCACGGCAAGCGCACCGCGCCGGGCGAGGCTGCAGCGGCGACGGCGTGGTGAACGACGTGGAGCGACGGTGCGGTGGCGCGTTGCTGGAACGATCGGTCCCTGACGAAACGCAACGACAGTGGACTAGGATACCATAGTCGGGTGTTGGGTACGCATCTCGATGCGTGTACGGGACGTTGTGAGGGCGATTTACAATTTGTTTGATGTAAGTAAACCCACGAGAAAATTAGTTAAAATTCATTTATGGTACTTACTTTATTTCACATTTCAATTATACCATTGTGCTATTTATTGTTGTTCATTTACTGCTCATCCACTCTCACGTATGTATGTGTGTTTGTCGACGGGATTGGGCATGGCACGGACTCACACCCCGGGGCTAGCTACCCCGCGCTGTTCGAGTAATTGGTCATGTTAGGGCTATGCGATGATTATTTTCCTGCAAGACCCGTAAGTTGAGAGATGTTTGACAAAGACCTCGTCATGGGTTCCTCTCGAGAGATGTTTGGATGGGGTTCTCCCATTCATAGGTTCCTCTCATTCGACCGTGAGATGTTTGGCGAGGTGGTCGTCATGGGTTCCTCTCGGTTTAGCTAAGACAATTCCCGGATGTCGACCAGGGTTCTCTGTCACGCTACACTCGTGTCCAAATTCGACTTCTCAACGACTTATTTTCATGCGATTACTTTATTCTCGTTCCTTATTTAAATTGCATGAATTGTAGCCGTTTTATTGAATTTCGTGAATATTAGCTAACGTTCTCTGGGATTTACTCACTTGGGATTTGTCATTTTTTTTTGTGACAAATCGCAGATCCTACGACGAGCCGGGGCAAGGGGGTCTTAGGCGACTACCTCTGAGTTAGGAGAGCCCCATCAGCTTTTTCCGTAGGTGTCTGTATGCATTTATTTATTGCTTTTATGGAATTTTTGGGAGGGCTTGTATACCTGATACATGTATAAGCTCATCTTTTGTACTTTTGTCGCTCTTTGATATACATGGTATCTCGTGCCAGGTTTCCACACTATAGGATTATTTATAAAATGCAAACTTTTCATTTCTACGATATTTGCATGCTTCAAAGACTTCCGCTTGATATTTAACTTATATTAATTTAATAAATCGCGAACAACTTAACTTAGTCAATTTAATGTAAATATTCATAAAAACATCCATAGACACTAAGTTAAGGCGAATAAGATACGTACAAAGGTTTAGGTCGCGGACAGCTAGAAATAAGTGTGCGGTGACGTGGCATGCTTGGAGACATGTCTGGCGACGTGGCGGTACCCGGTTTGCCTCGGAGTTTGGGGCCGTCACATTAACATACAAATATGGAGTTTTTTTTCTTTGCTTTTAACCTAATTATATAGGGTGATTAAGATAGTAAGAGCTGGATTTGATCTATTGAAGGAGTTTTGGAGCAATTGGGAGCCAAGAAATCTAGTTATAAATTAAGGTAACTCAAACCCTATCATCTTCTCTATTTTTGCTCTAATGGTGTCTTGAAGTGCAATAAAAAATTGGGTGTTTGTGCAAAACGAATTTCAAGAGTTTTAATTGAAGCCTTCTACTATTTTCTTACAACACTAATTTCTTGATGCATTAGACCCATTCCATGTTTTCGGGGTTTTTGGTGATAGAATGTATGATGATGATGATGATAATGATGATGATGGTTTAATGGAGTATAGTTGAATTGTTGTTATTTTTTGTTGTTGATCTTGATGATGTTGTTGATGGAGAAGAAGAGAAAAAAAGAGGAAAAAAAAAAAAAAAAGATTACGCACGCTTCGTGTATGCATACGAGCTTGGGCCGGGCTGGCCCAAGCCCGGTCTGGCCTGGCCAAGTTGGACCAAATCGGGCCTAGTCGACCCGGGCCCGGTTCAGGTGGGCCGAACCCCATTAAATTAATTAAAAATTAATTTAAAATAAAATAAAATACAAAATAAAAATAATAAATTATAGAAAAATATGTAAAAATAAATAAAAATTTCAGTAAAATTCAGAAAAATCATAAAAAATGAGGAATTGGAAAAAAGGTATAAATTGGGTTTCAAGATATTTTTGGGCATTTGGCACGTTGTCTAACCCGAAAAAAATGTGTCACAACTAAAAATTAGAATAAAAATTCTAGTTTTTGTTCCCATAATATAAAATCAATTAATTAACCATAAATTATTTAAAATTGGTATGTAAGATACTCGAGGCCTAGGAAAGCTAATGGGACTGACGAACGGGCATTTCGGGGACGAGCGAGCTGCTAGGACAGAGTTTTATCTCATTTTGGTAAGTAAACCCCACCAGAAAAACACTTAACATTTATTTTACTATTTTATTTCATTTCACCGCTGAATTATGCCGTTTGATTTGTTTGACTACTCCACTCCCACTTGTGTCTGTATATGGTCGGCGGGATGATATGACCTCTCACTGGCTCCCTCAAGATTAGCGATCCAATTGTTGCTACGGTTTCTGTCATGCCCTAGGCTACACGTGAGATTTACTCTACGAGTCAATGACTTGAGAGATGGCATTGTAAGAAGTTAACTTGACATAGATTCCTCTTTTTTGAGGCAGTTAGCCTAAAGTTGTAAATTCCCAACCAATAGAGTTCCTCGTTAACCTTGGAGCGGTGGCGGGGAGTCATTTCTTCACTAGAGTCTCCTCGTTGCAATATTATGAGTTCCTAAGTTCGGTAGATATATGCCACACTCGCGTCTAACATTTATTGCCTTCTTAGCAACTTATCTTCATGTTATTATCCCTTTTTACTGCATTTCTTATTAACTAGCATGATTTGTAGTCGTTTTATTTACATTTTTATTAAATGCAACTTGCGCTTCTTCTAGGGATTTACTCACTGGACTTGTCATCAATTTTTTGCATGGATGTCCGAGTGTAGATCCTGATGAGCCGAGGGAAGGCCGTACTTGGCGACTTCATTTAATCATTCAAAGCCTACAGTGGCCCATCTCGTAGGTGTTTGTATATATATTGTTACTGCTTTTGAGTATATTTTGGGAGAATTGATACACTGGTACATGTATATTGATCATATTGTACATTTTGTCGCTTATATATAAATGGTATCCTTTTGATGGGTTTTCCACTACTTAGGGTTTGTTAATGAAGTAAAATTTCTAATATTTATTATTCGCTTTATCTAAAATGAAAGACTTCAGTTATTATTGATAACTCTCACATTTAGTTGAAAAGACCAAGGAACAACTAAATAACTTATCAAATAAGTTAAGTGAGATAAACGAATAGTCTAACTAAACCAAATTAAGAACATATTTTCATAGAACACCGAATAATTGGAATATTAAGGCTAATTGAAAAGGTTAAGTACTTGTCGCGGGCCGTCATAAACAGGTGTGCAGATGAAGTGGCATGACCTGGTGACATGTCTCGCAGCATGGCGGGGCCCAGATTGCCTTAGGATTTGGGGTCGCCACAGTTGGTATCAGAGCCTAGGTTCAAATGAGCCAAGGGAAAAGTTTAACGAAAGCGAATAAAACTTAACAAACGAACTTAAAATGTGGAAGACCCGATGACCTGACTTAGAACCGTAGTTGGGAAGTTTAATAAGACGGGTAGTCTAGGGTTTTATTCGTGTATGCTTTGACTTGCAATATGTATATATACGCGTATATGGCACTAAGTAGAGCACATCTGCGTTTGCAGATTCAAGATGGACGGACAGCCGATTCCATCCACTACGGCCGATGGAGGCCAAACGAGCGACTCTGCGAGAGTCGACTTGGATCAGAGTCTACGAGACACCGTCGCATTTCTTGACGAGCAGCTCGAAGAGATCTTGAGACTACTCCGATCACAGGCATCGGCCACATAGGCGACTACGACACTTGCCACCACCACTACTACTGTTGAGACAGTCGTTGCCTTGGCTAGTCAGAATACGTCGCTCACAACAGCTAAAGTTGAGATTCCCGCGGAGTTGGTTACGCTCGCAGTTACACCAGCGATCACCTCGATGGTTACTTTTGCACTTACAACAGAGTAGCTGACTACATTTGAGACGACCTTGATAGTTGAGGCTAAGCTAGTCAATGTGTTTTCTAGATTCCAGTCAGGACACTTTTATGGAGGCGGAGACCTAGAGGCAGCTGTGATATGGGTTCTCGTACATGAGAGGCATCATGCACTGTTGAGGATTTATGACAGTATACGAGCTAGAGTCTTCGGCTACATGTTGAAGGGAGACACCGCGGTATGGTGGACCGCACACACAACCGTCCATAAAGAGCCGACCATTTGGGCCGAGTTTTGTCGAGTCTTCTACGATCACTACATTCCGATCAAGGTCCAACTACGACTAATAGAGGAGTTCTTGACATTGAGGCAAGGCTATGGCACCGTGATTCAATACATGGAGAGGTTCGAGTACCTGTTGATGTTCACCATAAATGTAGCAGGGACCGAGGGACTTCGAGTCACTACTTTATTCGGGGGTTTCGGCCAGAGATTAGTAGTGGCATCGTGTCGACAGGGGTCAGGCCTTTACAAGAGGTGTATGAGCGGGCATAGGCTCATGAGACATACACCATGAGGAGTGACACCATCCCGGCTCCCGTATACCAGAGCAGCCAGATAAGGTCAGATAGGAAGGGCAAGAGGAACCACCAGTCAAAAGATCAGCGGGGATAGAGGCGCATGCATGATGATAGACATGCAATCAATGTTTATGCAGTAGTACCCGCTTAACAACATCCGGTCATGGCAGTCCAACAGCCACAGAGGCTGGCTCAAAGTCAGGGCTAGAAGGGCGGAGATAGAGGGCAGCAGTGGTAGGGACAAAGACAGGGACAGGGTCAGTAGTGGCAGGGATAAGGTTAGAGGCATGGTGGATAGGGTCAGGGCCAGAGGGACAAAGGTCAACAGGGTCAGGGTTCTAGGAGTAAGGAACACATCGTTTATTTTTTATGTAGACGGGGGCACTTCCAGAATCAGTGCACCAATGAGTTTGTGCCGCTAGTTGGAACTCCACCAGTACAGGCTAGATAGCAGGTTCATGCAGTGGCAGAGCCCGACCGCGACACTTCACGACATCCAGTCGAGGGTATGTTGATTATTTATTATATTAGCGTGCATTCAATAATTGATTCTAGGTCTAAATTATCGTTTATTTTGAGACGAGTGTTAGTTGGAGAGTTAGGGCACACACCTTGTTCTTAGCATGGCTATTGGGGACGAGATTTACCCTAACCGGATCTATAGAGATTGTCCAGTTGAGGTTAATGGTCACCAGTTACTTATAGATCTCTGAGTACTTGAGTAACTAGAGTTTGATGCGATCTTAGGCATAGATTGGTTGGCGGCTTACCATGCTCGATTGGATTGTTTTAGTAAGACCATCACCTTCTAGATACCAGGGATTCCCAAATTCTCATTCACCGAAGTCACGACCGCACTTTTGATCACTAGGGGTATATTAGCCACCACCAAAGAGACGGACATTCTTTTAGGGACTGTCAGACCCCACCTAATTAGGGTACCTGACCGGCCTAGATTACCTTAATTCTTTGATGATCTAGCAGCCTTAACCTCTCCATCAATAAATAATTAAAATTAAGATCTTGTAATCATCGATTATAAAACTTTATCAACCAAAAAGGATTCTAAAGTGAATCTTAAACCTCAAAGTTCCATGAAAATTAATTATATAATCCTTAAAGTTGATTTAGATTAACTACATTATCCTCAAAATTTCATAAAAAGTTTTCAACAACACCTCTTCTATTTCTAAGCCTACACTGGAAATTCTGGCCTTCAAAAATCTTCAATAAAATATGCTCAGTCTAGGTGGAAATGCCAAAGCACTAGCAACCCACCCATAACAATATATATTGCATCAAATAAATTATATATTCATTCTAACTTGATTTAAAGTATCAAGATTTTTAAATTAACATTAACTTAGCTCCAAAAATAAGGTCAATCCTTCCCAAAACCGTTCCAACCATTCCAAAATAGATCCTAACCATACACGAACCCAAAAACCCATTTTTACAATATAGTATACCAAAAACAATACATACATAAAGAGAAAGGAACTAATCAAGTCACATATAATTCGACAGCTTTTCCTTTTCTTTGTCGTCGCTCACACCTGTTTTTACCCAATTGTAAAAATTCGATAATGTCAGATAAGTAAATCTCACACTATCCAATACAACTGTAATAATCAAATGCATCGTATTCCAAGAATTTAAACAAACAATAATATCACAAGGAATTATAAAAATACAAGTATGCATTCCATCCCGTTTCTGTTGACCGATCACAATCAGAAGACGTTTTTCCAAAAGTAGTGGGTAAACAGTAATAAAGATTCATAACTTTGAGAGGAAGTCCCTCAAAAAGCCACGCCCTCGACTCTCCATGTAGTATGATCATGGCCAACATCACAAAAACAACACATCCTAAACAAGTGTCTATAATGATCAGTGACTCCAGTCGCAGAGCACCATGGTGTTCATCCTACCACACATATTGCCAGTGAACACAATGGTACTCCCAAAGGCCTCTTTCCTTTTGTGTCCGTGAATGCATGATCAATAAATATGCAGTGATAAACCGTGCATGCAATATATTAAATACTCATAAAATGTAAAGGTTACCATGAGATTTACTTAACCTTACAAATGCGATACCAAAATCTCCTTGCTCTCCATGTCGGTAAGCTAGTCCACACGAAATCCCAATTGCGATCCTACAATTAATTTGTAAGTCCGATATGTTTCCATAATAGTTCCATAATTCTTTTCAATTAGTTGCACTTAAATCGACCCAATCGCATCCAGAAAACCATAAAATACTTCCAAAATATATTCTCCGATGCCCCTGTTTGACTCAAAATTATTGTTCGGCATTGAAAATTACAATTTCTAGGCTTAGATATAATTTTTCCAATTTATTATATATTTATCGGTCTGTCTCGACCGAAAACCTTGAATTCTTTCCAAATCATATCCTCATATGTCGGGATCTCAATTTTGACTCCAAATTGTGGTCGAATTGAAAATTAACCTAGATTAGGCTGTTAAACAATTTTCACAATGTAAGATATTTTCGGGTATCATAACACGCATTACGAGGCAAAACCCTGGCATAACTCCTGAAGAAAATTCCAAAATCCTCATTTTCATAAAAATCTTCAATATTCATCAATTTGTCTAAAAATCCTATTTTTTAAATTTCTCTAATTTTGAGGGATTTTTATTCATTTTTTTTTTCAATTTTCGGAACATTTTTTTTTTCCTTAAATGAGGAGGGGTTTAACCCCTCAATCGGATCCGGTTCGGTCTGGAGGTTAAATCCCCATCGTCTTCTTCTTCCCGAAATAGAACAAAGCACTACTTTGTTCGGGTTTTTTTTTTTAAAAAAAAAAAAAAAAAAAACTTGGGGTCTGGGCCTGATTCACCCTTGCCCAGACCCCCCTGGTCGAACGCGCCGAGTAGAAACAGTTCATACGAGCGTTAAAATATTATTTTTTCTCTTACCTCTCCTCCTTCTCCTCTCACCTCACAGCCAACAACAACAACAACAGTAATATCTCTCTAAATCTGAAACCAAAACAAAACAATCTCTTAATCCATTCCTACCACAGTCCTTATCTTGATTAATAGTCCCCAAAATCAAAAATTTGATTTTCCTTCACTTACCTCAATGTCACCAACAACACAACCCCTTTATTCGATCAACAACAGTAGTGACTAGAGAGAAGAGACTCGAACGAGAGAGACGAGGAAGAAACAGTGAGGATAAAGACGAATCAGTGATGAAGAACGAAGGGGAAACGATGGCAGTGAGGGACGAAGAACAAGAATTAGAGAGGGGGCTCACTAATTTCGATTTGGGTTAGGTAAGCCAAATGACAATAGTACCCCTCAAATTTTATCCTCAACGAATAAAACCAATGCCCTTTTAGGTAATTTTCATTTTTCATTTATTTCATATTTATTTCTTTGATTTTAAGTTTAAATTAAACCTCGAAAAATACCTCATTTCGACCAAAAATTGAAAATTTACTACAGCGTTCCGAAACTATTGAACAACCTGTCAACGCACGAAAATCGAGATGTGGGACCTACATCAGCTCGTTAAGTCCATTTAAAGTCCAAAACTCAAAATTTCAAATTTAAACCTAAATTCAATTATTTATTTGCGAAAATTGAAACTAAAATTTGGTTCGAATTTTTAACTATCTCGTCACTCATTTCAACACGTACCTTGAGAAAAAACCCTACAAAATATCAAATTCACTTGATCGACTTGAATTTCGCAAAATAACATAGTATATAGTACACAACACTAGGCACAAATCACACAAAAATAAAATTAATTAAATATATCAATTTCACCGATCCTTAACTCCCGACTCGCGGCCAAAACCTTAACTAGGATCTGCTAATCCTTGATTAACTATAACTACCGGTTAAAATTTTCGAGATTTGACAATCTTCCTAACTAATAAAAATTTCGTCCTCGAAATTTAAAATTGAACCAAATTTACATGAATTAAAAAAAGATCTGATAAATGCTCTTCCATATACACCTCTCATATACGTATCTCACTCCCCTGTGAACTCTGAATCACAGTAAAATTGCCACTTACCTAAAACAAGGTAAATTTCTTTATTTCAAAGCTTTTGGACCTTCCTATCCGCAATCAAAATAGGTTGCTTCTCATATGAGACATTACCCTGCAAATCAAATTGATTATATCCAATTATGTGATGCGAATCAGGTTCCTTCCACCTAGCATAAACACGTAAAATACGTCATAAACTCCGACTAACTAAGGCAGTAATGCAAGTCTATATGCAATCTTCCCGATTCGTTTCAGAATTTAAAAAGGTCATACGAGTCAAAGAGTGAGCTTTCCTTTAGTCCAGACCTGCAATGGCCTTTGTGAGGGGAGACTTTCAAATAAACCCAATCTCCTTTGCTATATTCCACGACCCGGTGATAGAGATCATAGTAACTTTTGTGTTTTTCTGAACTGCTTTCAATCTTAGACGAATCTGCTCACCAACCTCAGTGCGATCTCGAATCATCGATGGCCCCAACTCCACCAAATTCTTCGGTTCATCCCAACCGGCAAGAGAACAACAAGATATCCCATATAAAACCTCATCCGGAGCCACTTTGATACTCGATTGACAATGGTTATTGTAAGAGAAATCATACAAAAGTATACATGCTTCCCATGAACCTCCAAGTTCCAGTACACAAGCCTTAAGCTTGTCTTCCAACACCTGGATTAACCTTTCAGTTTGACCATCCACTCGTGGATGAAATGCAGTACTAAACTAAAATTGAGTGTCGAACAATTCTTGTATGCCCTGCCACAACCCCGATGTGTACCGAGCATCAAGATAAGAAACTATCATCAATGGCACTCCTAATGAGCGAACCACCTCTCGCCCACACAACAAGCTCAACTGTGTAAAGGTATCGAAAAGTGACATAAGAAGAAAATGAGTAGCCTTCGTCCGTCTAACAACAATAATCTTAACCACATCAGGTTTCCTCCGCGAAGTAGGTAGATGAGAATAAAATCCATCGCAACATACCTCCAGGTTTTTATTTTATCGCTTTAACTTGTTGGCAAATCTCACATTTCCTCACATAATCATGCACATCAGTTTTCATCCTTAGCCACCAATGCAATCTGCTTCATATCATGATACATTTGGTCCTACCATGATGAATGATATGTCCAAACCGATGAGATTCTCTCAACATCTCATCCCGAATCTTAGCCACCGATGGAATCCAAAATTTACCTATAAACCTTAAACTCTGATATGCAGACTCAGTTCAATCTGGATTATAGCTATCAAGCACAAACTTCTTGAACTTCATATACTCCACATCAACTTGCTGAAACTTTCAATAAAGTCATCACGATGACCTTTTCAAGTAAACCATAATCACAAATCAATCACTTCTTCCATTCCCAAAATGCATCATCTCATACTTTTGATCATATGAACTCAACATTTTTCTGAGTTTATATAGTGATTGGCACAGCTATATTAGAAAAAATCTTTCACAAATCTACAGTAATCGCCAGCCAAACCCATAAATCTCATCTTAAACAAGCCAAAACTTACAAACAACTGAAATTACCTCTAGTTTAATCTCAAGTCTAACCTCAATACTAATGGTTCCACTAAGAATTTCCATTTCTTCGTTAGTGGCTATCCAAGCCCTAGTCAGAGGCAACTCAGATGATGTTCAAGTGCAAGTAAACACTGTACAACCCTAAATATAAAAGAATATCATCTTATAGAAATAATTCATGTGCATGGTAAGTTGTTAGCCAATCCATTTCTAACAACACATCAAATCCTATAAACTCCATTACATATAAACCACCGGCCATCTTGTATCCATAGATCTGAATAATACATTTCTCACATACAAAATGAGGACGCATTTTATCCCCAATTATTATGTTAAGGACAATATGAATGGGGACTCACAATGAGTTAAACCTAACTCAATTATCGTACAAGCATATGTAAATGAAATCATTGATCCAAAATCAATTAAAACATTTATAGGTCGACCACAAAATTAAATGGTACCTTCAATAAGATTTTGATTTGCATTCGAATCCGGTTCATCACCACCGAACATATTCCTTAATTTGTTGTTGAGATCGTGACACACAAGAGGATGCTCCCAAAAGCTATGGACACACTCTTCTGTAATGTCCTTTCTTTCCACATTCAAAACACGTAATTACACTCAAATTCCAAGGACAATCTCGAATGATATGACCCTGCTTTCCACACCCAAAACATATAACTGTTGGTTTACTACCTATAGAAAACTCCTGACTAGATGTCTATAAGGCTTGAAGCTTGTCCCTAAGATCCTCGACCCTTACCTCCACTCCTCTATGACTTAAATGTACCACTCCGAACCATAGGCTGAAATAATGTGAAAGTGCCTGTCCTGACCCTGTCTGTGTCAACTCCGAGGGTCTACTGGCTATGCTCAGAAAAGGATTATGATGTACATATGATGGAACAACAGGTGTCATCGATGTGAATAGTGGTTCTCCAATATTTCATTTCGTTTGGAAACTCGATTCAAATCTTGCTGGAAACCTTTTCTTACCCTCGTGACTTGAGCATTGTCCTAACTCCACAACGCCCTGATATTATCGTGATTCACGCTGAAAAGTTTATGTAGTCACATAAGCTCTAGCCCTATCCGCGCCGAACGCGTCAATAATATTTAAAATACCTAAACCAACTATTTTGTAGAATAATGGCAAAAGGTCGATCCCACAGGGATTGGTATTCTTTCTAAGGTTAAAAAGAACAAAAAGAGAAATCGGGGGTTTTAGAGAGAATGAATTAATTAACTAATCTAAATATAAACAAAATAAACAAAACAATGAAAATAATTTGAAAACAATTAATAAAAACACCTAGGTCAAGACATACAAGTTCGATTCGATAAAAGATTGGATTTGGTCTTCGATTTATGTAAAATATGCAAATCAAAATATCTTAGTGTAGCTATAGAACCGGTAACGTACGCGGTTCCTCGCACTTCCTAATCTCGATGGCCAAGGTACGACAATGACCATTTCCCTAGTCAAACACACAACCATATATTCAAGTGAATTAGGTTTAATATGTTGACCGCAATGGGCTTTGTGAAGGCACTACACCTAGACAACCGGACTCGTGTGTCCGATTTAGCCTAGATTTCTAAGGTATTCAACCGGTCCCAAAAGAGTCTAATCAATTGGTATGGTCGAATGCCACTAGTGTGGTCTTATTGCACAAGTACGGATGCTTACGACACATTAAGCAGTAAATCAAGATTTAAACATGAAGTGTTTAACCTCGATTATTAAAACAATACCAAAGAAAATAAAATATTAATGAAAAGATTGAAATTAAAATATATAAATCTCACAAATCCATTGATATGCGTATCGAACCTCCTCGTTGATCTTGCCTAGGCTAGAGGTTTTAGCCTCCCATCTAAGAACACAAAGAACAAAGAAAAATAAAAAATAGAATGGGGGAGAAGAGAAGTTCGGCCGAGAAGAAGAAGATAGAAGTCGCCCCTCAAGAAGAAAACGATATCCCCCAAAACCTAATTAAAAACCCCTAATTGGGTTTTATTTGTGACATGTGCACCGAGGACGATCGAATGGTTGTATGAAGTTTGTTTTCGGTCTCTCGCCACGTGTCGGCATTTGATTGGGTGAGCTTGCGGCGGCATGTGTGACGTGGCGCGTTGTGATTGGAGGAGTTGTTTGTGTGATGACGCCTGGTGAGAAAGAAGGCCGCCACGTGTCGTCGTTTGATTGGGATTGGGAGGACAACGCTTGCCTTTTTCTTTTGCTTTGTAGGGCATGCGTCGGCCGCCGACGCGAGCGGACGAATGGACGACGCCACGTGGCGTGGAGTGGCGGATGTGCGACAGCTTTTGCTTTGCGTGGGAACGCGTGGACGAAACCAGCGAATGAATGGGCGTGACACGTGGACTGCAACAGTGGAAAATCGCCCAAAACGCGCATATCTCGAGGCGTATCTTTCGGTGTCTGATCACTGTGTATGAGTAGTCCATTTCGCGCGGTTTTTCGTCACGAACTCAACTGCGCACTCCAAAAATCCTAAAAATGAACAATAAAGATAATTAGGACCATATGTCGAAGATTCAACAATAAAAATACATAAATAAACTATATATAATATGCATAAATAATGACCTATCAAATACCCCCAAACTTAAGACTTTGCACGTCTCGAGCAAAGGTGTAAATGACACGTACAAATAAACTAGACCTCTAATACGACTATGCACTGACTCAACTACTCTATACCCGATTTAAAATTCATGGAGTTCCTTTGGTTTACATAGTTGCCAAGATAACAAATCACTCAAGAAATTTCGGAGTTAAGATATGTCAAGAACCGCAACCCAAACACAATTAAGATCACACTTTAAAGACATAGACTCGGTCAAAACAAAGGCCATCAACTACTCGCGGGTTTTCTTGGTCTACACATTCAAGCATGCAAGTTTACAATTTTACTTAATCTAGCTATAAGCACTCGAGCTAAATCTTTTTATTTGAGGAGTTTTCATACACTTCCGCCTTTATTCATTTTATATGTATACTCTCTATTTTTTTCTTCTCCAAATTTTTTTTTTTCAAATAATATGGTCCCTGCTCCTTTTCCTATGGACCACTTTCCTCATTTTTTCCCACCACAAGTTTCCCTGCTCCATTTCCTGTGGAAACTTGTGGGACTCTCTATATTTTGAAAACTCCTGTTAGCCCTTCTCACTTTTACTATAATCAAGCAAATTCCCCAATGTGGGTTAAAGTCTCATCACTTGCACAATTTCAACCGTCTACCCATTTTGGTATCTAGCACAAGGCTTAACCATCATACTAAGTCCCTAATCATGAAATCATAAAAATGCTGAGCTACGGACTCGAGTGAGTATTTCTCCTACTTTTTCCTAAGTTTCAAGTCAAAAAGGCAAGCATAATGTACTCATCCACAACCAAAGGCATGAAACAAAGTTTCGGGTGACTCTAAACAATATAATAATGAAAACTATACTAAATACATGCATGAAAGTGTATCAACTCCTAATGAAGTGAGATAGATGAGTATGGAGGGAAAAGAAATGGAAGAAATGAGTGAATAAGAGATATCAAACACCACCAATACCGTCCAACAACCACATATAGCCGCATATAATTGAAAAAAAAATTTAAACGATCTCACCTGCGGTCTTTCGCAAAGCAATCCATTCAACTCAATCCACAAATCCTAAAGTACCCCCAAACTTATTTCGAACCTTGTCCTCAAGGTTCAAAACAAGTCAAGGAATCCATGCAACAAAAAGACAAAGAATAGTGGTGAAAAAGAATATGGATAAAATAAGAAGATGATACAAGTGCACGCATAACAAAAGTCTCCAAAAACTAGTGAATGCTCAAACTCGCATGTCTAGGTGACTAAGGAAACTATGAAATAAAATTATCATAATAAGAGCAAGAACTAATAAGCATGGGAGTTAATTCAAATGATTCCTATCAAATCTTGCGAGCCCGAGTCTTTCAACTACGGGTGAAGTCAACAAGATGATGGAATGAGGTTTAGGGTTTTGGGTCTACTTAAAGACCCGCCACTAATGTGGCGACTTAAGTTGGATATGTCCCAACCAAGTCTCAAAACACCTAAAACTCTAATAATATGTTAATTCCTAAAAAAAATATGCTCAAATTACTCCAAAAACAATGTAATCCATAGTCAAACCTAGCAAAACTCAGGGGGTGGTCTAGTGCCATCAGTGCTCATCAAACATTCATTACACTTAAAAATCCAAGAGACCAAGTTAGGGCTTTATTAAACATAAAAAAAACTAAAACTAAATTAAAACTGAAATAAATGCAATAAAAATAAAAACAAAGCTGGGCTGCCTCCCAACGAGCGCCTTTCTTTTAAGTCTTTGGCTAGACTTGCTTTGATTTATCACGTGATGCCATCTCCTTTCGAGATATCAACAACGAATGGTGCATCTATAGCTTTGGGCAATGCAGCATGCATGCCCTCTTTCGAGTTCGGAGCTCATTTGGGACCTCTAACACAAAGAATCTGTCGAGTCATGTCATCCAACACAAAGGTGTCGGCAGTGTAGAAAATCTCGCGAACGCTCCTTTACTTCCACCCCTTGCAAGGTCTAACAAATATGCATGGGAGGGTGGGTGGTTTCACCAACACCAGAGGTTGGTCTTCCTCGTTCTCTTTCTGGGGCTCCTCCGACCTTTCTGAAATGACTTCAATTTCTTTCTCAGCTTCATCATCGTCATATTGTGCAATAGTAATGTCTGGCTCATGTGAAGAAACGTCTAGTGTTTCCTCCGGTTCGCTCAAATGCTCGTCCACAATTGAGAACTCATCAAACTCAACACTTTTAGATGTATCAAGCATTCACAAGTCTCATTTCGAGTCAAAAAGCGGTTGCGGAGGCAACTCTTCCTCATCCATCAAATGCTCAAGTATAGCGGTAACTTGAGTTTCGAATTTTGCAACTTTGATTTCATATCTTTGCATATCCTCCCGCAAGGGTCGCTTGAGTGGTGCTTTGAGAAAGCCAATCGGAGATCATATTTCTCTCAATATGTATGCAATGGTTCTCCGTTCATGTTGATGACTTTGTTGAAAAGTTAGTTCTCTCGAAGATCAAGTCATTCATCATGTCTCGTATAGACCTCTTTTCATGTTGAGGAATCTGTGGACTTCGCTTAGACATATAGAAGTTGGGTTGTGGTGATGCATAAGTGGAACCATGATGATTCTTATACTTCGAATAAGGACAAGCATACGTGGGATGAAAGTACTCCCCACAATTTCCACAAACCCTGACCTGTTGCACAAAAGATTGCGAGTTAGAAAATTGATGTCCATTATGTGACATACCTACCCCATTCACAGCATGATAGTATGAGTCTTCGAATCGACCATAATTATGGGCGTAGGAGGCCATTATGGAATTACCTGCAAAAATGTTAGAAACAAGGAACTAGATACAAAAAAATAAAAAAATAAAAACCAAAGAAAAATAAATAAAAAATAAAAAATAAAAACCAAAGAAAGAAGAAACCAATCCCCGGCAACGGCGCCAAAAATTGACGCGCGCCGAACGCGTCAATAATATTTAAAATACCTAAACCAACTATTTTGTAGAATAGTGGCAAAGGGTCGATCCCACAGGGATTGGTATTCTTTCTAAGGATTAAAAAGAACAAAAAGAGAAATCGGGGTTTAAGAGAGAATGAATTAATTAACTAATCTAAATATAAACAAAATAAACAAAACAATGAAAATAATTTGAAAACAATTAATAAAAACACCTAGGTCAAGACATACAAGTTCGATTCGATAAAAGATTGGATTTGGTCTTCGATTTATGTAAAATATGCAAATCAAAATATCTTAGTGTAGCTATAGACCCGTAACGTACGCGGTCCTCGCACTTCCTAATCTCGATGGCCAAGGTACGACAATGACCATTTCCTAGTCAAACACACAACCATATATTCAAGTGAATTAGGTTTAATGTGTTGACCGCAATGGGCTTTGTGAAGGCACTACACCTAGACAACCGGATCACTCGTGTGTCCAATTTAGCCTAGATTTCTAAGGTATTCAACCGGTCCCAAAATGGTCTAATCAATGGTATGGTCGAATGCCACTAGTGTGGTCTTATTGCACAAGTACGGATGCTTACGACCTCAATGGCGAGTAAATCAAGATTTAAACCATGTTTAACCTCGATTATTAAAACAATACCCAAGAAAATAAAATATTAATGAAAAGACTGAAATTAAAATATATAAATCTCATAAATCCATTGATATGCGCAGTCGAACCTCCCTCGCAGTCTTGCCTAGGCTAGAGGTTTTAGCCTACCATCTAAGAACACAAAGAACAAAGAAAAATAAAAAATAGAATGGGGGAGAAGAGAAGTCGACCCGAAGAGAAGATAGAAGTCGCCCCCAGCCGTCATGAAGAAAACAATATCAAACCCCCTAATTAAAACTGCCCAATTTGGGTTTTATTTGTGACACGTGCGCCGAGGACGATCGAATGGTTGTATGCGAATTTGTTTTTATTCTCTCGCCACGTGTCATTGTGATTGGGTGAGCTTGTTGGCATGACGTGACGTGGCGCAGTGATTGGAGGAGGCTGTTTGTGATGACGCTGGTGAGAAAGAATTTGCCACGTGTCGGTCGTTTTTGGATTGGAGGACAGTTGCCTTTTTTTGCTTTGCGGGGGCATGCGTCACCGCCGACGCGAGCGGACGAATGGACGACGCCACGTGGCGTGGAGTGGCGGTGCGACAGCTTTTTGCTGGAACGCGTGGACAAATATGGGTGTGACACGTGGCCGCAACAGGCGAATGACGGAGTGACACGTGGATCGCAACAAAGTGGAAAATCGCCCAAAACGCGCATATATCGAGGCGTATCTTTCGGTGTCTGATCACTGTGTATGAGTAGTCCATTTCGCGCAGTTTTTCGTCACGAATTCAACAGCGCACTCCAAAAATCCTAAAAATGAACAAAAAAAATAATTAGGCCCATATGTCGAAGATTCAACAATAAAAATACATAAATAAACTATATATAATATGCATAAATAATGACCTATCATCTCTCATCCGCCTTTACTCATGTTAAATTCCACTAACTACGGTTGGATTAGCCTAAACCAGAACTGTAATAACCAGTTCAACTCCAGGACAAATTGCAGAGGTAGCCTGTTCCTCGTGATCAACATGAACTACAAGTGTCTGGGCTGCCGCCTGTGCTCATAAGATATTCAGCAACTCTGACATCTACCCAACCATGTTTTGAAACATATTTGAATCCACATGTTGTGGGTCCCTATTGCCCTCGCCAGATCCCTGACCCGGCTCTTGTTGTCCACCCATTATATTCTGCAACAAAAATTGCAAAAAAAGTGGTTCAACACAACTATATCCATCGATATCTCAATAATATAAAACACACATAACACATTTCATAAAGTTTTTTAACTTTTTGGCCCTGTTCCGTCACGCTACTTCCCAACTAATCACTCACTTAACCTCTAACAATAAGATTTTTTTAGAAACCAAGGCTTTGATACCAAAATTATCATACCCACCTAATTGAGGCACCTGACTGGCTTAGATTACCTTAATTCATTGATAATCTAGTAGCCTTAATCTCTCCATCAATAAATAATTAAAATTAAGAACTTGTAATCATCAATTATAAAACTTTATTAACCATAAAGGATTCTAAAGTGAACCTTAAACCTTAAAGTTCATTTAGATTAACTACATTATCCTCAAAACCTCGTAAAAGTTTTTCGACAGCACCTCCTCTATTTCTATGCCTACACTGGAAATCTCGGCCTTCAAAAATCTTCAACAAAACCTCGCTTAGCTTTAGGAGAAATGTCGACATGACTCACAATCCACCCATAACAATATATATATTGCATCAACTAAATTATATATTCATTCTAAATTGACTTAAAGTATCAAAATTCTTAGACTAACATTACCTTAGCTCCAAAAATAATCGCAATCTTTCCCAAAACCATTCCAACCAATCCAAAAAAAATCCTAACCACACATGAACCCCAAAACCCATTTGTACAATATAGTATACTAAAAACAATACATACATAAAGAGAAAGGAACTAATCAAGTCACATATAATTCAACAGCTTTTACTTTCCTTTGTCGTCGCTCGCACCTGTCATTACCCAATTATAAAAACTTGATAATGTCAGATAAGTAAATCTCATACTTTCTTGTACACCCGTAATAATCAAATGCATTGTATTCCAAGAACTTAAACAAACAATAATATAGCAAGGTATCATAAATATATAAGTATGCAATCCCTCTCGTTTCTGTTGACCGACCATAATCAGAAGACGTATTTCCAAAAGTGGTGGGTAAACGGTAATAAAGATTCATGAGTTTAAGAGGAAGTCCCTCGAGAAGCCACGCCCTCGACTCTCCATGAAGTATGATCTTGACCAGTATCACAAAAATAACTCATCCTAAACAAGTGTCTACAATGATTAGTAACTCCAGTCGCAAAGCAAAACGGTGTTCATCCTACCATACATATAGCCAATGAACACAATGGGACCCCAAAGGCCTCATTTCTCTCGTGTCCGTAAATGCATGATCAATAAATATGCAACGATAAATCGTGCATGAAATATATTTGAGAAATACTCAAACAATGTAAAAGTTACTATGGGGTTTACTTAACCTTACAAACACGATACCAAAATCTCATTACGCCATGCTCAGTAATGTCTACGCTGGAATCCCAAGCTATCCTACAATTAATTTGTAAGTTCGGTAAGTTTCCATAATAGTTCTATAATTCTTTCCAATTAATTGCACTTAAATTGACCCAATCGCGTCATGAAACCCTTAAAATACTTCCAAAATATATTCTCCAATACCCAAATTTCATCTTCAACTCAAAATTATTGTTCAACATTGAAAATTATATTGTCTAGGCTTAAATATATTTTTTCCAATTTATTAAATATTTATCGGTCTTGTCTCGACCCGAAAAGCCCAAAATCTCTCCAAATCATATCCTCGGATGTCCAGATCTCAATTTCAACTCCAAATTGTGGTTCAGAATCAAAAATTAACCTAGATTAGGCTTTAAAACAATTTTCACAATTTTGGACATTTTCGGGTATCGTAACACGTATTACGAGGCAAAACCCCGATATCTCCTTGAGAAAATTCCAAAATCCTTATTTTTCTTAAAAATCCTCAATTCTCATCAATTTGTTCAAAAATCCCATTTTTCTGAATTTCTTTCATTTTCAGGGACTTTTATTCATTTTTTTCAATTTTTAAAACAATTTTTTCCTTAAATGAGGAGGGGTTTAACCCCTGAACCGGACCTAGTTCAGTCTGGGGGTTAAATCCCCCTTCTTCTTCTTTTTTTCCGAAATAGAACAGAGCACTGCTTTTTTTTTTTAACTTGGGATCTGGGCATTATTGACCCTTGCCCAGACCCCTAGTCGAGTAGGTCAAGGAGAGAACCATCGGGGTTGTCTCCTTCCTCGGACGAACTGTTTTTACAGTTCATCCGAGCCTTAAAATATTTTTTTCTCTTACCTCTCCTCCTTCTCCTCTCACTTCACAGCCAACAACAACAACAACAACAGTAATATATATCTAAATTTGAAACCAAAACAAAGCAATCTCTTAATCCATTCCTACCACAATCCTTATCTTGATTAATAGTCCCCAAAATCAAAATTTTGATTCTCCATTGCATACCTCAACATCACCAACATCATAGTCCCTTTATTTGATCAACTACAGCAGTAACTAGAGTGAAGGAGACTCGAACGAGAGAGACGAGGAAGAAACACTGAGGACGAAGATGAATTAGTCATGAAGAACGAAGGGGAAATGATGGCAGTGAAGGACAAACAAGAAGAAGATATGTTGAAGACCCCTGTCGCTAATTTTAATTTGGGCTAAAGGGTAGGCCAAATGACCATACTGCCCCTTAGATTTTATCCTCAACAAATAAAACCAATGTCCTTTAAGGTAATTTTGTCATTTTTCATTTATTTCAAATTTATCTCTTTGATTTTGAGTCCGAATTAAACCCCAAAAACTACCCAATTTCGACCAAAAATTGGAAAATTTACCAAAGCGCTTTGAAACTCTTGAACAACCCGTCTTCGCACAAAAATCCAGATGTGGGACCCACATCAGCTTGTTAAGTCTATTTAAAGCTAAAATTTGTGTCGACTTCTTAACTATCTCTGCACTTATTTCAACGTATATCAAAACAAAACCCTGCAAAAAATCGAATTCACTTGATTGATTTGAATTTTACAAAATAACATAGTGTGTAGTACACGACATTATCCAAACATCACACAAAAATGAAATCAATTAAATATCTCAATTTCATCAATCCTTATCTTCCGACTCATGGCTAATACCTTAATTAGGATTCGCTAATCCTTAATTAATCGTAATTACTGGTTTGAGAATTTTGATATTTGACAGGGACTATAGAGCCAGCTGATAGGCTATTAATCAGACTTGAGTACGTCCCAGTCGTGTGCGAGTTTTCGGATGCTTTTCCTGAAGATTTACCTAGATTACCTCCACATAGGCAGATATAGTTTTTGATAGAGCTAGCGCCCAGCCTATAGCGAGGTGACCGTACCGTATGTCGCGAATAGAGTAGGACGAGTTGAGGGCTCAGTTGGAGGACTTGTTGGATAAGGGTTTCATACATTCGAGTATTTCTCCCTAGGGAGCACCGGTAATTTTGTGAAGAAAAAAGGTGATAGTATGAGGATGTGCATCGATTGCAGGAAACTCCATTAGGTGGCAGTCATAAATCGATACCTACTGCCCAGGATTGACGATTTATTCGACATGCTGGCCGTAGCGCAATTCTTCTCCAAGATTGATCTTAGGTCGGGTTATCACTAGTTGAGGATCAAGGAGGAAGATATACCCAAGATGACGTTCAACACACATTACAGGTTGTTTGAGTTTACCGATAGGCCGTTCAGACTGACTAACGCGCCAGAAATGTTTATGGATTTGATGCACCGAGTCTTGATTCCATTTTTGGATCGATTTGTGATAGTTTTCATTGACGACATCTTGATCTATTCGAGGACTCATGAGGACCACAAGAGGCATCTCAAAGAGAAGTGAAGACTAACTATGAGAGAGCACCAGTTATACGCCAAATTCAGTAAATGTCAGTTTTGTCTTTCTGAAGTAAAGTTCTTGGGGCATGTGATCAGTGATAGATGCGTATAAGTGGACTCGAGTAAGGTTCATGCAATCATCGATAGGCGTACACCGGAGTGTGTGACAGACGTCAAGAGCTTTTTGGGACTAGCAGGCTATTATTGATGCTTTGTACCGAATTTTTCCAAGATTTCGGTGCCTATAACCAAATTGACCAAGAAGGACGTCGAGTTTGTATGGTCTAATGCGTACGAGGCAGCCTTTGTAGAGCTGAAGAAAAACTTGACCTCAACATAGAAGCGCGTGGCACCGGACTGGGATGTGTATTGATGCAAGATGACAAAATTTATTGCTTACTTGTCGCGTCAACTGAGGACCCATAAGAGAAAATATCCAGTGCACAATCAGGAGCTTGTAGTGATCATGTTTGCATTGAAAATATGGAGACATTACCTTTTTGGTGAGAGGTTCACCATCTACACATATTATCAAAGTTTGAAGTACTTCTTCACTCAGAAGGATCTGAATATGAGACAAGTACGACTACGACTTTTCTATTGTGAACCGGCCCGGGAAGGGGAATGTCGTAGTAGATGCCATTAGGAGGAGAGGACCAGACAGATAGGCGATGACTCACAAATACGGTATATTCAGGGTAGCATTTACCATGAGCTTGTCAATGGTTCTAGAGACAGCAGAGGTGCACATTTATGGACATATGAGAGTTTCGACAGTTTATATTCCACGAGTCCTGGAGAGTCAGCAAGCCGATACGATGTATAAGAGGTTTAGAGACATGGCACAGAGTTCTGACTTCCCAGATTTGAGAGAGTCAGTAGATTAGCATAGAGGTTGACTATGGATTTTGAAAGTAGCAGAGTTGCGATACGGCATTCTTTAGGAGGCTCACAGATCCAGATACATAGTTCACCCACAGTCAGGACAAGATGTATCAAGACATGAAACACTTGTTTTGGTGGGTCGGGATGAAGGCATATGTTGGCCAGTATGTGAGGTGTGCCAGTAGGTTAAGGCTAAGCACCGGAAGCCTGGAGGACTTTTACAACCACTACCGATTCCTAAGTGGGAGTGGGAACACATTACTATGGACTTTGTCAGTGCGTTACCACAGACTCCATGCAACCATGGTGTTGTATGGGTTGTCATGGATTGATTGATGAAATTAGCACATTTCATTCCAGTTTCCATGAGATACACTTTTCCACAGCTGTTTATGCTCTTTGAGTGAGAGATCATCAAATTACATGGTGTACTAGTATCGATAGTATCAGATAGAGACAGTCGACTGATGTTATAGTTATGGCAAGCTATGCAGGAGCAGTATGGTAGTAGACTTTAGTAGAGCACGACTTACCACCCACAGACCGACGGGCAGTCAGAGTGGACTATACAAACACTAGAAGACATGCTCAGAGCTTGTGTGTTATAGTTTGGAGGGTCATATGAGGATTACTTGCCACTTTGTGAGTTTCCCTACAACAACAGCTTCCAGGCCAGTATTGGGATGCTACCATTTGAGGCACTGTACGAGAGACCTTGCATATCAGCAGGCTGTTGGGCAGAGCCTGATGACGCAGTTACTATTGGGCATGAAGTTGTTGTAGACCACACAGAGAAAGTTAGGCTGATTCGTCAGAGATTACAGGCAACTCATGATATACAGATGAAATACGCGAATAAGTATCATGACGGGTTGAGTTATGAGGTTGATGACTGGGTGTACTTGAAAGTTTCTCCTTTGAAGGGTCACCAGAGATTTGAGATCAAAGGGAAAATTGCACTGTAGTAAATTGGGAAATATCAGATTGTCAAGTTGAGTTGGTAAGGTTCCTTTATCAGTTAAGGCTACCGAGACAGTTAGCAGGGGTTCATGATGTCTTCCATATTTCTATGTTGAGATTAGTGAAATCAGGGCTCCGATTTATTGTGGATGTGACCTGTGTTGAGGTTAGGCCAGACATGACGTACGAAGAGCACCCTATCGAGATAGTAGACAGTAGAGTTTAGGTTCTTAAGACTAGGCAAATTCCTGAGGTTCTCGTCAGGTGGCAGTATCATAGAGACAAGGGCCTTACCTATGAGAGAGAGTATACTATGAGTGAGAAATACCCCCAGCTTTTCCACGGTTATTATTTTACTTTGAGTTTGGATTTCGGGACAAAATCCCTTTTAGTTGGGAAGATTGTGATGACTCGCCTAATTTAAAGATTATTAATTATCTAATTTCAGACTATAACCTAACTCAAACCCACATGAACGTCGCGGATTAGTCTAGAGCATGCCTACTGAGGTATAATTTATAATTTTATATTTGCGTAATATTTGTTTATTATAGTTGTTTACTATGAATTATAACATTACGCCATGTGTACCGTTGATTATCGCGTTTTGCGTGAGTTACGAGTGCGGCGAATAACACCTCAAGATGCGTGCGACGCGGTACGGAACGTGATAGCTTAGACGCATAAATTATTAATATAAAATGATATTCGAAGCTAAATAATAAAAAAACTTGACCCAAGTTGAACATACTAATAGGCCAAAAATGGACTCAACGTGCCTCGTGATGCGCGACAGCACCGGGCAGCCAGTTAGGCAAGTATTTAGCCTAATTTGGTATATATACTTCAAATAAACATTAGGCTAGACTAATGACACCAAATAATAGGCTTATGGTGACTAAATTTGGGTAAGTAACAACTATGTGCCTAAGTGATATGAAATTTGAGAAATAAAAACCTTAAGTTGACTTACTTAATTGACACATAAGAGACATAACAACATGATCTGGAGTTAATAGGAGCCCTTGATAAACCTCGAGATACGTATGTTGGGACTTGATTATGTGAACTAATATAAATAGAGGACTTAGTGGATTTGCTCAACATGCAAATCTGTAGTTTTTTTCTTTACTTTTAACCTAACTAGATAGGGCGATTATGAAAGTGAGGGCTAGATTTGATATATTGAAGGATCTTTGGAGCAATTGAGAGCCAAAAAATCTAGTTATAAATTAAGGTAACCCAAACCCATTCATCTTTTCCTTTTTTGCTCTAATTGTGTCTTGAAGTGCAACAAAAAATTGAGTGTTTGTGCAGCCTTCTACTATTTTTGAAACCTAAGTTTTAGTTACAACATTAATTTCTTGATGCATTAGACTCATTCCATGTTTTTGGGGTTTAGAGTGATAGAATGTATGTTGATGATGATGATGGTTTAATAGAATATAGTTGAATTGTTGTTATTTTTGGTCGTTGATGTTGATGATGTTGTTGATGGAGAAGAAGAAAAAAAAAAAGGAAAAAGAAGAAAAAAAAAAATGAAGGGACGAGAGATGAATCGTTGGGAAGCTCGTACGCACGCTTCATGCATGCATACGAGCTTAGGCCGGTTGGCCCCGGCCGGCTCAGTGGGCCCAACCCTATTAAATTAATTTAAAATTAATTTAAAATAAAATAAAATATAAAATTAATATAATAGATTATAGAAAATATGTAAAAATAAATAAAAAATTCAAAAAAGTTCAAAAAAATCATAGAAAATATGAGGAATTGGAAAAAGGTATAAAATTGGGTTTCAAAGATATATTTCGGGCATTTGGCACCCCGTGTAACCCAAAAAAAATGTATCACAACTAAAAATTAGAATAAAAATTCAAATATTTGTTCCCACGATGTAAAATTAATTAATATGAAAATAAATTATTTAAAATTGGTGTGTAGGATACTTGAGGCCTAAGGAACCATACGAGACCGACGGACTGGTATTATGGGGATGAGCGAATGGCTAGGACCGAGTATTTATCGCATTTTGGTAAGTAAACTACTACCGTAAAAACACGTAACATTTATTTTACCGTGTTATTTTATTTCACCGCTGAATTATGCCAATTTGATTTGTTTAACTACTCCACTCTCGCCCGTGTCTATACATAATCGACAGACTCGGTATGATCTCTTATCTCGCTCCTCATGATTAGCGATCCAATTGTTGATACGGTTCCAAAGTGGCTACCCATGAGATTTACTCCGCGAGTCGATGACTTGAGAGATGGTGTCGTGAGGAGTTAACTCCGACATAGATTCCTCTCCTTCGAGACAGTTGGCCGGGAGTTGTAAATTTTCAACCAACAGAGTTCCTCATTAACCTTAGAGCGGTGGCTGGGATTCATTTCGTCACCAGAGTCTCCTCGATGAAGTATTATTAGTCCTAGAGTTCAGTAGATATATACCATACTCGCGTCAGACATTTTATTGCCTTCTTAGCGACTTATCTTCATGCTATTATCTTTTTTTAGTGCCTTTCTTATTGACTAGAATGATTTGTAGACTTTATATTTACATTCTTATTAAATGCAACTTGCGTTTCTTCTAAGGATTTACTCATGGACTCATCATCGTTTTTTGCATGGATGATAGAGTGTAGATCCTATGACGAGCCGTTTTAGGAAGGCATGTTGGGGTATGTGCCCTAGGCCAATTATGTAAATGTTGTTTAACTATTATAAGTAGATGCATGTTTCTTTTATAATAGTATCTATGGATAATTATTGTATTATTCTAAATGTCCCTAGTCGTATTATAACAATAATAAATTAAGACTAGTATGAGTCTTGATTGATAATCATGCGATGATTATGCGTATACGAATACGGATCAAGATAATGGGTATCTGTTGGGAACAGATGCTGGACTGACCGGCTTTGAGAACACTACATGGTCAATGTCATAAGTGATTATCATGAAAGTTATATCATTAAGTCCTTTGACTTGGAATCACCAGACACTTCAACATTAGGAGCACAATTATTTGATACAATCAAACATTGTCTTTAACCGGATGATTATAAAGATTGTGATTGGTCATTGTTCGACTATTGTGTGGATGTTATGTGATCAAGATGGAATTTGTCCCTCTCTTTTAGAGAAAGATATCTATTGGGCCTCTCGATATGTTAGATCGATAAATGGCCATGTTTAGTGAATTGATTGGAACAATGTCACTTGACAATTTCAGTCTACTCGGAGATCGAAACTAGTAAATTGAACTATAAGGGTGACATTCCATGTCTTATGTTCAATCAAAAAATATCGCGTGACAAAGGGATATGATATACACCGTCTATTAGGTTGTATCGATTTATTGATCTTCATGCTACTTGGGTAGTCATAATGCCTTGCTAGAGACCGCTTATGACTTGTGTACCAAAATGGTTTTGGTTCACTGCCAATGTTGTATGAACCTATTGGGTCGCACACAAAGAACGAATTTGTGTGATTTAATATTGTCTGGGTTAATGAATTTTATTTGATAAATTTCATTTTGAAGATTCTCATTAAATCTCCTAGTTTGACTAGGATTCAAGATTCTCCTACATTTCTAATGTGACTAGAAATTTTATCTCTTAGTAAATCCTATTTGGAATAGGACTCTAATTGAAATTATAGTATGACTTTAATTCTTATTTGAGTTTTAGATAATTACAAGTCTTATTAGATTAGTAATTGAAGATTATCTATGACTCTATCCTTTTTATAGTTGGACTTTGTCTAGGACTCTATTTGGAGTGTGACTAGGAGATTGAGTTCTTTTACAACTCGACCTAGTATACTATAAATAAGACATTAGGGCCACAGTTGTTGTAGAGAATTCTCGAGAGAGATTTTTCCTAGAGAATTTTTGTGAGAATTTTTGTCCTAGGATTTTTGGGGCTAGCACTCTGGATTGTGATCGTCTGTTCGTGTGTGGATTTCTGATATAGGACGTTCGTCTCTGAAAGCGTCTGAAAGGAATAGATCAACACGAAGCAAGGCAGACATGGAGTTATTCTTGCTAAGGTATGATTTTTTATTGGCACATCAATTTAATGGAATCAATAGGATTTTGGTTCGGGCATGTTCGAAAAGGTTTCGAAAACTTCCGCTACGCATGATCCCCGAAATCCAACAAAGTGGTATCGATCCAAAGAGGCATGATTTAATTAAATTGTAATGTGCCCTTATTTTTTGATATACATGATATTTATATAAGTCAATCATGATATTTTATATATGGTTGCATCATTGCGTTTAATAGAATTAATCTATATGCAAAAGTGTGAAAGTATCGGCATGGTGTTGTCGATATAGTCGCACCGTCACACACATACATGCACAAAACGAGTGCACATCAAATTTGGCGGATAAGATCTCACGATTTGTGTATATATGTGTAATTTAATATGTTGGTGGTTGTATGGGATATGAAAGCCATGATATTGACAAAAAAAAGTTACAAGATTTTGGCTGAGATGGGATTCGATCCCAAGCCATTCAACTCTTTTTGGAATGCTTTAGCCATCCTAGCTAGCAATTCAACTTGTAACAAGATTACAAAATAAAATTAAAAGCAAGTCTATTTGTAATATGATTACAAAAAATAGAATAAATAGGTGGCCTTTTGTTGATAATAGGATTTGATCCCTCATCCACTGACTCATTGGAACGACTTAGCCATCTAGGCTATCCATCCTAAGTTGTAATAGGATTACAACTCTATTTATATTAATTGAGTTATATATATTAATTGAAAGAAGTTTTAATTAATTAATTAATTACCATTAATTAAATGGGGTTATTATTCATTAATTGGATTGAATTAATTTAATTGGAAAGTGTTTTAATTGAATTAATATCAATTTAAATTAGTGGGACTATTATTAATATTAATTAAATTATTTAATTAAAAGGGGTTTTAATTGAATAGAGTCCGATAAAA
Source organism: Stephania cephalantha (assembly GCA_039657325.1). NCBI lineage: Eukaryota > Viridiplantae > Streptophyta > Magnoliopsida > Ranunculales > Menispermaceae > Stephania > Stephania cephalantha. The sequence continues at coordinate 19,129,075 of CM077579.1, read as the reverse complement.
ATTATATTGAGATATATTTAATTAATGAGATTAATGAAAATATAATCTTTCATGCACTTGGAAAATTTTAAGGTATTTAATTTCCTTGATTTGTTTTATGATGCCTTGTTGATATTGTGAAATCTGAGAATTTCCTAAACCGGATTAGATGACTAATTAATGATTTTTCGATTTAATTTGAATTTTAAGAATCCGAGGTGGGACCCATGCGTGATGGACCGAAGATCATAAGGTAAATAATATTTTTTTTATTGTTATGTGCCTATTGTGTGTAATATATTTTAATTCGTCACAAAATAAGTCCGAATTAGCATTTTAACGCGTTGTACGGGTGTTTCGAAGGGCGTTGATATTTTCGCCAATATTTGGCGAAATTGGGGTAATTTTCGGGGTTTAATTTGAACACAAAAATAAGGGATAAACATGAAAATAAAATAGAAAATTGATAAATTACTTAAAAGGGCAATTGGTTTATATTGTTCGAGATAAGAATTGTAGGGCAAAAGGGTAATTAGCCAACCCTTTTGATTTGTAAAACCAAACAAACCTCCTCGCCTCGTTTCTTCATCTCCACAGTCGTCCCTTCTTCGATCGATTTCTCACATCTCTCTCGTTCTAACTGATTCTCTCACTCTCTCTCTCGATCAACCCTTCACACTCTCATCCCTCTCGGTCGTCTCTCTTTCTCATCTCTCTGTTACAATCTCTCTCTTTCTCTTAACTGGACAGTAACGAAAGAGAAAAATCGAGGCTGTTGACATCCAGGGGCAAATCCAGGATTTTTGATAGCCCTGGACTATAAATATTTTTTAAAATATTATTTTTATATATTATTATGTATACTTTAAATAAATTATACCACAATATATATGCATCCATGACAAACATAAAATTAGCATGGTTATCGCATAAATTAAGCCACAAACTATTAAGCAAAGGAAAAAATAACATTTGAACACAAACAATTGTAATATATCAAATCGAAACCAAAGCAATAGATAATGAGTTCAACTGAAGTACATTAAATAAAAAATTGTTGTCTACTTGTCACAAACATGACGCGATCAATGAAAAGTGTATCAGCAGCAAACACAAACAATATAGAATCAAATATAAATTATATTGTTAGGTAAAGAATAAAAATAATACTTAAATAATAAATTATATAAAAATCAGAATATGAAGAAAAATAACCTATTTAAGTTGTGCCCTCCTTTGCTTTAAAGAATCGAATTCATCAATTACTTCATCTATATCGATATTTTGTTTAATTCTCGCTCAATATGAATGATCATAGTATCCGCCAAGAATTCTTCTTCCAATCTATTTCAGTAAATCAGTCTTACTACGCTTCATAGCTGAAAATGCTCGCTCTGTTGATGTCGTGGATACAGGTAGAGTCAAAATAAGACAAATCAATCTCTCAACCAAGTTGTAGTGATGCGACTTATTTGTTCGAATTAATATCTCCAATAACTCAGAAGTTGATGACAAATTCTGAAAACACTTGTGGTGAAGTACATCAACCTCATAATGCTCCAATTGACATCTCAAATGATGCATTTCTTGATCACTAAAATCAGCAGGATAGAACTTTCTTGCAAGAATACATATTTGATCAACATCAAATAATTTGAACTGATCATTTGGTTGTAAAGCACAACTCAACTTAAGGATTTCCAATGCATCATCATTGAATCTGTAATTCAACTCTTCTAATTGATAGTCAATCACGGAATTGAATATATCAAAGTGGTAATGATGCTCAATCGTGACGAGACTTTTTTTGACAAGAACGACTGTGCCCTCTTTGTACTAAGCATTCATATCGGGTGTTTCGATTTCATACTCTATGCAAATCAAATTCACACACATCAAAAGGTGATCAAAGCTTTCATTTCGTAATTTTAGAAGAAGTACTTTTGTTGTGGCAATTGAATCTATTGCATTCAAAATATCTAGAGTTTTTTCTTGCAAGTTTTGGGAAAGCATATCTCGTAATCCCCATAATTCTATGCATTGCATGCAACATGAATATGAAATCAAAAGTTTCCATTATCATTAAAACACATTTTGCTTCACCACGAATATCATTAGTAGATCCATCACTAACCATTTTTTTAAGCACTTGCATCGTTGCCCAATACATATCAATCACACTGCAAATAGAATCAAAATGAGAGCTCCACCGTGTTTCTCCTGCTCGTTGTAAACTTCCAATTTGATTAGCTCCTTTACCAGTTTCACGTTCACCACTAGCTACTTTACGTGCAATCACTACAGCTTGAAAGGCTTGCAACTCAGTAAGGCGTTTTGGAGAAGAACCTATAAGGTTAACAATAGAAGACAACTTTGAAAAGAGTAACCAAATCGACGGTTCCTTTTTAGAAGCTACAACTAATGCTAGTTGTAGTCGATGAGAAAAACAATGCACATAATATGCATATGGACAGTCTTTGACAAATAAAGCTTGCAACCCATTCCATGCCCCACGCAAGTCATCTATAAGTAAGTTATACCGAGCAAGAGAGTCACATACATTTTTCTTAAGTGTTAAAGCAGCGGTGTTTTCGACTTGGACAATATCGAAAAACGCTCTTTAATTGAGCCTTGACAATCCACAAATCTCAACACAATTGCCACTTCTTCTTTGCCTCCTGCATCCTTCGCTTCATCAACTAATAAACAAAACTTTTTATCTCCAATTTCTTTACGAATTTTTTTTCTCACCATGTTAGCCATAATATGCGAAATCTCTTTTTGAATATTTGGTGAGATGTACTTTGCATTTCCTGGAGCATTGTCGAGTATAACATCCTCAATGTTAACATTTAATCTACCCATAAGCTTCAACATTTCTATGAGATTTCCTCGATTTTCTGAAGTTGAACCTTCACGATGACCTCGAAATGTGCATCCTTGTAAACTAAGCCATCGAACAACCTCACTTGTAACTTTAAGCCGCAACCGATTTTTTCGAACATCCTCTGAAGTTTGTGATTTATCACCCTGTCAATGTGTCGAGTAACATTCGAAAAATTCTCAACAGATTGTACATAATTTCTATGCAGCGAATTAATACTTCCCATATGTATCAAGAATTGACAATTAACCCCTTGATTAACTCTTTTCCAATTTTTAAATCCTCCATTAGTTAATGTGCAGTGAGGTGTATTACCATTTTCAAAAAGGTAACACGGGAAACAAAATACAGCGTCCTTTGAAGGAGAATACTCCAACCATTGAAATTCTCCAAACCATTTTGGTTGAAAGCGACGATATTGATTTCCGAATACAGTTCGTGGGTATTCTGGCAACCTAGGTTGATAAGGGCCCATCTTTATATATGCTCGTCTAATTTCATCTCGCGCATTGAAGGACTATTGTCGTATTGGATTACGCAAGCCCGGATCTCTTTCAAGAGAATTATAATCAATATCAACTTCTCGAGTTGGAGATTCTAAAGGTCTCGCTTCCTCATGAGATGAAGCCTCAACAACTGATGGAGAAAGATTGTCAACCTTAGATGTCTCCCCACTTGATTTAAAAAAGGAAAAAATTGTCTTCGTTCTTTTGTTACCATGACGCTCCATAGAGTTTAGTCCAAAGCTAGTATGCTATCCTTAAAAGAAAAAATGTCTCCATAAATATTAAAGTCGTGAAAACTTCCTTTTTATTTTCCTAATTCAATCAATGTAAATAATATATGATCAAAGATATAAAAAAACATGTGAAACATAAAAATAAAATAATAATGGACTAATGTTGCTAATTTATATACATAATAAATTAAATTTTTATCTTAATTATACATTTTTTATCATAAATTTTGAAAAAATTGGATTTGATGCATTGTTAAGTTTGTACTTAACAAATTAAACTTCTATCTCGATACAAAATCTACTTCAAACATCAGCGTCTCAATTACCTTTTTTTATCAATTTTTATCTTAATTTATATATAAACCTACTTCAAACTAGTTTTGCAATAATATATATATATATTATAACATTATATACAATATATATATATATATACTCTTTTATTTAATATATATAATCTATACGCTACTGTTGGGATATTTATAACTTTCTAATGTGTGTGTGTGTTTGTGTCAATGACATTCTAATGTGTTTGATTTATGTGAAGGTAGCCAGGTAGGAGAAGTGAAAGTAAGGCTAATTGACATTTAACGGATTATCTGAAAATAACTGATTATTTTAACAATTATCTTTTTTGAATGGTCAAATAACACTAGTGGAACTATAAATAACTTTGTTCTACGTAGCATGTAGGTACTACTTTTAATTACTTCCATGGTAGACTTCTCTTCCTCTAGCCAAACATCTGATAAGGAAAATAATTGAGACTTGTTGATGATGATTTATTCTTTTTGTGTGATATGTTATTGCAAATAAGCTATGTTGTCAAAAAATATGAGATTTTTGACAACATAGTTATACAATCAATCTCTTTCTTATAAAAAAAAACCCAACTAACAAAACATCAAAAACCAACAAGTTAAGAAAAATTAAGAACTAGCATATATTTTTGCTCAATGATTTCCACATTAAAAAATATCCCTTCAAAAAAAAAGACATACAAATAAAAAAAATCTATGAACTAACATACCTCTTTGCTCGCACTTTGTAAAAGAACCGTTAATCTATCCTTGTATTATAGTGCAATCTAATGAAAAAAATTAAATGTGGAGCAATGAAATTAATCCCAAAGAGATGGATTGGTTTCTTCAAACACAAAAAGAATAGAGGTAGAAGACACAAGACAATAGAATTTGAAAATATATTGCTCCAAAAAACTTCGAAAAATGTAAAGAACTTACATTCAGTGAGTGTGAGAATGACGCGAATGTGCAGAGAGTTTTTTTTTTTTTTTTTTTTGACCGTGCGTTCGTTTTGGCCGTATATGCGTTGCTAATTTTTTGGTTCTTAACGTAGGGTTTGGGAGATTTTTGGGGTGGGCTCAAATGTATGTTTGGCAAATTGGGATTAAACAAAAAAAAAATTTGGGGCCCATTTAGATACACCCCTGGCTGCAGCAGCAATTTTTTTTCTTTTCGATTAAACTCTTCTCTTTCATTAATCAATGACAACAACAACAACAACAACAATTGCAAAACAATCCCAAAACCTCGCCTTGATCCTTCGATGTCAACAAGGGGCAAGGCCCAATTTTTTTTTTTTTTCTTTTTTCTGTTTAAGCCCAATTTGCCCAAACATACATTTGAGCCCTCCCCAAAAATCTCCCAAACCCTACGTTAAGAACCAAAAAATTAGCAACGCACATACGGCCAAAACGAACGCACGGCCAAAAAAAAAAAAAACTCTCGGCACATTCGCGTCATTCTCACACTCACCGAATGTAAGTTCTTTACATTTTTCGAAGTTTTTTGGAGCAATATCTTTTCAAATTCTATTGTCTTGTGTCTTATACCTCTATTCTTTTTGTGTTTGAAGAAACCAATCCATCTCTTTGGGATTAATTTCATTGCACCACATTTAATTTTTTCATTAGATTGCACTATAATACAAGGATAGATTAACGGTTCTTTTACAAAGTGCGAGCAAATAGGTATGTTAGTTCATAGATTTTTTTTTGTTTGTATGTCTTTTTTTTGAAGGGATATTTTTTTAATGTGGAAATCATTGAGCAAAAATATATGCTAGTTCTTAATTTTTCTTAACTTGTTGGTTTTTGTTGTTTTGTTAGTTGGGTTTTTTTTTATAAGAAAGAGATTGATTGTATAACTATGTTGTCAAAAATCTCATATTTTTTGACAACATAGCTTATTTGCAATAACATATCACACAAAAAGAATAAATCATCATCAACAAGTCTCAATTATTTTCCTTATCAGATGTTTGGCTAGAGGAAGAGAAGTCTACCATGGAAGTAATTAAAAGTAGTACCTACATGCTACGTAGAACAAAGTTATTTATAGTTCCACTAGTGTTATTTGACCATTCAAAAAAGATAATTGTTAAAACAATAAGTTATTTTCGATAATCCGTTAAATGTCAATTAGCGTTATTTTCACTTCTCCTACCTGGCTACCTTCACATAAATCAAACACATTAGAATGTCATTGACACAAACACACACACATTAGAAAATTATAAATATCCCAACAAGAGCGTATAGATTATATATATTAAATAACAGAGTATATATACATATATATTGTATATAATGTTATAATATATATATATATATATATATTGCAAAACTAGTTTGATAGGTTTATATATAAATTAAGATAAAAATTGATAAAAAAAGGAATTGAGATTATTTGAAGTTTGAAGTAGATTTTGTACCGATAGAAGTTTAATTTGTTAAGTACAAACTTAACAATGCATCAAATCCAATTTTTTCAAAAGTTATGATAAAAAATGTATAATTAAGATAAAAACTTAATTTATTATGTATATAAATTAGCAACATTAGTCCATTTTTATTTTATTTTTATGTTTCACATGTTTTTTTATATCTTTGATCATATACTATTTACATTGATTGAATTAGGAGAATAAAAAGGAAGTTTTCACGACTTTAATATTTATGGAGACATTTTTTCTTTTAAGGATAGCATACTAGCTTTGGACTAAACTCTATGGAGCGTCATGGTAACAAAAGAACGAAGACAATTTTTTCCTTTTTTAAATCAAGTGGGGAGACAACTAAAGTTGACAATCTTTCTCCATCAGTTGTTGAGGCTTCATCTCGTGAGGAAGCGAAACCTTTAGAATCTCCAACTCGAGAAGTTGATATTGATTATAATTCTCTTGAAAGAGATCCGGGCTTGCGTAATCCAATACGACAATATTCCTTCAATGCGCGAGATGAAATTAGACGAGCATATATAAAGATGGGCCCTTATCAACCTAGGTTGCCAGAATACCCACGAACTGTATTCGGAAATCAATATCGTCGCTTTCAACCAAAATGGTTTGGAGAATTTCAATGGTTGGAGTATTCTCCTTCAAAGGACGCTGTATTTTGTTTCCCGTGTTACCTTTTTGAAAATGGTAATACACCTCACTGCACATTAACTAATGGAGGATTTAAAAATTGGAAAAGAGTTAATCAAGGGGTTAATTGTCCATTCTTGATACATATGGGAAGTATCAATTCGCCGCATAGAAATTATGTACAATCTATTGAGAATTTGTCGAATGTTACTCGACACATTGACAGGGTGATAAATGCACAAACTTCAGAGGATGTTCGAAAAAATTAGTTGTGGCTTAAAGTTACAAGTGAGGAAATTTGTTCGATGGCTTAGTTTACAAGGATGCACATTTCGAGGTCATCTTAAAGGTTCAACTTCAGAAAATCGAGGAAATCTCATAGAAATGTTGAAGCTTATGGGTAGATTAAATGTTAACATTGAGGATGTTATACTCGACAATGCTCCAGGGAATGCAAAGTACACCTCACCAAATATTCAAAAAGCGATTTTGCATATTATGGCTAACATGGTGAGAAAAAAATTCGTGAAGAAATTGGAGATAAAAAGTTGTCTATTAGTTGATGAAGCGAAGGATGCAGGAGGCAAAGAAGAAGCATGCAGGAGGCAAAGAAGAAGTGGCAATTGTGTTGAGATTCGTGGATGGTCAAGGCTCAATTAAAGAGCGTTTTTTCGATATTGTCCAAGTCGAAAACACCGCTGCTTTAACACTTAAGAAAAGTGTATGTGACTCTCTTGCTCGGTATAACTTACTTATAGATGACTTGCATGGTCAAGGATATGACGGTGCTAGTAACATGCGTGGGGCATGGAATGGGTTGCAAGCTTTATTTCTCAAAGACTGTCCATATGCATATTATGTGCATTGTTTTGCTCATCGACTACAACTAGCATTAGTTGCAGCTTCTGAAAAGGAACCGTCGATTTGGTTACTCTTTTCAAAGTTGTCTTTTATTGTTAACCTTATAGGTTCTTCTCCAAAACGCCTTACTGAGTTGCAAGCCTTTCAAGCTATATAGATTGCACGTAAAGTAGCTAGTGGTGAACGTGAAACTGGTAAAGGAGCTAATCAAATTGGAAGTTTACAACGAGCAGGAGAAACACGGTGGAGCTTTCATTTTGATTATATTTGTAGTGTGATTGATATGTATTGGGCAACGATGCAAGTGCTTAAAAAATGGTTAGTGATGGATCTACTAATGATATTCGTGGTGAAGCAAAAGGTGTTTTAATGATGATGGAAACTTTTGATTTCGTATTCATGTTGCATGGAATGCATAGAATTATGGGAATTACATATATGCTTTGCCGAAACTTGCAAGAAAAAACTCTAGATATTTTGAATGTAATAGATTCAATTGCCACAACAAAAGTACTTCTTCTAAAATTACGAAACGAAAGCTTTAATCACCTTTTGATGTGTGTGAATTTGATTTGCATAGAGTATGAAATCGAAACACCGATATGAATGCTTGGTACAAAGAGGGCACAGTCGTTCTTGTCAAGAAAAAGTCTCGTCACAAAGTTGAGCATCATTACCACTTTGATATATTCAATTCCGTGATTGACTATCAATTAGAAGAGTTGAATTACAGATTCAATGATGATGCATTGGAAATCCTTAAGTTGAGTTGTGTTTTACAACCAAATGATCAGTTCAAATTATTTGATGTTGATCAAATATGTATTCTTGCAAGAAAGTTCTATCCTGCTGATTTTAGTGATCAAGAAATGCATCATTTGAGATGTTAATTGGAGCATTATGAGGTTGATGTACTTCACCACAAGTGTTTTCTGAATTTGTCATCAACTTCTGAGTTATTGGAGATATTAATTCGAACAAATAAGTCGTGTCACTACAACTTGGTTGAGAGATTGACTCGCCTTATTTTGACTCTACTGTATCCACCAGCATCAACAGAGCGAGCATTTTCAAAGCCTATGAAGCGATTAAGATCGATTTACGAAATAGAATGGAAGAAGAATTCTTGACAGATACTATGATCATTCATATTGAACGAGAATTCGCTCAAAATATCGATATAGATGAAGTAATTGATGAATTCGATTCTTTAAAGCAAATGAGGGCACAACTTAAATATGTTATTTTTCTTCATATTCTGATTTTTATATAATTAATTATTTAAGTATTATTTTTATTCTTTACCTAACAATATAATTTATATTTGATCTATATTGTTTGTGTTTGCAGCTGATACACTTTTCATTGATCGCGTCATGTTTGTGACAAGTAGACAACAATTTTTCATTTAAGGTACTTCAGTTGAACTCATTATCTATTGCTTTGGTTTCGATTTGATCTATTACAATTGTTTGTGTTCAAATGTTATTTTTTTCTTTGCTTAATAGTTTATGGCTTAATTTATGCGATAACCATGCTAATTTTATGTTTGTCATGGATGCATATATATTGTGGTATAATTTATTTAAAGTATACATAATAATATATAAAAATAATAATTTAAAAAGTATTTATAGCCCAGGGCTATCAAAAATCCTGGATTTGCCCCTATCTGTAGCTAGTAATGGCGGAGGAGGAAGGAGAAGATAAGATATAGAGAAGAAGGACGTGAGCGTGAGGAAGAAAAAGATGATGAGGGAGGTGGAAACATTGGTGAAGAAAATAGAGAAGTGATCAGGGAAGTGAGGGAGAGAATGAACAGAGCTTGCTCTATTTGTTCTCTCATGGTGAGGAAAGGGATGGTTCCCATGAACCAGGTCAAATCGGACCCGGTTCAAGGGACCAAACCCCTCCCCTCCTATATATAAAAAAATCAGTTTAATTTTGAAAATGAAAAAGAAAACCGAGAAAATAGATAAGAAAAATCTGAAAAAAATAAGATTTTTGGCCCAATAAATATAAATTATATATTTTTATGAAAAATATGCAATTCGGGATGTGTACGAAACATTTATTCGGAGTTTTGTCTAAAAAAATGTAATTTAGGCTAAATTAGCCTAAATTACCAAAATAATTTCAAAAAATTATATAAATTAGTTTTTGAGGCAAATTATTAATAAAAATGTAGTAATTGGGGATTAAATAGTCGAATTAAAGTCTCATAAAGTATTTTGAGTATTTCAATGTGTTGTCGTGTTTTTTAAGGGATTTAAACATCGACAGGATTAGGGAATTTTGAGAAATTGTTGAAAATTGTATAATTGAGTCGAGACTCATAAATTAAGGATTTTTTTGATTTATTAGGATTTCGGTACAAGGGAATCCGAGAAATGGGCGAGCGAGGACTCGAATAACCAACTTACGTTGGTTTGATTGTAAGTAAACACTATTTTGCTTTTTATAGTAATATGGAATATATTTTGCACAGTAAGGGGATCATGCATTCATGGCATCCAGATAGAGTTGCCCATGCTATGGGTCATAATGGTGTGAGGTGTTCTCCACTCTAGACTAGACGTACCGCAAGCATCTAAGGCGGGTAATGGTCGATTCCAAGGTAGCATGCATTGACTCATAGTACTGTTCTAGGTTCATCGTGAGAGGGTCCGCTCGTTATGAGCTTGGAACATCAAATGGGGATTCATTTTGTATATTTATTTCTATATTTTGTTTTATCGTGCAATACTCCTATTATCTCTTGTTATTACCTGTTGTACGAAGCAAGGTAGATGTTTACTTATCTGACACTATTTATTTGGTGCACACTATATTTGGTGTTCTCGAAATGGCTTTGTCAAGTCCTGAGCCTAAAGAAGACTGAAAGGAAAAGAGAAAGTTAGAGGACTTTTGCCGAGGAGCTCTTTTCCCTTGTACATAATGTATGTTTATATTGTTTTTGTTTTGGTTTTCAGGGTGAGCGTAGGACGTGTATCACTGAGGAAAAAATTTTGAAAAGTTCGTAAATTCAGTAGGTTTGAATTGGGATTGAGGTTTATATAGTTCACTTTTGTATATTTAAGGCTTTGAACAGTTTCAGTTTCAGTTTGAGATTTAGTTATGTAACTAAGGTTTACTAGTTGCAGTCCAGTTTATAATTTCAGATTAATATCATATTTTGAACTGCGAGGAATTATGAGTCCTTTTAGGCCTCTCCCCATTCTCGCATTATTTATTAGGTTTTGGGTGCCGGTAGTCCATATTTATAGGAGGTGCTGCCAAAATTTTATAAATATACAGAAAATATTTCGTAATATTTTCTAATTCGCTCCATTTAAATAAGTCGAGAAGTAAGGTTTAATAACGATTCTAATTTAGTATTTGGAGCAGTTTAAGGATTGAATTAACGATCATTTCAAGGTTGGTAGTTAACCGTAGGATTAGGTACCTAATTGGGATAATTAGGTTAGGTCAGGGCTTAGTGAGACAGGTCCTGACAGATATATGAAGATGTTTATTCTTGTTTTATTTTAATGATCTTTATTCTATGCATATTGGGTATATATATGATATTCCATAATTAAATAGATGCTAGAATTAGTCATTGTAAAACACTACATGGATCATAAAACTTGATAAAAATCCCTCGATTAGAATTTTAAGTTAATGCCACCCATTTTAAACATTTGTCAAAGCCTCGATCACATCAATATGGGCATGCCTTCGCAGGGTGTATTGTGTTATCTTGGCGAGGAAAGCTGGTAACTAAGTTACTGGATGTCTTAAATTGGTTTGACTTAATAAAGCTATTAAAACGATTTTGGGCTTTAGGCATAGACGAGACGTAACATGTTGTGATATATGATGTCTAGGTCTCATAAAGAACCTAAAAGTTGCATATGATGCAATTGGTAATTGTTACCTACCTAAATAACTTGATTTTGAGTATCATGCCTTAGCTGTCTCAAAATTAAGTGAAATATGGATCTTAGACCACTAAATTAATATTTACGAGGGTTATTGATTTAGTGGGAGTTTAATTACTCACTAATAAATTATTTTGCATAATCTTCTAAGTGTAGATGTTAAACTCCTAGTAACACTAATTCATTGCAACTGCTATCAATCCTTGAGAAAGATAAAATAATTTCTAAGACTAATTTCCCTGTTTTGATTAATAAATTTATAAATGTTATCAACCATAAAACATGGATTTATGTCTAAGATTAATGATTCTTTTAAACTATCATCTATTAGTACAAAGATTATATGTCATGTTGGCAAATATAAAACCGAACTTTAGGAAAGATTTGGGCTGTGAAAATTAATGACATGACAGTGACACTACAGGAAATGCTCCAACAGTAAGTCACACGGGAAGGGCATAAGAATGTAAAATTCCTAGATTCTTGTAAAATGGTTGAGAACCTATTAATATGTCTTTATGTTTGGAACATGAAATGATATATTAATTGTGTCAAATGGCTTGAATCTTTATGTGCTAAAAGTTAGCAGTAGATTTGATCTATAATTCATCAAAAATAGTTTTGAACTATATAATATGAATGACATGGAGAAACTTATATTTAGAGTTGCATATGATGTTTAAAACTGTAAGACAAAATGTTAAAAAAGGGCCTTTGATATATATATTTGATGGTTCGTAATATAAAGGAATTTAATAAAGAAAGATAAATGGAAGGTAAAAGCTACAAAAGGTGTTTGTGTTGGACACATAAGCCTTAGTTGTAAGCAAGATTTTGCCAAGTTCTAAAGAAGGCCTTAAAGAACGGATTTTGTTTTTCATAAAATGAAATTGTCATTTTATAATGAATTACAAATCCTATCAGGAAGACATAATTTTGAATTGTTATGAACATTTCAAAATGAGTATCAGAAAAAAAAATCACTTGAAAAACTATTAACATACTTTGATGAGATCAAGGTGGATAATATTTGAGCTAAGAATTTAAGTGACCATCTTTGAAATTGTGAGATTGTCTTGCAATTAACTCCACTAGGAACGTCATTTTAGAAATGATGTTTTAAGAGGAGAAATCGAACTATATAGGATATAATTTTATTTATGATGTGTCACACAGACTTTCCTATGATGTCTTATTGAGGCTATACATTATAAATCAAGACACTCGCACTAAACCTTATTTTCGTTAAAGTGATTGATAAAACTCCATATATGATATGGAATAAAAAGGACATAGTTTGTCATTTCTTGAGATTTGAGGCTGCGAGACTTGCGTAAGACGTTAAGTCACATAAAGTTTGATGCCTGAATCTTTTGTGTCTAATTGAGGTTGAACACTATGATACTATTTTATAAAATTGAGAACAAATTGTTTGTTGCTCAAAAAATGATATCTTTCTAAGTAAAGTGTTTATTTTAAAGACATTATTGGGAATAAAATAAATCTTGAAATGTTCAAGTGCCACAAATGAGAACCGAACCACTTTAGGAAGATCAACAAAGTTTTGAATTAGTTGAGTATACAAAAGTAACATATCTCTTAAAAATATAGAATAATAATTGGCCAGAGAAATTTGAAATTTCTTATTATTGATAATTGTGATGTATTTTTGATACTGGATTAGAATGAATTACTACTTATCAAGAGACATGTCTTGTCTAGATTGAACGAAGAAACTATGTGTTATTAACTTTAAATTTTAATTCATGTATGTTAACCACGTTTGAAACTTGAGTTATTTACCTGAAGATGGTATGACCATTGGTTGTAAATGAGTTAAAGTGACATGAAAAAGAAAAGATGCATACTTAAAAGCACTGGCTTATCAAAAATTCCAATCTAAATCAAGGTGTTGATTATGATAAGATTTTCACTGGTAGCTAAGCTCAAGTTCTAGAATTCTATTGTCAATACTTCATAGTTTGACTATAAGATATGACAAACGGATGTCAAAATAGCATTGCTCTATGCTCCTTAAAAATGTGTATGATACAACTTAAAGGTTTTTTTTTATTATTTTGAGAATTTGAGAAAGGTATGCAAGCTTAAAGGATCCATTTATGGATTATAGTAAGCTTATCGTGAGTCGAGATCTTTGTTTTGATGAAATAATTAATGAAGTACATTCATTGAATCGAAGATAAACCTTGTGTATACATAAAGGTTAGTGGGAGCGCAATTATCTTTACGAATCAGTATGTTAGTGATATATTATTCATTGGAAACGTCTTAACCCCGCAGAATGTCAAGTCTTGGTTAAGAAAGATTTCTCAATGAGATTCTTAACTAATTAAGCCTATATCCTTGTATATAGATCTATGGAGATTGATCTAAGAGACTAATTGTTTAAAATAAGAGTGCTTATATAGACAAATAATCGAAAATTTTTCAAATGTACGAGATTCTCAAAAGAATTCGTACTTATTTCTTATAGGTAAAGTCTCTGCAAGACTCAAAGTCTTAAGACAAATGATGTGCGGGATAATGTAAATATGATTTCTTACGCATTAGCTATGAGAATCATCACATATGTTATACTTTGCATTCAACTCGATGTGTCATATGCTTTGGGAAAACATACATATATCTCATAGATTCTCAAAGTGAGGGTCATTGGATATTTATTAATAACATTCTTAAGTACTTGAAGCACTTGAGAGATGTTATTAGATTTGTATAGGTTTGAAAGATATGAGTCTTGTAAATGGTTACACGATGCAAACTTTCAAATTAATATAAAAGATTAATGATCGCAATATGGATGTGTTAACTTCGTAGGAATGAGTCTTGTAAATGTTCTAAACTCACTCTAACAAGTCCTATAACATAAACTGAGTTTTTAGCGGCATTTAATGCAGCCAAAGAAAATGTTTAAATCTTAAGGTTCATGATTGAATAAGGTGTGGTTCCAAGTGTTGGAAATAATGTTGGATTTTATTGTAAAACCAATGGACAAATTTAAGTTATGGAACCTAAATCACACTATAGATCTAAATGATCACTTGAGCTTTTTTGTCTTATAAAAGAGAGAACGTAAAGATTTGCAGAACACCAATAACAAACAAAGTAGCAGATACATAAACAAACTTTTTCCACTAAAAATGCATTAAGGTTACTCAATATTGGATACGTGTAGGATTAGACCTAGTGCAAGTAGGAGATGTTTGGGTATGTGCCTTAAGCCAATTCTGTAAACGTTGTTTAACTATTATAAGTAGATGCATGTTTCTTTTATAATAGTATCCATGGGTAATTATTGTATTATTCTAAATGTCCCTAATCAGTTATTATTGTGGGAACAATAATAAATTAAGACTAGTATGAGTCTTGATTGATAATCATGTGATGATTATGCGTATACGGATACAAATCAAGATAATAGGTATCTGTTGGGAACAGATGCTGGACTGACCTGCTATGAGAACACTACATGGTCAATGTCATAAGTGATTATCATGAGAGTTATATCATTAAGTCATTTGACTTGAGATCACCAGATACCCCAACATTAAGAGCACAATGATTTGATAGAATCAAACGTTATCTTTAACCGGATGATTATAAAGATTGTGATTGATCATTGTTCGACTATTGTGTGGATGTTGTGTGATCGAGATGGAATTTTTCCATCTTTTTTAGAGAGAAATATTTATTGGGCCCCTCGATATATTAGACTGATAAATGCCCATGTCTAGTGAATTGATTGGATCAATGTCACTTGACAATTTCAGTCTACTCAGAGATCGAGACTAGTAGATTGAACTATAAGGGTGACATTCCATGTCTTATGTTTAATCAAAAGATATCGCGTGACAAAGGGATATGATATACATTGTCTATTAGGTTGTATCGATTTATTGATCTTCATGCTACTTGGGTAGTCATAATGCCTTGCTAGAGACCGCTTATGACTTGTGTACCAAAATAGTTTTAGTTCACTGCCAACGTTGTATGAACCTATTGGGTCGCCCAAAGAACGGATTTGTGCGATTTAATATTGTCTGGGTTAATGAATTTTATTTGATAAAATTCATTTTGAAGATTCTCATTAAATGTCCTAGTTTGATTAGGATTCACGATTCTCCTACATTTCTAGTGTGACTAGAAATTTTATCTCTTAGTAAATCCTATTTGGAATAGGACTTTAATTGGAATTATAGTATGAATTTAATTCTTATTTGAGTTTTAGATAAATTACAATTCTTATTGGATTAGTAATTGTAGATTATCTATGACTCTATCCTTTTTAGAGTTGGACTTTATCTAGGACTCTATTTGGAGTGTGACTAGGAGATGAGTTCTTTTACAACTCGACCTAGTGTACTATAAATAAGACATTAGGGTCACAGTTGTTGTAGAGAACTCCTGAGAGAGATTTTTCCTAGAGAAGTTTTGTGAGAATTTTTGTCCTAGGATTTTTGGGGCTAGCACTCCGTATTGTGATCGTCCGTTCGTGTGTGGATTTCCGATAGAGGACATTCGTCTCTGGCAGGGTCTTAAAGGAATCGATCAACACGAAATAAGGCAAACATGAGTTATTCTTGCTCAGGTATGATTTTTATTGGCACATTAATTTAATGGAATCAATAGGATCTTAGTTCGCGGATGTTCGAAAAGATTTCGAAAACTTCTGCTGCGCATGATCTCCGAAACCTAACATAGCCGAACTTGGCGACTTCATCTCGATCATCGAGAGCCTCTAGTAGCCCATCTAATAGGTGTTTGTATATATATTGTTACTTTATTTTAGGTATATTTTAGGAGACTTGATACATTAATACATGTATATTGATCGTATTGTACATTTTGTCGCTTATATTTACATGGAATCCTTTTGATGGGTTTTCCACTACTTAGGGTTTGTCAATGAAGTAAAATTTATGATATTTATTATTCACTTTATCTAAAATGAAAGACTTCCACTATTATTGATAACTCACACATTTAGTTGAAAAGACCAAGGAACAACTTAATAACTTATCAAATAAGTTAAGTGGGATAAATGAATAGTCTAACTAAACCAATTAAGAACATATTTTCATAAAACATCAAATAATTAGAATAGTAAGGCTAATTGAAAAGGTTAAGTACTTGTCGCGGGTCGTCATAGACAGACATGCAGATGAAGTGGTATGACCTGGTAACGTATCTGCGGCATGGCGGGGACAGATTGCCTTAAAATTTGGGGTCGCCACATATCTTGGCAAAATTTATATTGATTTTGATTGTGGTACTATTATAAAACCTTTTCTAACTTTGAAATTAATCTTATGGTTTTTGTGTTTTGAGATTCTATATTAGTTATCGTAAACTTGATGCTTGCAAGTGGAGATTTAGCAAACATATGTTGTGTAATCGCCTTGGTAATAAACTTTAAGTTCTAAAGAGTGTTGCATTAGGTGGTTGAGTATCATTAAGGGATGTTTCATTTGTCAAAATCATTCTATTTTATCATAACACTAATTTACTTGTGTGTAATATTTTTCCATTTGAAAATCACTTCTATTTTAAAATCTCTATTATTTAAAGTTAAGATTAATTAACTAAGAGCTAAATTCAATGATTTGGAATATGTTTGGGGGTATTTGACAACAAATACACAGTTGAATTGGAGAATGAACTAAAAATCACCCGAATCAATGGAGCATCGAGAGCTAAATTTAATGATTTGCTCAACGATTTGTGTATAAGTTAGGAATCGCTGACAAATCACTAAGGTCGATTACGGGCTTTTTAGATTAATATGAAGAATTTGAGTTTATCTAAGATATGTATATGTAAGGAGACTATAAAAAAGGCCAGAGAGCTTAGAAATAACTCTCTCTTTTTGTTCTTCCTTTTGCTTTCCTTTTGCTCTACATTATTTCTATTATCTATCTTTGAAGATAAATTGGAGATTTGATTTATATTAAGGTATTTATTTATTCATTATGTCTTTTAATTATATTTATGCATTGTTTATTTCCAAAGATGAGTGAGTAGTCCATCAATCTAAACAAACCCTAGGCATGTAACATGTTTTGGATTGCTATATAGTTATAATTAAGGAATCATGAACTTAATACTTTAAATATATTCATACAAGTCAATCACGGATTTAACAAGTTATTTTTGCGTATTATAACTAATGAAGATTAGTATTGCATGCATAGTTGCAAATATGTATTGTGGTATTATGATTCTGAATCTATGTCTATAGTTATTGACAACAATTATAGAAGTAGTAACTATGATTAATCTATAGGGAATTTTCCGAGTGGATGTTCTAGATGATTGTGTTCTAAGTTGTTTATTATGTGGCTTCGGATAATATTGGTTTAGATTAGGCATGATTTTCATTGAGTGTAATGTTGTCGTATTTCTACGGTGTTGCATTTTATTCAATGGGTAGATTTACAATGATAAGATTGTGGCATTTCTATTAAATTTAGGAAAATTGTTGGCTGCTAAAGGCTATCAACCTATTATGAATTAGCATTTAATGATTCCAAGATTCCATTTGTGTTATGATTATACCTATAATATGAAGTGGTATTATGCTCTAATGTTTGAAAACAATCCAAGTATATTATATTGTTTAGTAGGGGTTTGTTTAGATTTTTGTTTATTTATATTGAATTGAATTTGAATATTATTTAATTTAGTTCACATTTGAATTGTTTAAATTCGTTTAGTTAGTTTGGTTATTTAAGTTAGCAATCTTAGTTTTAGTCATTTAATATTTTAATTCCCCTCTAATTAGATTAACTAAATTAATAAAATCCAGATAAATACTTTCCTTTGAAGTTTGCAAAATTCTTATGGAGACGATATCCCACTTACCACTACTACAAGTTATAAATATATGGGAGATTATTGTGCACGCTCGATACGTGTCACTAGATGAACGGCTCCAGAAGCAACCCATAAATACTTGTGTACTTAACAATTTTTCTTGTATTTTCTTTAATATTGAGAATTTAAATCATTTGGCACATTAACCAACCAACTTCCTAGCTTAATGTGGGTGCCAACCAGCTATCTCGAGATGCGTGCTATTGCTCTTTACGGTGCAAAATCCCAAAACCTTCCAAAAAGACCCTGCATTTATTCCTTTTGATCAACTATAGCCTAAAAACATAAAATGAACAAAAATAAGCATTTACAAACTAATATTGGAGACTTTTGGTGCATAAAAATATACTATTTACACACAAAAGTAAGGTACAAATATATAATTATCAAAATACCCCCAAACTTATTGCTTTGTTTGTCCCGAGCAAATATTTATTCAACTAGACTCTAAAAAAATTATGCAACTAGACTCTTATTTATTCCCAATTACTCAAAACAAAAAATATAAACACATCACTGAAAACATAACTATAAACTGAATGACACTAAGCCCAAATTTTAACAAAAGTGTGAATCATTTGGTTTCACTAGATACCAAATTGACGCAAAACTCAAGAGACTTAGGAGACTAGAATTTGTCAAGAACTTAGGTCCAACCTTATCAAATATCACACTTTCGGAACATAAAACTCGATTTAAAGCCAAAGCAATCAATTAATCATGAGTTTTTTTCAACCTATACACTCAAGCCACAAGTTTATGATATCTTTATTGGGCATTAAAGATGCAAAGGAATCCAATAGGTGAGACTACAACTCACATTCTCCACTAATGAAAACTAAACACATGCAAGGATCAAAAAAGACTTTTATTTTTTATGTAATGGGGCTTGGCTAGGCTTACAATGAAAAAGGATAATCATGGATTCAACAATGTTGGAAAACACTAGAATATACCTTACAAGACATAACATAGAGCTACACAAAGTGAAGGACAACAAAATTTTTGAACTTTCATGTGCAATTCACTCTTTTTTTTTCTTCATCAACTCCTTTATTTTCAAGTGCTTTTATTTGCACATTATTATTTTTTCACGACTTTTTGGAATGGTAGACAAGCTAACAAACAACCCCCAAAATTTGGTCTACTTAGGTCTTCCATGTCAGACCTCGCCTAATTAGGGCATCTGACTGACCTAGATTACTTTAATCCCTTAATAATCTATTCAGCTTTAATCTCACCATCAATAAATACACAAAATCAAGGCTTCACAATAATCAAATATAAAACTTTATCAACCTTAGAGGATTCTAAAGGTAATTTGAAACCTCTAAGTTTGTTTAGATTGATTAAATAATCTTCAAATTCACTAAAAGTTTTCGACAACACCTCCTTTGTTTCTAAGCCTAGACTAAAAAATTAGGCCCTCAAAAATCTTCAACAAAACCTGCTCAGCTTGGTAGAAATGTCGAATGACTCACAATCCACCTCATTACAATATATTTTGCATCAACAAAATATATATTCATTCTAACCTGTTTTTGAGAAAATCAAAATCTTTTTCCATCATTAAATCAACTCAAAATTAGCTCCTTAAATTTATACCAGTTCATCCTAAAATGGATACAACCGTTCAAAGAAAATCATAACTCCTTAAAACCCAATTATCCAATATATATAGATAAAAAAAGAATACATACATAGAGAGAATGAAACTGACCAAGTCACATAAAATGTTATAGCTTTCCCTTTCCTTTGTCGTCGTTCGAACCTATCGATACATAATTTTAAAAATTCGATAATATCATATAAGTAAATCTCACACTATCCAGTATACCTGTCTATAATAATCAAATACATTGTATTCCAAGAGATTAAATAAATAATAATATGTTGAGGCATGTGCCCTAAGTCAATCTACAAACATTGTTTATCTTATAATTTTAGTTAATAAAATTGATGTTTTTATTTGATGTTTTATTATAAGTGATTGCATGTTTACCTTATAATAAGACCAATGGGTATTTGTTGAAATATCATAAATATCCCTAGTCGGTCATTATATTGGGAACTATAATGAATTAAGACTAGTGTTAATCTTGATTGATGGTCATGTGAGGATCATGCGTATAGGGATACGAATCGAGATCATGAGTACTTGTTAGGGAACAAAGTATTGGACCGACCCGCTATGAGAACATCACATGGATTAAGTCATAGGTGTTACTCATGATAGGTATATCATTTAGTCCTTCGACTTGAGATTATCATAAACTTTAATATTAGGAGCATGGTAATTTGACACAATCAAACATTGTCTTTAATCGAACGATTATAAAAATTTTGATTGGTTTCCATGTGAATAATATGTGAAGGTGTGTAATAAAGATAGAATTTTTCGCTCTCGTATAGAGAGATATCAGTGGATCCCTCGATATGATAGACTGATAATGGCAAAGTCCATGTGAATTGATATGATCAATGTCACTTGGATGTTTTCAGTTTACCTAAATATCGAGACTAGTATGATTAAACATTAAGGGTGACTTTCCATGCCTTATATTTAATCAAAGGATATCGCACGATAAAAAGATATGATATATGTTTTTATCAGGTTATATTGATTTTGATATTCATGCTACTTGTGTAGTCATAATGCCTTGCTAGAGACCGCTTATGACTTGTGTACCAAAATGGTTTTGGTTTACTACCAACGTCGCATGAACTTATTGGGTCGCACACAAAGAATGGCTTTACATAATTTTGATTTGTCCAGAGTAATGAATTTTTTATGATAAAATGCATGACATAAAAGCACTTACGATTTGTTATATGATAACTTATTAATAAGGGCATATGTGTAATTTGCTTAAACTGCCTAAATACAATAGTTGTATTATGAATAAGCTTTTAAGTGAGGGCTTATCTACACATAAAAATAGAGGTTGAAAGCCTAAAACGAAATAAGATTTTTGTTTTTGCAAATTTTGAGTTCTTTGGATTTTGGGAGAAAGAAGAAAAACGTTTTCTATCTCTCTTGGGGCTAACACCCCAAATTATGGTCACTGTTCGTGTGTGGATTTTCTGATAGAGGATGCACACTTTAACATCTTGAAAATCGAACAATCAGAGAATGAGATCTTGGATTAATGTAAGGTTTACTTTTGTAGATCTAGTCTAATAGAACTTATTTTTGATCATGTTGGGGTTTTTTCAAAATTATATTGAGTTTTTCATTGCGTATGAACCCCAAAACCCCAACACTGCCATCAGAGCCTTAGGCTCGACTCTATTAAACATTTGAATGTTTTCTCTGATGTATATATGATATATGTGTGAAAACATGATCTTGATTAATGTATATATGATGTACATATAGGTTCTGTGATAATTGTTATCAAGAATTGGTTTTAAAGCATGTTATTAATTCATGTATATTGATACATATGCATGATTTGATTAAATGATAGAATTCATGTTTAGAATATTCTTATTAACATATATTTTTAATATTGAACGATGCGAATTTCGTATGTTCATGGTAGAAATCATGATTAGGTTAATATGATTTATTTGATGTGATTCTTGTGTTGAATACATATTTTCTTTTTCTTTAATAATTATGTACGTCTCCATGATATAAATCATGATTAGGTTGATATGATTAATCTAATATGATTCTGGTGTTGAATGCATGATTAATATTTCAAATTTGATTTTGATTTATATCTCATTGTGGTTATCCTCGGTAGATAAGAGAGAAGCGAAAAATTAAGGACGATGAGAGAGGTGAGATGATGAAGACGGTGATCTGATTGAAGGAGATTCTGAAACGAAGGAGAAGCCCCTATTTCGATTTTTATTAAAAAGGAAGCAAGCCAAATTGACCAAATTGACTTTCTTATTTTATCTTTAACTATACCAAATCAATACCCTTTGGGTTTTTTCCCATTTTCTATTTTTTCATAGGCCACGACTAGTCGGTCCCCACGTTATGCTCCCTTTACCCCATTACTTCATTATACCCCATTTTTAAATTCTCTTATTACTTTTACCCACCTTTTTGTAAATTATTCCAAAACTACCCCTCACCCTCAACAAATGTGTACCCTATCACCTACCTTCATCCCAACACCCCTCAATCATCTCCATTTCTTAGTTTTACTAATTGTAGAGCATTCGTTCTAGGTCACCAAGTGTTGTAGGAGTGGTTTTTCGTTGAGCAAGGTCAGATATGGTCGCGTCATGTCCAAGAAGTGAAGAAGTGTCGCCTTCGGAGTTCGGTCGGCTCCGACCGTTACTACGACCGATAATGTGAAGTGAACTTGATTTTAATTGGTCACGGAGGGATCCAGCCAAGACCTCTAAAGAGGTGTTGGCCATGTATGTCAACCCTATGTGTCCGACACATCTTCAAAATTATCGGCGCAGTGTGGCTAACATCCGTGGGTAATAAGAACAAACAAAACAAATTCAAAACTCCTAAAAAATACATGATAATGACAAAAAAGTAGTAGGTTTTGCTCAAAATCACTTGATATTTTCGATTTCATCGAGACTTTGTACCTAAAATGCAAAATTTAACCCTCAAATTGAAGCCTTAAACTCAACAACAAAATCACAAACAATACCGACTTAAGAAAAAAATTCCAAAAACCTTTAAAATCGACACTAAAAGAGATTATAAATGTACCCATGGCGTCAAATCAATGTGGTTTTGCTCGGAGTTCATCAGATTTGGGTTAGTGGGAGAATGCGATTTGGGAGAGGGTGACTGGGGTATACGTGAGTGGGGTGAGTTGGGAATGAGTGAGTAAAAACTCTTTTATATGGAGGGGTAATTCGGTCATTTCACTGGGGCCAGAAAAAAACTCAAAACGAGGTAAAATGAGCAAAACTTGGGGTCCAAATAGCCTGGGACTTTTTCGTTTTTATCTCTTCATTTTTTTCTAAATGAAATCCCAAAAAAATACCCCAATTCGATCAAAAATTGGAAAATTTACCAATACACTCTAAAACTCTTGAACAACCTGTCTTGCACGTAAATTGAGGTGTGTGGCCCACGTCGGCTCGTAAAGTTCGTTTAAATGTAAAAAATTAGATTTTTAAACTTAACCGTATTTATTTTTTCACAAAATTTGAAATAAAAGTTCGGGTCAACATCTTAATATTCCCGAGACTCATTTTGACATGCATTTCGAGAGAAAACCTCACGAATTTGAAATTTATTTGATTAACTTTGAATTTCGCAAAATAACATAATATATACTACACAACAACACTAGGCACACATCACCTGATAATAAAATTATATGTATATTTCAATTTCACCAGCCATTAGCTCCCAACTCGTAGCTTAAACCATAATTAGGCTCTATTTGTAGCATCCATTATCCAAATTAAGGGCAATACTCGGCTTGAAACCCTAATTAAGCCCTTATAATCACGCTATACTTAACTAGAGCCAACAGCCTCTTCTTCTTTCTCTTGATAAAAATAACTGTATATCAAATATCAATATAAAACAAATATTAAACGAGGCGAAAATTAAAACTTTTTCGATAATCAAACACGATATACAGTATTAAATCAAATCGGAATAAACCTCGGTTATACAAAATCTCTCATCCCTTGTGATATTACAAACCTGTATTTCAGTACAAATATATAAGAAAATGGAAGATTCAATACATTGAAGAGAAGATCAAGACTCTTAAATCTTATTTATTCCATAGTCGTAGCGATCGTCGATATTCCTGAAATGTTAATTATGATAAGCGCTCCAACTTGCTCAGTAAGTAGGGATTCACAAAGTCATCAACATTTCATATAATAATAAAAAATATTATGCAATAACAACATGCACCAATGTTAACTAACGGGATTATGAAAAACATATATTTCAATAAATAACATATGCAAATCCATCTGTCAATGACTATTACACTGTGATTCTCCCACTGGCCCCATTGATGCGATTGCTAGACCAACACATTAGCCGATGTGTTGTCTAATCAATCCGTTAATGTCTAATGGTTCTATACAAAACCCTCTAGTGAGTATGTAATCCATGCAACCTATCGAACTGAGCAAGAGTTATATATAGGTCGGGAAGTTAACCCATCTCCTATAAACCTATTCTCAAAATCAGGAGTAACTCTCATGGGTCACATGAAACACCATTTTCCATTTATTAAAACCATCATAGTGTGTATAGTCCCCCATTCAGTCCATACACTACATGAACTATATACTAAAATAGCCAGGAAACATTAGTAATAAGCGAATCCATACTTACCTCGATTCAAGTTTTCGTTACCAAATTCGCTAACTTTCCAGGTCACTCACGCGATCCTAGTGATCCAAAACCTATCACAAACCATTTGAGATCAATATAGGTCTAACACCCTATATTTAGAACCCTTAATTCAGTCCTTAAAACCTTAGGAAGTTATAACCAATTTACAACATAGTTGTTGTTTTCTAGGGTAGGAGTGCGCTCCCTCACTTGGTAAAGTGTGCCAAATCAGTTGAGTTCATCCCAACTAATAAAGGGAGCGCGCTCCTTTGCTAGGTGAAGCATGCTCCACCCTGTACTGTCTCTACAATGAACAGGGCAGCAGCCACTATTCCATTACTAAATCATCAAAACATCCTCAAGCAATCTCCCAAATCATCAAGGATGACCTCTATTAAGGTAACAACCAATTTCCAGTCAATAACAACAACTCATAGAAAAATCATCACTAACCATTGAATTCAACTTGAAACTCAAAACTCAATTTACCAAGGTGATGATCTATGATCCAACAGTTGTTTGATCACCTTAACTTTACAGGAGATCACACATGGATTGATCATTTCCAGATCAAACCCTCAGCAACTCTCTTTCTTACTCTCTCTCTCAATTGATCAAATGAAGCGAGGATAAGTTTAAAGCTTTTTGAATTTATATATATGAGTTTATTTGAGATACGCATCGCACTATCTCAGGTTGATCAAGTGATTGATGTGTTAAAATGATACTCCTTAAAGTGACACGCATTTTGACACCATCTACACTTACGCTCATCTCAAGGTGATCCAACGATTCATATAATTCAAACCAAACTTATAATTTTATTATATATATTTATATGTAAAATATATATAAATATATACTTCATTTATTTTCTTGCCAATAAATTCACCGGACATGCCTTCGAGTGTTCTTGGGTGTACACATTCATTTCACGACCCCCTCGTCGCACTTAGTGTGCTAGATATTTATTGTTTAATTATTTATTTTTTGATTATAAGCTTGTATATAAACTCTCTTTTATACTACAACCTATCAAATTCATATACATTCCAAACAAACACAAACCATCACATAAACACACGCACAAGCTAATCGAGGTACATCAAGCTTAACCATGAGCCTAACTCGGGTTAATTAGGATTTGGATTAACAGTAATCACCAGCTTAAGATAATAGGTCGTTACAGTATCCCCAATGTAAACTAATTTCGTCATTAAAATTAAGTAAACGTAAAATTACCTGTAGTTTCGAAGAGAAATGGAAATTGCTCCTTCATATAAGACTCTCGCTCCCAGGTTAGGTCCTCATCTCCATGAAATTACCATTTCACCTTAACCAAAAGAATATTTTTGGTTCTCAGCTTCTGAATCTTACGATCAAATATCTGAATCGGCTACTCGTCGTATGATAAGTCTTCTCGAAAATCAATTTCATTCCAATCAATCCTTGGAGTGAACTGAGTCTCCGTATTATGAAGCATAGACACATGGAAGGTATTATAAACTCTAGCTAGCTGAGAAGGCAACTCTAACATGTAAGTAATAGGACCAATCCTTTCTTGCACTCTAAACGGTCCAATGTACCTTGGAGCTAGGTTACCTCGCAATCCAAACCTATACCATCATTTCATAGGTGAGACTTTCAACAGGACGAGATCGGCGTTTAAAAACTCCAAAAACCTATGATGCTTATCGGCATATCTCTTCTGTCTTAGATGTGCTATAGTCAAGCACTGGCAAATCTGTTGAATTCTCTCTGTGTAGTTCTGAATCAACTCTAGCTCCAACAAAACTGTATTTCAACCTATGCCCAAACACTTCATTGAATTACAAGGCTTACCGCATAAAGCTTCAAAAGGAACCATTCCAATACTAGCCTGAAAGTTATTATTACAAAAGAACTCACACAGAGGAATGTATTTCTTCCAGTTACCACTAAACTCCAATATACAAGCTTGAAGCATATCCTCTAGCATCAATATCAACCGCTCAGGTTGCTCATCAATATGTGGATGGTATATCGTACTTAGGGTAAGAACAGCTCCTAGCTATCTCTACAATTCACTCCACAGTCTAGACATGAATCTCTGATCTCTAACCGAAGTAATCAACACTGGAACTCCATGACATCTTAACATCTCACATACGTACACATCACATAATTGGTCAAGCGGATCTCGCATGGAAACTGGCAAGAAATGCGTAGACTTCGTCAACCTATTAGCTACAATAACACCGTGCTTATGCTGATTTAGAGGTAGAGTGGAAATAAAATCCATCAATATATGTTCCCTTTTCCTCTCAAGAATAGGCAATGAATGCAATAACTCTTTAAGTTTACTATGTTCAGCCTTAACTTGCTGACAATTCCCACATCTCTTTACGAACTGATCAATATCAATTTTCAACCTAGGCCACTAATAGATATGCCTCATATCGTGATACATCTTATTATTACATGGATGAATAGAGTAAAAATATCTATAAGATTCCCGTAGCAGTTCCTGCCTCGATTGATCCTGAGCCGGAATCCATAATCTATCCCTGAACTGTAACGCACCATTATCAGAAATTATCTAATCGGGATGATTTACACTAGCCACAAACTTTTGTCGTGCTATATAATCCTGATCAGCTTCTCGATAATCAATTACTTACTGAATCATTTTCGGTTCAACCCGAATCAGAGCACAGAAGAACATATTAGTAGCTCTGAAACTAGCTATCTCAGTTGATGATGTGTTAGCTGAAATTACATAAATCATCATCATAGATGTTTCCTCAAGAAGACTAGACTGAGAAGCTCTAGCGGTAGCTACATTTCCTATGTATGTTATTCTCCTACTCAAGGCATTTGCAACCCCATTCGACTTTTTTGGATGATACTCTAAAGTGAAGTCGTAGCTCTCTAAAATCTCAAGGCATCTACGCTTCCTCATATATCTTTTCATTTATCTGAGTTGTAATTGTACATTGACAGTCTGTTAACACCTTTCTGTGTAGTTCTAAATTACTCAGGCTCTGATTAACTTGTATTTTTACTTCTCATCCCACACCAATTAACGACGAAGTAAAGCAAACAAATTTTTAAGGAAAACACCTAAACGTTTATAGTCTAACAATATCAATACCAAAGAACTCACACAATAAAATATTTCTTCCAGTAAGGCCTTCTAGGTTACAAGCTCGAAAATTACATTCTCTGGAACTAATATTAGCTGCAGATATATTGTGTTAAGATTGAGAAGGTCCCTCCCAAGTATTATATATTTCTTCCCTATCAGGAAGCAAACTTTCGGTTCCTTACCGAAATAATAATCTTGGTTCTCCCTAAACTCTCAACTCTTTCTACACACATATATCTCGCTCACTTTTCCACAAGAATTTAATAATGATACTGGCAAGAAATTTTCAAACTCTATCAGTAATTACAACATCAACAACATTTAGTTGTCATCACAACATAAGTTATTCCATCATAAATCTTTGACCATGAAATTTCATTTATATAGGAAAATAATAATATAACCCTCTAGGTTAATAACACTCAACTTCTACTTGTTGATATATCTCATATTTCTTTATAAAATTGCTATCGTCAATTTTTATTCCAGGTCACCAACAATTCATTCATATCACAATGATTTTGGATTTCGCCTAAATGAATCTTCTAAAGAAATCAATGAGATTCTCATAACATTCTTGCCTCACTATTTTATTCGAATTCAAATAACTTTCTTTACATTCTCAATATTCTGATTTGAGATTATATATACTAATATCATTAACTAGTAGTCAACCCTTGACCTCAATTTCTCTAATAATGCATCACTCAATCAATCATCATTTGCTCAGCTCCAATCTGAGCTTTAAAGAATAGACTTGTAGTTACAAATCCAGACAACTCAGCTGATGATGTACCTACGCAGGACTTCAATTGTTCATCAGTATACATCCCCTTCAAGAGATATTATTGAGTAGCTTTTGTCATAACTATAGCCCCTGTCCTTTTCTATTCAAGGCATTTTCAACACAATTATCTTAATGAGTGATGTTTCAGAATGAATTCCTAACATTTAGGAAATTCAAGGTATTAATCTCATCTTCCATTTCTATCACTCTGATAATTCCACTTTTCAAACTTCCATAGTTTGAAATTCACTACTTACACTAATCCATTAGTTTTTATACTAATCCATTAGTTTTATACTTATAGATTACCTTTTAATGATTCTTCTAAGATTCTCAATAATCTCTAAGAATGATTAAAAGACTCTCAACAGACCATTTCTCTTATTTACAAGTGATTCATTTGATATTTGGTACAACTACCAAAATAGTTATCTCGAGATTATCAATCTCCAATAGTTCTTCCCATAAATCTTGAATTATATATAGAAGTATAAGCTACAATTTTGCTTTATTATGTCAACAAATATTCTTTCCTGAATAAGAAGTACTAAGATGAATTTTCTAACTTCTTCCATAATTTAGGTATAATCAAGCAAACATTGTAATCAAACTATACTTCAACTTCCCTCCAAGGCATCCTTGTCTCTAATTTTAGCTTACAATAATCCTCATACTTGAGTTAACTGAATAAATTACACAACAATACTAGAGATCCCTGGATCAATCGTTTGTAATATTAAATTATTTCAAGCTTACTTTCCTTTTTTGCCTTTATGTTGAATATATGATAATTCCAAACTGTCTTAATCTTAGTCAAATCTCTTGATTTGCTTTTAATATTTAACACTCATACAAGTAATTCACCTTTGAAAGTTAGTACTGGCACTTGCAAAATCTGGCATAAACCAATCTACCATCAAAATTTACAATTTTGTACGGTAATGTTCGTGCATCTTCTAAGTGTTCAATGATTCCTTGTTATTATTGATAACACAATAACAACTTGATTAAGATAGGATTTATGTACTCGACACCCTTTATTCATGAACATAGTATGAGTTCTAGTAAGCTCTAATGGTTTCCACTATTTACTTAAAGTGATCCAGCCATCGCCTAAATAATCTTTAAATATATCCTTACCTCTGATCATACCACTATGACAACCAGATCTCAACTAACTCTTGAGAATCACTAATTCCACCTTATTATCAATATGAGTTGTCAATCTTAGGCAATGACTATTCATTCCCACTATCACACACTATTCTTTGGATTCCTCAAATCCTTAGATTCATTGACCGCTCATTCTCCTCAATTTAGACTATAATAGTCTAAAAAAATCATACTATGATATCTTACCAACTCATTACTATGTTCTGGATTAAACCATCTTCTAGTTTTACCTGTTTAAATTCTCAATTTTTACCTTTCATTATCCAACAATTTGCTTGTCATTCCAATATGGATTCACACCATATTTGGAATTTTTACTTCATAACAACTTATGAAGTATAATTACATTAGTGATTTCCTAATCTCAAATAGGCTTTTATCATTAACCACTAATTTATTTACTGAATAACTTTCCTTATTTCTCTACTTGACTCAATACTAGTACTAAATCATATATCAAAATGGCTTACCACCTTTGAGTTCCACCAAAAGTCATTCAATATTTCATTATTTCATAAATTCTATTCTCCTAATACATGTCTCAAAGTCTAGATCCAATAGATACTTCTTTACTGACTATTATGTGTCATATAATATCAGCAAGAACATAGACCACTGATAACAGTTAATAGAAGAAAAGTTTAATTTCATCTTTGTAAATTATTTCATATGTCTTTCCCTTACAAACTCTTCAAGGTTAAGGTTCTCTTGAATTTTTACTTTCAATGATTTCTCATATCATGAGAAATCGATGGACTTCAACCATCTTATTATCATGATTCAGGAAAGACATGACCTTTATATCTACGTAGATATAATAAAAACCAGCAAATAATATATCTCAGTCTTTTATCTTTTGGTTACCCTCCAAAATCACGATAAAAACCATTTATTATGTCTTAAGCTTATTTGTAACTCGAGACAACTCTCAGAGTTAATAAACATAGGTTATGGTACCAAAGTATATCAGAGTCAATAACTTTAAACTTTGATACCAAAATGTATCCGAGTTATCACTTATATCCAATTAATAAAGTTATACTCTAAAGTAAACTCTAATATCACACTGTATCAGAGTTAATCACCTTAACCTTTGGAGTAGGCTCTGATCAGTCTCCGATACAAAACTATATCAGGGTTATTAAATGTAACAAAGCCCTTAAACCTAGGCTCTGGTACCAAGTTACATCATCCCTTATCCCGATTTGGGCGATACTCAACCTGAAACCCTAATTAAGCCCCTATAATCACGCTTGACTTAACTAGAGCTAGCAACATCTTCTTCTTTCTCCTGATAAACATAATAATATATTGAATATTGATATAAAACAAATATTAAACGTAGCAGAAATTAAAACTTTTCGATAATCAAACACAATATACAATATCAAATCAAACAAGAATAAACCTCGGTTATACAAAATCTCTCATTCCTTATGATATTACAAAACTATAATTCAATACAATATATAAGACAAAGGAAGATTCAATACATCGAAGAGAAGACCAAGACTCATAAATCTTCTTTATCTCATAGTCGAAGCGCTTGTCACTATTCCTGAAATGTTAATTGAGATGAGCGCTCCAACTTGCTAAGTAAGTAGGGATTCACAAAGTCATCAACATTCTATATAATAATCAAAAATATTATACAATAACAACATGCACCAATGTTAGCTAACGAGATTATGAAAAGCATATATTTCAATAAATAACAGATGCAAGTCTCTTTGTCAATGACTATTACACTGTGATTCCCATTTTATTTATAAAAGTTGGGTCGATTACCTACTGCACATTAATGCAATTGCTAGAACAACACATTGGCCGATGTGATGTCTAGTTAATCCATTAATGTCTAATGATTCTATCTGAAACCTTCCACTGAGTGTGTAATCCATGCAACCTATCGAATTGAGCAGGAGTTATAGATAGGTCAGGAAGGTAACCCATCTCCTATAAACCTATTCTCAAAACAATGAGTGACTCTCGTGTGTCACATGCAACACTATTTTCCATTTATTAAAACCGTCACAATATATATAGTCCCCTCATTCAGTCCATAAACTACATGAACTATATATACTAAAATAGCCAGACAACATTGATAAATAAGTGAATCCATACTTACCTCGGTTCAAGTCTCGGGTCACTCACGCTTTCTCGGTGATCCAAAACCTATCACAAACCATTTATGATCAATATAGTTCTAGTACCCTATATTTAGAACCCCTAATTCAGTCTTTAAAACCTCAGGAAATTCTAACCAATTTATAGTATAGTTATTGTTTTTTAGGGCGGGAGTGCGCTCCCTCACTTGGTGGAGTGTGCTCCATCAGCTGAATTCATCCCAACTAATGAAGGGAGCACGCTCCTCTGCTAGGTGGAGCACGCTCCACCCTGCATTGTCTCGATAATGAACATGGTAGTAGCCACTGTTCCATTACCAATTCATCACAACTTCCTTAAACACTCTCCCAAATCATCAAGGAGGACCTCTATTGAGGTAACAACTCATTTCCAGTCAATAACAACAACAATTCACAAAGAAATCATCACTAACCATTGAATTCAACTTGAAACTCAAAACTCAACTTACCAAGGTGATGATATATGATCCAACAATTGTTTGATCACCTTAACTTCACTGGAGATCACTCCTAGATTGATCAGCTCCAGATCAAACCCTCAACAATTCTCTTTCTCACTCTCTCTCGATTGATCGAATGAAGTAAGGATATTTTTGAAGCTTTTAGATTTATATATATGGAGATACGCATTACGCTATCTCGAGGTTGATCAAGTTATTGATGTGTTAAAATAACACTCCTTAAAGTAACGCGCATTTTGACACCATCAACACTTACGCTCATCTCGAGGTGATCCAACGATCCATATAATTCAAACAAAACTTATAGTTTTATTAGATATTTATATATAATATATATATATATGCTTCGTATATTTTCTTGCCAATAAATTTATCGGACGGGCCTACGAGTATTCTCAGGTGTGCACATTCATTTCATGACCCCTTCGTCGCACTTGGAGTACCAGTTATTTATTTTTCGATTATAGGCATGCATATAAACTCTATTTTATACTACAACATATCAAATTCATAAACATTCCAAACAAACATAAACCATAACACAAACACACATACACGCTAATCGAGGTACACCGGACTTAACCACGAGCCTAACTCGAGTTAATTAGGATTTGGATTAACACTAATCATCAGCTTAAGGTAATGGGTCGTTACACTGCTAATCCCTGATTAGCCCTAATTACCAGTTTACAACTTTTAGGATTTGATATTCCCATAACTAGGTAACATGGATATAAAAGCTAAGTGGTTTTGTTGGGTTAAATGATATGACACAAGGAAAACATGGTTGAATAGGCTCAAAACGACTTACAAGTGATAATAGATGATAGGTGGGATATGACGCTATCTATTTAACAAAAGCATGGCCTAAAATCATTCCCTTACACATGGTTCTGTCATTAAAACTTCGCCTTGAGTGGAGTGCAACCTCGTTGTAGGACCATTGATATCTAACTTATTCCACTTGCACAGTTTTAGCCTTCGTCCCATTTTGGTGTCAAGCACACGACCCATCCCTCATAATAGACCCTACGACTTAACAATGATCAAATCAAGTCAAGGACACAAAAAAGTGGAGTCTCTTACGTCATTCTAAGTCTGCATTTCAAAAGCATGCATAAACAAAATCCACAACCAATAGGCACTAAAGTTAAGTTTGGGTAACTCTATATGCAACGAGATTATTCAAAAGACTCTAAATGCATGGAACATGGCATATTTATTCTCAAAAACTTTTTTTTCCAAAAAATAGTACATGTACAAAGAGAGTGATAGATAAGGAAATGAAATGAACAAGATTGAAAGAAAGTCACACCACCATTACCATCCATAGCAAGCATTGGCTCATACAAAATTGAAACTATTATACATGTCAATGCTTGCATTACAAACCATCAAAACTATCATTTCACAAACCTACATATATCTCAAACTTAGTCTAAAACTTGTCCTCAAGGTTTAAAACAAAGTCAGGGTAAAACAAACACATATAAAATAAAAGAGGGTGAATGGGAACAAATGTTATAAGATAAAAAGAATAGATGGATGAAACAAACTAACTAAAATGCAACAAAGTCTCAAAAACTAGTTAAATGACGAAAACAAGTCTTATTTATGTGATTATTATTATTATTATTTTATTTTTTTATTTTTATTTTTTGGTTTTGTCTTTTTTTCTAAGGGACTTTTGGGACTAATTAAAATCATCACATGATAAGAGCAAGAACTAATGAACAAAGGAATTGACTTAAAAAGTTCCAAACAAATCTCAAAACACCAAGAATCCTAAAAGAATTAGTCAATTTCCTAAAAAGAATGCTCAAATCAAATTGAAAAGCAACCGCATATCAGACAACCAAGGAAAATGGCCATAAGAGACTACAAGTGTTACAATCACGTCAAGTAAAACTCGTTTGAAGGTGAAGAAAAATTTTATGCATGCAATTAAAATAAAGGCACTTGAAATCTACTCGCATAGGCAACGGATCCACAAAAATTCCCGCGATTCTTGCAAACATTTAAATAAAGCATAGAGTCATTGGCCATCAAGAATCAAGTAAACATCAAATTGGCCGCAACTTTCAATAGGATAATTGAGTGGTGGGGTAGTGCCTTGCATGACATCATCCATCTTATTGAAATAAGGGAAATGGATTCGTAGGAGCGAACTATGCATGCTAATTAAAAATATACCTGACTCACGTGCACTTAGACAGTCTTGCTCTCAATCGAGCTCACTCCAATCCATAGGACCTCTCAACACTTATTTGGGTACTCTCTCTTCTCTCTGGTACTAACAAAACATCAAAAGTTCTTGCAAGAAAAATTATGAAAAAACTGATTTTAGAAGTTTATTGAACAAACCAGAACTAAAATAGCGTGAAATGAAAGATAAGGTTGGGTTGCCTCCCAATAAGCTCCTTTCTTTTGAGTCATTCGTTAGACTTACTGTATTCATCACGTAATGTCTTCCAACAAGGATTATCCAAGAATGATACTCTATCATTTAGCTTTGAACAATAAGATAGGCACGCTCTCCTTCAGAATTGGGAGCTCAATCGGGACCTCTAACATATAAGAATTAATTATGATATGATCTACCAACACAAATGTGTCGATGGTGTTGAAAGTCTTCAATTGCTCCTTGTCTTCCTCCTCTATATCAAAATAAATAAATGTTTGGGGTAGGGTAGGCGTGTTCACTAATGCAAAGGATTGGTTTTACTTCCTCTCTTTTTGTAGTTCTTCCAGCGTTTTAAAAGTGACTTCAATTTCTTTCTCGACCTCTTCTTGAACTCGTGCAATGCGAATGTTCGACTCAGAAGGAGAAACTGCATATTTTTCTTCAATTGAAAGCTCGTTCCCATTAACATTCTTTGAAGAAATAACACTCAAAATATCCACTGACATTTGTTGCACGGGAAACTATCCATCAAAGCTCGAGTTCTCAAGTTTAGTGTTTGCTTGATTAATTTGATTTCTCGAATTTTGATACCATGACTTCATCTCTTCATCAAACTGACGGCTTTCTTGTACAATTGTTTAATCCAGTTGTTCATTTATGAGGTACAATTCATGCTCACTAGCCATAATTAGTCTCAACCTAAACCTTAGAGATGGTTCTGATTGCACATCAAAAGGACCACTATAAATGTGGTATGAACTGGCGGCCATCATGGAGTACTTTCCTGAAAATATGTTACAGACAAGGGTTTAGATAGAAAAGTAATAGAAAACTAAAAAAAATATTAGAACCAATCCTCGGTGATGGCACCAAAACTTGATGTGTGTCAAACGCTTCAATAATAAATTCAAACTCTTGTTGCTACCAAATGCAAACTGCAATTGGTTTGTAGTAGTGGTAAGCACGAGTGTCGATCCACAAGGATCGGTAATGAAAACTTTGGTCAAGGATGGGTTTTAAGAAGAGATAATTAACAAACTAATTAAACTAACAGGAGAACAACTATGAAACTAACTAATATGATAAAAACTAATTTAACTCACATGAAAGTAAATAAAGACAAGTAATTAAACTAACTAATATGAAGTGCAAGAGAACTAACAATTAAATAACTACAACGACGCTAGCAAAAGGATAACCAATTAACATGAACAAGAATATAAATTATGTAAGACAAGTTATTAAATTCCTAGGATGGGAAAATCAAGTTCAACTAAACATTAAGGATTTGGTGGTCGATTCTACAAAGAATTGTTTGATTTAGTTTCAATAGACTACTTATAAAGCTTCAGAGAGCACCTAACGCTCCTTAGTTTCCTAATTTTGGTAAAAGACTCTCTAACAAGTGCACAATCTTAGGTAGAGAAACCATTAGATTTGGCACACTTGTTGCAGTAAGATTCGTGAAACTACTAACCCTAGATAACCAAGTCAAGAATCGCGCAAAATTTAGCCTATACCATCTTGTTAGACGAGATAGACCAAAAGAGAGCCTGCTAATAGGGTTATCCACTTGCTACTTGGTATTCAATGCTCCACACAATTACGGATTCAAAACAATCAAACTAGCAATAAATACGAATAAAAGAGAATGCATTTTCAACTGCACAATTAATTATCCAAACCATGATAATCAAATAAAACAATAGTGATACCAAAACATAAATCAAATTTGAAATTAAATTAGGTAGAACCTCACAAATCCAATGGTGATGTTGAGCTTCCCTTGAAAAATTCCTAATCCTAGGTCATGAGGCTTAGTGCCTCATGGCTCCAAAAATCCAATTATAGTGCTTAATAATGGAGAAAAAAAGGAAAATAATGTTTGTGGAGAGATGAGGGATGAAAGGTGGTAGATGAATAGTAATGGATGGAGGAGAGAGCGATAGGAAAATTGAAATTAGGGGATGAGCCCCCATATTAGTGTTTTTGGTGTCTCTAGAGGTGACAAAAAGACTTGGTCGAATGGATCAGATAAGGGAGCCGCCAAGTGTTGCGTTTTGACAGGGTAGTTTGAAACCCTCATTCTCATGTGTATTCCCGGTTATGCCCCTATTTCAAGTGATCTGATGAAAAATTGATGAAGAATGTGTGCGCCGAAGAGCATTTGATGGCCTTGGTTGCTAAGTGGAGGCTGATGTGTTGTTCGAGGCACATCAGGAGGACAATTGAGATGCAAGGGGCACAGGTCGAGCAATGAACGAAATGGGGGGTGTCAAGTTTGCCCACCAAAATACATTTTTCTTCACCCGATCTGTCATGTTTACACATCCCGAGGCATGATTGTGTGGTTCCAGATCGCCAAATTTTCTTTTGTATTGCCTTTTGTGTCACTCCACTATCCCATCTTCAATCTAATCTAATCTAGTATACAGTACATCTCAAGGCTAGATGAATGGCTCCTAAAGCGCCCCATCAATACTTGTGTACTTAACCATTTTTCTTGTATTTTCTTCAACATCGAGACTTTAAGTCACTTGGCACATTAACCAACCACCTTCCAAGCTTAATGTGGGTCCCATGCAGCTGTCTCAAGATGTTTGCTAGCAAGATTTATGAACTGAAACACCAAAACCTTCCAAAAGACCCTGCATTTAATCATTTGATCAATTATAGCCTCAAACATCAAATGAACAAAAATAAGAATTTACGAACTAAAATTGGAGACTTTGCGGATAAAAATATACTATTTACATAAAAAAGCAAGGTACAAATATATAATTATGACATATAGACACGAAACATATCATGAACTTCAGCAAGATGAGGCGATAAAGCAATCCTATAAGCAACCTTCCCAACGTTTTGAACATTCTTAAACGGACCAATAAACCTAAGGGAGATTTTCCCTTTCAATCCTAACATGTATAAACTTTGCTAAAGTGACACCTTTAGATAGACCCAATCACCTACTTTGTATTCAACAACTCGGCATTAGAGATCATAATAACTCTTATGCCTATCAGAGCAGCTTGCAACATATGATGAATCCGTTCATATACTTTCGTGTCCTCTAGTTCAACCTAACACAGTGGTGCTCTGCATGTTCTACCATATAAACTTTAAAAGACTCCATTTTTGTACTTGCTTAATAGCTATTATTATACAAGAACTCACACAATGTAATATATTTCTCCCAGGAACTTCCATATTCCAGAAGAAATGATCTCAACCTATCCTTTAAAATTTGAATCAACCATTTTGACTTACTATCACTATGTCGATGGAATGCAATAATAAATCTCAATCGAGTGCCAAAATATTCATGCATACTCTGCCACAATCCAAAGGTGAATTGAGTACCTCTATCAGAGACAATAGAAAGCAATACTCCATGTAAATGAAGGATCGCACGCTCATTAATGACATTCAACTCTGGGAAACTATAGTTAAGCGCTACTAGGAGAAAATGAGTATATTTTGTTAGCCTGTTAAAGATAACCCAGATATTATCGTATTTCCTCTCAGATTTAGGTAGCAGGGTTACAAAATCCATAGCATTATGCTCCCACTTCCTCTTAAGAATGGGTAGTGGATGTATTGTTCCTCTCAGTCTTCACCTTTAGGCCTTCACATACCGGCAAGTCTCACTAGTGTCTAATGTAATCAGCAACGTCTAATTTCATCCCCGACCAATAATACAACCGACACATGATGTGATATATCTTGGTCCTGCCCAAATAAATGCAATATATGGACCTATGAGACTCCTTGAGAATCTCATTTCAGATCTCAGCCATCAATGGAACCCATAACCTACCTTTGAATATCAGACTAAAGACACATGGTTATGTCAAAAGGAGAAGTTTATGTATGCATAGACAAATAAGGTATTGCGCTTTGGGAATGCGACTACTAATCGGGCTGAGGGTACCCATAATGTACTTAAGAAAAAGTTAAGGACATCACAGGGACATTTTGGATATGCTTTCAAGTCAATACACAAAGTTCTTACCCACTAGTATCATAACTTGGAGTCATCATTAAATTGATCCATGCATGTAGTAGCACATGAGTATCAACACCACATGTACAGTAACATCATAGGCTTCGTGGCTCGACATGCATTAGATGTAATTAATAAGGAGGCAAGAACAGTTAGTAAGGGTGTTGGCCTTGATAAGACCATTCGTGGATGTGTTTTGCGAGCCACTCATGGCTTGCCATATATGTATGAAATCGCTTTACATTTGCTTGACGGTGGCACTATCACTCTTGTGAAGTCCACTCGCATTGGAAGAAATTGAATATGACCCCATTGAGGCCTTACTGAATGGAGAGTCGGACTACCTTTACCAAGTTCAAATGAACGGAGTTGAGGCCAAGTACAAAAGCAGCGATCTTGACATTAAGGCAAAGATTGTCCAGAAGTTAAGGGAAATCACTTACCTTGCATCGACTATCATTTTCGCACCAAAGAGAAAATTACAAAAAAAGGTCGGTACTTAAAAGGAGCAAGATGCATCTTAACAAGAAGAAGTCGAAGAGCAAGAGGCCCCAAGTTGACAATTCCACCAAGAGAACTTCTTTTGCTTTCGAGTATGTAGATGATAAAGCAACATTAGAGTATGTGGTGTAGATTTCGCAACAAGCAAGTCAAGTCAAGTGAATAATATAAGTCTATCTAGGCGAGCCAAGTTAGTTAGCCAAGCCTGACCAACTCAGCAAGTCACCAAGTCAGCCAAGTCAGCCAAGTCAACCAAGTCAGTCAAGTAAGCCAAGTCTACCAAGTGAGTGACCAAGTGAAGCACATACCGTATCAACACTGTGGATGTTCCTCCTGATGGAAATTATGGGTTTCGAGCGATAGCCAATGCTATTGGCTACGAAGGTGATGAATGATGGACTCAGGTCGGCGCAAATTGTTTGAAGAGATGGCAAGCAACGAGGCCCTTTACATAAATGTGTTTCAGGACGTTGAGTATGAAAGAATATAAATGCCATTAATGTCTACGAGAGCCTCGCCCCAAGAACTTCTTGGCTTACATTACCAAATATGGGGTTAGTTGTTGCGACTAGTTATCAGATAGGTTTTAAGGTGTTGGCCATGCAAAGGTCCGATCTTTGGCTCCCCATTAGAAATCCGACTCCACCTTTATCTAAGAAAAGACTAGTATGGTTGTGATTCATCAATAAAAGTCATTTTGTTAGAGTGAGTTACTTCATATTGTGCAAATCTCGTTTTAGTTTTATAATGATTATCATTGTCTACTATTAACCCATATTTTTGTTATCCCTCGCAGCTTGTAATAAGAGATTATGCTCCTTTACCACCAACTACGCGACAATGAAAGGTGTTTGTTGAGCCATAAAGTAGAGAATGGGAGGTCAGACTCAACATTCTACCGCGACCCCAATCAAGTGATCTTGCAGATGTCATTTCACTTGATTAGGATGCAACATGCACCCATTTTTGAGAACGTATGTGCAACGTCATCTGTTCATATATATATATATATATACATGAATGTACTTGGAGGTATATGGGTATGATAAACTTGGTTTCAATGTTTTTTGGATACATTGGTTACTTTGGTAACATTGATATTACATTGGTTGTATTTTTGGGGTCATGATTTGAACTCTTATTTTGCATGGAGTACACTTTTTTGTGAAATAGAAATTTTTATACCTTGTTGTCTCACATTTGTATCTCATTTGTGGATTTATCTTTCTTATGTTCTTTGATTGATATTATTCACGGAATGTGTTATTCATGCACATTGGTGTATATTTGTTTGCCAGATTATAGTGGTGATTCTTTATAACTATTGCTTGGGTCTTCATAAATTAATTGTTACTATCCGTCTTGAAAAATTGAGAGCAACACATCTGTCTCAGAGTAATATAACCGATACCAAATGCTCTGTCTCGGACATTTTGCGATGTTATTTTATACATACCCCATCCAAATATCAAACGTACCCCTACATTAACTGATCGAATATGCCAACAAAATAGTTTCAGTAAAATGCGACCGATACTCGTGGGATCATCTCGAATCCCATACACCGTTTAATTGAACATGCCCTACCTTTATACTTCTCGTACCCCTTACAAAATCTAGTTGGATGTTTACAAAAAGGTATCGAACCACTTACACTGTAATAAGTCTAGAATTTTTCGTTAGGCAGATCTTTAATATCTGTTATAACCCACATTTCTACTGCTCATACCTCACCTAGTAATGCGTGTTAATAATTTTGATAAGCGTTGGACCACTTACACCATAATAAGTCTGACACTTTTGGTTAGGAAGATCTGTAATGCCTGATATACCCTACCTTTCTCCTGGTCGTACCCCACTCGGCAATATGTGATTATAAATTTTGATAAGCTTCAAACTGCTTACTCCGTTATATAATTGGAACTTTCAATTATGCAGAGTTGTAATGCCTTATATACCTCACCTTAGTATTGCTTGTACCCTACCCAATAATGTGTGATTAGCAATTTTGTAAAGTGTCATACCCCTTACTCTGTAATATGACTGGGATTTTCAACTACCATATTCCATAAAATATTGATGTTCTCGGATCTACAAGTCCGTTAATACCAAAACGAAAATAACGTGGACATAAAATTATGGCTAAAAAGAACACATAATTAGAAAATGCACAAAGGCATTTTGTTCATGAAAAATAAAGAATACAATCCAAAGTTAACAAACAACACAACAATTGTACATGAAGAGGATAAATTGTTAGCAAAGAGTTTCAAATGTTTAAACTTGCATGACCAACTCAAGTATCATTACTTGCAAAGAACTAAGGCTTCATCTTTGATGCTTTTCCTTTTGGCCATATTGACGAATAGTCCCGGTGGATGTTGTTCTACCATCGCTTTGAGTGGCGATCCGATGGTTTGGCATTTATTTTCAGCATCCAAAAGGAATGTGATGACTCGATTTGCAATGTCAAATGCATCGCCATTGTAACGTTGTCCCTAGGCATGCACACGAATCGCAATGTCGCATCAAACGCCCGACGATTGTGCTATTTACATATAAGTCAAATAAGTGTTAATATACGACTAATAAAATCATGAATATGATACGATAGGGGACAAAAAAAAAAAAAACTACATAGAAATTCTTACCAAATAATTCTCATCCTTATGGACCACCACCGTCATGTATTCAGGATTCACGACAAAAGGATGGCTGACTCTGTGAAACCATTCCATATAGTTGGGTGTTGCTTGATATGTATAGTCCGCCTTCTCATCGCGTCACTCAACATATTCAAGATGCACCTCTTAATCCTCCAAAAATTGGGCCTCATTTGAGTACTTGAAGGAGTATAAATCAGCTACGCTCCTCCTATTAGCGTCAATTGGCTGGTAAGGTTCTCTCAGAATGCGTTAAACATATCTCATTTGCCTCAGCACCTTGATGGGATTGTGTGGCTCCATGATATCCATAAATTGCATAGGCCAAAGTAGAAGTCAACATTGTGGACAGATGGTACAGCCTTCAAAGTCATATTTCAAATCACCTAGCAAAAATAAAAATAAGGGTATATGTGTGAATAAGTCTATTTGGTTCTCACATCATGAGATCTCAGCCTGTCTAGGCGACGCCTGAAGGATACAAGTTGATCTAACGACAACCTATTGTCCTTCTATAGAGCGCGACTCCTTCTTATGGTGTCGCTTCATTACATGGGGCTTATCAGAGGAGTGATCATTACGCAAAATACGCGGTCGTACATCCACCCCTGCACAAAAAAAATCTTATAGATGACATATGGAAATCAATTTAAATGTGGAAGTAAGGAAATCAATTTAAATACATTACTATACCTCTAACAAGGCCATATAACTGCGGATTTGGGCAACTTTGGCATGACTAGCAAT
This sequence comes from Stephania cephalantha, assembly GCA_039657325.1. Taxonomy (NCBI): domain Eukaryota; kingdom Viridiplantae; phylum Streptophyta; class Magnoliopsida; order Ranunculales; family Menispermaceae; genus Stephania; species Stephania cephalantha. The sequence continues at coordinate 19,086,091 of CM077579.1, read as the reverse complement.
GCCAAGTTGATGGTACATGTACGCAAGTGTTACGGCTCCCCATGCATAAGAACCAATTTTTTTCACATGTTCTAAAAGTTGGAGGAGGAAAAGGGAGACTCTTGTATCAGACTTGTTTGAAAAGAAAAAAGGTCGCTCCAAGAAGGTTTAAGAGGTAAGCTCGAACCAAGCAATCGAGACTAAGATATACATCGCGACCTCTTTTCTCTGGTCCGAATCTCTTCGTCAGCATCACTCATCGACACCCCTAATAACCTACTAACTATCGACGTTACCACTTTACAGTCGTTATAAGATGCAAACACTATCTTACCAGTGACATACCAAAAATGACCTGCACGTCTTCAAGTGTGATCATCATCTTGCTAAAGGGTAAGTGGAACGTGTTGGTTTCGAGCTGCCATCTCTCGACAATGGCTGAAACATACCTATTACCTTCATCGTATGAGATGTAGCCTAGTGGTGCTAAATCAAAGTTGTTAATCAGCTTTTCCACCCTTTCCTTCTCGGGATGTTATGTGATTGTCTTCTAAACAGATATCTGATAAGCATGGCTTATGCACCTTGAAAACCTTCGGGCCTACAAAACATATGGTACTGATTTAAAATACAATATAACCAATGAGATGATGAAATTAACCATTGCAAATGTAAGTTATTGTATTCCTCCAAATATCCAAAAGCACGTGGTGCCTGAACAAGGGTAGGAGACTTAAATTTGATGGACCACCAGGAATTGAAGTTGCATATGCGTTTGCCACATCGGTCGACGTATCAAAACAGTCCTCTACATCCCCCCTTTCGACAAAATCATTGCCTGATGGTGTAAGACTAGGGTGTCAATTTTTCGGGTCCGGACGAGTCTGGTCAGCCCTTGATATAAACGAGCATTTGTATTGACTAGACCCGGCTCGATTGTAAATTCGGACAAGAATGCCTTGATCAAACCCGATTTACTTTTAATCCGGGTTGTCCAAATGTCTGAATTTATTGAATTTTTAATAAATTATTTTATGTTTAAAAGCAATTTTAATCATTAAAATCATTGTACATTTTTTAATATAATCTTCTCTAACATAATTTTATATAGTAATGTTCAAGTTGTATTTATTATTTTAAATTACAAGACATTATAATATTTTTTGTTAAAAGAAAAAAACACATAATGTTATCTCAAGCAATTTAGCAAGTCTCGAAACTAAAATAGTACATTTCTATACAAGTTATGTAGTTTCCTTATTTCTATTGTTATTTTTGTTAGTTATGCAATGTATTGAAGTATATTTTCAAAATAAAATAGGCATCTTTTGAAATCCAGGCCAGGTTCGGGCTCAAAGGGTCTTGTCTAGACTCGTCCTGGATTTTAATTTGGAAATCAAAGCTTTGCCCAGACCCAGCTCGGATTTGAAAAATTATTGTCCAAACACTTTTTTCCGGGCCGGACAAAATCGGACTGACGGACCAGACAAAAAATTGATACATCTATATAAGACTCTTTTCAATACCCTTATTCGACCCACTCCCAGCGATTTCTCTAACTAGCAGGGCATCCATTTCACCTACAGAGAACGTACCAATGCCCTCAACATCAGCCTCTCTTAAATCTGTTTCACCTTCCTTGGACTTCTTAACTCGACGCCTTTTGGCGTCAAGGTTTTTTTCCTTTCGATAAAAAGAAGTTGGACATTTCCTTTTAGGCACACCCTCTGCTACTTGGGACCCTGCAGTATTGGTATCCCATCTATCCTGACCACCCGACCCAACCTGCACGGCCCCCTACGAAGAGGAGGTCTTTGCGCTCTTATTTTTCGGTCTCGTCATACCTTAACACAAACTAAATGTTGGTATAGTCCCACAAAAAAATAATTGTCCGGTACACAGTTGAAATAAGGAGAAGAACAATTCAACTGCAAAAATATTGATTTTACAAGATCGATACCAGTAGAAATGGTGTCGGTCTAAAGTATCCGACACCTCTTATCTCGGCCCAAATTTTTAATCCTAATCAGGATTACTGACCTGTGACATGAGACCCACATCGTGATACGCACACCAACTGAGGCACGTAACCATGGTATATTTTATATTTGTGTGATGATCTCCTAGTGTATCGTACATGTATAGACTACAAAGTCATCTCTACTTGTTATTTATAGGTGTCAATACGTGAGCGGGGACACACCTCGAGATGTGTGTAGTCATGGGACTGGGTAGAGAGTAATATGGTAAGCTAACATTAAGTTAATATGGCTTAATTAGTTAAATTTAATGTACCTATAGTTGATTTATAATAAATGAAGCCTAAGTTAGTAAAATAAAATAATAGTCATTTGATGTTCCTTGAGATACGTTTAAACAAATCAAGAGACCAATTAAGTATGAATTGGTGTTAGCAAGGGTGAGTTAGTGGAGAGTTAGTGGTTTGTAAGTCATGTTAAGAGCCATTAAATTAGTTTCAATGTGCGTATATACATTAAGATTAATGGCTATAAATTAATCCTAGCTAATATATATATAAATGTATGAGATAAGCATGCAAATCATTCTCATTTCATACTTAGAGGATAAGGAATTTTGGAGAAGAAGATCAGTAAGTATGTTGGTAAATTTATGGTGATTTGGAAGGGATGATCAAGCTAAGGAACTTACACTATTAGATAAGCAAATTTACACAACTGGTTAACAAAGTTTTGGTAAAATTAGAGGTGTTAGTTCAGTTCTAGTTTTAGTGTGATTTCATAGGGTGAATGAAATCATTTTCGAATATTTGGATTCCTTGCGAAAAACCATTAAATTTTCTATAACGAAGTTTGTAATTCGGAGTCAAATTGACTAAGTTATGATCAATCAAAGTGTTAGGTGTCTTTTTGAGTTTAATAAAAATGCATGCCTTAATTTTATGAGCATAGGGTCTTGAATTAGGAGGTTGTGATCAAAATAAATTTGAAAACTTTTTTCACTGATTTTATGAGCTAAATGAAGCATCAAGTGAGTCCTTGAACTTTGATTTTTGAAGTTAAAGGTTGTTGCTAAAAAAAATTGATGTTTTTTTTAGTCATGAAACTGAATTTGTCAAATTTTGGTTTAAAGATGTGTTTGATTTCAAAAACCAGTTTTATTTCTGAACTCCTCATTTCGAGTTGATAATCCAGCTATTAAGACGTTCCCCAATTTGTGTTTAAAACCAAAAAGTTATCAATTTTTGAAGTTTTATGTGTTTTCACTAAATTTTCTTGAAACACATTTAACCTATCTAGCCTAGCCTAATACCCAAACTAAGGGCCTAAACACACTCTAATACATACTAAATTATATCAGGAGCCTAAGGATGAGTCTCGGGAGTTCGGGTATGCATTTTGGGGCGTCGAGAGGCCGGTAAAGCTAGGAACTCTTGCGTGTAGCGTGAGTAATCCTGTTGAGGTTTTTATTTACATTTCATTCCATTTTATCCTTGTTTTGTAGTCTATCTTGACTATATTGGCCATTATACTCTAATATCATGATTTTGTTTGGTATTCCTCACTTGTTGAGTTTGAATGCCATTATATTGTGAAAATTCAATACTCATTGAATCTATTCATGTACCATATGTCTTACCTTGTTGTTTTAATGGTATTTACTTTATAAATAGCATGCTATTTGGATTAGATGGTTTATGAATGGATTAATGGACTTTGTACTATTGATTAGCGTGCTTCGCAAAACACTTAGGCTCAACTAATAATGTCAATCTCTAGGTTCTCTCATTGAACTTATAAGGTAGTTTTAGCGTCAAGGCCCATTGCACTATAAGAGACGCGCGACACACGGGTTGGATACCCGAGGATGTCTCCGCTTGCCACTATGGCGTTGTACATGCGGTTGGATACCTGAGGATGTCGACCCATTGAGGTTAGAGTCCCTAGTGATATTTGGAGTTAGGTTGACTATCAGATTGTGCGATAACATGAACTTCTTTTAAATAAAAAATGGCTTTAAAGGTTAAGGTGATATAGTGCACGGTAAATGGGACTTAGACCACTAATACTTAGTCTTGAGTTAGGCTTATTTTTGTTTAACTGTGGTATTTTCTAGCATATTTCCATTTCATCACTTTTTCGCTATATTTATGCTTTCAAATACCAGTCGATCATGTTTGGAAATGTACATAAAAATCTTCAGGAATTACTTTATTACATATTGTACTTACCGTCCTTTTTATGACGGTGGGTGCAGATCTGTCGAGCAATGGGCCAGGTAATAAGGAGAAGATTAACGACTATCCCTAAAGGTTCGACGATTTTCTACTTCCTATCTTGTAGGTATCGACTTTTGATGTATTGTTTACTTTATGTCTTTTCTATACATTTTGGGTTGTAAATGGGGTTAAGTGGTTAGTTCCTCGACTTAACACTTGACTGGCTCACTGTGTTATCATCCTTATGATATTTATATGCATGTGATGTTGTTTCTTGGTTACTAAACTTAAGACTTTTAATAATTGCTTCCGTATAACTATTAAGACTTTCGCTAGGTATTTTTAAATTATAAAAAGTTTTAATTAACTCTGAAATTCAATAATAATGTGATATGTGTGTTACTTATTCTGGACGCGTTTAACGAGGAGAATATGAAAAAAGGAAGACTAATACGTAGTTAAGTCCTACGTGGCTAAAATTAGAGCTTAATTATGAGATTAGGGCAGGCGGTGCCTTGTTTTAAAGAAGGGGTCGTCACACATCTTCATTGATGTTGGTGTGTTCCGACCAAAACAAAAGAAGACATTGCGGCTTAACAAATCAGACATCGTCTAAAGCATATCGGTTCAACATGACTGACACCTTTCACATGGTATTGGCTTTGAACGACCGTTCAGTACGGGATACCCAGAACCTAAACCCAAAAACCCTAACCTCACTACACCTAACCAATTGCCACAAAATAGATCCAAACGACGCGTAACATCAAGAGGAACAAAATACACAAGCTTGAAGTGTCGAAAACTTACCCAATCAGTCGTAGTAAGCCAAAGAATGTCGCGACAGTCCTTTGTTCTTGGTATTGGCTCGATGAAGGAATCCATTTGGGGTTGGAGTCGAATACAACCTCCCACGACCTCGGTGGCCGTTATAGACGATGAATATGAGGTTCTTTATGAGTTTTGAGCGGAGTTCGATTTTGGGGTATGAATATGAGAAATGACTTGGGGATATGTTTTTTTTCTTAGTTGAAGATAGGTGTATTCTTGGGATTTTGAAAAAAAAGTGGGGTCCCTTTGGTAAAGAAAAAATTTGAAAAGTGGATGCGTTGAAGTAATGGGGTCCTCTAATTAATAAATGTGGTCTGTTTAGCCGCTACCTTTTTTAATGCTTTAAAGGCAGCCTAGACTGCAAGCCTTCGGCTTATGCTTTTAGGCACGCTGCTGGTAGTGTGACTTTTGGGTCTTAGCTTAACATCCATATGGGTTTTATCATCTTTACTTTTGCTTTGATTTTGGCGTATGTTGTTTTAGGCTGATAGGATGTAGAGGGCCGCTATGGGCACCCCACCAATTCATGAAGGTACCCTCTTGTTGAGGGCACAAAGTCATTTACCAAGGGCACCCAAAATTGAGGCCCGAAATCCCCAAAATACCCCTCATTCAAAATAGAGGCACCCCACCACCGTGCTCTTGAACCCACTATTTTTGCTCGATCCATTACAAGCAACCTACGAACCCCGGATTTATCTTCGTTCCTCTCCGTCTCTCTCCTCTGTTCTAGGCGGTTGTTCGAGTTTGGAGGCTGTGTGATTTGTTGGATTTCGTCTCCATATTAGGGCTCGGGTTTAGGTTTTCGTTCTCGCACTCAAGTCGTGAAATCGATCATTTGAAGGTACGTTGATAGTGTAATTAAGTTGCATTTGGTAGAGTATTTTTGTTATGTTTGTGTAGCGGTGCATTCAATGGTTCGTTCATTACAAACTCGTGGTTCTCGGCCACACAGGCCAGAAATAATTTGTACAGTCTCGGATAAGCATGGCTGAGACATAGGGGAAGTGTTTGGGAACTCGTGGTTCTCGGCCAGACGGGCCAGAATAGTTTATACAGTCTCGGCAAAGAATGGCCGAGACTAATTTTGTTATCTCGGTCACGCGTCACCGAAATTCTAATTGTGTTATTGTTTTAGGTAGCGTAACGCTGTGATTGCTCTCGGTCACCACATCACGAGAGTAATTCGAAGTGTATAGTTGATGTCCTGTCGGTGATGTACAACCGAGAATGTAGCAGATTTCTCAGTTGTCCATTACCGAGACTTATAGTGTTATCTCGGTCACGCGTCACCGATATTTTAATTGTTTTCTCAAACCTGCTTGACCGAGACTATAGAAATGGAAGATTTTGTTCTTATTTTTTTGAATTGTACTTATGTTTCTGCTCCAGGCGCTTACATGTTGTAGTCTTATCAGGTATGGCTCGTTCGAAAACCCCGGTGACTAGGGAGGAGGTTGGTGTTGAGGTGTCGAGGGGTAACCGTGGGCGAGGCGGCCGGAGACCCTCGACTGCATCTTATTGGAAAGAGAAAGAGAAATAGAAGGTAGATGTGAAGGGAAAGGGTAAGATTGCTGGAAATCGTGCAAAGAATTTACAATTGCACGATGAGGGTTCCAACATTGACACGCGGCGACAAAAAGATCTTGTAGTTGCCCGAGGCGAAGATGAGGCTCATGCATCAGAGTTTAGTAGTAGTGACTCATCAGCACGGCGTACACCACAAGTATTGATCGTAATGTGGGTGGGAGTACTAGTGGTGGAGGTGGTCATAATGAAGGAGAGTCACAAGGGCATTTGGAAATGTGTGTTCCTTTCCCTGGTGGTCCTTTAGACGGATCATTATTGAAGAGTTTTAAAGATCATGTCGCATTAGCGATTTGGAGCAATGAGGTATATAAAGTTTCATTGAATGGAGTACTTAAACACTTAGGGTTTTCACTAAGCTGATTAGATGTTTTTTGTTGTTGCAGGAGCGTCCGATACTCGAGTGTATCAATCACGGTGCTCAGATCCAAGAATGAGACTTACAGTCGTGCCACCCTGATACCGAGGGCCTTCAGAGGATTATTCAGTGCTTTGGGTTGAATACGCTGATAGACTGCTCATACTGCAAGGCTAACAAGGAGGTTATATCTGCCTTTGTGGATTAGTGGCAGCCGGAGACGAACATTTTTCACTTACCATTCGGCGAAATGTCGATCTCCTTGGAGGATGTGAGCATTCTCCTGAAGATTCTGTGACGGGCAAAGTGGTGGCAGTTGAGAACTTTGTGAGGTACACCGTGGAATCTCGCTCGGATGCGATTAAGGTGGTCTCCAAACTACTTGGGGTTAGCATTGAAAATGTTGAGGAGGAAGTGAAGACCACTGCAAGGGGCTCACAGTGCGAAAATGTTGGTTGAAGAGTCGATGGTGCCCCAAAGCTGGTTCGAGGAACACAACTTATCCTCCTGTAGAATGCACAGCCCGGGCGTACTTGTTGTACCTACTTTCTTGCACCTTTTTTGCGGATAAGAGTGGATCTCGGGTATCTATTGCGTTGTTGAAGCTTCTAGAAGATTTGGACGACGTGGGAAAGTATGCATGGGGTGCAGCTGCATTAGCCTACTTGTACCGACACTGGGGTCTGCCACCAGAGTACAAGTTTCTCAGATTGCCGGCTACCTCACATTACTTGAGGTTTATTATTAAATTGACTTACATTGTTTTTTGAATAATTAGTATTGATTTTTGCATTTTCCTACTAACTAACGTTGTATGTATTTGCAGGGATGGGTGTACGACCATTTCAAACATGGGCTCGCCACACCCAATGCAAAATACATGGACTACGTGCAACCTCGTGTCTGCAGATGGATTCAAAAGCATGAGACCGTGATGAATATTGACAAGGTTGGATCCATTAGGAGAACGTTGGACAGGTTGCGCCCAAGTGAGGTGAGATACTTAGCCAATCTTGTTGGTAAATGTTGCATTTAGTTTATGGTTACTAATAATGGTTGTCTATGTTTGATTAGGTCACTTGTGACCCTTATGTTAATTACAGGGATAATGGAGTTGTGCACGCTATGGCCTTCTATAGTGGCACACTGAAGTACATGGATGTGGTGGAGCCCTACCATCCGGAGAGGATTCTGAGACAGTTTGGCCACGTGCAATCTATACCGGATCCTCCGTACCGCCCATTGGAAGCACATCGAGGCCCATCTGCACTCAAATACTTGGTCAAGTATGGGTTCCAACAAGACAATTGGGAACGTTGGCGCAACCATTTGTTGGCCCCCGAAGCTCGCGGTGACAAGGCAAAGTTCGAGTTTTTAGCTACACCGGACTACCTACCTTGGTTCCTCAAAGTGTCTCACCCAGTGATCACCAACCCGAGCTATGAAGATGAAGACATGGTTGCCACAACCATCGCTAACAATGAGTTATTGAGGTATTGAATGTGTTATAAGTATTATGTAGAAGTATATGCCAATTCGTGAAAACCCGATATATATTACATTAACGGATTTATTTTTCTTTTCATCGGCGTAATAGGCGTGCGTTGGACGCGACATTAAGATGGATGGACTCCTTGTCGGAGTTGTGTACGTTAGAGTCTGCGAGGGCAATGGCGAGTGACGTCGTCAATTTCCTTTCGGGAGGAGTTTCGATCCCACCACCACCACTACCACTCCCACCACAAAGAACCAAGCACAACCGACACATCGCCCCCTACCCAAGCGAGGCCCTAGGCAGTCCCAACACGATAGCACTTCTACACATTCCACCCCGGCTAATGCTCCACCCGCAACGGTCGATGCTCGCCCCCCAAAGAGAATGCATGGCAAGGAATACCAAAGAAAGAATTTGAAGAAGCCAAAGCAATGACTGTGGATTATGAAACTTGATGTTTTTGTTGGATTGAGCAACTTGTGGATTATGAAACTTGATGTTTTTGTTGGATTGAGGAACTTGTGGAATGTTGTCTTTTTCATGTTTATATTGTTGAATGGTGGATTATGAAACTTGATGTTTTTTCATTTAATATAGGACTGTTTCGAAAGTTTTGGTGCCATTGTTGGTATTGAGTTATGTTTTCATTAATTCAAACACATACATGTTCATTTTTGGATCAGGAAAAGAGTCTCGGTTCTTTAAAGCCGAGACCGTGAGAAAATTATCGGAACCACACAACCGACACATTCCAATATCTCTCGGATATGTCCCTCCGAGAGCTTCCAATGAGCCTCGTTGACTTCTAACCGAGAGTTATGTAGACCCCAAAATTAGGTAATGTCTCGGTTAGATGCAAACGAAAATAATGCCATAATATCGGTTTCAGCATACCGTGAGGAGACCTAATTGCATCAATCATAATATTTTCGGTATGTAGTTACCGACACCATGGGGAAATTCTCGTCTGTATCTTGCCGTGACCAAGTAGACTCAGAAAGGTATCGACCATAACTCACCGCAAGTAGGCTAATAAACTCGACAGTGTCTCGCTCATTCATGAATGAAACTAAAGTTTAGTTTCGATTTCGAGGAACCGAGAATGGTCCAGTCGAGTCGTGCACGGGTCAACGAGTCGTTTCTGTAAAGTAACATATTACATAGCGAAACGCCTCTCTCGGTATTGTCATACCGAGAAGTTACGTTACTTTTCGGTTGGTAAATGCCGAAACTTATGCGTGGGTGACGGACAGGCTTTGCCGAGAGGTAAATTTTGCACAATTAGAAACCATAACATATCAATAAAACCACTTTACATTGTTTACAGTAAAAAACATTTACAACAATTACAATTGATACATGTAGTATACTACGGAGAATCTAAATTTACCATGGAAAGCGTGCCTTCTTCAGAAGTTACAACTGGCACGATTTCTCGAATTATGAATCCATCACGCCAACCTTTTGCGCACTCCTCAACATATCTTTCCCACGATGGATATAATGAAGGCAGTTGTGCATTCACAATCAACTTCACCTGTCAAATTCAAAGTAGAACAAAAAATCTATTATCATATGATCAGAAGGTGAAAAAAACAATTCACTAAAATTGTACAAACTTACCCTAACCCAATGGATATTCCTTTCATTAATCATGGCAATGATAAGTCGACTATGTAACGATGACGGTGGAACACTACGTAGAGGAAGGAATGTCGAGCAACTACCATGCGAGAGGTTTACTAGAATGACATTAAAGGTCGTTGATATTAACAATCTCATGTCTGGAAGTGTCAACCATTCGTCAAAAGAGGCACCCACATGATTATCTGGACAATGCACGCCAGTCTTGACCTTCTCGTAACTCGTTCCAAGCACTTCCCGCCAAAGGTTTTCATACCCGATTATCTCATCAAACATCCTTCTACGTACTATCTTCCAACCATCGACATCGGGAAGTCCCAGCCTGGAGGCAACACACCGATATCCACAATTACCATCGCCTAGCACATCAATAGTGCTCTCAACATATGGCAACCAATCCGATTCTATGCAATGAGAATAACCAATCTTAGCTGCACGAGTCTGTCGACATGTACGACGTATTTTAGGCCCCACTTTAATTTTCTTTTTTCTTGAACTAGAAGCCTCTTATGTCGATAGTACGTACTCAAATCCGCTAGGCAATCTTGTCGTCGAAGTATCGTCTTTGACCCTATCTTCTTTCCTCTATTCAACAAACTTCCAATTGAAGACCCCGGTGTCCTTCCCTTTGTCTTTATTTTTGTAAGTGACACCACTCCCAGTGTAGATGAAGGTCGACTAATCTCCCTAAGCTGCTGAATAATTCTGATGCGATCGTCCTCATCAGTGCAAGCATGAAACTTTTGCAACACTCTTTCAATCTCATCGTTCACATTGTACCCCGACCGATCAACATGATTCTCTGGTATCATACTCAACTTTCGCCAGTACACATGAATGTCCTCGAGAGGGATGGGTGAACCAGCAAATCTACGAAAGTTTAGCTCGTGGGCACAAGGAAGACCATGCGTGGTACGTATCTCACAACCACAACGAGTAGAGTCGTGTCCAACATCCTCTCCACATTCCAATTCATCTCTAATTAACTTAAGCGCCCTTTGAGAGACATAACCAAGCAATCGGCGATAAAACCCATCAAAATATTCATGTTGCACCACATTCATACTGAGCTCAAATGATGCCTTGATGTTGTTATGTTGGATCCTAAGAAGACCATCAACCACTCTCCACAAAGTCTCAAAATTTGCTGATCTGATTGTTGCAAGATGTAACTTCAGTGGAATGCGCAGACTCGACAACCATCTCGTGTCGTTGTTTCCCCAAAGTGCATAATTCGATTTGTCCATGCCGGTACAAAGTTCTCCTTGTAGATCTTCACTCATGTGTTATCCAAGTAATCAGTAAGACCCTTCACATGACATAACTTACATCGCAAGTCATTCATCCTAAGTTCTAATAAGGCCTCCGACTTAGCGTACAACACACTCATCCATTTATCCATGAAACGAGCGAATCCTTCGTTATCCCCAAACATCTTCTTAGTCTTTGCCAATACTACTTTGTTGATGTGCCAAGAGCAAAGAAGGTGACACGATGATGGAAATACTTATTCGATGGCACTCGTAAGGCCTAACTCCCGATCCGTAACAAACACGTCAGGTTTAGGCCACCCATCCAATATGGATCTCAAGTTCTCAAGTGCCTAAACATAATTTGCATGAGTCTTCGATGATATGAAAGCAAACCCAACGGAGAACGTCAAATGCGTTGAAGTGATGCCAACAATCTCCAATAACGACATTCGATACCTATTTGTTTTGTAAGTGCAATCCATCAAAATTACCGATGAGAAACACCTTAGCAACTTGATTGAATCAGGATGTGACCAAAATAAATCAGTGACGACATTCGTATCGGGATGCTTCCTATGCCACGACATCCACTTATTCTTCTCCAATATGTGCAATAGTTGTTGCATTTGAGTCCTCCCACCCGCATCCTCAATTCGGAATTTTTGTCGCGCATTATATATTGTCTGCATTGTCGATACATTTTTAACATCTCTTTGCTTCAACGTATTGAGGATATCTCTTGGCTTCACATTACCCTTAGTCATCTGCACCACAACCACCTGCTCACCCTTATCCAATCTTCCTGCAAATGAGTGGTCGTCCAAGTTTTTAGGGGTCGTGATTGTGCCTCCCACATATGACAGTGACATACCACAAAGAATCAACATTTTTCTTGATGTTAATAAGGAAAGGGCATCCACATTTCTTTGTACCAGTTTGAGTCCTCCCCGTTTCCTCTTCTTCTTCAGTTCTTGGTTTCAAAGCAATTTTTGTCGCTTTACCCTTCCCTACTCTTTGTGACATTCCCCTATATGTACCGGACCTCTCACACGCAAGTTTGACCCTTCCCATGCGCTTAATCCCTCCGACATCAGAGTGCTTTGTTACTAACACAAACTTGTTTTCACGACCAATCATTTGGAGCCATGAAATAGCCGATTCTCTAGACGGGAATGACCTACAAGGAGTAAACGCATCCTTGTAGTCTGGAAATAAAGTTGAAACCGACATTACCTGCAATACATACATTGTAACATTACGACTCAACCAAAATGCACAGCAAATTCACCAAAAAACCCAAAAAACCAAATTTTCGGTATTATAGGTCCGCGAGTCTAAACCAATTCTCGTTCAATGGCAACCGAGATTTACGAAATAGTCTCGGTCGTTTTAAACCGAGACTATACCATTAGTTTCGGTCACAGCATGACCGTGACTTACGCATAAGTCTCGGTGGCTTTTGACCGAGACTTATCTATAAGTCTCGGTCCTACGAGGCCGAAACAATCGCGCCCGTGCAACTTCGACTGAAAACATGAAAAACCAGAAAAATAAACACAATAAATTTCAACAAATACCTCTTCTTGTACCTCCTCTTCCACCATTGCAGTACATTCGTCCATTTTATAGCGGAAACAAGTTCAGATTGGTCGAATTTACCAAACCCTACATTGACAAACTAAATCATCAATTTCATTGTTTAGATCAAAAAAACAGTTTGTTCAAAGCCTCATATGGTTGTAAAACAGTGTTACCTCGCTATCGGATGATGTGAAGACGCAAGAATCGATACACGCCCGACAAACAAAATTGTGGCTTTAGGTTTCACTTGGGAGCCAATATAGTGGGGTGCCCCAAAATTGGTTTGAAAATGGGTTGTGAGGTTGGAGTGAGTTTATTTGAAGAGACAATATAGTCATTTACATCAAAGTGTAATTTAGAGTGGAGAATGACAAAAAAAAATGGGTGCCTTCATGAATTGGTGGGGTGCCCATAGCATGCCCTCTAGGATGTATGTCTTTATTTTATATGGTGTCTTTAGTTTTTGGTGGGGGATGATCCTAAAAGAGAAGGGAAGAGGGTACACACCCATTTTTTGATTCATTTTGTACGCCCATAGTTTTGTAACATGATTAATTTGTATATATCTATGTAATAATGATTTAGGATTTCAATTTAAAGTAGAATGCATTGTTTCGTTAAACTTACAAATAAATTCACAAAAAAGGAGATAGAAGTTTAAATGCACATTGAAATAGCCAATGAAAAAAGATAAATTGAGTTTAAATGCACAATACTTTTGAAAAAATATAAATCCATTGAGGATTTCAATAACAAAAAGGAGATAGAAGTTTATATTGAAATATTTTAATTCATATCTTTGCACCTTATACTTTGTCTGGAGGGTATTATAGATGGTTTCAATATTTTTTTTCATAACGTCTTACATATGAAATACTATCTCCAGGCGGTCCAACGTATTTAAGGGGCATGGGGGAAATTATAATTCAAGGGCCCCTCAATTACATATGTGTGGAAAAAGAACAAATTTTCATTCTTATGTAAGAAAACGTAAATATCACAAAAAATATGCTCAATTGATGCACGATAGCGTGATCAAAGCCTCTCAAAATTAAACATCTTCAAAAAGTTAATAATCTTTTAAAATAAAGTAAAGAATAATACAACATACACAATGCAAATGAGAAGATAATGCCACTGAAATGAAGAGAATAAGTTGAAAGAACTACTTATCTTATACAAGTAGAAATTTGAAGTTTAATTTTAAAAATTATGACATGAACAATTTGCTAAGCAACACTTTATCACTTAATAAACCGTAATTCTTTAATTAAGAAAAAATAGATTTTTTTATATTTTATAATTTTTTAAAAAAGAGGGGGCCTCGAGGGGGTAGGGCCCGAGGTTGTCGCCACAGTCGCCCCCTTCAAGGTCGGCCTTGACTAACTCTTCAACTGTGTGTAGAAATCAATAGTTTCGGCTTTTAAGCGTTTGAAAAGGAAATAGAGAAGAGGTGGAAACGAATTTTTTTTTGAATGTTATTTTTATTTGGTTTCTTGTAGTGCTTTGCTTACTAGTAGATATAAATTTATTTTAGCTAGGGACAATGACCCACCAAAAAAATCAGAATACGTATAAAAGTACGCGTACGCGCATAAATACGTATTTTGCGTGACTCGCGTAAGCCGTTTTCGTTCTTGTAGATGTCCACTTGCTCTCATTTCTCTCTCTCTAAGGGTTTCTGGGTCTCTAATCTCTGCAAAGAAATAGCAGAAATCCTCACAAATCGCATCTGATCTGTCACAATTTCTTCTTCTCAATCTCTACGTTCATACTCATTGTTGATATCTTCTTTATCTATTTTGATCTATCAATCGTCGAAGCCAAATAAAAAGAAGCGGTTTTGGAAATCTGTAAGGACGATCGAGGCTTCCTCCTACTTCGAAAATCGCGAAATCCGAGGGTTTTTATTTATTTTTTTAAAATTTTTATTTTTGTTTGGTTTCTTCGACTCAATTGAATTTGGAGTCGTGGGTGGGTGTTGCTGAGGTTTTGAATTGGCTCGAGTGACGTTGACATCTAGGTTTTCAATTATATTTGTTTGATTTTCGGAGTTGGAGGTTCTGTGTTTGATAACTGTTTCGCACCAAGTTTGAAGATTTTTTCGGTGGGTGTTTGAGATCTAGGGTTCCCGGTTTGTATGAGACATCGAAAAATTGGTTATTATGATGGACATGGAAATCGTTGGAGATGTCGCGTCTTTGGATCCTGAATTGCTGCAGCTTCCGGAGGTCTCACCTTTGGCGCTGAAAGCCAATCCTCACATTGCTGAAGACTTGTTCTCGCAGTGGCTTTCACTCAAGGATACCGGTCGCCTGGTAATTTTTCTTAAACGCCACAATGCTTTTATTATAACAAACATGAATTATAATGAAAATTGTGAATCCCATTTGCGTTATAGCATGAATTGCTGAAGACTTGTCTGATTTTGATTCTAAAAGGTTAATGGGGTTAGTATATATGTTAGAGCTTTGTTTGATTCTGTCCTTAATGGATTTTCATCTATTGATTCATTCGTTTTTTTTTTTTTTTTTTTTTAAATCGCTTCCATGTAATGTAAGCTGCATCAAATCATAAAGATGCAAACAGAGTATATCCTATTTTCCTTTGTTCTTTTTGTTTTGATTTTGGTCGAGGGTTGGGGTAGTTACTCACCCTAACTAATTACCGGTAATTTTCTCATAATGAATTATTGACATAGAATGTTTGGTGGATGAGTTTATGGGTCAAGCTGAGCAGCCAAATTTTAAGAAGAAATCCTGTATACTAATCATAGCATTTCCAAATCATGCTAGTTTCCTTTTCCTTAGTTGTTTAGTTTCCTAGTTTTAGTTCTATAAACCTTGTTATGTACCAATGTCTAATTCTTTTGTTCTTCCTATTTAGTGTGGACAAACATGTAACACTTTCATATATGTTTTGATAGAGACAAGGCATACTTTTACTGTTTTGGTTAACCAATCAAGTATTTAGAATTTATTACTCAACTTTAGATTTGAAGCTTTTGTGAGTGAATATTGTTTACCTTTTCTTCAAGGTTAATTGTGTGTTAGCTGTGTCGATTATGATTTTGGAGGCCATTAATTCATCTTAAATAGAGTTTTGTACTCTACTCTATCAAAATTGGTTGAGTAGGTATTTTCTTTGGTTTTAAGTGCTTAAATGAAGTCCTAGTTAGGCCCATTAGTGGTATATATGCCTTTAAGAACTTTGTTTCCTTATGATTTGCTTAGCGCCAAAAATTTCAACCATGGTAAGAATATTTTAAGCGCGAGTCATTTCTAGAGCTTTGGCCTATGTATTGTAGGAAAGGAAGAGAAAAGGTATGGTAAAAGAATCTAGATTTAAGTTTAATTTATAATTGTTTTTATGTTTCTGTGTTGGCAACTTAATTTTTAGGGACTTAATACTTGTTTCTGCTTTGTTAATTTGAGTCGAAACTAGAATGAGTAGACAAGTGAATAACTGATTTCTAGGAAATATATCAACATTGTTATTGAGGGTCAATTATCCTTTTCATTTTGTCATGGATTTGAGTTTTAATTCTTTGGTAAAATACTAATGGGGGTTGACTTATTTAGTTGTTAGTTATAAGTTCAAATTGTTGGACAATAGAGATCAAGATAAGATAGTACTAGTTAAGAGAAGTAGAACCTCCAAAGTTGGATAGTTATTTAATATCATATTAAAAAGGATGGACGTATTGAAGAAGCCGTTAGCCATAGAACTCAAGGTCTATCGAAGAAGTAGGGAACTGCAATAGGTGTGATACATCTTCTTTTAAACAAAAAAGGTATGGTATGTCACTGAAATATACCTGCTAAACAAAAATGAAAATTGTAAATGACTACAATCAGGCTTGCTTCGCTTTGTGGGAGTGAATGTAAAGAAACAACGCGTATGTAAATTGAGCGAACATAGATTAGGCTGCTTAATGTGGTGTGCAATGAAACTTGTAAGAGTGTAATAAAAATGAGAAGATTTAACAAAAACTAGTAGTGCTATTAAGTAAAGAAAATAAGAGTCGGGTAGTTGTAATGGTTTGGACACATCCAAAGACAACCCGGACAATCCTTAGTAAGTAAACTTCACATGCTAGAACTTGAAGGAATTTGAAAATATAGTGATTGAACTATGGTAACTTGGGATGTATTAATTATAAAAGATTTAAAAACGATTAAGTCACACAATGTAGTGCATTAGATTGAGCTCAATAGAAACATTGGATCCATGTGGTACCCATACCCTTCACCTTAACTGAAAGTACCTATGTCGGACGCTTGAAACAGTTTCGACACTTGAAGAAATTTGTTCACTCCATTTGTAAAGGCCTTCGTTTAAAGAAGATTCAAAATTTAAAAGGACGAAAAAGTAGCAAGAACGTCTTAATGTGGAATAAGATATTTACAAATATTAGGCGTATGTCTTAACTTTTTCACACTTTTCGCGGAGTCGCATGTCCTTATATTAGAGAATATATAGGTATGACCTTTAGACACATCTAGATCTAACACCCCATCCCCGAGTCCAGGTAACATATATGTAAAGATCCTAACTAATTTTGGATTAAAGCTGATGTTATTGTTGTTGTTGCAAGTTCAGATTGTGCATTGCATTTGTTTGTACTGGATGCATATTGGATTAATGTTTTAGATTTTCTCTGTTTTGTTCAATAGCTAGAGCTTTTGTTTTTCGTTTACCACCTATTATGGGGCATTTGTTATGAATTAAATGGAGAATCTATTAGGATAGCTTGGTGATGTCTTGGCTCTATTTATCATGGCTTCTTTAGAAAGTAGAAACATTTAATCATGCTTAGAATGAAGCACCCAGAGTAATTTTGAGGCTCAAGTCACAATTTCAAAAGTTTTCCCTCTAGGTTATTGTTTATGCCGTTGTGATGTCGCTTGAAACATAATATGGCAATGATATTGAGAAATACGGGATAATATATTGTTGAAAAGAAAATATATTTATCTCTAGTAGAGAAGTACACAAAAATGAGGAATATGTTCTCCACAAAGCACATTACGATAGGGATTTTTCTTAATTCTTAGGAAACCACTCTAGATATAATGGAAATTGCAATTGGGAGAGTGACCAATTACCAAACTGAAGTGCTATGAAAGAATTTGAGCCTAGAAACATCTAAATGCCCTTTAATGTTGTCACGAAATGTTAGTTTGTCTCTATCCACAAAAGCCACAAAATAGATAGCATGGAAATGCTCCAAACTGCCTCTCTCTTGGTTTCATAGTTTCAGATTATTGTTTTAGAATATATGTACATCAGTGCTTACATTGGATGGAGTATGATTTTCTAGGATCGAATATTTGACTATATTCATGAATTCTACCTCTTGGAATTCAAAAGTAATTTTGGAATTCTAATTCCATGAGGGAATTTTGTAAGTTTTTGATACTATAGTTATTGTTTCTTTTATTTTTGGCAATTAGTTAATTCCTCGCGCTTGACTTTCATTTTTGGTTTTGTATTATATTTTAGGCTTCTATCTTTGTAGGAGTACCTTCTAGCGAAATTAACATTAGTTGCAACCATTATCATTACAAATTAGCTCTTAAATTTGCAAATTATGTCATCTCCCCCTTCAATTGATTTTCAATAAACTTTTATTCGGATGTAGTTCTTAATAATATCTAAATAATGCGGGAAAGTTCGGAGAAGTTTTGGGAATTTGAATTTCAGACCATAATTTTAATACAAAGTTATGTCATCTAAGCAATTGTGAAATGTATTAGCCGAAGGATTACTGTGAGTTCTCCAAGTGGATTTGCTTAACTTTGAGTTAAGAAATTATTCAATCAACTATTCAATGCTTCCAAAAAAATAAAAATAAAAAATTACACATTCAAAACTTCCCACGTTTGATATACAATATTGGAAGTGCTAATTGAGTACTAGTTTTTTGTTGCGATTCCCGATTAAGTTTTTGAAATGGTTAGAAAAAAAAAATGTAATAGTTATCTATTTTTATGTTAAGTAATGCGTTCTTCTTGCTCTACTTGGACCAAATTGATGAAATGGAAGAAAATTTGTAACCAACATTTGCAATGGTAATATTTGACATATTTCTTGCATATAGTTTTTTTCCTCAAGAATGCGTATCAAGTATTATAAAAATCGTAAACTTTATTTTAAAGAAAATATTAATGTTGTTAATTATTTTAAGTTTATAATTATTCTTGTTTATTATGACAAACAATCTAAAGTATTACTTCACTTGATTCTTCATTCATAGAAAAAGGTGATTAACTTGGTGAAATACCAATAATTCCATATTATTATAACTATGATCTCAAAGCATTCGAAAACAATAAAAGAATAAAAATCTCAGCATTTGGTGATTATTCTTTGAGACCCTTTTGCTGACTTTTTCATAGAAGTCTTCACGTGTTCAATGTTGTATTTCTTTTTATTTATTGTAGCTCTTCCCTTCCCTGTATATCAATAATTCCTTATTATTATAACTATGATATGATGGCTGTTGACCTTTGGTTTTTCTTCTTGTGATCTTCAGCAGTAGTCAATCTTGTGTTGTAGACAATTGAAAATGAACTGGTATGAAGTGCATCATTCATTCCGGCTATTTAGGAAACCATGGCAGTGTCAGATAGCAACTTTGGTGTGAGAAATTGCGTGCTTGTCCCTGGTTAATAGGTTACAATGTTATTGTTTGTGAATATCATGATGAACATGGTTTGAAAATTCTCCGAACTTCTCCGAACTTCTCCAAATTAATTAGATTTTTTGAAGCACCGAATTAAGAATTAGGTGTAAATGAAGTTTTACAAAACATCCATCAAAGTTAGAAAAAATGATAACATTTCAAGTTTTAATGCTCACTTGTAAGAAAAGGGAAATGCAAGCGAAATGCGGTTAAGGTCACTTTTGTTAGAATATAATTGAAAGAATGACAACATGTTATGAGATAACAAAACCACAATTTTACTTCACTTATTAGAAATGGATTCTAATATATTGTCTAGTGAAGAAAAAAATAATGTAAAAAAATGATTGATTAAGTCAAAATTGAAGTTTTGAAAACTTAAGAACAAGTATAGAATGATACAAAAATATGAAATATTATAGTAAATAGACTTTTTAATGTCTTTTGATGAAACTTGGATGTTCTCTAGTACTTTAATGAAATTATTTAGACTTCTCTGTAATGTCGAAGTTTTAACGAAATTTCCCACATCGAATTTCACTTCCCCGAATTAATTCCGAATTTTAAGTGAACGAAGTCATAAACGAAATTGCAGTTTTGAACCTTGGTGGAGGGAAAAGCCATTGTAACTTTGATACCATGTAAGAGTTCTTACTGAAGTACATGGTTTGAGAATTCCCTAAAGTTCTCCAAAACTTCTCCAAATTAATTAGATTTTTTGAAGCACCGAATTAAGAATTAGGTGTAAATAAAGTTTTACAAAACTTCCATTGAAGTTAGAAAAAATGATAACATTTCAAGTTTTAATGCTCACTTGTAAGAAAAGGGAAATGCAGTTAAGGTCAGCTTTTGTTAGAATATAATTGAAAGAATGACAACATGTTATGAGATAACAAAACCACAATTTTACTTCACTTATTAGAAATGGATTCTAATTTATTGTCCAGTGAAGAAAAAAATAATGTAAAAAATTGATCAATTCTGTCAAAATTGAAGTTTTGAAAGCTTAAGATCAAGTATAGAATGATACAAAAATATGAAATATATAGAAAATAGACTTTTTAATGTCTTTTGATGAAAACTTGGATGTTCTCTAGCACTTTAATGAAATTATTTAGACTTTCTCTGTAATGTCGAAAACAAAAACAAAATCATAGATACGGACACTAGATCTTTTAGACAAAATAGAAATAGAAAAGGAAAACAAATACAAAGGGGAGAAAAAATTCGTTTAGGAACATGGAACATAGGAACACTTACGGGGAAGTCAATAGAACTAGTAGATACCATGATTAGAAGGAGAGTCAATATTGCTTGCCTCCAAGAGACAAAATGGGTAGGAGAAAAGAGTAGAGAAATAGGAAGCACGGGGTTTAAATTGTGGTA
This sequence comes from Stephania cephalantha, assembly GCA_039657325.1. Classification (NCBI taxonomy): domain Eukaryota; kingdom Viridiplantae; phylum Streptophyta; class Magnoliopsida; order Ranunculales; family Menispermaceae; genus Stephania; species Stephania cephalantha. The sequence goes on along the minus strand of CM077579.1, from coordinate 19,065,091 downwards.
CACCGATATAGATAGAAAATGCAATGGAGTAGGAATTGTGGTGGATAATGATTATAAGGATAAGGTCGTAGAGGTTAAAAGAATGGGGATAAATTGATTCTAGTTAAATTAATTATTGGAGACGAAAAAATTAACATACTTAGCGCCTATGCACCACAAGTAGGATTAAGCGAGAGCATCAAACGCAAGTTTTGGGACGATATGGATGGATTTATGCAAAGTATACCATTAGATGAAAATGTTTTTATTGGAGGAGATTTAAATGGGCATGTTGGGGCAAGTAACGATGGGTTTGAGAGAGTTCATGGAGGGTTTGGTTACGGTAATAGAAATGAAGAAGGTGAATCAATCTTGGAATTTGCTTCAGCAGACGATCTTGTCTTAGCAAATACTAGTTTTAGGAAGAGGGAGTCGCATACAATTACTTTTAGTGGTGGTCATAACAAGAGTCAAATAGATTTTCTTTTAACAAGAAAAATAGATAGAAAAATATGTAGAGACTGCAAAGTAATACCAGGTGAAGCACTTACTACCCAACATAAGTTAATAGTACTTGATATTAAGCTAGCATGACGACATAATATGAATAAAAGAGTTAGCGACCCTAGAATAAAGTGGTGGAACCTAAAACATAGTAAACAAGTAGAGTTTAGAGAAAAACTACTAAAGGAAAATGTTTGGAATCTTGGCTTAGATGCTAATACAATGTGGCTAGAAATGAGTAGTTGCATAAGGAGAGTGGGATCAAACGTATTAGGTATATCTAAAGGCTTGGGACCACAAAAGAAGGAAACATGGTGGTGGAACGATGATGTCCAACGAGCAATTAAGACTAAAAGAGAGATGTATAGGAAAATACTTAAGTGTCAAAATGAAGATGTGTACAATCAATATAGAGAAGCTAGAAAACAAGCTAAAAAAGTAGTTAGTCAAGCTAAAACAAATTTCATGGAAGATCTGTATACAAGGTTAGGTAATAGAGATGGCGAAATATATATATATATAGGCTAGCCAAATTAAGAGATAAAAAGAAACAAGACTTAAGTCATGTAAGATGTATTAAGGACGAAAATCAAAATGTTTTAACGCGCGAGGAGGATATTAAGGAGAGATGGAGAAGTTGCTTCGATAGTTTATTTAATGATGGTCAAGTTGATAATATCATAGATGAAAACCCACACCAAGAAAGAAATGTAAACTATACACGTAATATTAGAATTGTAAAAGTTAAAGAGGCATTGAAAAGAATGAAAATAGGGAAAGCATGTGGCCCAGATGAAATACCCATAGAGGTTTGGAAATGCTTAGGAGAAATTGGATTGACTTGGTTAACAAAACTTTTCAATAAAATTTTAAAATCAAAACGGATGCTAATGGATTGGAGAAGAAGCACGCTTGTGCCAATCTTCAAAAACAAAGGAGAAATTCAAAGTTGCTCAAACTACCGGGGAATTAAACTTATGAGTCACACTATGAAACTTTGGGAGAGGATAATTGACAATAGGCTAAGGAGAGAAACAACAATATCAGAGAACCAATTTGGTTTCATGCCTGGGAGGTCAACTATGGAGGCGATTTTCCTTGTAAGACGATTGTTAGAAAAATATAGAGAAAAGAAAAAAGATCTTCATATGGTATTCATAGATTTAGAAAAAGCATATGATAGGGTCCCTAGAGATGTTCTTTGGTGGGTTCTAGAAAGAAAAAGAGTGCATGCTAGATACATAGACACTATTAAGGATATGTATGATGGAGTAGTAACGAGTATAAAGACATTTGGAGGAGCTACAAAAGAATTTCCCATTACGATAAGACTACATCAAGGATCGGCTTTAAGCCCATATCTATTTACTTTAGTTATGGATGAACTAACTAGACATATTCAAGAGGATATACCATGGTGTATGCTATTTGCAAGATGATATTGTCTTAATGGATGAAACTAAAGATGGAGTGAATAGGAAATTAGAACTCGGAGGAATACATTAGAATCTAAAGGCTTTAAGTTGAGTAGGACGAAAATCGAATACATGCACTGTGAGTTTAGAAACACTAGACATCGAGATGACGAAGTGGTAAAATTAGGGGAAGTAGAAGTTCCTAAGGTAAACCACTTTAGATACCTAGGATCAATCATACAAAATGATGGTAACATTGAGAATGATGTTACACATAGAATTCAAGTGGATGGAAGAAATGGAGTGCAACGGGTGTGATTTGTGATCGAAATGTTCCTACTAAGTTAAAAGGAAAATTTTATAGGACCGCAATTAGGCCGGCTATGCTCTATGGAAGTGAATGTTGGGCGGTAAAGCAACAACAATTACATAAAATGAACGTAGCGAGAAATGAGGATGATTAGGTGGATGTGTGGTAAAACTCGTAAAGATAGAATAAGAAATATAGAAATTCAAAGACAAGTAGGAGTAGCACCAATTGATACAAAGATTAGGGAAGGGCGGTTGCGGTGGTTTGGTCACCTGCAAAGACGGCCTAGAAATGCCCCAACTAGAAAACTTGACTCAATAGAAACTGTAGAAATTCGACGAGGTAGGGGCAGACCAAAGTTAACATGGGATGCATTAATTATGAGGGATTTGAATGGTTTGAAAAGCTCACCATCAATCGCACTTAATCGAGCACAATTGAAAAGTTTGATCCATGTAGCCGACCCCAGTTAACTTGGGACTGAGGCTATGTTGTTGTTGTTGTTCTCTGTAATGTTGAAGTTTTACAAAAATTCCCCACATCGAATTACACTTCCTCGAATTAATTCCGAATTTTAAGCGAACGAAGTCATAAACGAAGTTGAAGTTTCGAACCTTGGTGGAGGGAAAAGCCATTGTAACTTTGATACCATGTAAGACTTCTTACCGAAGTATATGGTTTGAGAATTCCCCAAAGTTCTCCGAACTTCTCCGAATTAATTAGATTTTTTAAAGCACCGAATTAAGAATTAGGTGTAAACGAAGTTTTACAAAACTTCCATCGAAGTTAGAAAAAATGATAACATTTCAAGTTTTAATGCTCACTTGTAAGAAAAGGAAATGCAGTTAAGGTCAGCTTTTGTTAGAATATAGCTTTTGTTAGAATATAATTGAAAGAATGACAACATGTTATGAGATAACAAAACCACAATTTTACTTCACATATTAGAAATGGATTCTAATATATTGTCTAGTGAAGAAAAAAATAATGTAAAAAATTGATCGATTATGTCAAAATTGAAGTTTTGAAAGCTTAAGATCAAGTATAGAATGATACAAAAATATGAAATATATAGAAAATAGAATTTTTAATGTCTTTTGATGAAACTTGGATGTTCTCTAGCACTTCAATGAAATTATTTAGACTTTCTCTGTAATGTCGAAGTTTTACCAAAATTCCCCACATCGAATTACACTTCCCCGAATTAATTCCGAATTTTAAGTGAACGAAGTCATAAACGAAGTTGAAGTTTCGAACCCTGGTGGAGGAAAAGCCATTGTAACTTTGATACCATGTAAGACTTCTTCTTGAAGTACATGGTTTGAGAATTCCCCAAAGTTCTCGAACTTCTCCGAATTAATTAGATTTTTTGAAGCAGAATTAAGAATTAGGTGTAAATGAAGTTTTACAAAACTTCCATCGAAGTTAGAAAAAATGATAACATTTCAAGTTTTAATGCTCACATGTAAGAAAAGGGAAATGCGAGTTAAGGTCACTTTTGTTAGAATATAATTGAAAGAATGACAACATGTTATGAGATAACAATACCACAATTTTACTTCACTTATTAGAAATGGATTCTAATATATTGTCCAAGTGAAGAAAAAAATAATGTAAAAAATTGATCAATTATGTCAAAATTGAAGTTTCGAAAGCTTAAGATCAAGTATAGAATGATACAAAAATATGAAATATATAGAAAATAGACTTTTTAATGTCTTTTGATGAAACTTGGATGTTCTCTAGCACTTTAATGAAATTATTTAGACTTTCTCTGTAATGTCGAAGTTTTACCCAAATTCCCCACATCGAATTACACTTCCCGAATTAATTCGAATTTTAAGTGAACGAAGTCATAAACGAAATCGAAGTTTCGAACCTTGATGATGAAGGGTTAGTTTGCTGGATTAATCCTACTTGAGGGAAGGGGCCCCAATAAGTTTCTTTTTGATGACACTGGAAAATATGAAAAGTACCTTTTTGTGCATCACATTTGTGAAGTTCATAGGTCATAGTATTGACATGGATGATTTTCACTTTAACTGGAATTATTAAACATCCAAAGTTGTGTGAATATATTCTTTCTCATGTTTGAAGTATGCTTGCAGGTGAAATCTTTGCTTGATGATGCAAAGGCTGGTAACCCATTGAATGTCCATGGTGGTTCAACCAGTACAAATGCTGCTTCCAGCAACTCGTTACCTTCCATGTTTCCTGCGGGAAGTGCCCCGCCACTTTCCCCCAGGAGTACATCTGGTTCCCCACGTATTATGAAACGCCAAGGAGCTGGTCCTTCATCCTTAGGTTCACCATTAAAACTAATCAATGAACCAGTACGAGAAGTCATACCTCAGGTAGCTAATAAATAATTTATGTTCATCCTTTGTATAGGATTTTTTAAATCCTGGTATACTTTTTTGTTTGATGCCAAAAGTTCTTATTTGATATTAGGATGTTAGTTTTGATGTAGCTTTTTGATATTTGTAGTTTTACTTTCAAAATGGTCGTCCTCCTACCAAAGAACTCAAAGAGCAGTGTCTTTCCAGAATCGATCAGCTTTTCTTTGGTCACTCAGATGGAATGCAAGTTAATGGTAGGATATATGCAAAATTCTATACCTTCTTTGCTGATTTTATGTTTGATGGGTTTGTAAATCTACTCATCTTGATAGCCGCTAAAGTTTTTCCATCGTTGTAATTGCAGAATTTAAATCAGTTACTAAAGAAATTTGCAAGCTACCCTCATTCTTTTCGAGCAGTCTTTTCAGAAAGATTGATATTGACAACACTGGGATAGTGACCAGGTATGGATTCACTGGTTTCTAAGCTGTGGGTTCTATTCTTTTTGTTTTTTTTTTTTTTTTTTTTTTTTTTTTTTTTTTTTTCTTTTTTCAAAAGTTCAAAAATGTGGGTTAAGTTGCTTTATTACTTTAAAGGGAGCTCTTTTTGTTGTTAGTTTATGAGATAGAACTTTAGAAGGAAGCATATCATATTGCTAGAGGTATGAGGTTCAAATTTTGTGTCTCCTGTCACAAAAAAATTCAAAAGACAGATCAAAAGGCTGGTAAATAAGTGAATGCATTCATCAAAACATAAATAAGTGAATGCCTTCTATGAATCAACAATCAAATAAACTAAGAGGATTATCAGTTGTATTTTGTAATTTAAATCCAGGGACAAGCTATATGGCTGCCTCATTCTTTGGTGAGATTATGCTGTAATTTGCGACTTATTTTTGGTTCTATCCAATTGCCCTTTGCGCTTGGGCAAATCCGGAGGTCTAGAATGATCCCATATGCTAAAGACAGGAGCATTGATTTAGGATAAGTGAACGTGCTGTTGATTGGACAGCATGCAAGTGGGAAGACCAAGAAAGCTACAATTTTGTGAGCTCTTTTTTGGTGGATATTCCTTAACCTTGGTGGAGGTATTAACTGGAGAACAAAAGATACCTTTACTTCATATGTAGTGGAAAACTTAATTGTATCATGTTTTATGTACACTGTAACGCAAAAATCTATTGCTCTCTCTTATTTATAATGTATGCTTTCATGAATGGCGTGAGTGAATCTTTCATAAAATAATGTGTAGTTTGGTCTGCTTTTATCAAACTGGGAGGAGTTTGGTTTCTTCTGGTTTTTGCTTCAGTAAGTTCTTGCTTTAAATAGGAAATCACTGGTGGATTGCAAGATTAATAGAATTTCTTCAGTAATTTTATGCATCGTCTTGGAAATCGTTTGTTAAGGATTCTTCATTTTTGCTGGACAACGAGCTATTTGAACTAACTTGAAAGATTGTAGAGACACTTCTTAAAACTTTTAGATTATGTGTGATGTGAACTATGATGAAAATAAATCTTAGCCTCCTCTTGGTTTGAGTTTTGACATTTAACTGCACTAGGTGGAGTGGACTAGTTTATTTATTTATTTATTTATTTATTTTTCATGCATGAGAGAGGTTGGACATCATTGTGCAGCTGGATTATTTAGTATATTAGCTTTTTTCCCCCGCTTGAGGAAGAGCTAAAAGTTTTCGAGGAAAATGCTAGATATGCGGAAGAACGATGCTACGTATTTTTGCTCACATGCGGTGTTTTTTGTGGGTTCATCCTTGCTTGCTTTGCGTAACCCTGTTATCATGTTCATCAAATCACTAATATATTTTTTTTTCTTTTCAGGAATGCATTTGTTGATTATTGGATCAATAGCAACATGTTGGCCGTGGATATAGCTACTTTAATTTTTACAATATTAAAGCAATAGGATCATAAGTACCTTACTCAGGTACGTATGTGCTTGGCATTCGCTTTATGTAGATTCTTTCTCGACTTGGATCGTTCAAATTATGAAAGTTCTCTGACACACATATATCTATGAGTTCTATTTATATGTATGCAATGGGGTTACCATTTTCGTCCTTTATGGCATTAGGTTAACAACCTTTAAAGATAATTTAATTAAAAATAATGTTGAGTTTTTTATGTGAATTTGGGGAGAGTGACTGTTGCCAAAAATAAGTGTTATTTGAAAGAAAGAAAGCCTAGAAAGTTAATATGCAATAGTAAAGCTGAATTTTCCATGGACTTCAATGGGTCATTTTTTTGAGTCGTGCTATAGGCAACCCATCCTTACATAAGGACACCCCATTGTTGAGGGCACCAAGCGGTCTTATGAGGGCACCCAATTTTTTTGGTGAATGCCCTAAACTACCCTTACTCTCAACCAACGCACCCCACCACTAAAATCGATAAAAAGAACGAAGAAATCATTCATTTTTCACTTTTAAGTTCATTTTTGTTGCTAATTAATTTTGTTTCTTTCATTTTGGATGTTGTTTATTGGAATTTGGTCATTTACGGGATGGTTTTTTGTGATTCTCGTGTTGTTCGGTTACATAGGGTCGAGAGTCGTAAGGTGGTCTTGGTCATGTCTTGCCGAGACATGTATTTTAAGTGTCGGTCTATACCAACCAACACCCAAATAAGGTGGTTGGACTCCCAACTTGATAGTTGATCACCGAGACTATACATGTGGTCTCGATGGCCTTATGCGACATGTGTGTATGTCTCGGTTGACACCAATCGATACTATAGCCTATGTCTCGGTCATGTGTGTCTGAGACCATAGATTCGATCATTTCCCACCAAAACCTGAAACGTATTGTTGGTTATCATCAACTGACACAATAGCCTATGTTTGAAACGTAGTGTCGCGCTATAGGCACCCCTGACCTTGCATAAGGTACCCTATTTTTTGAGAGGGGCAAATATGTGATTTTCATTGGGAGAGACACTAATTTACAAAAGTGGGGTGCCTTTATGCAAGGTTGGGGTGGGGTGCCTATAGCGCGACTCTTATTTTTTTACAAGGACTTCAATGGGTCTTTAGTTGTGTTGTGCCTATTTGATAATTGTTTTGGTAACCTTGTTCTTTGATTTGTTTGGCAAGCTTGCTTCTTGGCTTACTCTACTTTATCTTAATGCGGGAAGAATTTAAACCCATTCTTCGAGAACTCTTGGTAACTCATCCCGGACTGGAGTTCTTGCGAGCACGCCTGAATTTCAAGAAAGATATGGTATGTTATTATTGTTGATTGGTTGTTACATCGCATAAAGTAATTAGCTAAATCTTTTTCCTAGCACCAATTCCCTTTTGTATTTTCTAGAAGGAATTTTCATAGTTTTCCTAGATTTATCCTTCATGATAATTTATCTTATTAGATGAAATCTATGATATAATCATCATATACCATGTAGAAGAAATATTGAAATATTTAATATGTGTTTTCCGGTGCTCCCCACTAGAAAACTTGACTCAATAGAAACTGTAGAAATTCGACGAGCTAAGGGTAGACCAAAGTTAACATGGGATGCATTAATTAGGAGGGATTTGAATGGTTTGGAAAGCTCACCATCAATTGCACTTAATCGAACACAATGGAAAAGTTTGATCCGTGTAGCCAACTCCAATTAATTTGGGACTGAGGCTATGTTGTTGTTGTTGTTGTTGTTTTCAGGTGCTACACTCACATGTTTGTTGATTTGTTGATTTGTTGATATAGTGTTGAAATCATGCAATGAAAGATATGTTTTTATTTATATCAAAAGAAATGTGCTGTACAAATGAAGAAGCCTATTGCTTCATTTCCTCATTTTGTGATTATTTTGCTAGTCTATGGATCATTCAAGTTATATATATATTTGCTGTGAACCTCCAAAAATTATTTGGCAAAATACTAAAATTAACAAATTTAATAAGGGAGTGGCTAAACAGATCCCAGTTTTTGCTTAGAGGACCTCATTTTTGAATTTTTACTTCGTCATACCCCACTTTTTACTTAGTTTACCCCACTTTTTTTCTCAAAATTCCAAAAATACCCCCCATTGCCCTCACCCTCACTCCAACACCCTTCAATCCTCTCTATTTCTCGGTTTTAGCTATTGTAGAGTACTTGTACTAGGCAAGGTTCTAAACTTTGACTTCGCCTATGACTTCGTTCACTTAAAATTCGGAATTAATTCGAAGAAGTTAACTTCAATGATAGAAGTTTGACAAAAATTCGCCGGTGTACGGAAGTTTACAAAATTTCACTTTAAATGCTAGAAAACTCAAGTTTCTTCGTAGAGATGCTAGAACTATACTTAATCATACAACAATAATGCATAAAACTTATGTCACCGGAGGATATTCCGAATTTTAAGTATATTTGTAGTATAGATGAAGTTTAAGTCGAAGTTTCAGTCGAAGTTTGCTCAACTTCCACGAAAGATAACAATTTTACTTAGGGTGTGTTTGATAGCAAAGAAAATGAAAAAAATCATAGAAAATTGTCTACTTTTTTTATGTAACCGTTTTTCCACTGTTTGATAACTTTGTCACTGCACTGAGAAAAAAAATCACATCCCCCTATTTTCCTCATTTATTTTCTCATCTTTTAGCGTGGAAAATGGAAAATCTCTCCATCTCTCTCACGAACTGATCATTTCTTCCACCCAAACAAACTTAGCCTCTACTACTCTTTCGCGGATACACACTCTTTCTTTCTCTCTTCGTCTCCGGCTTCGTCACCAACATCATCGTCAAGCCGCCCGACATCGACGATGATTTAGATGCGCACACGGATTGAACCATAAAAGAAAATTCTTTCTCGTGCAATCAAACAACTATGAGAAAATTTTCTTTATAAAATTCTCTCGAGAAGATTTGCTAAAAAAAGTTTTTTCTCATTGAAGATTTTTTTGCTATCAAACACACCCTTAATGATTTATTAACTTCCATCAATGTTTTCGAAGTTCGGTCGAAGTTAGTGAAGTTGAGTCGAATTTTTGCAATTTTTCTATTGCCTCGAACTTCGCTTCGCTCCCTTAAAATCGACAAACTTCACCCGAACTTCCGTGAATTTTGTCGATTTTTTAAACCTTGGTACTAAGTCACCAAGTGTCGTAGGAGTGTTTTCTCGTTGAACAAGGTTGGATGTGGTTGCGTCGTGTCCTGAAAGTTAAGAAGTGTCGCCCGCGGGGTTCAGACGCACAACGTCGAGACCTCTAAAGAGGTATCGACTAACTACGGCTGAGATCTCTAAAGCGGTAACGACCGATCGAGATTGGGAAGAGAACTCGGTCTCAGTGGGTGACGGAAGGATCCAGCGGAGACCTCTTTAGAGGTGTCGACCTTGTGTGTCCGAGACCTTTTTAGAGGTGTCGTCTCTATGTGTCCGACAATTCTTCAGAGCTGTCGGCTCTGTGTTCGACACCTGCGGGCAACAAGAACGAATAAAAAAATTTCAAAACTCCTAAAAAGACATGCAAATGACAAAAAAATAGTTGGTTTTACTCGGAACCGCTTGATATTTTCGATTCCATCGAAATTTGTACCTAAAATGCAAGATTCAAGCCCCAAATCAAAGCCCTAAATCCAATAACAAAACCACGAGCAATATCGACTCTCAACAGAAAAAAAAAACCCAAAAAAACCTCAAAATCGACACTAAAGGAGATGAAGAATGCACCCACGACGTCGAATCGATGTGATTTTTCTCGAATTTCATCGGATTTAGGTTGGTGGCGAGAATGCGATTTGAGAGAGGGGTGACTAGGGTATGGGTGAGTAAAAACTTTTTTATATGGAGGGGTAGTTGGGTAATTTCACTAGGGTAGGGTCCTTTAAGCAAAAACTGGGTCCGTTTAGCTGCTCCCTTTAATAATATATGTGGAGAAACCAAAATTGCAACAAATTGATTTGCAAAATTAATCTACTTTACTAAACTCAAGGATTGCACGTGTCAATGCCTTGGTGATTTAACTAATTGAGGGAAGGCGATGCTTAAGATGTGCTTGGGTAGAAGAAGTAAAAGAAGAACCCATATTGGCACGATTTTCGTTACGCCTTTCAAGGGTAGTATCATTCCCCCTTTTTACGATGATTCATCTTGAAACTCTTCAGTAATACAAGACCTTGGATCTTAAAAAATTTGCTAGTTTGCAATAGATCCCCTAGTTTCAGGAATGCATACAAATAAATATAGAAAAAGAAAGATCCTCAAGTAGGAGAGATAGAAGCTTGATTATTTATCAAATGTCAGTGATTTGGCTAGTAATTTACCTCGACAATGGGCTAGTCATTCTGAATTTCGGGCAACTACCAATTTCATGGGAAATATGTTGTTGTCCACTGCTTTCCTACGTATGGGTCTTGTTAAATTTTGTTAGTGACAGAAGTTCTTATTCTGTTGTTTAGAAGAGTTTAACGCTGTGTATCATCATTTATTCTTTCACGTACTCTTACTTACTTTTTGGGTTTTACCATTATTATGTTGTTGTCCATTGCTTTCCTACGTATGGGTCTTGTTGAATTTTGTTAGTGACAGAAGTTCTTATTCTGTTGTTTAGAAGAGTTTATTGTTTTGCTTGTTTTTTCAATTATAATTTCTTTGAATTAATTGTTCCATTTCCAGAAATGATATTAATTGTGAAGTCGTGCAATCACTGATTTGTTTTAATTATTTTTTTCCAGCGGAGACTGTCATATACAGAATATTTTACTATGTGAATAGATCAGGAAATGGTCATCTTACCTTGAGGGAGTTGAAACGTGGGAACTTGATTGCTGCAATGCAACATGCTGACGAGGAAGAGGATATCAACAAAGTTCTGAGGTAGGTTATCTTGATACACATCTTATTAAAAGTGAAAGTAGTCTCATGTACATTCTCCATATCTTTGTGAGATATGTACCTTGATGGACAGGATTCAATGGTTGTGTTATAATTTTCCCTAGGCGCATTCTGCATCCAATCTGATCATATAGTTCTAGCCAATAGCTTTTTGTTGTGGAAATTTTTTTACTGTTTTGTGTCCAACTTTGCATTAACACATACGATACAAGAGAAAGACTTGGATTTCATGTGGAAGCATAGTGTTTAGTGGTTAGGGACTTGTGCCGAAATGAGATGTCAGATTTACTCATTTATTTCCTAGTCGTTTCTGATGTGTCATTTAGAATTAGCATTGATGTAATGCTCGTCCTTGGTGAATCAGTTTTTCATTGTGTTCCTGTATTCTGCAGGTATTTCTCTTATGAACACTTTTATGTGATATACTGCAAGTTCTGGGAGCTGGATACAGACCATGATTTCTTGATCGATAGAGAGAATCTTATCAGATATGGTAACCATGCCCTTACTTACAGGATCGTGGATCGAATCTTTTCACAGGTTTTAATCTTGCACCTATGGCTCAATTGCCTTTTCCTTTTTAAAGCTACAACTTTGAAATGCTGAGCATTATTACTTTTTTTTTTTGGCTTTTTTCTTATTTTATCTCTTAGATTCCTAGAAAGTTTACCAGCAAGGTAGAAGGAAAGATGGGTTATGAAGATTTTGTTTACTTCATGCTCTCAGAGGAGGACAAGTCATCTGAGCCTAGTCTTGAATACTGGTATATTTGTATCCATCTATTGTGAAAAATAAATGTATCTTATGTGAATTTAACTTAATGATGTCCATTGTTCTATGCCTTTCTTGTTTGCATCACTTCGTCTTGATATTGTTATTTTGAATTTGATTAATTGCTTAATCATGATAGCGTTCGTATAGAGCTCGAGCCTCAAGTTATTGAGCCTGGCAGCGAAGGAGGATTTTAATTAGCATGACCCTTTTATCACTGCTCTAGTATGTGATGCAATCGCTAAGGATTTAGAATCTAAGGATGTCATCTACTTCAATGCGCTAATAATCTGTTGTGTGAATGTGGGCGTATTTCTTTACTAGAAGAAAGCACTTTTACTATGTAGGAGTAAGTCGAAACCAGTAACTTGAGTTTTAGACAAATTTGCATGCGCTCAATTAGTATTTGTTCAGATTAGTTATATTTTGTTTAACTAATTTTGATTCCTTGATACTTTCACTTTAAAATAATAAATTTTTTAATCTAAATTCACAAGATTCTAATAATTGTTTCAAGCTGCCAAGTACTGTAAGGTGCCAAGTGTGATGGAAAATTTGGAATTAAAGACATAAGGCAACAAATCACGAGGAGATTACTTATTTCAATTGTTTACATGAAGTCCTCCATTAAGAGTGTGTATGTATATTGTAAGCTATCTCTTGTAAATATTTGTTCTCATTTTATTGATGAACACTCAGATCTTTACTTCCCATCATATTCCTTCACCTCGGAGGCTCTTATTCAGCATAGATATTAAATAGTTGCTGAGCTAATTACTCTTGTGATCAACACTTGAGATATATTGCGAAACTAAAAACCGTTTTTTCTCTTGTTAGTTGATTGTTGGGGTTGCTTTTACCTCTGTGGGAAAACACCAAATAGTCATTGCCCTTATATTTTCATGTCATGACAAATTTACTTATTCTTCAATTCGAGTAATTTTTGTTACAAGAAGTTATGATATGATGAGAGTGCTTGAGTTTTACATGTTTCTAATATGAAATATGTTTGTTTGTGGTGTGTGT